>QVRM01005294.1:0-611525 GCA_003439945.1 Dermanyssus gallinae
ATATATACTATATATATATATATACAGGGTGGAGGACTCGCCGTAGAAATGCATAGCAACAAATTTGTGGGCTACCCAGCAAAGACGGAATGCGTTAATTCAGATCGGTTTTGCGTTAGCAGACAGCCCACTCACAATAGAACAAGAACACATTGTCATCATGGATGGCCGCCGCAACAATGGGGTCCAGAATATGACCGAAGAGCAACCGTTATCCAATTGCTTTGTGCCGGACATCGGCCAGGCGAGATCATCAACATTACTGGATTTAAAAGAGCAACGGTCTACGGCATTGCCCGACGCTACAGAGATGCAGAAGAGACAGGGCTAGGTGGTGCAACGCCTAGAAGGAAGATTCATAACCGCCGACGAGAAGTGAGGACACCAAAAGTGATCAAAATGGTGCAAAACTGCGTTTTTAAGGATCCAAGTCTATCGATGCGCCGTTTAGCGATCAAGTTCAATTTAAGTGATTGTTCTATGCGTCGGATTATCAACGAAGAACTGCGCTACAAGTCTTACACGTTTAAAGTCAGACAGATGTTTGTCTCAGGCCGCGAAAATAAGAGGATGACTTGCTGCCATCTCATACTCACGTTTTTGAGACAACGAAATGGCGGGACATCTTCGATTCTTCTCCGACGAAAAAATCTTAACCATTGGCCAAAAAACATAACCCGAAAAATGACCGGTGGCTCGCAAAGAACCCTGAGGATGTACCAATCGTGCATAGAACCAAACATCCTGCCAGTGTGCACGTCCTAAGTGTTTGTGTCGAATGAAGGAGGACGTGATGCCCCCACACTTTTTTGACAGACACGAAACCGTAACAAAGGAAGTGTATTTACGTGTTCTGCGAAGCGTGGTAAAATCATGGGTTGATAGAGTGTCCAATGGAAGACAATATGTCTTTCAACAAGACGGCGCTCCCGCCCACACCAGTAATCTCGTCCAAGATTGGCTACGGGGCAACATGACGGCGTTCTGGGACAAAACGATATGGCCCCTAGCAGTCCAGACTTGAATCCCCTGGACTTCTATGTATGGGGCGTTTTTGAGAAAGAGGCTAACAAGTCTCTACATGCAAACACAGAAGCGCTACGCAGAGCCATTGTCGAGTCGTTCAAGAATCTCAATCCGCTAACTTTGAAGAAGACCTGCGGGCGCTTTCGCGCCAGAATTGAAAGTGTAATTGCTGCTGGTGGTGGCTACATTAAATAAAGTGTTCCTCAGGAGTGTACCTAACGGCACGTAAAAAAATTTGACGGAAATATTCGTTTTCATTTAGATACAAATTGCGAAACGGGCGATAACGTTTAGTCTCGATTTAGCTGACGCACCCCTGTATATAATATAGATATATATATATATACATATATATATATATATATATATATATATATATATATATATATATATATAGTCATATATATATATATATATATACATACATATATACATATCTATATACATATATATATTATATATATATATATATAAAGTGTGTTGCAAAAAATTAGCAACTCATGTTTTTTGCGATAATTTCGGCTTGGTTTATTTGAATGGCTTGAAATTTTAAGCGCATGATGTACATGACGAAACATGAGTATAGTGTTGATTTCATTGCAATCTCAAAATCGGTTCATACAAAAATAAAAAAGTGTGAAAAAACAGTGTTGCAAAATATTAGCAACAATAACATGCTAACAACACAGCTCTTGTTTGTAAAGGATAGTCGATACTACAGCTGATATTCGATCCCAGGGATCAAATGTCAGGAATATTGTCTAGCTAAATCAATCGTTATATAGCTGCAAAATATTCTACAGCTTAGTCGTTGTTCCGAACTAACGACGAATCTTATGTTTAAACCATGGGTCGTACAAAGGATTTTCGGATAACGAAAAGACAAGAATTGAGGCATATGCTGAGCTTGGTCATAGCAGTAACTGCTAAAGCAACCAGATTAGGACGGCATAAGAGCACCATCAGCAGGTTCTTACACCCTGGAGTGAACCAAAGGTGCAGATCTAACAGTGGGCGTAAGCCAGTTTTGACTATTCGAGATCGGCGAAGGATCATACAGTTGGCTACTCATGACCAAATGTCTTCTTCCAGGATCAGGGCTACTTTGGGAGTGCCAGTGCACCGATCCACAGTGTACCGAGTGTTAGGTTCTGACAAAAACGTGCGATACGCGAAAAGGAAGCTTATGCCGCGACTGCAACCGAAGCACATTGTCGCACGGCGTGAATTTTCGCATAGATACCAAACTTGGGATAACGAGTGGAAAAACATCGTCTTCTCGGATGAAAAGAAATTTAATCTCGATGGCCCTGACGGCTGTCAGTACTATTGGCACGACTTACGGAAGGAACCTAAATGGTTCTCGAAACGTGTGGCCGGTGGTGGCTCTGTGATATATTGGGGCGCGTTTGGATATAATGGGAAGTCTGATCTAGTCGAGATTGTGGGCCGAAACAATTCTGACATGTACCAGCGCATTGTCGGTTCCCAGTTAGAAGCCCACTTCAGAAGAATTGGGGGACCTGACGCAGTTTTTCAACAAGACAACGCCACGTTTCATACCTCGGCTAGCACTATAGCCTTTTTTCAAGAACAAGGAGTGCCACTTTTTGACTGGCCGGCATTAAGTCCAGACCTGAATCCTATTGAAAATCTTTGGGGACATTTGGTAAAGCAGATTTACGCAAATGGTCGACAATATAATCATTTGTCGGACCTCAAAGAAGCTGTCCAGCAAGCATGGACTAATATTCCACTTTCGTACTTACAACAGCTCATTAACTCCATGAAAGATCGAGTTACGATTTGATTCAGAAGAAGGGACGAAAAACCCGTTTCTAGAATAAAATATGTAGTTTCAAATGAGTCATACAGCCCTGCTAAGAATCGAATACGCTGTAAGGCGCTATTGTTGCTAATATTTTGCAACACTGTTTTTTTCACACTTTTTTATTTTTTGTATGAACCGATGTTGAGATTGCAATGAAATCAACACTATACTCATGTTTCGTCATGTACATCATGCGCTTAAAATTTCAAGCCATTCAAATAAACCAAGCCGAAATTATCATAAAAAAACATGAGTTGCTAATTTTTTGCAACACACTTTATATATATATATATATATATATATATAGTTGTTGATTTTTCCCGCGCAGTGGAGTGTAAGCTTAGAATCAAATCCACTGATAGATATCGTCACCTTTGTTGATGAATGGGTGAAACACTAGTCAATTTTCCCACGACACATTCTTGTGTCAAAAAATAGACTGCCGGTGCCACAACAGCCGTACCGACCGTAAATTCGGAATGCATACTCTTTTCTATAACTTTCAGTGCGGATTAAATGCACAAAAGTATTTGACCAAATAACTTTAATCGACGACTAGAGATGAGACCCTATCCCGGAAGCGTATAGATTACTAGTGCGGAAATTTTCAAACCGAATATATCAATCTCTACGACAACTGGAGGACGTTTCAGAATAGCAATAATGATGACGATGCTCGTTTGACAAAAACTGAAGCATATCAAATGCATTGCTAGGTAAAATTTTGGGCTTGGATGCTAAGTTTCCACATAAGACCCTGCACGACCATCTCTGGGCTCACCCAAAAATCTGCTCAGTGGGTACCTTGTGATTTGTCACAGAATGAAAAAGACAGGCCAGTCATATTTCTTCTCTTTTAGTAGGAAGTCATGCCAGCAATGCACGCAGCCTATTCACTCAATTATTAAAAAAAATACTTAGATGAAGACGTTTCGATTCACGCAAAACGGAACTTGAAGTCATCCTTATAGATCTAATGAATGAGTCTACTTTCAGAAAAAAACTTTAAAATTTAAAAGTTACAAACACTTTGTCAGGTCATTCATATTTGCATATACGGTTTTTCAAACTAATGAAGTTAGTTATTGTGAATAAGTTAATCCTCATTTACTACCCGCACACGCCCACTGCATCATTAGACTACTTTACCAAGCTCGCTTTATGGACGTCTGCATGACCGTAAGACGTCTGTCTCCTCAACCGTACTGAAAAATCATTAAATTTACAGACGAAGCCACAAGTCAAACCATGTGCAATCGTTTTTACTGCGTTTTTCCACTGGAAAGTTGTTTATATTGGATTTATCAGAGACTGGGAATTTTCATTTAGGGCACTTAGCCGTCCTCGGCATAATTGCTGTAAATTTTGCAGCAATTATAGCATAATATAAATCACTTTTTACTCACATAAAAGGAGTGTGTTCGTCAATCTGTCGTATATGCATTGTTCCCAATATGCGTACATTTTTAACGAGAACGTAACTATTAGCCAAATAGTCGGGCATTATTTGAATTTGGGTGCACGCATTTGGCTATACGCTAAGCAAACGACTCGTTTACGAACTCAAAACGGGCCACGACTTTTAAAAAACGGATCGCTGGCTTTCTAGATTATTGGACTGTAAATAAAAAAAATGTCTTAGCATATCACATGTTATTAGTTGACGTATATTTTTACACTAAACTTTGCTGCCAGATTTCGGTAGTCCTATCACCCACACAGCTTGATATTCTCCTGTGATAAAAACTAAAGAAAACGCATTTTTACTGCATCTAAAAATTAACAAGGTATATATATATATATATATACATATAGGAATCTGTATACGTACTTTTTATATTGTTTGCTCACATTCATAATGATCCTTTAAGACAACGCAGCATGCATGGAGCCTGAGCGAGTCATTGTGCAGTTATGTCTATCTGGAGCTAAGTGTATGATTTGTCTCATGAATCGCACTGAACTATCAAGCTTGCCAAGCAATTTTCAGAAAACAGATGCGCTCGTCGCATCATTGGCCTTAATAATAATAACGTTCGCATTTTTTCGCCTTTATAATTTTTGCCTTCACGAAAGCACTTGCCATACAGAACGATCAGCTTCTGAATGGCACCCTCACACCAATGCATCACCGGCGTTTGATTTGTCATATGCGGAAAAGCACGGTCGTACAACACACACTACAGCCCCAAAAAAAATCAATTCCTGTGCTGTGCATAACACGCTTTTTAAGATTTTATTGTACGGCGTAATTTATCTATGAACGCATAATATATGTCAGCATTGACTGTGACACCGCGAGACAGAAATCCACACGCAAAACACTGTGCCTATCCACCCTAAAATGCTGGCGAAAGATTTCTATGAATATAGAGTTCAGAAGTGGTCTCTGCAATAACTGTTAACTTTTGTTTTAATTCAGGTGAAGATTGTATTGCAAAGCAGATGTATGGAGAAAGAAAATGGTAAAAAAGTCGTAATTTCTTTCTTTTTTAATAACGTTCTTTTTCACATACAAAAAAAGCCTCATGTATACACGTGCGTTCAAAACAGAGCCCTCTACAGAGGCAGAGGAGCCCTCTGGTACAAGCTGTCGTTCGTCATTGTCTTCCTAGCCAAGAAGTGAGCGTGGTTAGTTTACTAAAACTCTCTGCCGTATGGCTTTAATTTGACACTGGACGCTCCATGTCAGGTTTGTGGCAGATGGAAGGGAGTCTTGTGGCGAGTACTATGGTTTCGACAACATGCTATTGAACGGTCGCTGCACACATCCTCGTTACAGGACGCCGAACGCGACGCCGAGAGCCAAGTGCTGGTGGAAGTGCGAAGACCACTTCTAATGGCGCCGATCTACACGACTCAAATAACGACGACCTCCTTCTCTAACTCCGCCCAGACAGAGAGACGTGTCGTTAATTCATGCCAGTCCTAACTTTAGAGCTTCAGTGCATTCTAATTAGGGCCGCTACGCTTTTAGCACGCCAAAAGTTTACCCCAATATGCCCAGATTAGGCGATCTTGGTGCCATAAGTGGCTATTGCCTTTATCGACGTACAAAATTGTTTTCAGAGCACGGGTGATGACCCGCGCCGTGTTTCCTATGTATATGTGTGTCTATGAGGAGAAAAGCACTTACTGGCTCAATAGAGCCAGAGTCAGCACTATAGACTTTTGCAATTTACTCTATGAGACACTCTCAATCAATACTAATATAATTATTAATTACTTATTATGATTATTGTTTAAAATGTTGAATTTGTTCCAACTGATACAGGCCTGATTACCCTATACTTTTCGACAGACCTTGCATTGTCAACTTTCATTGTAGGTCGGGCTTGCGTCCTACCCAGTCTGGCAATTAGATCCTTTTGAAATGGAAATGCGCGTCTAAGGTATAAGCGTACTCTTCTGGCACAAACACCGCCGTTCCCTCACATCCAAGCGATTAGCTAATATACCAAAAAAAAACTCACTATTCGTCGAGAGTAGCAAAATCATTTTATTGAGCGGATAGGCTTAGCGCCGATGACGATAGGCAGAATTACTATGTTAAGTTGCCACCAACAACTCAGTTTATCTGTATATGCATATAGATAATCGGAATACAAATAGTTTATAAACATCTGGAAGCTCAAAAATACAAATTATATAAAAATATATATCAAGAACAATGTAGATTATCACTACTCAGATAACACTCAAAAGGTCAGACAAGAGCTTTAAATGAGGGCACAAAGGAATACCGATGTGCGTGACAAACCGTATCGATCGGTTTAGGCCAGTCTATCATATTTACCTGCTACTATCATGCACTCCTTCATGAAGCCGTGTTGTCCGTTGATATGATATGACCTTTTCTCCTCAGAAACTCATTTAGCCGGCGTGCCAGATAGATGAGTAAACGCATACAGCAAACACTCTATTTTATTTTGCTGCAATGCGACAAGAGCTGAGTTTGGTAACAGTTACCTGTTGAGACGATCGATGGCATCCCTCCACAACCTTGTAAAAGTTTCACCACGAAGACACGCGTTGAATAGCGTTGTCCGCCGCGGCGCTAGGAATTGAGCGTTTCTCTTTCTCATAACGCGATTTTCCGCTTTATTTGTCCGCAACCTGTCTATTGCTTGGACTACGTGTTAGAACCTTCAACTTAGTTAGTCAGAATAGCTGTGTCTACCGGGCGAGGCGTCCGCTTGGCTATTCATATGGGTGGCACTCTGCTTTTTCCAGCTGCTCAGCTTTCTGCACTTCGAGGCATTTTCCCCGCTGCGCTGCCTGCGTTACTGCGCATAGGATCTTGAAGGCTGCCGCCTGAGGTTTGGCCGCTGCTTTCACCTCAGCCAGAACGTATAGGCATTCTGCGGTCTGCGAGCGAGGTGCCATGTTTAGTTGAACCAAAACCTGTTAGAAGGTGTGCGTTCACGTAAACTGTTGAAAAAACCGCACCTCTCGTTTGAGCGACTGGGCGAGGCTTGCCGTCTCTTTCCGGCCACCTCTCCGTCGCTATAAAGGCAGCAAAACTTGCAATGCATGGGCTGTAGTGAGTCCCTTGATACCAGTGAGGCCCGGCTTTACTAGTGAGTTCCAGCGAATCGCACTGAAGAGCGCAGAGCCTTCGTAGATACGTTTGGCCGCCTCGTAAGGTTAAGGCTACACAGAAATAAAGCATCTTTTTATATACAGTTTGCTTTTATTTTTTCTTTTTGCAGCTCAGAGCTCATGAAATAAACTCTTATGCTTAGACGTGTGTAGACTTCCGTACAATCTCCAGATGGCAAATCCAAGTCCGTACCTAAACACACCCAAAGTAGTAGATCCCATTTAGGTTGTGTTTTTCGTATAGGAATTAAATGTGCAGTTTAGTGCAGTTAGCTTGATTATATTTTATTACATATAGGCATGTGTTTTTTACTATTAATATACATATACCATACCTATGGTGCATAAATAGATAATGATGATGATACATTTATTGGTTATATTTAATTTTATGGCATCAATATAAGTCAACATAATCATATTCTGTATAGTAAATATTGGCCTGAAAATGCAAATATTGTATTTTCCTAAAAGTGCGATAGAAAAGCTATACCGCTTTATTTCCCATAGAAAAACTTAAACAACGATATCTCATAGTGCTTGTCAAAGAGTGGCTGCAAAAATATTTGAAACAAATTGGCGACTAAAATTGTGTAAACACGATGTAGTCAATTAAACACAATATAATAAGGCTGAAATGGAAAACGGTATACGCGCTTCATGCTTGGTTATCTACTACAGTTTTGCTAAAACGCACTAACAGGGGGCAACTGAATCGGTTAGAAACTGATGTCGCCCGGTTCGAATGCTTTATCACATGAACATAAAGATTTTTGCATGGACAAATTCAATTAGATGCTTTCAATCGCTTACATGCAACTTGAAAAATCTGCCTATCAATGATTTAATTCTGGAATACTGGCCCAAAAGTGCTTACTATATGTTCATATTGCTCATATCGAGACACTTCCTGCACTGTGCTACTGCGCATAGATTCTTGCGCGGTGGTATGAGCGGGTATTTTAAGCGGGACAACTGGTTTGCGATGACACATCAAATTTGATGCTCGAAGTGCAAGGATGCTGTCTAGAGTGCCGTTTAAAATGTTATAGCATTTGTTATTATCTAACAAGTGCTGTGGGCAAAGAAACGTCGTAAGTAAGTTCCCGATTAGAAGAATATATATATATATATATATATATATATATATATATATATATATATATATATATATATATATATATTAGCAAGGAAGGCATTAGCAGCTAGTCAACTTTAGCCCAAATATTTCCGTAAAGAGCTGAATGTGTGATATTCGTTGAACTTTTCTTAGTTAGGCTTACCGGCTTTTCTTGCTGTAACGGTCTCGATTAATCTGACTTTGTATTATTGCCACATGATCTAGATTTGACTTAAATAATACTTGCGTTGTTTTTAATATTAGCGCTGTTGCCGTTGCAACTGGTGTCGTTGGTATATTGATCTATATTGGTGCCACTTTTGTCGTCGTTGTTGTTGATACTATTGTTTTATGTAACGGTTTTTTGTTGTAGCCATGCCCGTGGCCTGCTTTGCAAGACTAGCTCCGCTTGTAATTGCCTAACGCCGGCTTTATAACTTTAATCCCCGCCCCACCTCGCCCGAATGTGCAGATGAGCGGTGTTGACGTACGCTGGGAGGTCCGGCGAGATAATTTGCTGTTCGAGAACGTCCTGGGCGAGGGTGAGTTTGGAAAAGTTGTTCGCGCCCAGGCGTGGAGCATTGCGGGCCGCGATGGCTATTCGACGGTAGCTGTGAAAATGCTCAAGGATGACGCCTGCGCTCAGGACGCCCAGGATCTGCTTCAGGAGCTGCAGACGCTTAAGGAGGTCGATCATGTCAACGTAATCAAATTGCTTGGCGCTTGCACCAGTCGAGGTACGTTCGATCAGGCCACGATGGTAGGCCTAATACTAGGCGACGACAATAAATAAATATATATATATATATACATTTCAAGACAACAATTGCATCACCTATCGCATTTGACTTTAGGGACATTTTGTACTCACAATGGTCGCGCCATTTTCACTATTCGGAAGAAAATTACGTTCACTTTAAAATACTATTGCAATATTGTAAATTTAGTTATTGTGTTACTGCTTTCTTTATAAATAAGTGAATTCAGTCCAAAAATATTTGATCACAATGAAAACAATTTTGATACTATATTGAAGTATGGTTGAACCGTTAGTTAAAATGTTTTAATTCATGTAGTTGAATTGTGCGTATGAACCCTGCGTACCCTAATGGTGACTGCCATTATGGCACAATTGCCATTAGTTAACACGCACAACGTAACTACATTTATTTTTAAATCAGTACAATTTGCCATTGCCATCAAAGAATTGCTGTTGGATATTTTCCATTTCTCGTGCATAGCATTCATAAGCTCTTAAGGTATTGCTGGAGCTGGAAATCTGCTTCCAACTGGACGTTTTAGCATCTTCCATAGATGCTTACTGGGATTCAGGTCGGGAAATCATGCTGACCACTTTATTAAGCTCATTCAAGCTTCTGCGAGGTATTTCAGAATAAGTAAAGTAAAAATTCAGTTTTCGTGTAAAAAAATAAGGCTATCACCAAGAGTCCTTGCATAGGCACTACGTGGGGTATTTTAAGACAGAAAACGCCTTTATTTACAGAAAAAAATGGTAGAAGAAGACTGGAAGGCCGTGAAACCGCCTTGTTGCGTGATTCTCTAGGTACACGCCAAGTAACTACATTCCTAACTATTTTAAGTCTTGCAATGCATCTTCGTAAAGGCGTTATTTGGCTTGTACGATTTTTCATTGTCACATCGAATAGAATGGCCCGCCATTGGTTAACGGTTCAATTTTGGCGGGCGTCTCGTGCAAACCGGTATCGTGCTTGTCGATGGGTTGACTGTGTTCAGTCATGGACGTACAGCGAGCCGATAGGGTCTAACCGTCATGTTTTGACGTCCTCACATAACAGTACGTGTGCTAACAACTGCTCGGGGAGCACCACGGAGCGGTCGGCTAGGAACTGGGCTGTAGTAAAGCGGCGACTTGGCAGAACATTAAATAGAGAAGAACGAAAGCGGCCGTCCTGCACGGAATCGAGCCCCGCCGTTGCACATGTATAATTATGGGGTCCGTCTTACGAAGCAGTGTGAAAGCAAGCCCGTGGACGTTAAATGTTGGCTGCGGATCAGCCCGAAAAGGTTTTTGACTAGTTGTAGCTCTAGCTTTGCCCAAACCCACACTCATAGAAAATCTGCCCATAAGTCGATACCGTTCGTAGACCTCAAACGGTGGATTTGTTCATATTCAGTTGACGAGCTACAACACGGTGACTGTAGCCAAAAAGCTCGGGCAAAGCAACGACCTGAGCGGCTTTCTCTGGAGTGGTGCCCATTTCTCCGAACGCGCTATTGACGCTTTCTTCATTCAGCAGTCAATGCTACTGGCTGACTCACAAGAAACTTTTTCACTATACACTTGTTTACGCGTTTGATATTAGACACTTCTACGAGGAATCCTGCAAATAGAACGGAAGTGACTAAGCCGAGATCGCATATCCGAGCGTATTTCTAGCTCACACGTTCTTTATAGTGTTGAGAAGGGGACGTATGGTGTCGAGCGAATGTATGTCTTGTTTGATTATCTATAGTCCTCGTAAATAGGGCGCTCTTACTGTGAGTACAAAACGTGTCTAAAGTAAACAGACGGATGCTCAGAGTCTAGCGAAGGCCTCACAATGACTGATCTACTAACATTTGACGCCTCCAGTTAGTCTAACTCTAATCTGTGCACCTGTTAGATGGCCCATTATACGTCATCGTGGAATACTGCGAGCACGGTTCGCTTCGGTCGTATCTACGCCGTTCACGGAACATCTCGTCGACGGAAGATCTTCGGGCTGTGCAGAACCCAACGTATCTCGGAGAGGACACTCCCGTTCAGCTACCGTCAGCCCAGCAACTTACCTCGTTTATGTGGCAGGTCGCACGCGGCATGAGCTACCTGTCGGACATGAAAGTGATTCATCGCGATCTCGCCACACGCAACATCCTTGTTAGCAGAGGTTTGTTCCGCACACGCCACCCGTATCCGTACTTGACACAGTTTTCATTGAGGCTTTTTTTCAATTTCGAATAGTTTTTATTTTTATTTTTAGTTATACTGTTCAATTTCACTTCTATACTACAAATACATATGTCTAGGTGCGGCTTTTTCGCTTGTCTCTCCTATGTTTTCCTTTTCCTACACTGCTTATTTTTCTTCTCCTCCCCCCTTCTTTCTATTGTTCTACCATTCCCGGTACTTTTTCGGCGAATTTCGTGGACGCTCGTGGAAAACACTTGCGGCAGGCCTTTCTCGATAAGACCAACGCCCAGCAACAAATGGAGCAGAGGGATTCCATCAAAAGGCTAACCGGTCGTCGTCTATTTTTGGCGCAGTCTTAGCTTTGCCTACAGATAGATAACCTTGACTCGCTTTTGTGACTATCATTTGATGAAGGGTTGCGCCCCCCTCTGTAGGCCTAGATAAACGACCCTTAGGTGGCCGAAGGTGGTCATCACTCCCTATGTAAGGAATATGCCATGCTTATCCAACCTAACGTCTACTACGTAGCGAGAATTCATTTTATCGGTTGAGATCCTGGATTCCTCTTTTTCTCTCTTTCTCTTCTCCTACTGTCTTTTTCATTACTTCTTCCGCCTCATCTATTACTTCGTTTCCTTCAACGAATCCTCTTTAGCGCGTGCGTTGTTCCTTTGTTCTACCTGGCTACAGTGCCGACAAATGCATGAACATGCTACATGTCCTAGAATAGTACTTGATGAAAGGAAAGAAAACATTCGACGAAACGGATCCCGTTCATCTGTGCGCACGCATTTGTGGCGTTAGCGCGCTTTCGTTGCGATGTGTACGCTGGGACGGGCAAATGGCCTGACAATTTACACTCTAAGCGTTCATGTTAGCAGAGCTTATTTCCTTGCCCTGTCGAGGAAAACGCTAGGAGTGCTCGGGACGGCACGCGAGAGGGAATACTTCCCCTAAGTGTGTTCCACTAAACCATGCATGTAAGTTCGATGACTTGACGACCGCCATGAAGTCATGACTGGATTCTCACAGTATTTCGTCATTACACTGTTTGAACATTTTCAGACTATGTCATCAAGATCTCTGACTTTGGGCTCTCTCGGGACGTTTATGAGGGGGATACCTATCTGAAACGCAGTCGTCAGAAGATACCTGTAAAGTGGATGGCAATTGAATCTCTCGAGGATCAAATCTACACGACAAAAAGTGACGTGTAAGTGCAAGCAAATGATTCGCTCTGCGCACGCGATGCAATCTAGCTGAGCACGGCTGCCGTTATCAAGGCTGTTAAATGAATGGCACTCTTATTTTTGCAAAAAGTAGGGCTAGTACCCACTTATAATTTGAGTGACTCAAATATAATAGTAAACATTTATTACTAGTCAGACTAGTGTGGGTCGCTGCCGTGATGTATTATGTGTAGATTTTTTTAATTTGAATTACCCAAGACCTGCAGGGAGTAATTTGGTATATGCAGGAGCCTACAGCGCTGAGAGCTCAGAGTCGGCCGTTCCTGAACAACGTTCGTTATTAATCAGAAGATACGTAAATTGACAGAGGACTAAAATGCGACCGCAATGCAGCATGTTATGCACTATATTTATCTTTATTTCATGGTAAGCACAACAAGTATTTTACCTCCCTGTAGTTCACACCCTAAAAAATAGGTTTGCCTTCATCACAAAACTGTATATTTGATTTAAATAGCAGGAGCTACTCGCGTAGACGCTTTATTAAGGTTTTCAGAAACTGATCTGCCTCCGATGTAAAAACATTTCGCGGATGCTTAATGACATGAGTTACTTAGGCAACTATTAACTGTTAGATTCCAGTTAACTCAAGGTAACTCTTATGCTCTTCGAAAATACGAACAAAGAAGCAGGTACACGAATCAACGTTTCGTCCATTTGTCCAGCACCGGATGTACTCGTATGCCTCTATATCAATGGCCGTGTGGCTTGGCGCACACGTTTGGCATATTAACGCTCCTTTGCGCAAAGTGACGTGTGCCATGACTGCTGGCCCAGGATGCGGTTATGGACGGAGGCATTTTGCATTATATATACAATACATTAAAGGTCCAGTTAATATATGTCTAGCATTGGAATATAGATAAGTGTAACCTGTGGACGTTCCTCGACGGCGACCCAGCCGTAGTTGTGCTCCCCGCGGAAAAATAGAAACGAGAATATTTATATATATATATATATATATATATATATATATATATATATATATATATATATATGTATATATATATATATATATGTATTGCAAACCCTTATAAATTCTGCCGATGTCGATGAACAGAAGTAGGCACCGCACGTCTGACGTGGCGTTACGGATAGTCCTTTCACTGGATTGAGTTCATCTAGTTACTAAATGATTGTCATCAACGTAGCCATAGCGTATTCTCGGTGCGTGCATGACATGAATGCGCCCACTTAGTTAGTACCTACTCAGCACCTACGCAGATGGCCAGATGGGCAGATAGTAGGCAGACCAGCCCAGCCCAATCCAGGCCAGTCCAGTCCAATCCAATCTAGTCCAATCTATCCCAGCCGGCCGAACGCATCCACACTTAACACAACAAACACACACACACACACACAGACAGTGGTCGACAGCGACGTGTCCGAGTTCGAAGACCAACGCCTGCCCTCGTTAGGCCTGTTCTCCGTCATGCGACTATTCCCCCTCTACGTATGTATGGCATCGCCCCCCCATGGGCAGTTTGCTACGCTGCGCTTGATTAATATGAATACCGTTATCGTTTTTATCCATTACGCCACTGCACGGCGATGTTGCGAACAAGCACGTTGGCATTTACGTCGCCGACGCCAGGCTCGGCGCGCCTCTGGCTGCGGGCCGACATACGCGCGATTGAATGTAACGAACTTGACGTTGTCAGTCTTGGGGGCGGTGGCGGCGGCATCCCGTTACTCGAAACTTCCTCCGAGTGCCGACTAGTGGCGCCGACTAGCGTTAAGCGTCCTAATTATTACGCACTCGTAGTTGTCAATAGATGCAAATAGTCTGTGGCGGCGGCAACGGCGTGGTGTAGGGGGCTAGTGCCCTAGTCATGGTTATCGTCGGCGTTATACCAGGCGATTTCCGTTTCTGGTCGAATTCTCTTTGAGTGCAATGCTCATTGAGAATGAATGATAAATGCCATGCTGCCGGTAAGAGTCAGCAGCCATGCCGCCACAAGAACTGTTGGAGTAACCCTAGGCGTTCCAACATGTTCGACCCCAATCGGCGTATTGAAGATACGCCTCACGGCAATTCCAAACCCGTGGGACACGAAGGATAGTCTAGAATGATGAACAATTAGTTAGTTAATTGTCAGCGATGTGTGCGATGCGTATGTCCGTCTGCGGCACGTAACTAACTGGTCGTAAAAAAAACCGCATGAGTGCGTTGGGTTAGTTCAATGTTTACTGATCCACCCTGCATATAAAGACAATGATCGAAATAGCGCCAGATGATAAATTAATATATAAATATATTTATATATTAAATATCGAACAGATAACAAGAATTGGAATTTGCGTATACTACCCTTTCTTACCCTAGATTTAATCCGATCTAGTTACTTTACTGCTTCTGCCATATATATATATATATATATATATATATATATATATGTATATATATATATATATATATATATATCGAACAGACAACAAGAATTGGAATTTGCGTATACTACCCTTTCTTACTCTAGATTTAATCCGATCTAGTTACTTTACTGCTTCTGCCATATAATATATATATATATATATATATATATATATATATATATATATATATATATATATTTATTTATTTATTTATTTTTTTATTATATATATTATTATTTACACTACAGAAAAGTAAAGTACTGGCTGCTTCAGTTTCTATAGCTCAGGGCGACTAGATGTGCGTGGTATATCAGTCTACGATGCAATTCTGCTTAAACTGCTAGGTTAATCTGGAACGAATTGAACTAGTTCTGTACAAGAAAGAATCACCATATGTGAGCCTACAGATCGTGTCTGTTGTCTAGGATATTCGTTAGAGGCCATTAGGTGACTTCGTATTCCCATGCGACCCAATCTCCTAAGTTTGTCTCCTAACTGGAACTCTCAGCTATTTATAGTTTAGACTTATAAAAAATTAAACCTTTTTCCTTTCCCCTCAAGGACTATAAGTTTGAAGAGACATACCTTCATCGTTATAGGTTAGTGGTGCAACGAAGATACACAGCGGCATAATAACAATTAAGGTTAATTCACCTGTACGCCGTGCCATTAGAGTTCATTGTCAGGTTGTTCGTTGCTGCATCTGGGGGCGTATGTACAAATATGTCGTTTGTAAATACACACTGCACATTGATACTTCTGTACGTAAATGTGTATGAAAAAACGTGTAACGTACGTTCAATAGACACGTGCCTAGCATGCAAATGTAGTCCTCCTCTTCATAAGTTTGAGCATGTTCGTAGGCATCTATGCGCGCGATTCAGTTTTTTCCGCTTTGAAGGTGAGCTACAGCTTTCGGTACCTGCAACTATTTATCGAATCTGTTAAGCGCTTCTTGAAAGTTTAGCAGAACCTTTAAATAAATAAAACACAGCGAAAAAACAATATCCGCTAAGGAAGCTTAAAAATGTGCGTCAATCCGAATGGAGAAAAACGACATATTTTACCTCGAGCTACACAACGTTTCTAAACTCGGGCAAACACATGACAGTTCTCTAGTCGGCGAACGCTTGCAGTTTACTTCCTTATTTAAACAAACATTTTGCGGGCTGCGGTGTGAAATGCTTCCGTACGTTATGCCGGCTCTAGCTCAGACGCTTTCCCGACCGTTATCGTCTTGATTTATTCTGCGCAGATGTTCGACTACATGAAGATGACAAGGTCACGTTATTTTGTATATCTTCCATATACGACGTTGACAGATAAACATATATATATGCTTGACCGGAAGTATATATTGTACTCCCTTGCCATGGAGTGTTTGTTGCAAAAGAAAAAACGCTAGTAGAACCCGTTGATGTTTTAAACATTGGCAAAGTTGATCTCAAGTCAATAGACAGTTCATGTCGGTGCTGCGGCCACGCCACGGTGAGCCGATGCAGCGCGACTCCTTGAAGGAGGATTTTTATAGCTTTGCAAGTGCATCCAAGTCATAGTTTGATGCAAAAAACCGGTCCACTCGACTCTTCCGGTCGGGTGCTAGGACGACCAGCGGGATGCGGCAGCAACGGCGCTATAGAGGAAGCGCTTTTTACTACACTAAAGGTTTGCTTACGCTCGTCTGGTCGTAGTTGGCCGTAGTTGAAAGCAGGGCCAAACGAACGCAGGTTATCCTCCAAGTGGCAGGACGCCTGGCCCGCGTATGGTTGCGTGGACTTTGATGACAGATCAGTTAGAAACTATTGGTCGTTTGCGGACTTTAGCCTAGATAATAGTCGCAAATATAAAACCAACCCAACATTTACTATATATGTTATTTGAAGAAGCACGACGGCGCTTTATAACTAAATTCTATACCGCCACGTCTCTCCTTACATTTATTTTTTTCGGGCCGACTCTCAGCCAACATTTAACATCCACGGAATTGCTTTTGCATTGCTCCATAATACGGTTGCTTAGCGCATGTTTAATTGCGCAGCAAGTTTTTCTTGCGTCTGCGTGACATCTGCATCCAACAAGTCTTGCATTTTTGTGTCCTCAAGCTTTTCTTGCTGGTTTCCGCGTGATTCATCGTTCAGTTAGAAATTTCCACTATTGAACTTTTTAAATCACTCAAAACCTAGTAACCTGCCGTAAACTTCGACAAGTATTTCATGCGCTTCGGTCGTAGATTTTTTCAAATGATAACAAAAAATTAGAGCTTCCCGCAAATCGGTGAATTTTGGCCCAACGTTTCGTAACAAATGCATAGGTGAGGCCTTGCTCGTGGAACAATTAGCCAGACCTTTCAACAACAAAACTGCGTCATTGCCGCTATAGGCTGCTAGCTACAGCGATAGCAGCGCCCTCTGTCAATGGAATCCGGTTTAATTTGCACTCAATAGAGCCTTTAAGGGAAAGGCGCATTATTCTGCCATATTGCCGCACAACGCGTTCTATTTGTAAGATCCGGAAAGTTCGAAAGTAAGCTCGCATGACTTCCCCACGGAACAAATTGCTTACGTGGAACTACACAGAAAGAGACGATCACTGCAGGTCAAACCTTTCATTGAAGCAAGTCCAGATTTACAAGTTTCCATCGCTGTTAGGTAGCCTATCTTGTAAATCCTGAGGTACTCATAATCAATGAGTTTGACCAGGCGGAGAGAAACAAGACTCAATGTTTGATCAATGTTATGAAGGGACGTTTCTTATGGGGCAGTCATACCCCACAAGACCAAAATGCCACCCGTTAACGACAATGACGCGGGCGGGTTGATAGCAAAAAGCTATTGGAGACTACTTATGCCAAAGCGGAGTGTGTACAGGTTCCTACCAATGTTGGTTACTTGCTGTAGATTAGAGCAAACTTTCATGTAAGGGACCGTTTCTGCGGCGGGAAATATGTCGCCCGTAAAATATCTGCATATCATTTGGGACGTCTACAAGTCAACATCTGCGTATAGAAGAAGACCTAGTCGTTATCATAGGTTGTAGGTTCTGTTACGGTAACACACACACATGTATATATATATATATATAGGAAGAGAGACATATAAATATTGTGATGTTGGTTAAAGGGGGACATATATATTAATGTACACACCGGTTTCTCGTAGTGTTCTGCTCGTGTAATATGTGTTTGCCGAACCGATGTTCATCGAGTGAGGGATACAGAGCTGTGTTCACGACCTGCGTTATTTGCTGAGACGCAGGCACAAACACGTCAGGGTGGAGTCCGCAGCTGCCCCGACCGCGCGGAAAGACGCAGACGCATGGGATGGGGGAAGCAGTGTGCGTCAGAAGAGCGATTTCATTCTGGTCTCAGAGCCTCACTGGTTTGCTGTGTTGTGATGCTTGTCGCTTTTATGGCATCGTGAATTCTTGTTCGCGACGGAAAATCGTGCGTGATAGATAACGTCTACGAAAACAGTCACTCCGCCGGCTGGCCGTAACTGGTAAAGCGGAATGTGATCGATATTGAAACGAACCCTATCGCCTCATTGCGTGCCGTTGCATTTCCTCCTACATCAACTCCCTGCCTTTCCACTCGATCTATTTTGCCGTTTACACCTATGCTCGCCGGATTCATTCCGTTGCTTACCTCCTGTTTCGCCCCTCCCCCCCCCAAATTGGCGCCCCGTTCTTCTGGTATTATTTATGGTTTCTACAGCCTAAAGCAGACAGGCACGGCAGTCTCTAAAGCGCCCAAAATGTGTAAACCTTAAAATGCTTCCAAATGTGCCGACGCGGCAAGTTTTTTCCTTCAGGTGCAGACTCAATAGCGGGCGATCAAGCAGTACCTACCATACCCCAGTACAAGGGTATATTGTTTAGCTCGGTGTAAGTCGTTCACATGTTCTTATTGGACTTGTTTTGTAAGAGCAAATAGAAGATTGTGTTCTCCGTGGAGAATCACAACTACAGTGTTTTATATAGCAGCTCTAAAATCTCTCAAAACTTAATTTCATTGTAACTAAAAAAGATCTAGTATTCGAATATCTCATCATGGCAGTTATCGGACGCGGGAGTGCAAAGCAACAAATCCAATAATGAATGATTATTTTCATTAATTTCATTAATTATTGGATTGCTTTATGTACTGGTTGCCGTTCAGATAACTTGCATCATCTTTATCCATTTGTATAGTTAAATTAAATTAATAAAGATAAGTTTATAACGACCTTTATAGTTAATCTAATAGAAGGTCCGAGATTTAGAAATTACATAAAACGAAATCATATGTTTGTGTATAATGGAATAATTATCAACCAGGCAGTTAGCTGTTAATGACAGGAAAATTCGTATAATGCCTTCCCTTAACGACTTGACTTGTTTCCGCAATGAAATATCGGTTCTCTGAGTAAACGGAACATACATCCTGTTGCTATTTACTTCAGTAGTAAATTTACAGTTTAGTTTTTAGACTAGCATTTTTTTGCGATTATTGCACTCAAGTAAATTAACTATGTACAAGGTAAAAATTAGCGTTATGGAGTCACATTTCCTAATGCATGAAAAATCTAAAAGTAATCTGCAGTTGCTTTCCGCCATTATTGGGCATGGATCGGAGATCATTGTTGATACAAATGCACATCATTGTGGACATTGGAATGTGTGTTCTAGATTGAACTTAATCATAATCAGGCAGTCGTTTGCCTTGTTTGCGTTAAATACGTCTTTGACAATGACACTAGTTGGCGGCGCACTTGTTAAGGATGTCGGTACATTTGTATATCTAGTTGGTGATTATAGGTACCTGCATATGTCTGGCATATACGTACGGTTATGCCTGCCTAATGCTAAGACGGGAGGTTTGGGGAATCATTTCCAAAACCTCCCAACAAAAAAAAACATTAAGACAGATGTGTACAATAGACGTAATTGTTTGTCATCGGCAGGTGGTCGTTTGGCGTCGTGCTGTGGGAAATCGTGAGTTTGGGAGCTACGCCGTATCCAGGCATCAGTGGGGAACGCCTCTGCCACCTGCTAAAGCAAGGGTATCGCATGTTTCAGCCAGAAAACTGTTCTGATCAGCTGTAAGTATATTTTCTTCGTTTCACGCACATACAGTAAAACATCTGTGTGGTCGATACATGTGAATAGGGCATTATATATATATATATGGAGCAGGTTAATATTTACACGTACCAACCATGTCGTTCAAAACTACGCAATTTTAAACGCGCGCGTATCTCTATTTCGTATAACCCAATGCTATCTTTAAATTACGCTTTACAACCCCTTATAATGAATATTGCACTTGTTCCTTAACAATAAATTTAGTTCCAGTTTTTAAATTATATTCATAGCCAAATATTCATACGCCGTCTAAGTGGTGGCACTTGACGAACAGACCGACTTTTCTGAGCCCAGTAGCACAACTTAGTATTATTTCAACTTACATTCGCTGCCCTCTTTATGCGGCAGTACCTGAAATTGATTCGAACATCTTTAAAGTAGTGCCGGGTGAACTGAATAGTCAAAACTACGACAGGCGTGCATTGGCTAGCGCTTCGTCAACGAACTTTCTCGCGCCACGAGATCGTAGTCGACACACGTTACCTGTCGTTGCAGTTTTGACTATTCAGTGTACAAAGAGTAATCTACAGTATCGTGTATATGTGTGTCGTTTGTCTTAACAGATATTCGCTGATGAGGGACTGTTGGAAGGCAGATCCGAATGAGAGGCCATCTTTTAAGGCTCTCGCCCAAAAGTTTGATCGTCTACTCCAGGATACCACGGTTAGTACACCTATGTCTAGTTTAGCTGTAGTTGACTATATCACAACACTATCATACAATATATGTAAAATGTATATTTATATTTTTTGCAATGCAGAGAGAGCTTCTACTCTTCTAACCATCTAGAAAACATGGTAGCCAATCTGTTTGGTCCTGCACTTGAAGGGCTAAATCGTTCAGTCATCAGTAATAAGACAAACATAAAATTAAACACAAGTCAACAAAACATTGTGATGATATTTTCCTGCGACTCATACGTTATAAATCGAAGGTTTGCTTCTGGTACGGCGCGTTCATAGGAAGATGTCGAGGGGTTATTCCTTGTGAAAGACGGTGATTCCTAATGAAGTTGCGATTATTAACGATGGATGAGGGCAAGAACAGCAGTCCTTGCCCTAATAGAATACGCATTGTCATACATGCTTTGCCAGAGCAATGAGATGACTTATACACAAGGATTTTACACACAAAACGCATTTATAAATATTAGGTTGTTCTTCCTTCTAAGGTTTAACTAAACACACAATGTATATATATATATATATATATATATATCATAATGATATGCTATGGCAGACAGATCTTCAGCAGGGTGATCTCCTGGGTCCTCCACATTTTTGTTTAGGTATCAAAGAATTGATAGATTCACTGCAGTCCTCCCTTAGTGCCTGGTTCTTGGATGACGGGGTCTGGGCGGAGATCTCCCGACCGTACTTGACTATATCCGGAAAGTAATTAACTTTGGTGCGATTAGCGGCCTGACACTGAACTCGGTCAAATGTGAAGTATATATAACAGCCCACAACGAAGTTGAGCCATTAGATTTAACTGACCTTCATAGCTTACTTCCGGCCTAGTACTGGTCCACCTTATCGCGTAGTGGTCAAAGTGGACCTGCTGCTAGGTGCACCCTTATTGCCGGACGATATTACCAAGGCACTAGCCAGTCAAAGAGACACACTTGACTTCGCCACAGGCAGACTACCCCAACTGGAGGCTCAGTGCGACGTATCCCTTTGTACTAGATGGGGCAAAACCTACTTTTAAGGTTCAACGGCAAGCATCGTATAGTTTGTTCTGCTTTAGAGATTAGTGAATGCGTAGTTCAGCGTTTGATAATCCGTTTGTCTACCTCAGCCACTACCGTCAATAAGAACTGTAGGTTGCCCTCATCTGCATAGTTAGGCGAAGGAGGCTCCTCTCGCGCAGGACTAGCGTATGGGGTTTCTTTTCGGCCTCAAACTTGTGACTAGCTTTCATCTGAATGGAGGCAGGTTGAGCCATAATCCGTACAACATGAACACACTGATAATCTGAGCCACTACCTAGATAACTTGTGTTCAGCCTTTGTAGTGTGTGGCTCTAATAGATCGAACAAATGTTTCAGTTTATGTCTAAAAAATATAATAAATCATAGAAGGCACTTTGGAAAGTAGGATAATTGACTAAATTGTCTGGCACGAGTACACCAACAAAGCATAATTCGAAGAGTCGCGTATAGACTCTCCTTAAGGATATACGCGTAGTTTAAGCAGTCCATCTTTCAACGTTTTCAACGGCCCAAAGGGACACATCATATGTGCTAAACTAGCTTAGCTCACAGTCATTGTTATGTTTAACTGCTACATAAACTTTTAGGTTTGGCCCAACTTATGAAACACTTCATCTAGTATATAAGACTTGATGTCCAAAACGAAAAGCAACCAGAACAGAGAGCTAAGTACGCTTCCTTGACGACGATATCCTGCATATAATATATACGCATATCCTGCAACGAATATCTCGTAAAAAAAGCGAATATGTTTAGGTATCAAAGTGGCTTGTCAGTGCGCTAGGGATAGAGAACCCTAAACTTTCATTTGAATCGTCTAGGCGTTGCTCAGGTATGGTCACACGACAAACATTTACACAGGTAGGTAATATTCATGAGGCTGTTTAGGGGTCCGATACAAGGCAGCTGGGAACATGACGCTCAAAAACCTTTGTGCTTGTATGTATGTGAGATTGTAGAGACGTCTTTGCGTTGAGGTAGAGGGCTGGAGACAGCTATTGATTTTCTATAGCAAAAGGATATTGAATCTAAAGCCGCGTGGTTGTACACTCGACGCAGATATTGGTCGCATAGATCCATGGACCGCTACTACAAGAATCTGCAGAATAAAAATATAATACTCCCGTCCTAGCGATTCTTTTAGTGAGAGTAAATTTTAAGCCAGCTAGTGCCATACTTTTTTGCCCTATGGTGCAGACAACTTGGTAACGGGGACAAAACGCGTTGGTTCTTCTTGTCCCCACCAAACGCCCAGCAGGTGGCTGACGGTATCGACAACAGATTAGTCGTATGATAGAAAGAGTACAGGAGGGGAATATTACCTCCAGGCGGCGACCGTAAGTAGGCACGTCAAGCAAGGCATGCCATGCAGGAACGTATACGAACAATAACAATCGCAACCACAGTCATCTTACTGGTAGCACAAACGAGTGTTGTGTGACAATATTGCAACGTACAGTACGCCCGGTAATAAGCAGCCGTTATTATAGCGTAACGAAGACGAGTTTCAGACTACTACACTGAAGTAATATCACAAAGATCCCGGTCATGTGGGCTTGGGAGATTCACCAGGTTTTTAGTGGTTTTGAGAGTCCCCACACACTACCTAGACCAAATGGTGTGGTTGATGCATTTTTTTCGTGGCCAACTGTAGAAGAAAAATACTACTACACTAAGTTTGCTACGCATGCACAGTGCAATTTCAGGTATAAATTCGCCTATAATTGATCATCGCTTGCTCGCTTGATCAATCGATCGATTGTGCAGTATAAAACTTCCTTTTTTTTTGTAAACTTAATGGGGAGGTTGAATGGTAATACACCATCTCTTTTTATTGAGACATCTGTGCTCCCCGATGTTTTCTTTTGTGATCATGATCGATTTTTTAGTCTACTCCGGCATTTACCTTGTTTAAATTGGGAATCATGAAAACCAATTTAGGAGTGGCTGGTCTGGGTCTCGAACCCAGGCGTGCCGAATGCAAGGCAAAGGCTTTTGCCGCTAAGCCATCATCTTGTTCGGTAATACATGTATGTGTTGAAGTTTGTGTGTGTGTGTGTTTATTCGGATGGGTTTAAAATTTGACTCTATACGATTCCTGTACGGTGTAGGTGTATCTTGACGTGGAGGATGGTGTGGCCACCTGTTCGACGTACTACAACGACGACTCGGTCACCTCGGACGAGCGCGATCGCGTGCACCCAGATCAACAACACCTACCGAGGGTTGTTGCGGATCGGTCTGCGCCCACCACCACCGCCACCACCATTGGCGGCGGGGCTTCTAACCCTGCCGGCGGCCATGATCCGGCAGGACATCGCGAAGACGACGACGACAACAACAACAATCAGGAACAGCCAGGACAGCAGCAACATCAGCAACAGCAGCACGCTGAGCGGACGGCACGCGTGGAGGCGCAGCTGGAAGGCGGCGTCGTGAGGTCACACCTCTTGTTGAAGCGCTCCTCGACCAGCGGCTCTTCGGAGTACCTCAACGATGACGAACGCAGCCGGCTACTTCATTACGCCAAGATGGACTTTTCCCGCTCCGTGAGTGAGTCGGTCAGCTCGGACCAGGAGCAAACGTCCAGCGTCTGAACGCTGCTGCTGCTACAGCTGTTAACTGTTTTTTTTCCAGGAGCGGTTAGGCTAGACTAGGCTAGGTAATGCAGCTGCTGCTGCTGCTGCCGCTGCCGCCGATAATGAGGGCTCGGCTAGGCTTTAGGGCAGTAACTGTGGCGTCTGATGGCGCGCCCATCGGGCAACCATCTATCTATCTATACGCACCACAGACCATGCACTACCTACCAACAGACGTCCGTAACACAAGCGACCCATAGTACAACTCATATTCTGCCTGTATAGGCACATGGACCCACCATTGCACGTACGCACCCGGGTGGGTGGATATGGATATGACAATGTTGACACATAGACAGACAGACAAACAGAAAACAGACACGGAACATTGCTTGGCAAATGGCAAAATAGTTGGCAGTCATTGGGGTTGGCTTGTGAGAGTTTCGCGAGAATCTAGCTCTAAGATGTATCCAAGGTAAGCAAAACAACAACGAGAACGACAACAATAAACAACAACAACCACAACAACAAAGACAACGACAATGATAACAATAAACAACTGCAACAATCACAACAACAACAATAGCAGCAACAATCGCAACAACAATCACAACAATAACAGCAGTCAATACAGAACAACAAGCAATAAACAGTATACATACATACCAAGGACAGGCAATACTACTACTACTTCGGCTACATTTCTCCTACTACGACCGGCTCATGGCATGGACGTGTATATATTCTATCGGTTGCACACACAAACATATCAACACACACACACAAACACACAAGCACACCCACAAACACGCAAGCACACACACACGCAGACACACACACTTATACGAGAAAAACCAAGGACGCACGCGGTGCTGGTGGTTCGACTAGCCACGGTCAGGGCCGGACCGCCAAAACAGCCCCAAAAACACAGCGAGCGTACTGAATGCAGCAGCGCGTCAAAACTGCCGCCGACGCCGCCGCCGCCAGAAAGAAACTGCCGCCCAGATTGTGATGAGCCATGCACATGCGTTAATGCGTACAGCATGCATGCACTCAATCAATCGCTGCTAGTCTGCATGATGTCACGTCGGACGACGCTTCCCGGCGTCGGCGTCGTAGTCGTCTGCTGTTGTCTGTTGCACTGCAACTACTCTGCTAGGAAGCTAGTAGCGTCGCATTGTTGCGCCTGGCCGCGAGAGAGGTGCAACTCGCCGATGAGAGGTGCCGTGCCGTTCGCCGAATACAGCAAAGTGTTCGGCTTCGGCTTTCCTCGGCTACGTAAATCTATTTACTGAAATCTATTTATTGATAATAATCATATTTAATAATACCAACAATAACAACGACAACAACAGCAACAACGGAACGAGCAACAACGGTGTAATTGTAATGCTAACGAGGACAGTGACAGCGGCAACAACAATAATAGAAGTGTTGAACAATTGTTGATCATGACAGCCTGAACCAAAGGACAACACGCGAGTTCGAGTCGTCGCTCGAAGTTGCTGCAACAACTGCTGAACAATCAGTCATAGACAGATCAGGCATTCATTGTGTGCATCACCGGTAATGTTACCGATTGATTGTCTGATAATGCCAGGTAACGTTTGACTGTGAAGGTTGAGCCCTATATATATATATATATATATATATATATATAATGTGTACATAAATAATGCATATATACATGCACACGCATATACAATTTCGTTGCTAGTCGATCTCGATATTTACCCTCTTAAATATGCTTGGTACGCCGGTACATAGTTTCAGTCATAGAAGAGGAGGGCGCACAGATGAGAGAAAGCAAAATTGCATTGTCGCCTGAAGCATGGCGTTTCTTTGGTAGTCTTTTTACTCGTTGACATTTCAGGATAGCGTGTAACACTTCGGCCGTAACGTGCAAACGAAGGACGTACGTTGTCGCGTTCAGCGATAACACTTATTGACTACAAACTGTGTGAGATTCCCTTTTTCTCTTGTTGATTGACCTACGATTTTTTATTGCCGTCGATTTCTCTCTGCCATCGCTTGTACCAGGTGTCCATGTATATAAGATCTCTTCTCTATTAACCAAGCTGTATATCGCACGTTCGTCACCTCGTCTGGTTGATGTAAATACTAGTTAGGCCTACCGCTGCTAAAGGCATGATTGGCAAAAGGCAGGCCGTCGTTGTCGATGAGAGAGTTGACAGTTAGTTGCCATTGATGCTAGCAAAAACCGTAGCAAATTGTTAGCATGTCATGTTATAGAGACAGGAGAGACCGTCTATTTATGGCCGCAACGGCTTTATGACAATAAACTATTAAGTTTAACGACGATCAACTACGGTTTAGCCGGTGTTTTTCTTGTCGCGGTTTCATCGATGCATTACTAGCATAGAGATCGTGATGGAACAGGGAACAGGAAACAATTACAGACAGAGAGCTCAACTTGCGTATGAGAGGTCAACAACGGCTACCGGCGATGGCAAATTGACGTGATACTACCATCTCTGTTGCTACTGCTACTGCAACAACAACAACAACTAATATTGCCAACTCTGCTCTAGCCCACGGGGTCGTGAGGAAAGAGTCGCATTTGGAGCGACTTTTTGTCCCTCCCTGTCTCTCTCTCTCTCTGCCAATATATATTTACAGAAGTGTTCTAGATGCGCGAAGGGCTTGGGCCAGTGCGGCGCGGATACCACGCTGCAGAATGCCCAGTGCTTCAGCCGAGAGAGCTCTCTCTTTCTATATATATATATATATATATACCTCCGGCACCCATCTTCTCTGACCTTGCTCTACCCGTCGTAGAGGTATATCAACTTCGCCAATGTGTGATGATCGTCTCATCTAATCATCGTAAAGGTTGGTCATTTGAACAGCCATATGCTAAAGGGTGTCGTCGACCCAATTCGAAGCAGTTTGTTGGCCCCGGCCCAATATGTAGATGGGCAGACCAGTTGACCACCAGCCAGCTTTAGAACCACGACGGGCAGGCCAAAAGGTCGTCAGGTGAGAGCCATGGTTCATGGTGATGATGACGAATGCAGTCGTTTGGCTAAATGATCTATTACCATAGTTTTCCGCTATTCCCATGGCAACATGGCGCTGCCAGTTGATTCGGTCAACCTGATGATTTCAAATGAGGCAAAACATCCGCGTTATAGCGGTGTGTTGCCTTCGGCTGCCGCTGCTGTCAACGCGGGTTAGTACTGCTACACCTCTGCTACGTCATGTAGACTCTGTCCTGTTGACTGTCCTGCATCTCCTGTCCCGACTACGATAGGCTGCAGGAGATACGGTCGCCAACGGGGTGTGCAAGCACGGAGGTCGCCCAGAGGGAGGAAGGTACCGACCGACGCTGTCGACTTCCAGCGAACCAGCAGCAACAACGCCAACTGGACCAGGTCTAGGCACCATGATCATCGTTGCCGCCTTCATCGTCAGCATTATCATCAGTATCATCATCATTGTCCTGAAAATAGTGACAGAACCGAAATAGCGACCAGGACATTCGTAATTACAGAACGTTTGACCCGGTTATTCCGACCGCCGCAGGTCCTTGGGCTGTCGGTCGCCCTTGGAGCTGGCGGTCATCCATGCGCGACCGCTTCCTGGTCTGCTGCTGCTACTGCTACTGTTGCTGTTGATAGTACAGGGGGCTTTGCGCGACTGACCCCTCTGACACGCACCCCCCGGAATAAGCCCTCACCGCGACCGAACTGACTACGAAGAGTCAGTACGTACGATCTGAACGAATGCAGTAGCCGCCGGCGCCGCCGCCGGACAGTTGGTATATATACATACATACCAACTGTCTGTCTATCTATCTACACAGCTAACTGTATGCTCATTCACGCAACGATGACGCCCTTTTGCGGAAGTTGGGCGGCCGCATGAAGACGGACTGGGCTGAGTGGACGGGAGGGGTTTTGATAATGTTCCGGCAGGCAAGTCCTGTCAAGGATGACGCAAGGCCGAACCCCACACCACAAAACAAACGTCTTACCTTGAGCCAGCCAGAGCGCACAAACGCACATTGTTGCCGAGACAACAACCGCTGCGGACTCACTCACTGTTTGTTTATCTTCTTTCTGTCTGGTCGTACAGGACTCACTGCGGCGGCGGCGTCTGCTGCTGCTGCTGCTACCGTTTCAAAATTCCTCGCGCATTCTTCCCGCTAAATGCGCAGAAGTTGTGTGTCATGCGGCGCACATGTGCCACGCGGCTGACAATGGCAAAACAACGAACAATGCTTGCTCGCTCACTTGCTAGCTCGGTTGAATGAGCTGCTGTTGCATCGCTCTAGGTGACCTTAATCTCTGGCGCGCGGCTGTCCTATTCGCGAATTTTTCCTAAGCTGCCCGTTTTTCAGTTGCACTCGCAAGCCACCCCTCTTTCGAGCCGGCCGCTTGGCCTTGTTTCTACTTCCTGCTCTTCTAGTAAGCCGCCTGACGTCGCCTCTCGGGCCGCTAGTTTCCATGCTTTGCGATGCTGTACGCTTACTTCCTGGCTATTCTATGATTGTGACCTTACTTTTTTGGTTTATTACCTTGGACTCATTCTCCCGTTCATGCTTTTGATTAAGCTGTGCCTAGCCTAGTGTATTTCCGGTATACATTGATGTTATGCTCCATTACGGCCAGCGCTTAATATTGGTATTTATTCCTGCTCTCTAGCCTTGTCCCTCGTTGTCTCTACCTTTGTACAGTCTGTCCCGGATAGGTTACTGTCTATACGCACTGATATGCGCAGACACGTATTTACTTATTTTTTTTATTATTATTTACTTAAGATCGCGCGTAGTTTAGAGTGACCAGCGTCAGTTTATTCCAACTCACAAATGTTCTCTCTCTTTCTGTCGTTAACTATTTTTCCATCCCTCTATATGTTCGTTTAGAATGTTTAGCTAGATTTTCATCTTCTCTGTTCAATTAGGTCTTTGTTTTTCTTGAGCCTTCTCCATTTATTTTCTGCCTTGTTTTGTCGCCGTCTGCTATCCGCGTGTCTCTTTGCTGTTGTGGTTGTCATTGTTATGGATTGCTTCGGTCGCACGTTCTCGTCAAATCACTTCTGTAATGGTGACAGCAATATAATTGTCATATCACTTCTGTAAAAGCAACAACAACATCAATATAATTAGCAGCGGCAACACCAGCACCGTCATTACAGCAATCATTTGCAGCAACGGCATCATTACAATGATGGTCATGTCCAGACAAAACTACACCCCCCCCCCTGCTGTTGTTGCGATTGTCATTGACCGCAGATACGTTTCAGCAGATGACTTGCCCTTCGTTTCTGCCCTGCGTCCATCAGCACCACCACCACCACATCTTTGATTCATAGCCACTCGGCGTACAATTATTGCAAGACGTTCAATGTGGCCACCTCCACTGCCGCTCCACCACCGTCACTGCCGCTCCACCACCGTCACTGCTGCCAATAACAGCAACGACAACCACAACAACCACAGCGACTTTGATGATCAGGATCACGAAGATGAAGACAGTGTGTTACTGTGCAAAAACGAGCCTAGAAGGTCAACGGCCCCTCGCCTAGCTCTCTCGACTTCTGCTGGACTTTCATTGTGTTCTTCGGCGTTTCATTGGCTAGGTTTCGGGCGGGAATTGGCGGTTGGGCAGAGGCTCAGACGAAAGAAGCTACATACAATAGAGGTAATAGGTTCAGATGAATGGCGCCAAACTCGGACTCGTACAACCCGCCGCTGCTGACGGCTCACAGAGCTCAATGCAGCCGCGTTGCGTTCAGCTCAGTTGGATCCCAATCAACTCACTGGAAACAAACTGATTGATGATTGAAATCACGGTACGCTTTGTTGTCAATCGCTTACTAAGTGGAGTACGTCATGCCCTGATTGCTGCTTTACCGTCTTGAATACATGCATATAACATCGGCTGTCTTCTGCTCCGAAAGCGGAAATTAACTATGCTTCCTCCATATTTCGTGTCAAACGACTTCCTACAGACAACGTACAGACAAACGTGTACATTTATAAAGAATTATCTCGCCGAGTTAGTTGCCGGCATGGTAACATCTGTGCTACGAGCAGAGCACGTCATGACTGTGGCTCACCACGTTTGGTAGGCAGAGATACTCGACCGCCTTAGGTTTTTAGAAATGATAACTTGCTTCAACTTTCGGCACTTTCTGATCGCCGGAGCATTGTCTGTCTGGTGTGCTATTAGTAGCATAACGAGCGCGAATTATGTGCATTGCGGCACGCGCTTCAAAGAGCACCATAAGCAATTTTGTGTTGTTTTTGTCGTCTTGTGTTTCTGTTCCACTTAAGGGAATCAACACCTACTATTTGAACATTGAGAATCCTGACGATAATGCTAGTGACTTCTGCCACTGATTGCCAATCCAATTTTAAAAAAACTACGAACGCCATTAGGTTTCATACATTAAACATTTATTGCACAAATGCGTTAAAAGTTTGTTTGTGATTTCCACCTTGAGAAAAGACCGAACGCGCGTATTAAGTACGCCTTTGGACACACGTAGTTTTTACTGATGTTACAGGTTGACATAAAAAACACATGCGGTGCACCACTGAGAGATCTGAGATCAATTAAGAGCAATTTCTGCTTTTTTTAACTACCGCAGCCACAGCAACCCGATAATCATTTGTATTTTTTAAAGTAATTATCATAATTGTAGTTATTGTGTGTAACATACTCTCAGGCATAGTCATACATGTTGCCTACTGGAAAAATTGTGTGAAATGCAATATCGAGATCTGGATATGTTCTCCAAAGATTTTTAAGCAATTGGAATTCATCGTAGCGATTATTCAATTTCACTGTATTAATCAAGAGTCAAAGGTACAAGTCCTACCCTCAGTGTGCAACAAAAGCCCCGCCCCCCCCTGCCAAAGGTTGTGTAAATAAAACAGTATGCAACAATTAGTATAAAAAAACAATTAATTGAAACATTTAGTTAAGTTAGTATATTGTAACAAAGCAACAGTTAGTCACATCTGTAAATATGCTTGGATGTAAAGAAAATCTAATTTAGTAAATAATAACTCATATCAGTTCAATAACAACTAACTCAGTACCGGATAATGGTCAATACGCGGTGCTGCGCCTCAGACGTTCTGTGCCCTTCCGCGATTTAAATCTTCCTACCTACTGATAGCATGTCGTATCTGTTGGTCACCGCAAAGATCTTGGCATACGGCGCAAGGCAACAACAGTATTATTAATATTTAAATCTGGGTATGTAGGACAACCACGATTTTGATGTATGATTGCTAAAGTGGCAAAGCCTTTTGTTTCGAATTCGATGCCACATTTTTAGATCCCGTTGGTTATCGTCCATTGATAACGGTGTAGTCTGTTGAGCACAGAACATACAATAAAATCGTAATATAGGAAAGTGATAAATGCCGGCATTCTAGAAATGAACTTCAGCAAAACACTTGTGAACTAAGCAGCCATTTTTTGGAAGTATTACGCGGAAGTGAAAAGCTAGTGTGGGACCGGTAGTAAAAATGGATTTGACTTGTCAAATGCATATCTGTTATAGTTATGTGATGACAGCTCACAAGTGAATCTCAGCAAGACGTTTTGCCGAACCTATTCAATTAAGGCTTCTAAAAATATGCTATAGAGTACGAAGACATGTCTCCATCATATTAGTCTGGCACCGCCTGCAACAAATGTGCACGCGCAACAGAGCAAGGCACCGGTCAGAAGTTTCCTTTCTATGGGAAGAGTATAGAGAAATACAAAGAGCCTTACACAATACAATTAAGAATAATAATTGTACGAGGAGGTCGAAGAAAACCCTTAGGGCAAAGAGTAGAAATTCTTTCGTAACAAAAATGTGCCCCTACCAGTAGAAGTAGTCCGACTATGCACCGCGACCCGCTCTTCCAGCAAATCCCCCGGCCAAGAGCGCCGGCTGCGGCCGGCCACATTATCGGGCCGTCCACTTAGAAGTTCAAAAACGCCTTCGATACGCTTTCTTGGTACGTCATAAATAAAACACTTGTAAGCAAAAACGTGCCTAAAAGACCGAGAATCAACCTTCGAAGGCGTGGACTATGCAGTCAGAGCCGGGCCCCTAATAGCCCTTTTTTTCATAAAACTTTCACAAAATTAAATAGACATAGTCAAATCAAATGTATGCTGAGACTAACTTCGTGGAATATGACCTACGATGGAGTACTTAGACTCCCACTTACCTTCGCGCTGAAATTTATTCCAGAACCTACGCAGACATCTGGCACTGATCGTTACTTCTTGTAACGAGGATCTTGAAGGAACAGCTATCAGAACCATGGTGGATATCCGACAATACAATAATAACGCTCCACACGCTAGGTCTCTAGATGGCCTCACAAAAAACGGAAGAACTCACGCCCATAGTCAAGTCCTTAAGCGTGATCCTGGATAGAGCCCTCACAAGAACAACTCATGTGCAGTATGCAGCAGAACAGCTGCTAACGCCTCAGCAGTTTTGCAAAAAAGCCTGTCCCGCAAACTAGTGGAGCAACCGACTCTCAAAAGCATAGGGCGCTCAACATCGCACGGGCTAGTCGCGCGACTTTCGCAGCAAGATAGATTTCCTGGAACTTAAGAAAAAAATAACTAGCTTTAAAAAGCTCGTCAATTAACATCCCGACGGAGGAAATACTATTGGGGAATACTAGCAAAACAGATACCCTAAGCATCTGGAACCATCAGTAGGAAACAATCTTGCCGAACCGTCCTGGATATTGGACAAAATCAATACTCCCTGATGTAAAAAAAGGTAAAGTCTCAAACATGGCTCGCTTACCTATCCACTTGCGCAACTGCTAACGGGCCACGGTGGTTCCTACACCGCAGTAGTAAAACTGACTCCCTTTTATGCCTAGCGTGCAACTCAGGAATCCTGCTGCAAAGAGGACAATTGCGTAGTCCTGATAGGAAACATCATCGAACAACGTGATTGCAGCCTTCCATTGTGATCCAGCCACGTTCCAAACGTGATTCCAGTTCATCGAAGGATGCAGAAACTCTGCTGGTGAAACTGATAACGTGTCTAGATATGGCAGGCTTGCAGAAAATAACTGTATTATGTGGCGATTTCAGCTGTACTTTTGATAAGGCAAAGTACCCAAAAACAGCGTAAATCCTGAACATACTGGCGTCTCGAAGCATGTGGGACGCATCTACACCTGATGACTCGGCATCTATCGCGCCGCAAGGACAGTCCAAAAAGGATATATTTGCTACAAATGCTGATCTACGTAACGCAAATTATAAAGGCATACAAAGGGATACCCTGGCGTTTGGTATAAAGTGACATTTACCAGTTGCGATGGATATCTCACTTGACCCGCAAACTTTTCACGGCAAGCGGCCTTCCCTAAGTCGCACCCGTGGTATCACGCGACTGAAAATCGTTTCTCGAAGTGTTCTTTCTGTTCCAGCTATGATCGGCGGGGTATCATATGCTTGCAGGTTCCATAGCATCATTACCGGTAGCACCCGACAAAAACAAGCTCGTAGTAGATACAACCCATGGTACAATCAGCAGTGCTGCTCCTGCAAGCACTACAGGGTGCAAGCATACATTCTAGCCCGAATACGCCCTGAGATGACGCCCTTTACACTCAACTAACCTACTATAAGACTACTATAAGAAAGTGGTGAAAAACGCTATAAATAAGCATAAAGGGCGAAATCTGTACAAGCTACTGGTCGAGGCACATCGATAACCACACACATGGTTGTTTGCCAATAGACGCGCTACTGCATGTCTAATCCAGTCAGGTGTCCATGTAGTAATTTCAGCATGAAACGAGCGAGCCCAGCAAGGTCGCCAGGCCCCGTCTCGCCCTTTTAGCGACTCGGAGGTGACTGGTGTAATGGTAAACGCGCCGCTGGGTAAGATGTTCGAACCCTTAAAACATCCCAGTTACCCGTGGACTGGAGGACCAGTCTCCCCAGTATCATTGCTAAGGGAAAAGGAGACCCGCTGGATCTATCGTCCTACCGAGGAATAGCAAAGAAGAGCGTAGTATGAAAGCCTCTGTCGGTTGTCCTCAACCGTCGCATTGAAGTAGTTTTAGGGGTTACCGCGGCACTCCCTGAGCAACAACACGGATTTAGAAGAGGCAGATTAACAATGATTGCGCGCGCCGTGCATTCTAAACTTTGCTCGTCGTACACTTCCGACGAGTGAAAGTTATCTATTCGCTGTGTTGGCGGCCTTCCATACGGCTACGCGAATGATCATCCTCGACAAGCTGGCACACTGTGGAGTTCTACTGAGCATGCTAAAACTTCTAAAAAGTATCTTGCAGAAGGGACTAGTAATAATAGACGATGGGGCTGCTAAACACGCACTGATCATTCAGATAACCGGTGTTTGCCAGGGTGATACACTGAGTCCCCTGTTGTTCTTAATGTTGCTAAGCAATCTCCGAACGGAAATACAAAATCGACATTCACAAGTGGAAACGCGTCTGTATGCCGATGATTTTGCATTGTTCCCTGTGAGTCACTTTTACGTGCATCAGTCGCTTTTAATTCTACAGCGCTATGTCGATCGGAACAAACTGAATAATGCGACCAAGACTAAATAAATGACTTTTAGACGAGGAGGAAAACCGACCAAAAGCGATGATTTCCCTATTTTCATTACGTTGCACAAGTTTCTCCAGGCATCTTGAAGATAGAGTCCAAAAAGGCCTTCAATCCTATGACAGTGTTAAGGATCCATACAGGCTGTCGATGGAGGTTTCTGTTAGCTTGTCAAACCTGAAGATTGCAGTCACCGCATCATACGGTGTTCAGGTGATTTGACATCATTTCTCGAGGCCGAACTTAGGGGCGTTTGACTAACGTACGACCAGTTTCGTAAAGAGAGCATTGAACATCTACCGCACTAGCCTAAATAGGTTAGTGTACTTGCTGGCGTCGTCGCCGTTAATTCTTAAGAACTTGCAGAGGATGTACAACCTACCGAAGAAGACAGCTTTTAGAGAACACGTTTCCGATTAGGAAAGCAAGATGGCCGACATCGACCCACTGTTCCATGGAACAAAAGCAGTGACATCGGATTTGTGGAAAAGCTGCAACTATGAGAACTGACATCTAGCCGCCCATGGCTTCCACCTGAATATCTGTGTGCGCGAGAAGTTTCATGAGATCTCGCCGGAGTGCATATGCAAACTTTGTGACCGCCCGTGGAATCTATATTTTATTTAGTGTTGCGAAATAGGAATTCCGTTGTCCTAACTCTAGAAATGTGATACCTATAATGTACATGTGTAAACCAGTCCTTCATTAATAAACTACTCCTACTACTTTAAAGTTGCTGCCGATCTCGTCTTGTAAAAGTTCCGCCCATTACAGACAAGCGGCCAAACAGTGGTGCAGTGGGCAGAGTTTTGTCGGCCGAAATATTTTCTCAGTTCTGACGAGGGGCTAAAGCAAGTCGAGTGCATTGTTTCAGACATCAGTATCTTATATTCCGTCGAGTATTTAATACCTTTCGTACTCTGGCGAACAAAAAATACTTACTCCTTTGGACTCTCCCTCAGCGCATTGTGCGCTACTGTCCGCTGTCGACGGCATCTGCGTTTCGAAATGTCTCGTTTTGAAACATGGCTCGCTCGACTATCAGTTCTTGACTATTAGTTCAGCCGAGCGACATTTCCAGCCGGAAATGTTGTACGAGACCCTGATATCTTAACAACAACGGATATTACGTTTTCTGTACATTTTAGAGACACGGTCAAATTAATATTTGTGCTTGTAAACATGCTATTTCGCTGTTTCATCACCAAGAACCCAACTATGTATATTCGTCTGTATAAAGCAATTGTGCTAACCAGGCTTTTATAATGCTCATTTGTCTCTGCTGGCAGTCCATACTTTTGCAAACACATAGTTGTGACTGGAGGCAAGAAAAGATATGATGGAAAACGTTCAGAGAAAACTCCTAAAAAGGCTCCGTAAGAGATGTGGTATCGAGCCAAATGCTATAAACCCTCCGTAGCTGTCAACTTAAATTGAAAAAAGCTGCCTATGTACTCCTTTTTCTCGATGTTCGTTAAACAATTGTAAAAACCAAATAATGCTTTTACCGAAATATATTGCAAGACTTGAAATAATCAATAATAATGTAACGGAGTAAAATACAACACAACAACAGAGCAACCATTTACTACGCTGTTGAGACAAGACGAAAAGCAACTTTCTTGCTTCTGACTATACATTTGAAGGTGCATGCTAATGAGGGTATTGCGCTACCCAAATAAGCAACACGACAAGTTTAACTGTTTTTAAAATATAGTGGCATCTTCTATCAACCTTAGATAGCTGCTTTGGGCAGGCAAGTAAGGTTGTACTATGCTTCATAGAGAAGAGCTTGCTATGAGCTCACCTAATGTATTGCCTGGTATCGACGGCCTTGTTCTACGGAATGGGTTAAAGCATAAAGTACAGCAGGACTTATAATATAATTCGGGTCGCCCTTCCCTCACCCTGGTCGTTCTGTAGCTTTATGGGACGACCTTCCATTAGTTTGGTTCGGTGGTACTTGTGTAGTACGCGATGTATCGCGCCGCCTCGATAAGTGTCCACCTCTGTCAAAGTATTAGACATTGTATCAATTGTATCAATGCAGAAAAGAAAAAAAACTGTGTATCTATTGCTACTGTCAGTGTCTGACCTAAAACCTCGTAGTACCTATATGAACCACTCCACACCTTCATATACACACACATACTACGCACCTATTATAGTTAAGGCTCGAATACACACCTGCGCCCCAGTGCACTGCGGGTAACTTCAATTTGGCTCTTCCCTCGCTTCTCTTTTTTTTTCTCAATTGCCTTCGCCTTCGTACGCGATCATTAACAGCGTTGTGACGCGCCGACGAACTATTATCATGATTCAGCGCACGCCCTAGCTGGCCAGTGGTAGCAAGCGTGTTCCGGACACCAACCGACGAACGTAAATACTCACACGTAATACACGTATTCTTGGACGCCGTAGTGTAAGTCCAACGCCGTTGTCGCACACACCGAGAAACAGCCCAGCGATTTTTTTTGTCTAAAAATAGCTCCACCATTTGTTGCTGATCGATAGCGCACACACAGAGCAGCCAATACGACGTCGAACAGCGACCACAAACGGCATCTCAATAGCGATACGTGCATCAGTGCGAACAGAACTCGTAGACGCGTTTAAACGACAGAAAAGTGCCGTAGTCAACGCTAAGTAATAATAATAATAATAATAATAAAAATAATATGAATAATAATATACGTCAAATGACGTTTAATATTTTGAAAAAGATTGCTTCTACGGCCTGTGGTGCATCGGATATTACCAATCCCGCCGACAACGTGCATACGATTTTCTGTGTATAGCATAGACTGATCAAGCTTAGCTCCTATTGATTTTTGGCTACCGTTAGAAGCATTCGAGTTTGTTTAAAAGATGGTATTTTGCTTCCTTAGTAAGTAGTCTTAATTGCTGCTTACAGGCACTGCGACAAAATATCCACTTAAAAGTACTTAAACGTGATACCCGACGTAACAAGCTGCACAAATATTGTAAACTAAACTTCATAGAATGTATTAGCGTGCTTGTTCGTACAACTATGCGTGATCCAATAACATAATGCACGTAAATAATATATTGTGATGTGATTAAAAAAAACTCACGGGTATATGCATATATGTATATGCACATGTACGACGCAACACTATATTTTCAAGGATCTGGCTACTTGGGCTTACTTTATCTTTTAACTGTTGGCCTATTTTACGGCGTATATGCTGTCTCCTCGTCAGTATGTGTTGAGTGTGTACATCCGCAGTAACTGCAACCTAGCGAAACGGAGGCGATATTAAAATAGTGCTAGCAGTTGATTTTGCTAGCCTCGAGCTAGTATAGAGAATGGCTTCGATATGCTTCTACGTCTGTTGTTGGTTTGTTATTTATGTCGACCGAGATCGTGGGTTGCTTCAGAAAATAGAGAGCCCCCACTCATGCCGAGAGTTCTATTGGCAATGCCGTGAGCTTTGCCATCATACGATAACGACGGTGTGCCTCGTCGGCCTGTCAATATCACCTGTGGTTGTTTCCATGAACTCATCTTTCACCTGACCCGCCTTCATTTTAAAGAGTAACTCAATTAACTAACGTCTACGCTCGTTTGCTGGCCTTCTCTCCCTATGCCTGGCTCTCTTTTGTAAATGTGTACCCCGGACAATAGTTTCATCTATTTAGCTAGTTTCGTTGAGGCTGTCAAATCGGAAAACAGTAAGTGATCTATGGAAGGTCAAGTGTTTTGCACACGCGAATATCGAATCCTGGCGTGGTTAGGATGAAACATGGAAAAACATTGAAAACTTTGCAATGAAGCGTGTACTACACAGGTCATATGATGTCCAATAAAAGGGTCATGTAAAACGTAACTTCCACGATCGCAGGTCTGAGTAAGAGGCGATATCTGTTCTTAATATTTAGACTTGTTTAAGTTACGAGCGGCGCGTTTTAGCACAATGCATTTATTGAAAGGAGCACGCCACTTTTAAAAAAACAGCCGAAGATGCCGCCGAACGATGCTTTGTAACACAGCTAGGAAAGCAAGCATAGACGAACATAAAGTTCCAGGTAATTTGCACATACAAACATATACCTGTATGTGACACTGAGAAGCAAATGCATGTTTGTGCACAAAATTAAAATTGTGCCTAGATGGAGAGAGAGATACCTCCTACGAAGAACGTGATGTGCCTGGTTAAGTTGGTCACCAAACTTGACACAAAAGGGACGCTCTCATAAGTATGGCTTCATACAGGTACATTCCAGTGTGCGGCTAAGTAAAAAGTTTTCGGGCTGACCCTCAGTCAAGGTTTAACGTCCACGGAACTGTTTTTCACATTGCTTCATAGACGGACCCCCATAAATGCAAAGTAACAGAAAAGCAAGCATTTTTAAATTTCGTACAGAGCACTTGAACCCAAACGCATTCACTTATAGAAAAGAAATTACCCTTAAAGGGCCCGATCACGGTGACATTAACGGCAGCGGCAGCAACAACAGCATTACAGGAAACTAGATAGAGCACAAGTTAATTTGAATGCCCGCCGTGCCGAGAAGTCTAATTACATCTCACAGGAGCACTGATATGAGCCAACAGCTGAAAGTGCTAAACAATCCATTTGAAACAACGGACTCAATCTATACGAGGAGAAACAACAAACAAAATAAACTGACATGCAGCCCACAACTGAAATCCCCAATTATCCACTTGGAAGAACGGATTTAAACTACGATGAAAAACACGCCACGAGGTGAGTATATCGAGAACATGCGCTGGTATTGTCGTATTTGCTCAATTTTTTATACAAGACAGACAACGGTACCTACCTGCCTTGACGCGAAATTTGTTCTTCTTATTATCTGAAGTTTTTGCAGACTATACGGTAAAACTTGGTATGGTAGAGCAAAATAAGAATTTAGAGATAATGTTTACTTCGGTTGTGAAGGGTGGAGTATCTTAGTATAGAGCTATCGAATAAGGTACGCAATAGCCTCAAGAGACAATGTAGGTTCTCATCTAACATCTCTTAATGACGTATCCAATTATTTGACCAAACGCTTTCTGTGTAACCTTTATTGTTTATTGTGCAACTAAAGTTTTCCGAACTACATTGGTCTAGACAGTCAAAGCCTTTGAATCTAAGACGCACTTTTAGTACGTGAAAACAACAAAATGAGTAGACGATGATTGTTCACAGACGCTGTCAATAGAAATTAGATTGGATTTATGCAGAGACATATAGGCTCAAACTATTGGCCATACAGATATATATATATATATACATATACATATACATATATATATATATATATATATATATATATATATATATATATATATATATTATGAAAGGAAGATAACATAATTTGCAAGTATAGACTCAATTCTTTCAAATCAAAGTTTATGTCAGAACCACCAACTGCGGCTTCTGCAGCTTTTGAACTGCAGCTTGTAGATGTGCGTATAAAACGCCAGATTAATGCAATGCCTGAACGTACGATATATGAGGGTATATGGTTAAGGTGCATAGACGTAAGACATTCCGCCAGGTCTGACTGTCTGAGAGTAGTGTCGATCTATTGGATTGTGCCAACAATAGCATTCATCTACATTTACTGGCAGCCATGATGCGATCAACGGCATACCATACTTCTAGGTTCTAAAAGACCATCGCATTCACCTGTGTTCGCAAATTTAGAAGCTTTAACGACTCCACTGAGGTCTAAAAAACTTACGCACATGGTAAGCCATTCAACAAAGGGTAGGACAGGCGTTTTACAGCCCGTGACATCAAACGATGGTTACGCAACGCCTGTTTAAAGACGCTAGCAAAGCTTCAGTTCGATTTTAACCTCATAAATTTACCTCATAGTTATGGACCGAGAAAGATGGCTTAGTGGCAAAGCCTTTGCCTTGCCTGGATTCGAGATCCAGACTGGCCACTCTTAAATTGGTTTGCATGGTTTCCAATTTAGACAAGGTAAATTTCGACGTGGGTTACAAATCAGCCTTGATATGAAAAAACCGTACACGGGCATTTCAATGTTGTAATAACAATATGCATACGTAATTCCGAAAAGCCCTGGTGATCCCTGTTTAAATTCATAAAGAGCTATTAGAATTGGCATGTGGCGGAAGAGAATTATGGTGGTTAAATGATGGTTTTGTGTCATGGATGCGGCATTGTCTCCTAGCAAAGTTAGCTCGTCGAAAAGAGGTGATTTTTATTAAAAAAAAAAACAGGAGAACTATTGTAGAATGTTGTACTTTTGTGAACGTCTTCCTAGAGGCAAAGAGGTACCGTCATAAGCAGCGGAGTGTAAGAGGGTCGACATGAGTTCGTTTATCTAGATAGCTTGCGAGGTACCTAGCGACGCGTTAGCATTCTGAATACTATTCGCATGCCTATATAATTTTTAACACGCCAGGCGGGGCTTTAATTGGTCAAAGGCCGAGAGTATGCGACAGAAACGTGGTGTGCTAAATGGCGCTGATACCGTAATAGCGGAACTGTGGGACAACCGCCCGGGCTGTAGCGAGAAAATCGAGAGAGAAAAAGAAAAAGTTATGGAGTCATACCATCCCAAATGAGACTCTATTCCTACTAGAGCTCCGAGATGCGCACTCTAACCTGACATTACAAAACTTTTACAGAGCGGCCGGGGGGGGGGAGGCTCATGAACCACTACTACACTCAGGTCTTCACGGCACAAAGGGACCCTCAGAGATTTCTCCTTCTAATTTGAAAAGTTCCCTCCGCGAGATGTATTCACTGCCAGGAAAGGGCGGAGTTGGACTCGACTCACACTCTTCTACACTGCTAGGTACTGGAACAGGGTAGAGCCACAGTAATCGCAAAACTTAGAAACAAATGAAATAATGATGAAGACGGCAAGGGAGCAAATAACCCAGACGTTAGATGATCTTGATTGCTATATTTGACAAACAAAATCTACTCACTTAATCACCTCTTTGGTAAGAATCTAAATGTAAGCGAGAACTGAAGAGTATCAGCGAAGAAAACCGAAGTGTATACAAATATAAAAAGGATAAAAAATGGCCACGCAGAGTGACTTATTTTTGCATCTACAGCCCGACCGTATCACGGGGCCATTCCCTTCTGCACGACCGATTGTTTAGAGCTTGGCGTGAAAATTCATTTTGCAGGCACTTGACTCCCGAACTGGGTCAAAGGAGAAATAGCCCCTTTACCAATATACCTAATTATGTCTCGGCCATCAATCTCTATGTGTTCATCCGAAGCCACGTGCTTTGAATGTGCCGACGATTTAAAGAACTTGTCTCTTCAAGCCCTGCCGTAGTAATTGTCCTGGCAAAAGCCTCACCAGTTCCAAATTTAGTGGACCTATCTTGTTTTGATATTAGGTTCAATAATCTAAAACGTTATAGTTCGGGGACAATTAAACCTGTCGGCAGCATGAAAAGTGTTAACAATGTTCTGTTTTGACGAATATCGAAACTGATCTGCCTCAACTTCCCTCGTCCTTTATAGGTGTACCTAAAATAATGAATAGGCCCTCAGCTACAACACAGGTAACACGTCTATGTAAGTCTCTCAGATAAACCGCCCACCCCTTTACTTTGCAAATAGAAGAGCATTTTTCTACCATGGCACATTTTTGTAAATACAAATTATTTGCCACTTGACTTGTTTTAGGTTTCACGTATGTTTGCATTGTTTTCGGAATCGACACAGTAGCGGTGTTGCCCGCAAACCTACAAACTGTGCCAAGACTGTGTGGATGCTGGCATATCTTACGAGTGAAATTCGTGCTCGAATCGGTTCGTAAACGTTATTTTAATTTTTTGGCTAATTTATGAGGCATATAATTACAAAATCAAAAAAAATAAGTCAGTAGATATACACAAATACAAATTCTTCTAAGTGTCATCCTGCCAACGTCATCGTTATGATCGTCAAACCGGCAATCGCAATATAAGCATTGCATATAGTAAACAACATAACGTCGTACGCAAGTCAAGAGCTAAAAGTCAAACTAGTTGTAATATTATCGTTAAAAAATTGCCATTTCCTAAGCAACGTATACCTAGATAACTTCTGCTTATCCTTTGAAGCGTCCGACTCCGATCAAGCTCAAACAGAACAGCGGTTAGTTCGTTTTATGCCTAAAGACTATGATCTATTGCAGTCAGCACATTGAAAAAACATCTCATAGTAATGCCTTCCAATATAATGTAAAAAAAGCGAGCAGTTTTCGTTTTTACCGTGACGCAGGTCTCTAAGCGGCTGGCAAGCGCTTGAAGACACCGAAGTTTCAATTGAATAGCTTAGGCATTGCTCAGGTATCGTCGCACGACAGCCCGATTCTTGTCAAACATGTCTTACACATGAAGGTAATATTCATGAGGCTGCTTAGAGGACCGATACATGGCAGCTCGGAACATGACGCTCAAAGGCATATCTGTTCGGGCTGACAACATCCATTGATTTTCTGTGGAAAACAGATATTGAAGATAAAACCCCCGTCGTTGTACGCTAGACACATATATTGGCCGCATAGATTTATGCACCCCTACTACGGACTGCATAAAGAAAATAAGTACTCCAGTTATACCACCTTTAGTAAGGGTCCTTTTTAAACCAACTAGTGCTATACTCATTTGTCCAGTTGAGCAGACAGCGTGCTGCGGAAACGAAACTCGTTGATTCTTCCAGCCCAAAGGTCCAGCAGGTGGCTGACGAAATTGATAACAGATTACCCGTATGACAGAGAGAGAGTACTGAAGGGAGACCCCCTATAGGCGTCGACTGCAGTAGTAAGTAGGCGCATCAAATAAAATGAATAAAGTGAAATGTGAAAATAATAGTAGTAATGAGTAGTTATTTTACAAAGAAACGAAGATGATATTAGCACTGACATATATATATATATATATATATATATATATATATATATATATATATATAATTTATTACATCATCATTATTACATCATATTATATATATAGCCTCCCCAGTTCTAAGTATGTCGTAAATACGTTGTTTCGATGTGTTATTGTTAAAAAAGCCTACGATGTATTTTTGCTTGCACAAATCGATTGTGTTGTCCAAACTTGTATAATTGAATATGTGCAGACAAATTCTTACAGAAACACCCCAGGAAATGCTCCAAAGGTATTGTTTTATCGACCTTATGATCAAAAGGTATTGTTTTATCGACCTTATAATACGCTCAGTCACAATGATAAACGGGTTCTAGATTAACTTGTTGATGCGAGCCTTAATGATCACTTTTTGAAGTCCGGCCGCAATTTCGGAAGCCGAGTCATGTATGTGCCTAAATGCGTTGTACGAAGAAGAACGGAGCACGTTAATAATATGTACGCCTGGCGCATAGTCAGGGTATTTACAACAAGGCGACTGCGCAGGTCCCTCCTGCAACTAGTCGTTCCTCACCCTTTATTCGGTAAGTGAAGGAGCTTCTATTGTATTCAATATACGAAACAAGGGTATTGCATCTAGTTTTAGTGTAGCCTTTTCTGAAAACAAGTACATAAATGATCAAAAACCATTAAGTATTTGGTGCAATAAACGGTATATGACTACATCTGACTAATAGCATATTATTCCATTAGCTAAATTGATTACTGCGTCTCTGTAAAATATCGACTTTACTTTCTACAAACCAATATAGTGTTACCCTTTATGTACAGCACGACTACGCCTTGATGTAAAGCTTTTGAGAAACCATGTTCGTGTATCCATTGAATATGAGCCGCATGTTAATGCGGTTTACATTCATTGCGCGAAAGCGTTCTAGCGTGTTTTGAGAGCAAGGTTGCAAAAATGCTTTCAACTCGAGTTGCTGCTAAAAGTTCTTGAAAGCTTTGTTGAGAACGACTAACGTTCGATTGACATGAACGGCGCAAGGCCCGCGGAGAGTCGTAAAGAAGATGAAATGTCTCGGCCATCTTAATTGCCAAATCTTCATTATATTAATTGTAATTGTAGGATTCATTGCAAAAAAGAACTCATTGTACAACAGCCGGCCGGTGAGCAGACCTGGGCTGCCCTGCGCCTCAAAGGCTCGCGCCTACCGTTGTGCGTGTGCTGAAAATGTGCCATTGGGCTGAGAAACACAGCAATTTAGGTTTAGACATAATAAACGCACATGTGGGTTGTATCCTCTAGTAGTAAAGAGAGTTTTTATTTCGAGAGTTTTTAAGGCGCGTTTTCAACTAGCTTGAAAGCGATGTTACCGGGCAGGGCTGTTGAGAAGCAAAAACGTAGCACGAGAACATAGAGATTTCAGAGAATAAAAGGGGAATGAATGATCCCGTATTCCAAAGGTACAAGTTGTGCATAAGTATAAATGATATATTTCTTACTGTTTTTGAAACACATCAATCTAGAGAAACAAAGTAAGGTACAACACGTACACAAGTTTTGCGGACTGTACTAATCTAGGTTGACTTTTATTTCCGGGCCGACTCTCAGCTAATATTTAACGTCCACCGAACCGCTTTCAAATTGCTTTCTAAGGCGGACCCCATAAATACAAATGTGCAACGGTGGGGACCGAAGCCTTGCACCAATGTGCCTTCTCCGGTCGCAAGGCGCACGCAAATGCACCCCCTCGCCACACCACCAGACTCGCCGATCTGGACTAACTAAAGATCGTCGCCTCGTTACCAGTTCATACATCGACGTAAGATAGCAACACAGTAGCGAGTTATTTCATTGTCAACAAATATATCCAAAAATCAAAGCTCAACCAAAGATACGACAACTGCAGCCCTCGGCTCACGATGTTCGCACACTCACTGTGTTGGACGGTGCATGGAGTATTCGCCTCCCGACTCTCATCGGGGGAATCTGTGGGACTGCGGTGTGCTCACCCGCTCGCTCACCTAACCCGACCTCAAGAGAGGTAACGATAAGCAAAACAAATCATACCATCCGACCCCTACGGACAGCAGCCGCGGGCACACAATAATAAATGGCTGGAGTAATTCATTGTCGGTGGCCCTATCGTTGTTACTGCTGGTGCGGCTGGTCCCTCGGTTATTGCAGGTGCGGTTAGTCCTCTTGTTGTTGTTGTTGTTGTTGTTGTTGTTGCTGTTGTTGTTGTTGTTGCTGCTGCTGTTGATGTTGGCCTTGCTATTCGTCTCGATTCAGGAACAATCTAGGGCAAATTCCAGCAAGGGAATAGGCGAACACTCGAAGCCTTTTTGTGTTTTATATGGGAGCTTTCGAGAGGGGATAAGTCCCACATGCGTTACTGGTAGCTAACAGTGACTAGTGTGGCACTCAACCCCTCTCGAAGCCTACTTGTCTTCTACCTACCTAACCATTGCCGAGATGCCTATACGATTGGATGCCAATGTGAGGCGTTTGCATTGTCTCCAGGGATTTCGTGTGCATGTGGATAGTCGTGTCTTTGTAAGCTTATGTGAGAGACAAGCAGTGTTCCAATTCGAGAAAGAACCAAACGCTTTTTAAGAGCACATCGTATTGACGTACAAAGCGACTAGCGCCCTAGAACGTTATATATATACATATATAAATTCGAATAAAAATAAATTCGCAGACTGTATATCTATTATACGGTACAGTAGTTAGTTCTACCAAAATAACAGATACTATTCTATGATATTATCATGCGATTTATTTTCCACAAAGTTTCATACATACCACGAGACAATTCGTTTGTACTCGTGCATCTGCACCGGCGTTTGTAACTAAATGTAAACTGTAATAATAAAAAAAATTAAACCTTTTTGCAGCCTATTAGGGGTCTGCGTAGATCAGCACGTTGCGACAGGCGATTTCACGTCTCCCGAATATGTATATAACTGCATACAATCCATATGTAGGTTAGAAAACATCTACAACCGCCCGCGTGTTCAAATCTATAATGAGGTAGACCTACCATATCGGCATAAACGTACCTCTGCATAAACGTCTGCACTACCAAAACAGTAACAGGCGGTAACATTGCTCGCACTAAATGCTGTTACTTCTCATCATGCTCTTCATAAAGATAAACGTATCTACAATGATCGCTACCCGTGATTAACAATTATTTTCAGTAAACCTACGATTCTGCTGCACCCAAAAGAGCATTTACTACAGTTCCCATCACCGCACTAGTTCTAGATGGATTGATTTATTATTCGCGTAAGATAAATACCTAAATACACGTGTCGCATGTTAACATCAGGCGCGCATAGAGCAGCAACATAAGAGGACATGTTGAAATACGTAGCGTTTCCTAACAGCGTTCCCTGTGGCAGGAGCTTGCTAGCCTGCCGACTAACAGCGGTGTAAGTTGTCATTTATTCTCAATGGGCAACGTGCAAACTATTTGATCCGGCCGACAGACAATTTAATTAACAACAGGGATCGGATGGTGACCGCTTTAACAGCTAACTGCTTGGTAGAATGCGAGCGAACGAGAGAGATACAGGTAAATAGAGATCAACAATACCGGGAGACATCGAGACTAAGAGTGAGGGAATCGAAGTTTGCTTTTCATCAGCCAGAAAGCGTAGCCAGAAGGCGCAGCACTGCATACATTTGGTTTTGACTGAGGATCCATAGATTAGATAGACCAACGGCCAGACTCGGTGAACTGAAACAGCGACGTACAATGACGACAAAGTCCGTCCTCATAGCCAGAGGCAAAATCGTTTGTCTTGCCAGAGAAGTGCCTTAAGACACGGTCGTTGTTTAACTTAGACTCTTTACTGGAACAGAGTACATCATCCACGTCGGGATGCTTACTTTGATGCTTCGTAAATTCTATCTCCCATACCGCATTCTTTCAGGACGCTGATAAAAAAAAAACTATTGGCAACCTGTCGTATATGCATATATGTAGATATATGCTGCCTACACTTTTGACCTATGCTACTCCTGCATAATTAATAATAATGTACATAAATTTACATATTACATAATATTACATCATGCAAATTTACATTTGTAAGGGGTATATTATACGTGTGAATGCACCACGCCACCGGGCTCGACCGGCCCGCGCTACGCGACCGAAGGGACACATAGGTGGCTGAAGGAAATTTTGACTGAGGGTGAGCCCAAAAGTTTATTATATTATACGTGTGAAGGATAAAAACTCAACAATGCATGACGTGCTTGGCTGGCCGTTCGAGTGCTGTCAAGGCACGCCAACAAATAGTGTTTAAAATAAAAGTGACAGACTACAACAGTACAACGAATATAGAATAGCCAACGATGCACTCGGTTAGCAGAGCTCGTTAATGGCTGTCCTAGAATGAGACTCCTGAAGGAGTCGAGCCAGCGAGAGCATTGGAAACGTGAGTGGCAATGGCAAATGATCTGTAGATAGAACAAAAGAGACATTTAGGGTCGCAGCGTGGCAAGCTAGCCCGAATCAGAAAAAAGCGCAGTATCTAATAGGGAATGGCAGAGGCGGGAAGGCAGGCAGGAAGACGGGCAGTATAATAGAACGGAGAATGTTCCCAGATGATGAGTATAGAGCGCATGCGCTTGGAGGAGATGCAGGAGTAGCCGTTCGGTCCGGTGAAAAGCTACCGGATTGCCCATCCATCCGATTTCTCATGGAACTTCCGCTCAATCAACGTCAAATCTGAGGTCGTCACCTCTCTCCGACCAATTCTGCGAAGACCTGCAGTAAACAGACTCTCTGAACGAGCGCCAAAACCGGTTATACTGCTACAGCCAGAGCAAAGATACGCTCCCGTGCAGTGGAATAAAACTATTTCTAAAGCAATCTGAACAAACGTATTCTGCTGGAATTTCTCGCGTCCCGTTGTAGAAAGCGTATTTGCTTTGTTATGTCACCGGTTATGCTCATTTTAAGTTTTCTCATGCAAGTTTGGCTTGCGGCTCAAAATCAGCCCAACGGCTCTCTTCAAATTGACTTGCCTTGGATTGAGCCGATCTAAAAGCTATTTGACGCAATCGCCGGTTTGACGGTTATGGTGCCCATACTATGAAAAGTCGGATACGTGTGTTTTAGTCGTCAAAGTACAAAATTGTTTACATTAGAAAGCAAGTTTAAGTTATAGACATTGGCAAATGTATTATAATGTGCATGTTTTCTATTACTAGCATTGGCTCACTACTTAATAGAGGCACTGCTCTCAAAACGTTTCTCTCTGTAAACCTTGCAATGTCTCAGGAGAAAAACTTTATCTGGTAAATCTCAGGCAAATCCAAAATTTTTCTTTATATACAGTAGTGGGGCGCGCAATATATATATATATATATATATATATATAAATGGAAATTGGCGATGGGTTCCAAATCGAGTCTGTCGGGTATATATGAAAAAAAAGCGAGGAAGGGGCGGTGTGGTATGGGTATACGATAATTCAAGAGCGAGTGGGCTATGGGCAGATGCCAGCGCAGGGATGTAGGATACAAGGATACAAAAAGCTAAATATAGGGAGGGGCAAAGTACAGAAAGTCGAGCATGTGGGCTAGGGAGTAAGTCAAACAAACGTATTGTTAAAGAATGTACAGCCTTGAGGGCGAGTAGAGATACAGACCTGTCGGAGGCTCTAGCGTTAGGACCAAATGTTAGAAAGGACCTGATCGATATTACAAATAAGAGGTTGTCCCAATGGAAAGCAAATACTCAGTTGGTATCGAAGGATACATTGCTTATATGTATGCGTAGGTAACATATATGCTGCCGCTCTAAGCGCCCTTGATATATATATATATATATATATATATATTGGAAAAGCATACTTGCACTAAACACTTGACGCTTACTAAGCACATGTTATAGCGTGACCAGGTTCATGACGCACGAAATCGTTGCTATTTTCACACTCCACCGACCATGACCAAAAAAGCAATCCTGCATTTCTTTCTAGTGCAACCTTAGATTTATCGAAAACCAATGTAGCGTCTAAAATGTATCGGCCGTTCTCTATTCATTATGCATTTTGTAGGATTATAAGTAAGTTGGGGGAAGAAGAAAACATCATGATCCACATGGATGCGCGTGAACCTTAATTGTGTATGTGAAATACACTTTTACAGAAACATGCATGGTAGATACGGGCACAAAGTTATCTCCAAAACGCCTCAGTAATGATTTTTTAAACAGTACCGACAGTAATTGCGCGATACCTCAAACATGAGAAGATAACTCCTATCGAACGGGGGCACGAAAAATCTCTGGCAATGGCGTAATGCGTAAGCCCAAACACAGCGAACCAACAAACATACGATTTTTAATTCTACTCTCTTTAGCTATCTATCTTAACAAGGCACGTAACCCCGACTGCGGTAGCCTTTGCTGAAATTGGCCGTAATAAACCCGAATTAAGGCCCCTGTAGGATGTTAATAGCCACAGATTTTATAGCATAGACGCCCACTCACGTCTATAGGCATCTTGATCAACTGGCCGCGTCCATTCGCGGGGTTTGCGTAAGTTTTCTCAGAAAAAATGGTCTAGTGTTCAAATAAAGGTCAAATACGCTTCTAGTAGCTATGTTGTACTGCGGTGTACATTATTTATGGTCCTAACGTAACTATTATCAAACTCCAGGGATATTATTTATACTTTAACCGTACTAATATTGATATTAGTAACAATATGATCACTCGTTTTTTTTCTACAGCTTCTCTATAAAATCGAACTGCTAATAAAGACAGAGTATTTCTTTACATCGTAAGCCAGCTATGACTTATCCGAGGACCGTGTCGAGTTGCCAGGACGCAGTTATTTGGACTTTTGGTTTTTTAGTTGCACTTGCGTCTTTCTTATGGGACTTAATTTCATTAGATATTTGCTAGCTAGAACGGTGCAGTTGCAACAGCAGTGGTTTCGAGCCATGTCGTTCGTTGTACGTCGGGTGCGAGAAGAGACCGCCGTCGAGCTGCATGCTAACGCTATACCCCCTTCCACCCCCCCGCCCGTGCGTTGGGTGCAAGGAGGGACTGCCATCGTGCCGTTCAAGCTGGCATCATACCCCCCCCCCCCCCGTCTTGTTCATTTGAGACGGATCTCCGTGCACGGGCTACCTCCACCAGTGTGTCGACAGAGCGGCCTAATGAACGCCGCACTGTAACCATTAAGTCGTAAGTGTATGCCGGTGACGTGTGGACGTGTATTCTTAGTAGCCGCTTGAGACGCTGTACGACAAACTCTCTTTTTTAGATTCAGCTTCAATCAGCCACGCTCGGCTCCATGTGGGCCTGCTTTAGCAGTTCAGTGGAAACCAACGGAGAACAATGGCCAAGGCGCTGGTGGCGGATGACGGATAGCTAGATGAAAATCGAAATTGATTGACAGCCCGGTGAGCCCGGTCGGTGACAGCTGATTTTTTAGCTGATGATACTGCTCTTCGATAGACGCGTATAGAAAGAAGGTCCGCGCCACTTGTCCTTTCCGCCGAGGGCAAACGAGAGAGACGTCGACGGGGCGGTAGCGTGGGGATAATCGGAAGCACCCGAGCGACGATCTGGAAGTAATAGTCCTGGATGGAAGTTGTACGTTCCGTATTGGCCGCACTCCTGCTGCACGACGAACCAGATGTCAGAATAAGATAAGAAGTTTGTCGTTTCCCTTTGCATTGCCCCACATCGAATGGGCAAGCGAGGACGAGAAGTGGGCTCACGCCGCCTAACCGTCAGGCTCGCCGTCCTCAATAGAGGCGCCCCTCAGGAACTTCGCCACAGATAAACAGCTTGTAGCGACACGAACGTACAAGAGCAATGGATCGAGGATCACGCTCGATGCGATTTCTAGATTCCTACCTTCCCCACCCCCCACACCCCCCTCCCCCCTGCCCTTCTTGGGAATTGGGAGGGAAGGAAGGGCGTCAGACGAGCCGAGGGAAGGCAGTTTTTCGCCTCTTCCACACTGCTAGAAGATTGCAGCCCACGTCCTCGTACACGAGCGCTTTGCATGTCTATCGTAGCAGCATTAGCAACACCACGGCGATGTGTTCGCAGTATGCAAAAGTAGAAAGTACACAGCGGCACGACGCTCGCCAAGTCATGAATGCGAAACGACAAACGAACAACGTCGTGTCTAGATCGAAACTGAACATGGGTGGCCGTGCGCACAACGATCGCATCTTCTTCTTTTTCTTCTTCTTGCAAAGCCAATCGGCCAACCGAGTCGAATAACAACAACACAGTACGGTTTGTGACCGGCCAACCAAGGTAGGGAACAATGTACCCAGGTCATGTACGAGAGTAGACCATCAACATCATCATCGTCATGAGTGCATGTTGCAATTGTGGCGGGCTTTGTCGCCGTTGCGACCGGTACTCCAGTACGCAACGGACAAGTAAGAGAGAAGTGTCCTGGCAGCCCAATGGCGTGGTGGGTGCATTCGCGTGTGCCTCGCGACTGGAGGAGACACATAGGTGCTGCACGGGTTTGAGCCCCGCCGTTGCACATTTGTATTTATAGGGTCCGTCTCACGAAGCAATGCAAAGCAGTTCCGTGGACGTTAAAGGTTGGCTGAAGGTCAGCCCGAAAAAGTTTAGTAAAAGAGAAGTGCGCTTGTTGTAAAGTAATTATATATATGGCTTACTCTATTCTCCTTCGCGCCTGTTGTCCTCCGCCTCCCCGATGGTGGGAAGGATGACCGGTCATTGGCGGTTATCGTCCGGAAGAACCTTCGCGACTTTGCTCAGGGGAAACGGTTTGACGATGGCAGTGGCCCTCCTTCAAATCTACGTCCCCGGCAGCGGACAGTTGACACCGTGCGGCTAGCCATCACCAAGCTATCGGAAGGCGACGTTTCTTCGGCGGCCAGGGTTTTAATCTCAGAAGACACGCTGGCACAGAAGCCCAGCGAGACGGCTTTGCTGTGGGATAAACACCCCCCCGCCCCTTCACCTCTGTCCTGGCCTAGCCCTCCTCACGTGCCCTTGCCATCAACCACATCAGCCGACAACGTTCGGTCTGCCATAAAAACGTTTTCGCGAAGCTTAGCCGCGGGCCTAGATTTCATTAGACCACGGCTCTTACAAGATCTGCTATCTCCCGCTCTAGGAGCTGCCGCCGACCGACTTGCGGCTGCCCTGGCCAAGGTCGTTGATCTTCTTCGCTGGGGTTCGCCGCTCTCTGAATGGCGACCGCTCATCTTTGGTGCCAGACTTTTCGCCCTTAAGAAGAAAGATGGCAGCGTAAGACCCATCGCATGTTCATCTGCAATCCGGAGGCTGGCGACAAAAATTGGCATCTTAGAGAACAAGGCAGACATCTCACATGCTCTTGGTGTCCATCAGCTTGGGTTTGCGACACCGGGAGGATGCGAAACCGCAGTGCACTCGACTCGGTCCTTCTTGGAGTCACGCTCTGAAGCTACCCTTGTGGTCAAGCTTGACTTCAGAAACGCCTTTAACAGTATTCGGAGGGACTACTTATTGAGTGCGGTAAAAGCCTATGTCCCGAGTATGTTCCACCAGGTGGAACTAGCTTATAAAGAGCCTTCTTGCCTTCTCCTGCCGCATGATGTTATAATGTCGCAAACTGGTGTGCAGCAGGGCGACCCATTGGGTCCCCCCCTGTTCTGCCTGGCTGTCAAGGAGTTGGTCGACTCTCTTGAATGCCCTTTTAATGTATGGTACTTGGACGACGGTGTTCTGGGTGGCGCCCCCGATGCGGTAATGAGGGACATCCACCGAGTCATTGAGTTTGCTGAGCGGAGTGGCCTGGCCCTAAACCCTGCAAAATGTGAGGTCCATGCTGTAGGAGGTGCTGCTGACTCCGAAGTGCTAGAGGCTCTCCCAGGGTGCAAGACCGTCGGCAAGAATTTAGAGTTGCTAGGCGTCCCCCTATTCCCGCAAGGAGTTCCGGATGTCCTCGAGAGGTGGCTGGTCAAGCTAGAAAATGCAATGTCACGCATTCATTTGGTAGGTTCTCACCGAGGCCTTTTTCTTCTGAGATCATCATTTTCGGCCCTTCGTCTCAACCACTTGTTTCGAGGGGCAGACTGTTTGCAAGCTTCAGGAATTCTTGAACGACTCAACGACCGCGGGATGTCTACATTAGAGGCGTTGCTAAACCTCAGCCTATCCGCTCGTGCGCGCCAACAAGCTTTGCTCCCCGTTCTTTGGGGTGGCCTAGGGTTACCTGATGCGACTGTCTTATCGGAGACAGCTCTGGCAGCTTCCCTATGCAACAGGCAAGAAGCCTCCTGGATTCTGTTGCTCTCACGGACTTAGAAGCCCGATTGGAGACAAGCCACCGCAAGGCAGTTGCCCTGTGCGGCCACGAGCCCGTCGAAGCTGGACACCAGAGAGAATGGGCAGCAATTCTTTATGAGCAAAGAGTCGAAAACCTCATTGCGGAATGCGCCACGGACGCCGATAAGGCCAGGCTGCGCGCCGTCTCCTCCAAGGGGGCAGGCGCATGGCTCCACGCCCTACCCTGTGCTCAGATCGGCACCCTGTTAGATGACGAGTCGGTAAGGATCGCGGTCGGACTTCGTTTAGAAACAGACCTTGTGTACACCCATGCCTGTGTCTGCGGAGACGTCGTCCAGCCAGATGGACGCCACGGGCTGTCCTGTATTGTCAGCGCAGGTAGGCGAGCAAGACACCAAGCCTTGAACGAAACCTTTAGCAGGGCTCTACGATCCAGTGGTCTACCGTGCGTCCTGGAGCCCGTCGGACTAGACAGAGAGGGCGGAAAGAGACCTGACGGTCTGACCTTGGCTCCGTTCGAGCGCGGATGCATGCTGGTTTGGGACGCGACAGTTACTGACTCATTAGCCCCTTCAATGGTCAGTGCTGGCGCGGCTCGGGCTGGTCATGCATCGGCTCTCGCCGAGGCAGGCAAGGTTAGAAAGTACCAGAACATCGGTTACCCGTACGAGTTTCACCCACTTGCCTTCGAGACCCTTGGCGGGCCGGGTCCGTCTACTCGCAGTTTGCTACAGAAGGTCGGGAAGCGGCTAATTCTAGCCAGCGGAGATAAGCGAGCAAGTAATTTTCTCAGACAGCGTCTGTCGCTGGATGTGCAACGGGGCAATGCGGCCTCGGTTCGAGGAACCCTCCAGAAATGGCTGGTCCCTACACTGGACCCCCCGTAATGGTGCACACGTTCGCAGGGACCCAAATGTCATGGTCCGACCGTGAATGATTTGAAATTGAATAAATATATATATATATATATATATATATATATATATATATATATATATTCAAAGCGTTTAATGTACAATACGACATGGACGTGGGCGGAAAAGCAAGCTTGAACCAACGTATCCAAGAGCCCTGTATGCATTTTACTTGCAGCCAAATTGTTCTAGTGCAAACAAAGCATTTGTGGATACGGCAGTAAAAGTGCTTCGCCCATATATATATATATATATATATATATATATATATATATATATATATATATATATATTAAACCTTTCAAAGTCCTTCTTAGTACCGCTTGAGACCAGAATTCCCCGCGAGGTCTGCATTTAGTATGGCAAACAGTACAAAGGTGTTAAATAGTTTAATATATAATTTCGGTCGTTTAATTATGAAGCTATGCAGCAACCAGTTTACACGCCTAGAACCGCGAAAAATGTTTTGAATTCGAACTAATGATCTCAAATAGAACACTCAAACACTCCAAAAACTCAAACAGAAAATATTTTCTGTAACACCGAGGCCCCCAATGTGCACATATGCTTTCGGCCGCGTGACCAATGTGCAATAATACAACACATTTTTCGACAGATAGCTGGACTTCTAGAGTCTGTGCCCAATCGAAGAAACATAGTCAAATGTATTTGAGACGGATATATATACATGAATATATACATATAGATCACATGAAACCATGACATCTAGAGTCTGCGCCCAATCAAGGAAACCATATCATGAACGATGGAAAGCATTAACATCATAAACGTCATTGTCTGTAGCATATAGCTTAATATCATCGGCATGTATTTTAAACGACATTCCTGGTGGTAACATATCATGGATTGAGTTGGTGTAGACAAAATACATCAACGGGGCAAGTCAATTCCCCTAGGGACATCCAAAATCGATTTCCTTAAATCACATTGCCGAGTTATGTTGAGTCATAGTTTAGAAGTTAGTCCACAATTTAAAATTCAAAAATATATCTTTTGCCGCTATTTACACCGACTTTAATATATCAGTAAATATTCGCATATATATTCAATTGTAAGAAAAATTATAACAGTAGTTTTTGCGTGGTTTTTCTAAGTTCGTCTAGTTTACGGAAGCCCCTTTTAGGGCGCGATTAGTATTTTTCAATGAATGTGTTGTCCGTTTCGCCCTTTAATAACGATTTGTAGGCAGGTGTACATAATTGTATTTTCGTAGGAATTACATCAATATTCATACTAGTTCGTATTTTTTTAGACTAGCATAGGAACCTTGACAAAGTGAAGGGTTTTTGCTGCAGTTTCAAATACAGCGAACGCGTCTAAACTGTCGTGCGTAAAGTAAACTTGCTGCTTTTCATCAAGAACACTTCATATAAGGTACTCTCAAGAGGTCGGTGATATATAATGCGTGTATCGATCAGAAAAGTATAGCCATCATGTACACTTGACGAGATGATAATCTGTTCATTATTTTAAAGATTTGTCCGACTAGTTTTGTTGAGTGAGGCTGATGCTACAATCTGTCGTTAGCGAGCGCCGCACCGCGAATTTGACGACCTCAGTGAAGGCCGACTCCGATATTACAATCCATTGTTGGTATGCCCTCATCTCATGTCTACCGACCGGTACAATTTATTCATTGGAACCTTGCCAACAGGCAAGTATAGAAATTGACGTTCTTTGCCTCACAGCCACCGGGGCACCTCGAGCAAAGCTCCCTATCGGTCTAACTAAGCTTTTATAGTCCGGAACACATATTAGGTACTGGAAGCGCATGTCTCGATTTTACAACCTATTAACCTATTGGCCTGAACAACATTAGAATAAAAACACATATATATATATATATATATGTGCCAGCATTTGCAGACACATAGCCTATTCAGCAAAATGCCCTGAATAGTTACAACTGTTTTAATTTGTGTAATTATGGAAATTTAAAGTTCAATGAATAATTATTAAACTCGAATAAATTTTCCGTCCAGAAAAGACGGTCCCATAAAAAAATATATATATATATTGAGAGAGAGAAATTTTGGATATACATATATGTTCATTACCAGATTTGTTGGATATATTCTAAGTATGTTGTTTGGAGTATAAACCGGCATGTGTACTTGACGAACAACTTGTCTGAGGGTGCGTTCGTTTCTTGTATATGAGCTTTTTACATGCACATGTTCCGAACCTTCTGCATATAGTAGAAAACCGCTACGCATAGAATTTTCTACAATATACTAGATCCAAGATACCTGGTTTGTTTCTATGTGTATGGTGTTGTGTTTAAAATAGGATACTTCCTAGTTGTTCCCTGCAACGGAACCTCATCGCATGCGTTTTCGCAATGTTCATTCTCGTCTTCATGGCGTTCGCCCATATCGAGATCGTACTAAAGCTGCGCTGAAGTTCTTCAGTGTCGGCAGAGGCCAAACGCAGACCGTCCGCGCACATAAATAGAGTTGAATGGAATCACCTTTACTCATGTAACAAAGGGTAAGGAATAACCCGTCGCAGGCGGGGCCAATGCTGTCGTCCTGTTGTGATAATCTCTGGCCACGCGCCAGGCGAACATATTACTATTGATGTGCTCTGTTCCTGCAACGCATCTAGACACATACATTACTTGGCCTCAGCGATTGTTCGGCCTTACATCAAAGAAATGCTCAATAAGACTAGCACCCATAAAACAAACAGCTTAACGTTTCGTCGCCCTATTCTTGTCAACAACAAGACTTTGCCGAAGATAATAAATAGAAGTGGTGACACGTAGTTTTCTTATAATATGCCACGTTGCTGTATGACTGTATCAACTTGTGGGTACCTGCTACCAATATTGATTCTACTTTCGCGGACAATGTTAGCTACCAAGTCGTGGGAGCCTTCCGCTCCATTACTAATTTGTTTGTTTTAATTATGGAGTGGAATCTTTTTGTAATCCTTTTCGAAACTCTACAAAGCAAGCATATACAGTATACCTGTATCTACCTTCAAGTCCTTAATCCACTGTATAATTCCTACATAAGTGTTAACGGCTCACACGACCTTTCATAAGAGGCCCTTATTTATAATCTGAAATACTTGTGAGGTATTATGTTAGGAAACGGTTTGCATGGTACGGCTGCATAATATTGCATTGGAAACATAATTTTCCAAGTTAATACCGCAGTAACTATCGACGCCTATTCAGAGCCCTTTTCCTTGTGGACTGGCCAGAGAAATGCGTCACGTCGGGTACCAGAAATAACACCTATAAGTAGGATCGCTGGAATTAGTCGTGTAAGAAGAGTGTCAGTTTGAGGTTAGCCTTTAGTACATCAATTCTCATACAATTTATTCCCACTGCTGCACGTCACGCTATTTCCCGTAGGGCCCTTAAAGTATCTTCATTAACAATTGGTTTGTTGCATTATTCATCACTCGATTCATTAGATATATATATATATATTTTTTTTTTAAGCTATACTCGAGTTTCAAACATGCCTTTAAAATGTTTTAAGGGCTCGTTGACTAGTGCTTCCGGTATAACGGCAACGCATTTTCGCGCAAGTAGCGGTATGCAGATTGGCAAGTTAAAATTTCCGCCTGTTTCTTTTAAGAGCATCTTATATTCACATCGAGTCTCGCCGTATGACGGCTGACCCAACTCTTGTATATACTTATGCTTTATTGCCATGCAGTCTCGATTGAACCAGGTTTTATGGTGAGATCGTCTTCTTGGTTGCGACGTGTCAGCCGAGTGCTTGATAAGATTTTGAATTTGCATATGCTGTGTTTCCACATTGTCTGCGCCATGTTGCCGGCTTGAAAGTTGCGCGAGTTCCGCGTACAGACGCCCTCTGAGCAGTATTCTCAGAACTGCACGGGCGACTGTCGGGTTTCACTAGCGGTATCCTTGAATTTGGACCTCCAAACAATGATGTTTTCTTTTAGCTGTGGTCATAAGTTCTAGTGAACACATTTCCGCTTTGTGTGCCGACACTAACACCGAACCTATTATGCCAGTTCCTCCGCGCTGATATATGTTGAAGCTGCTGTAAGGTTTAGCACCTAGAGTCGAAGTTTTTCTAATACATTCACAATAATTTACCTTTATCCTATGTTTTTTTGTTTTTCATTTATCTAATCTACAATTATAATCGTCGTACATGACTGTTGATTTATTGCTTAACACTGCAAAATTCGTTTACAATATCCGGAACTATAATTTGTAACACAATACAGGTATAGCTGCTAATATATTTTACTTTGCGAATCTTAATCGTTCGACCAACTTCGCCAACATAACTGGGTAATAACTAACACAAAGCCAAACGGTTACTTAACGTTTGCCTGTCTACGTCAAACAGTTCACATCTGAATGTAAGGTCGGAAGTTTTCTCAAAGTGCACCAATTGCGGCCGGGGTTTTCGCGGCAAGAACGCAGTTAGGGCTGGTTGTGGACTATGAATTGCCATCGTCAGAAGCAGAGAAACAGCGGGGAGCACAGTGATTGTGCAAACAGTAACAATTGACGCTGCGTAAATGTTGGCATAGTGTTGGACAATGCACGTTACCTTTCCCATGCGTTACGTCCTTTATCATAAATGCTCTGGTAAAGTTGTAGAAGTTTTAAAACACTCTTTCCCCCAAAAAAGATTTGCAATAAATGATTCTGCTTCGCTGGTAATAGCTTCGGGCAAGTTTTATTCTGTCATAACCTAGGTAAGTGTATCGCCTTTGCTCTTTTTAGTCTTTCTATCCGCTTATTCTTTAGGTTAGGCCTACCTGCGTTCAGGGTACGTCTATTAGACTAGCAAGTTTACAATACTATTGCGCTGTCGCCTAAATGAAGGCCTATACAACGACCGGCCAGAGTTAGACTGCTTTCTGCGATGCTGTCAAAGGCTTTCCTGCACACATTATTGGCCGTCGGGTAGTGCTGTCATCCTAGTGTACTAGCTGATGCCGTGAATACTGTCCCTGTGATTGTGGTAAAAATAACCATACATTTGCTGGCGCAGAGCTCTGTTTGGCGTGCAGTGTAGTGCCTGCCAGACCACCTGTAGGTGACACAGCTGCATACGTGTAGGACTGTATTTCATCAGGAGAATCGCACCTGATTACCACGTCTCGCAGCATTCTACGCGATGGCTCACATGTGTGTAAAATGGGGTAGAGCTTGTCGGTTTAGTATGAGGTCTCTGTTTCTCATGAAGTTTGGCTAAAAGTGTCGGCGGAGAGTAACAGGTGCAACAGGTTGCTTTCAAGGCCGCAAATGTCTCCAAAGGATCGGCCGAATCATACCGACGACTGACACAATTCAATACATTTTGGACCAGAACAGTTTATACCTCCTGGCTAACTATGGACAGGTAGTAGTAGTCGTCTGCTGTTTATAGTAGACTACTGATAAAACGAAATTTAGCTTTAGGATGGCCTATATCCCCGAAATACCATCGTTGTTAGGTCAATGAGTTCGAAGTCGGGTAAGGTACGAGGAGCAACGCTTATATGTATGTGGAAAAAAAAAGGCACTTTTAGAAAAAGAAACTTTTAGAAAACTATCGCAGATAAAAGAACACCGAATATTCGACCTTTAACATTGACGACGATGGCACGGGATCTGGTTACGACAGCAACAGCAGAGACCAGCAACAACAATAAGAACATCGGGTATATCAACTTGAGCATATAAACTCAAGTCCGACTGTCTAAAGCAGCGATGTCCCACGGGGGAAAGTAAGTCGGGCAGTCTACCCTCTTAGCAAAGAAAGACATACCAGATCTTGTCATTAAAAAGGTATCACGATAAAATGTAGCGACAGAGTAGTAGAAACGACAACAAAACGATATCATGCAAATTCACTTGAGTTGACCACAAATGTTTAAAACACCGTTTTCGTTCAGGAGGAGTATATATATATATATATATATATATATATATATATATATATTTTTTTTTTTTTTTTTAATTTAGTAGACGCATTTGTGCATATATTTTTTAGGTTATGGAATATAATATTGGCCCGCTGAACCTTAGTCAATATTTTACTGTTTCGAGCCAATATTATAAAACATATTTTAGTAGCACCTCGGATTCTTTGTAGTCGTCAATATCTTTTTTTTCGGGAAAATGTAACGTTTCATTACGTTTATTACAATATGGAGCTGCATAATTAGTAAACTCTTGAATACGAACAGCTTTAATTAACTTTAAGATGATGATTAGACTGAGATGTGGTAGCGTTTTCGATTTGGATTATGCCAGATTCCGTTGCAGAGCTCTTGCCATCATTGACCGCATGCGAAAGGTGAGCGACGATACGAAACTACGCTTTATTGCAACAGCAAGAGCGATTCGTTGTAGCTACACTCCGATACAACAAGTCAAACGGTAAGCAACATACACTAAGGTAAGCAGAGATTTCTGGCTGAGTGCTATTCAGTGCCACAAAAATGTGAATCGACAAGCGGATTGTCAAAACAAGACCCAGATCATACGAGTACATAGCAAACCTGCTTTATTACCGGGCCTCCCGGTCACTAGCGATATACAGCTTATGCTAGAGATAATGGTTGTAATAGTGGTGTAGTCGTTGTTGCTGCTTATGTAAATAGTACAAAACTTATTTGTCATTTGCCATATTTGGCAAAACAAACTCACGTTTATTGCACACATCGTACGCTTGTTAGAGATACCTCTGTGAGAGTCTCACCACAACACAGTAGCGCAGTGCGTTTACGCTTTGAACCTGTCCATCCGCACCGCAGAAAAAAAAAGCACGTGGAAAACGTTATTTGCCGCTGGCAAAATGCTGGTATGTGGGATGTGATGTGCGTCTTATTGCTAGGGGGAAAGGATTAGCTGCGTTACGCCTGGGTCGACTGACTATGAACAACATTGAAGCTCCCATCTAGCATGCCACCGTGGAAGGGCTTCTCTACGTCAAATAATGCTTTGTTGTACAGCAAACAATTGGCTTCATGACAAAGCCTTGTCTGGCGTAGAGAAGCCCTTCCACGGCAACGTGCTAGATGAAGGTTTCGATGTTGTTCGCCGTCAGTCGTTCTAGGGTTAACGTAGCCACCCCAGCCAGGCAATGTGACACCACAGACGATATACCGCTTTAACAGCAACCGATATCGTTTTTCAGTGGCTTTTTTTTTACGGTGAACCTGGTCATGTTCAAAACCTGAACGCACTGCTTATGCTGCGGTGATCCCCTTGAATAGGAACGAGTATTTCTGCGAGCACAACCACATAATGATAATTAGGGCGCAACAAACGTAAGTTTTAATTGCCCTTCAAATGGCGAAGATGTTGCGTACCATTTAGAGTATATAAGCAGCAACAACAACTAGTACACTCTTATAAGAGTCACTATGTGTAACCTAACCTACAGATCGCTAGTGACTGGCCGGCCGTTCACCTCGGATAGTAGAGGTTTTTATGTATTCGTAGGTTCTAGCGCCTGTTTTGATATATATATATATATATTTATATATATATATATTTATATATATATATATATATATTTATATATATATATATATATATATATATATATATATATATATATATATATATATATATTGAAGTTTTTTCTTATATATTATATATATTTAAGTAGAGGTGACGAAAGCCGACGTTTATAACGTGCGTATTCAATTCCGCTCCAGTGCGTCACACACCAGAGCCAAAGCCAAAGGAGCGTTAACACTTTTAAACTAGAACTACCAGATTAGCTCAAATTAGCGGCTAAAACGGAGTTGATTCGTCTCCTTTAGCGACGAGATCGCCAGTCCAGTAATCTGCAGGTGTTTGCGTGTGTTTGTATAGGTGTGGGTGTGTGTGTGGGCAAGTGTATCTGTCAAATTTTCACCCGGCTCTCGTTGGAGTTCAGCTGACACGAACAGACAGACATACGACGGGCTAGACAAGGCTGATCGAGCGGCGATTTCGGATACGAGCAGCCCGTTTTCGATCGAATCTTTCGTTTCGCCCGTCGTCTGTGCTCGGCGCGCTGACATCGACCTGCTACGCTTACGCACGCTGGCCCGACTTTGAGTGATGGCCTATAAAAGTCAGCCGCTGTGGCGATTCGTCTGGCGATCGTCTTCGCCACTGTTGTTGTCGTTGTCGTAGTAGTAGTAGTCGTAGCAGTACAACAGTTACGCTAGGTTGTAGTAGTAAGAATACTACTAGCTCCTGTGAGGAGGTGCATTCAGGGTCCTGCGACGGTGGGCCTGGGTGGGCGGCCATTGACCCGGTCGGCCGGCCGGCCGCAAGCGTGGTGGCGTTGTGGGCTATGCTCGAGAGGGTTTGCCTGCCTGCCTGCGTAACTGTCTGTCTGTCTGCCTTTCTATCTATCTCTCTGTCTGTCTATCTATCTGTCTGACTGTGTGTCTGATTGTCTAGACTTCTTCCCACAGCCGTCTCGCTAGTTCCCGTCGTGTAAGCGCGACTCAGCGCGAACCACAGGCGCCTTGCCCAGGGCGGCTTGCTTGCCGACGGCGATCTTGAAACCTCTCTTCTACTACTCGCTTCTGCTGCACTGTTGTTGTGCTCTTGCCCTAAGATAGCGCGGGAAACAGAGAGAGAAGGGAAACAGAGAGAGAGAGAGAGGGATGGGGGAAGGAAGAGAGAGAGAGAGGACGAGAGACAATAGAAAACCGCATTGGCGTCAACTGCGACAGCAGCGGTGAACGGAGTCACGGCCGTTGCTGGCCGTCAAGGCGGATCCTCAAACGAATCCGCCTTCCGTTGAGGCTCTTTACTTGAGGCGCGAAGTTGGCAGAAATAGCCAAGTAAAAAAGGGAAACGTTACGGCAGAGGATACGGCCGCCGTATCCCTAGCACGCACCCCCCCCCCCCCCCGTCGCTACGAGTGTCCCCCTGCGTGGCCGTCTCGGTATGTCTGTGGGTCTCGGTGGGGCGTCTCGGTGTGTGTATATAGCTTTACATGAGCCTGCGTATGAGGACCGTGTGTGTGTGACGACTAGAGCGACGACGTGTCATGACACTTGCGGTCATCGCCCCTACCCGTTCCTGACTCTCACAATGATGTTACACACGACGATGGTCGAGAACCTCAGACGACTTGATTTAGACACGTCTCACTTCTTTTCGTATCTTTTTACTAGTCTTTCCTCGATCTCTCTCCCTCACACTATTTTTCTATTTTTTCCTCACACTATCTTTCTCTCTCTCTCTCTCTTTCTAGGTTGCGTACTTGCTAGCTCTCTTTGTTTTTGTCTGTCACTCTAACTGTATCGTTCTAGCAAGCGCTTTGTGTATGATGTTCAATTGCCGGTTGCGTTTAAGAACGCAATGCCGTTACACGAAACGAATCGTCGAGACATAACCGAGACATTATCGAAGTCGAGACATAACCGCTAAAATAGACAGTGTTGATCATTTGATATATGCGTGTTGCATAGGCATATCATTATAGTTGTTTTTGTGGTACAGAGGGGTGCACCATTTACAATATCAGCTAGAGCTCTTTGTTTATATATATATATATATTAAGTTTTTTTTTTAATAAGCTTAACGCCGAAGTCTGGCCGAAGCTATCAATAATAGTCTTAGGACTGCCGGCGCCAGCGGCGTGCCGTTTTTCTATAGCGCGCTACGAAAGTCTGAACACACGATAAAGGCTGCTAGAGTTTGCCAAGATAAACGTCGTCAATCTTATGGTCCGGTTCGTCCTGTTCCGTTTTGAAAACTTTGCGTAATTGCACTGTGAACTCGCTCGCGTCGATACGTCGATCATCGAGGGAGCCGTCGTGATGATCGAGATGCACTCTATGTGATTTCGAGCCGCGCATGACGAACAGCCAGTAATCCATAAGCCGTGAATAAATGCCTGCTCGACGAATCACTTGTTAATCGCGTTAGTAGATGGTTGTGTCTAGGGATCGCAAAATCAAGTAAGATAGTGACCAAAAGTCTCGCTCCAAAAAATATCTACGCTTTCTGCCCCATATGCGAGGCAGCAATGCGAAGATTTGCGAACAACCCAATGACATATTTTCATAGAGAAATGGTACATAGCTCACGGCTCTATTAGAAACAGGTCCAATCGCATCGTGCAGATTTTGCGCGCTACTCCAAAGTGATAAAGACGTCCGCATCACCGCAGTCGGGTGACGGCGGTCTATGGCAAATGTGTGCCCAACAACAAATTGCACTGTCTGTTCATTTCCGCAGGCCGAATCCGCCATTAGTCAGCGGCGCCCAGAGCTTGCACGACGCCCATGCATAGCATCGCGGCCAGTTCCTGGAAACAAACCATTTGCAAGCACATGCACGCTTGCTCTCGACGCCGCACACACATGCAGCAATTCTGCTAGCTACTCTGTTGGTCCAAAAGCGGAGCGTTTTTGGCAAGCAACACTGCGAAAGCATGTGGCAGAAACCATATATTCACACTTGGCCAAACCTAGAATGAAAACATTTTTAAGGAGGTTGTTTTTAATTCTAGACTATCCTACGTCGCCTACGGGCTTGAAGTTTATCCAGAGGCATATCTTCAAGGCACCACAGAGGGCCACACATTTAGGCGATATTTAGGGTTTCCCCACTTGGACAAACCTAGTTGCGCATATAGCCAACAAAAGAACCAATTTCCCCCAAACGTATGTAAAAGAGACCGTGTCTGTCACGTACGCGTTAATTTGTCTGTGAAGCAGTTGTCTGGACGTGTCCAGGTATTTCTTCCTGCACGCATATACAGGTATGTAGATGTGGACTACTTACCACGTATGGACGACGCCCATATGAGTTTAGCTTACTGAGCGTCCCATTGTCTAGGAGTCACCGAATATTTCCTCTACTTGTACCGAATGGCTTGACATACGCGCACACATCTACGCAAATGCATCCATACGTACATGTATGTTGTGGCTTACATACATGCAAGCATAATACGGCAACGTTGTACGTCAACACAAGTAGATAAGTAAAGTTACGTTCTGAAATGTTTTCTTAATTTTTTTGCACGACAAAGCGAGTGCGCATATGGGTGTGTGTATGGGGGTGGGAGTGTTTGTCTGTGGAAAAAAATGAGTCGTCGCCTCACGCAGCGAGTTCCCGGTAAAATTAGCCCGGACGTTGCACCCGGTCGGATTTTCCTATGCGGCCGTCTTCATTTTCTCCCTCTTTTCCTTCTTCTTCTTCTTCGGCCTGGCGTGGCCAAGCGAAGAAGGACCAGAACCGCCCCCAAGGTCACCTCTCTCACACGCGAGCCTACAATTGGCGCTTTCATAGAAAAGACTCGGCTCCTCGGTGTCAGCGGCGGGGTAAAGTGTGTTGTTGCCTAATCGTGTGTGGTTCGTTTGAGCATCCGAGCGTCCGAGTGGAGAGTAGATAGAGGTGTCTATCTGTATTCGTGGCACTGCGGCAGCATCTATGGCGGCGACGACGACGACGACGACAATACGCCCGTTGAGGGCGGACCACCCCATTCGCGCAACGTTCGTGAGGACCGTAGGATCGTTGATGTATATAGGCAAGCTTTCGGTTCCGATGAAATCAATACACTCCTGACAGGACAGCGGCAGCAGCAGCAGCAGCAACAACAACAACAACAACAACAAACAACAACGGCAGAGGCAATTGGCGGCTGGCTTTCAACGGGGTGTGGATATAGTTGCATGTTGTATTATAGTGCGAGCGCTTTTGTGAATACTGAGTTGCTGTCGCGGTGCTGTGGATGAGTGCGCGTACGGGTATCGCGTCATGCACACTGGTTGGCCTAACTTGGCCTATTTCGAGTAGGATAACGGACGAAGTTCGGCAAGCTGGAGTATGCTGCACTGGATGGCTGCAAGCCAGCCAGCCTACGCTGTTTGGCCGCCTCGCGTTGATTCGTCCTTGGATTGGATTTATCGTTACGATACTCGGTATGCTCTCTATATGCCGGTTCGTTTGCACAGAATGGACTTAAGTAGATAGAAAGCATTCGGCGTCACAATAGTCCAATATCCGTTGCACCGTTCGTTGTTAAGTGTAAGGGGGGGTAGCTGTAGATTTAATGTTTCGAAAGACACTCAACAACAAACCAACTGCAACAATCGATTCAGCGTTGTCGGCGATAAAATTGCGGCAGCAAAATGCAGAAACAAAAATTTAAACTCTGCTTGCCTTCAGCGTGCACATTATTTGCCAACAAACATAAATATGTACATATATATATATATATATATATATATATATATATATATATATATATATAGGCGGATTGAAAGATTCTGACATATGTTTATAAAAAAGAATGTTTATTTATTCTTCGTTCTTGTTCTCTTTAAAATACCTCTTGCCCGCCGCAATGGACTTGAGCTGTCTGCTTTTTCACTCTCCAAATGTGTTTACACGTGTCCTTTGGAATCGAATTGAGTTACTCCGGCGAAATGGTCTCTATCTTGTCTATAGTCTCGAAACGTAAAAAAAATCTGTTTTCACGGACAAAAACTTTTCTATCTGTAGGAGCAGAAAAACGTCGCACGAGGCGAGGTCCGGTGAATAAAGTGGTTGCAGAAATAAAAAAAATCTGTATAGAGAAAACGAACTTTTTTTGACGTTTTCTTCTGTTATTGACGTCGAAAGCCTTTTTGAACGGCGGTCATCTTCGGTATCTTCACATCTGTCACGAAATTGATGGTACCACGTATACTCAGTGTTTCGGGACACTGATTGATCACCATATTAGCAGTTTGTAACATTTCCGCAACGGTTTTTAACAATGAACTGGATGCCGGCTTGTTGGTCGCCCATTTTCTCTTGGCTCATTTATAATCACCGAACCTCGTTTTCTTCAGCTCTTCAAACCAACTTCAAATAATAAATGCCGCCATCGAAATATGGCTTGTGCGTAGCTGATGGCGCTCCTAAACAAAACAAACCGAATAATCTCGGTAGTTTCGGTCTGACGGCAAAATTCAGTATACATACTAATGACTTGTCGATCCGCATACGTATACAAATTTTTCGTGTGTATATAGTCATACACAGAAGTGCCTTATGTGTATTCTGAGGTACGCCATGACAATGTACTGGCCGTCACTGGCTACTCGCTACGCTCTTTAAGCGTACTGAGAGGGGAGATTGTGGTAACACAGAACATCACCACGGCCGTCCGTAACTGATTCAGTGTTACGTCAGCACTTAATACGCTATGTGAATTGCGTTTTCTAAAACATGTCTGGTACGATTAGAGAAACGCCAGGAAGGCATAAAACACAGCATAGCAATATAAAAGCGAGTTATTTGCTGGTGATTTTAAACGAATTAAACGATTATTGCACACCACGCTGGTGCAAGCGCCAAGCGCATAGACAATAATTGTCTTGGAAATGATCTAGCTGTATTACGCCAACGTTTCTCTAGCGTCTTAGCGCGTTTGTCTTCCGCCTCTCCGACATCTTGGTGTTTACATTTCTCTATGTATAAGGGCACTCGCCAACTTCAAGCCTACATAGTACAAGTTGATTATGCAAAAACATTTCAGCACCATGAAGCGCTAAGGGGAGACCGGCGATATCTGTCGGCTGCCGCTTTGTGCAATCGTGTACACAGCAATCATGATGATGATGATGTCGATGATGTGATGGCAAAAACCGATCATTATGATGATAGCGGTGATTACGTATAATGGTGATTATTGTGTGAATGATAGGCAACGAAAATGCTGACGATGGTGGTTAGAATTGAAGCAGACACCGTTTGACTGATTGCACTGGCTCAATCAATGTACACGTAAATTATTTTGCAAATGGCTGCTTTCCACCTGCGAGTGGAAAGCAAGCAGATGAAGGAGTCCACGAAAGCTACAAAAACTTCATCTCTAGCGATGGATTTTTGGAGCGAAATAGAAGGGTCGTTACGCTGACGGTTGCGTCGGTATTTTGCGCCAGATCCTACTATCCAGATCTTACTACCTGTTGGATCGATCCGGTGGCTGAGACCTTTCCAAAGCAACCTTGTTCCCGTCACTTTTAGGGGACCCACCTAAGAGGTTAACCCTTTTACGCGGGACGGGTTAATATGTGTACGCAGCCCCGTGGCCTTGAACTTCCATTACTTTGAAGCGTATGCACATTTGTTGAGGCATGACGCAATTGGCTACACTTGCAATCGCCGGGTCGAGTGGCATACGCGTGCTGTGTGCCGTATGTTTGCAGAACTCCGCACCTTTCTCTCGACCAAAGCTTCCTACTCAACTCATATTGTCTACCTACCAAATTGTATATATTTCTCCGTTTGAAAAGATTACCATTTGAAGACACACACACGGTTGGGAGACGGCTAAATGACTTTTGTATCAATGTATACAACCTTAACCAAAATTGGCAAATGCTAGAAAAATCACTCCGACATAGATATGTGTTGTACTCGGCGGGATTGGACTCATAAACCCTAGTGTCAGAGTAGCCAGCCATCATCATACACATCATTATACACAGCTTCGTTCGAAATTGTTCAGAGAATACCTACGGAGATCGGGCCTTACTCTAACTAGTACGTATAAATAAAACCGTCAAAATGCAGAATGACCCTGGAAGGCTTTTTGGTTAGATTGTCATAACCTAACACTCAATCTAACCTTAAGTTTAATGACTACTAGCTAGATTATTGACTTTGCAGATAATTGCTAACGACACCGTAAAGTACCCCAGACAACTAAACTGGAAAGAGTTCGGGTTGAATGAACTGCAAAATGACCTACTGAGGGCTATTTCGTATTCCATCGATGGTTTTACTTTTAGCGTTTCTATAAGACACACTTTTAGCAAATGTTCCGGATAATATCTCTGTTAGTCTAAAAACTAACCTCTAACAAAGCCATGCGTGTAAAATCGGCGCGTGTACCTACTTGCGTTCATCTGTACACAGGTTAAGAGTCTGTAGAATTAGGAATAGTATACTTCTAACAATAGCGGCACTTGTTTTGTTACAAAACACCTCTAAAACAACCCTATATTATATAAGTAGTAGTAGTAGTCAATTAACAGTGCATTGACACCTGTACACGTGAACTTTGGTTAGGAGTACGAGAACAAAATGGCACGAGCTACCAGCGGTTGCCACTACCCTGTCTGCGGGCCGTTTCGGGCCGGTGCAGCAGGATGCAAAACATCTTCGCAAGTCTCCTGTAAGCGACAACTTTCTGTTGTCTTATTGTCTCTTGACCTTTGCTGCAGATTGACTTTTGACAATTTATCTCTATTTGAATGACGGTCCCAGCGTTAGGCACTCTTTCAGCTTAATTTAGCACTTGGTAGCAATGTACCAAACAAAAACAGTACTGCTAAATTAATCAATAGAACGCAATTTATGAATGCACTGCTAAGTGAAGCTTTTAGTAACAGATGGCCTTTGATTGATTGATTTAGTATTCTCTTGGCTTGTACACCTAAATACACATATCACCTTTTATATCAGGGGCGCTTAGAGCGGCATATATGTTACCTACGCATCCATCTAATCAATGTATCATCCAATAACTGCTGAATATTTACCTTCTATTGGAACAACTTTTTCTTTGTAAAATCGACCTGGTATTCTCTAACATTTGCTCATAAAGCTAGGGCCTCCGACAGGTCTATATCTCTGCTCCCTCAAGGCTGTACTTTCTTTTACGATACGCTGAATTGACTCATTTCCTGGCCAACAAGCTCGACTTTCTGTACTTTGCCCCTCCCTCTACTCTAGCTCTTTGTATCCTTGTATCCAACATCCCTGCCCTGGCATCTGCCAATATCTCACTCGCTCTTGAATTATCGTATGGCCCTTCTACCCCGCCCCTTTCCCGCTTTTCCATCTATACCTGCCAAACTCAATCTGAAACCTATCGACAAATTCCATTTGCCTGTATTTGACTTGTTTACACTCAATTCCACAATTTTTGCCGATACCGCCGCTCTTGCCCATTGCTGACTATTGTACCCAATCTCCCTAGCTGCAAACTCTACTCTGCGATCCCACTTCGTTTTTATCCTTAGTGCCGTCTTCACCAGCCGCGTCTGTTTAACCCATATGTTATTTATGACATTCTTAATCCTAATACTTGCTAATAAATCTTAGCTTATAAAACATTAATCTTAGCTTACTTTGTGCTTCCCTCTGTATACATTTTTCCCTTAAAAAACTTCCTGGCAGAATTAAAACGGCAACCCAATGCAAATATTATCACTTATCTTTGTATTGTTACTTTCTTATTAACGTATTATTATCAATTTTTTTCCCAACCTGTGCGCCCCTTCAAGCTCGGAATTGCGCGACATTTCTTCCAGGATAACTGATAGCTATATTATGATACTAAGCTACAAACGCTATGTTTGTTAGATATGTTATGGTCTACGAAAATCGTGCTTTGTTATTATTATGGTTCTACTGAAAACGACCAGGGTCTCACAAGGCAAAATAATGGCTAAATAAAAACAATATGGGCTAACTGAATTTCAATGAAACCGTATAGTTTAGGGAGGCTACAGCTTGGCCGAACACGTGGTATAGTGAAACCCGACCTGTTTGTATTATCTCTCTTTATTCGTCTTCGTCTCAATTTATAACTTTAAACCTAATCTGCAAATTTTAAGAAGTATCGCTTCGAAAAGGTATGTGTCACGCCGGGATCGAATTCACGACATGTTCACTTCAAAGTCGTCGGCCATCCCTTTTATTCCGTGTATTTCTAATGTTCCGACAGTGCAAAACAAAGCATTCTAGTGAGTGTCCCCCCGACTCTCTCAATTGTCAGCTTATGGTACACACACCTTTCACCTTGGTCAGGCTGCCTAAAAGCCAAGTTTAGAATTGCACTCTTGCAACATGTCCCTGTAGACTGGTGTGGTGTCGTTCAGCAACTGGGACCATTTCTTGACTTCGTTTGCATAAAGCCTATTTTCTGGAAACGTTAGAAAAGAGGTTGCAACTCTACAACAACGCTATATGCAAAAATAACAATAAACTGACAAAAATAATATAGGCAGCGCGTAAGATGCTGCGTAACGTGCCGTTTAAAAAGGTTATATATATATATATATATATATATATATATATATATATATATATATATATATATATATATATATATATATATATATATATATATATATATATCTTTAAGTAAAAGCAGTTATCTACCGCACGGCAAAGTGTCAATTATTTTCATTCTTCGAGAGCTAATGAAATCGGACTCATGTATTTTTGCTTAACATGCGGTTCTCGTACGTTATTCTTGGATGAGCGCTATTGATCGTTATTACTGAAACACCCGCGCAAGCTTGTTTCAAAGCTGCCCGTTTAAAGGGCAGCCGCCTTCTGGGCGTTGCTTGTTATCGGCATGAACGACTTAAAGAACGCAAAAAACGAAATAGGGAGAAACACGACAGACATTTCAATAAACTAGTTTTATCTAAATGTATGGGTAGCAGTTAAGCGAGCAATAAGCAAGGTAATAGAGCAATAATTATTCCAATGATTTCTCCTACTATTGCAATATTAGTGATAACTTTTTTTCGGATTTGAGAGGTTTCGGGCAATGTATCATAATTATAACCCTGAATCTTCCCCGCCTCCAGGCTTACAAGTACTACGCATTCTTTTGACACCTAAAGGGGGAGTCTCGTTTTTGCAGCGCTTCGTGCACATAGCCTGGGCAGCTCCAACACGAGAAGATGCGTCGAGATCATTATGAGAGCGTAGTCGCGCCCCCCCCCCTTTCGCTATTGGCTTCCTATTTCTACATGTTCCTGCCTGATCCCCTGTCCCCTGAAGTTGCCTATCGTGTGAGACCCGGCTGCCCCATTGCTCCACCCCTAGGTTCCTGCTCCCGACTGCCCCATTGCTTCACCCTAGGTTCCTGCTCCCGACTGCGCCCGCCGGACTGTGTGCGCGGGCTTCGAATTTGGCGCGCCTGAACACTTCGAGGTCTTTCTGCTACCCTATTATTATATCCGGATAATACTGGCGTTCTTTCCGTCATTCGCCCCGACGTGATATATGCCTGACGACTGCCAGCGCGGTTAGCTTCTGACCGCCGTCTCTGCTGCTAGTCGAGCGCTGCCCAGCGAAGCGCGTGATCGTGTGCAAGACGTCATCAGTCCACCCAGCATCGCAGAGAATAAACGCGTCGCTTGTCGCATTGCCACTCCAGACCACATATGCCTGACCTGGTCGTGGTCTCTCAGACTCTAGAAAATGCAGCATGGCAATTTTCCGAACGAGCGATCACACAATTTCTTCAGGTCCGAAAAGAGGCTTTCGGTTAAGAGCCCTACAGGTTTGCCCTGAGGCAAACTCGTTCCGCGTTCTAAGGATTCATAGTGGAGAATCAGTCGTATGCCCCACGCTCTTTTCCGGCCTGTAAGATAGATAACCATTGTCTTCTGAGGAGTAAGCAGGGGCTGCTTTTCAGCCTTCCAAGCCGCCACCCGCTCGAGGGCGTCATTAGCTATTTTTTTCAGTGCGGCCTTCTTTTTAAAATTAGCGACTACTGTTGCGTTAAAACGATACAGAGAAATGATGCGACAATAAATTCGTTATGAGGATGCGACAGCCCTCAGTCAACGTTATTCTGTTTACCATGCCAAAATAGTAATCATTGACAAGCTAGCTAACAAAGGCAGCTAACAGCATAGAAAGTGTAAATTCTGTTAGCGCCGAGTCCTCAAATGTCACTCTAAGCCCCAACAACTATTACGCTGTCCGCCTCGTTTTGGCTGAAGCAGACTCGTGACGCACATTGAACTACAAGAATTGCATAAGGACAGTATGGCTTTTGTAACCGTATAAGTGGAATTTGCGCCAGTAATCCACTTAGAAACGAGAGCCAGGTGGAAATAATACATATGCAAATGTTTAATTAATGCTAATTAGTAATAACTAATGCCGCTTAGTTCAGGCGCCGTATCCAAATGAAAACAGATATTATTTAAATGCATTTTTGTACGCGCCGGAAGAGCTGAGAGCCCCGAATGCTTATCATAGAACATGCTCATATAGTCAGCCAGCCACCCTTGCATTAAATAGCTGGCGTGGGCAGGTGCGCCGTCCTGCATAAACACGTAATGCAAGCCATTAGGCACATAATGTATCTACGGTTCTTCTACAGTTTGCCGAACATTCACTTCCTGTGTTCCAAACTTCCTGTGTTACTGTCTCGTCTCTTCGAAAAAAGTACGGTTCCATCACGTCTCCTTCACCAGACACCACGCAAAATAAAATAGATTAAAATCTAATAGAATAGAAACCATACCGAAGTTTGCCTAAATAGTTTCAAGCTGGTCACGTAGAGAAAAATGCAGTCTGCTATTTTGCCGCTTAAGTATTAATTTGACAATATTGTTTTATTAAGCAACAAACCCAATTGAAAATTGCAATAATAGTATTAATAGCAGTAAGCTTATTCAGATGCTGAAAGTGCACTAAATTAGATTATTGCAGCACACCTTAGCTGCATAAAAACTCTGGACCCTAAATCGTCTACGTGCTCTGTGATAGAGCACTTTAGATATCCCTCAATGTTATATAGCCTCTTAGTTTAGCCACTGTTGAGCCTTTAATTAACTTATGTCCGAGCTCAATCTCTCTTTTTTAATATAAAATGTGTTCATTTTGTATTTGTTGTGGTAAGTACGGTTTTTATCGAAACAAATACCAGAAAGTCTGCAATAATTTGTTTAAAAAACGTTGGATCTTGCAGGCAGCTTAATATCTCTTTCATATCTCTCAACAGCCTACGCAGTATTATTCGGGCAGACATACGGTAACAGATCGTCTGGTCAGACATATACGTTTATGATTGCATTCTTCACTTACAAATGAATGGATAAGGCAAGTAATTATTAAAATAATAAAGTTAGTTGTTAGCAGTGTACTTATTGAATGGTGTGTGGCAAATATATAAAGAAAATAAACAGCAACTGCGGGCGCTGCTGCCTTTATTTGGATTTAAAAAATGTATTTAAAAAAATTGTTGTGGAGTGTGAGTTAAAATTCAATTCACAAGCGGACAGCACCATCATTGTTGTTGTCTGCGTAAAAAAATCGAGTCAATTCTTCTACAACAAAATTTAAAAAGGGCGAACATGGGCATGTCAGTGACACAACAGCAGCATTATTACGCATCACAATTTGTCGACCACTGAAACACTCGTATCAATAGTGGAGAAGCGAAGACTATTAAGTTTAGACGAGGAGAGCCACTGGCTTTAACCTAATCGACCGAAAAACCAATTGGTGGAGTAGCAGTGGAGTTTGTCAATGACTTCTGCCATCTCGGTGTAAACTATTTCACAAAAAACGCCACATGTGGCAAACAAATTGCTGAGCGGGTTCGGAAGAGCATGATAGTCATGTCACTTGTAGACAAATTTTAGAATGAGGGTCAGCAAATAGAGCACATCAAAAAATGTTACACCAAAGCAACTAATGCAATTGCAAGAATTTCCAAATTCACTCACACAAAAATATTCACTGGCAAAGAGATTGCAGGCGCAGACTTCCGATGTCGGTAGTCGAGTCGATCTTGCTCTTGGGGTTCCCGGCTTAGCTCATAGTCAATTTGAAAACGAAGAAGACGAAGGAATCGGTAGAAGCACTCAGATAATGGCGGCCTCTAGGATTATCCAAGTGCGTATAAAAATTAACACTAACGCTGCCGGCCCGTGCACTCAACTTCCAGCGATGATTCAGTACATTGGGCTGTTTCGTAGAGCTTTGATCGACCGTTCCGGATAAAGCTATACACCTGAGAAACATGTACGATTAATACGAAACCTTTCTAAGTAAACAATTTAATCTGTTTGATAAACCTCGTAAAGGACATCTAAAAAACCGCAACGGAAAGGACGTTAGAGGCGACTTCAGACTTGCATGCCGTGTTCCCCCATAATATTTTTGCAGAGCACCTCTGATTTACTCAAAATCTGCTCGACCTTTTGATTTGCAACAGGACAAAAAGGATAAGTCTTTCTGGCTGAAAAAAAATCGGAATTCCAAGGATTCAAATTTAACTAATCCCAACTTTCTTTGATTATGAGACACTGAATATGAGAATCGGGTAAACTGGTATGACCCTCTACTTAAGTCCTAGAGCTCGGGATTCGAGTAGAGGGTCAGGCACTGGGCCGCCCACCCGCATTACAAATATATCCACATACAAAACTTAAGTTTCAACAGTCGGCTGGCACGGAACTAAGTGGCACAAAGACCTTATCAAATGTGTAATGCACCTACCAGGAAGATTTCCAAAATGACAACGTGCCAGTCCACAGGCCTCAAAACACTGAGACCTTTATTGCAACAATTAGAGCCAAGAAGGTAAGTAACGCGACTTAGTCACTTGCTTACGCACCGTGTGATTTCTTGCTCTTTTCAAAAATAAAAAATAAGTTGCGAGAAAGACAATTCAATATACGCAATTTGGTGCTCGAAGCTGTCAATACGGAACTGAAAAAATTCGAAACAGGAAATTTAGAGGTGAGCATCGATGCATTGATCGTCTCGAGAAATGTAAAGACATTAATAGGAACACGTCAAAATCTATAAATAAATTCTAAACTTTTAAAATAAAAACTTAAAAGCATAATAATATTCTACATAGCAAACAATTGCTATGTCTCTATGTATATACGGAATTTTAAAAGAATGCACGGCTTTTCGGGGATAGAAAAATCTGCGGCTAGACGTAGACATTAACAACGCTGTTTAGTATGGGATAGTAGAAGCGAAAAATGCCAGAATACGGCATGTGGTTCATATTCAAACGTCCCGTAGGTGCATATACTGACACGTGACTGCTGTTTGCAAACCCGGTGTGGCTTGAGTTCTTCGCTCCAGACAGTATTAATGAATGCACTTGGTTCATATTCAAAGCATGTCGTATTCGGCGACGATCCTAATGTAAAAGACTGAGCAATTTGCTAATCTGCAGTCTCCGTTGCAACTTGAAGCCAGTAAAGGCATACATATTATGTTGCAACAAGTATATCTGCTGGATTAAAGTAACGTCAGCGCAGAGTTATTAATTGACGGTGCTCGCCACGCGCTCGTGCACAGGCCATCGAATACTGGAACGAGAAGTTAACGCATGGGTTAGGCGTCGGATGGCGTTGGCAAATAAATAAAAAACGCTACTTAATGTGGATCAGACATAGAGGCCGTCTGGCGAGGGTTAATTTCGTCTATGTGTCTCCTTCGGTCGCGAGGCGCAGGCGAATGCACCACGCCATCGGACTCGATTGTCTTTAGTACTTGTTCAGTTCGAGCGCGCCTCCAGGCTGTTAGGAAACGTCTCTTCAATAGCCACTTAGCCGTAATCCGAATCCAAGATCAGTCGCTGTACGGATAAGCCGTACTTTTCCTTGTTGTAAATGTGAATTCTGGGCTTTTCCGTCAGTCTCGTTTTTTGGCATTACAGTCAGCAAGTTCCTTCAATGGGTTTGTTTACTTGTGCATATTAGCCGTCTTAGTTGCCATTTTGCCTTCCTGTAAGTCACATTCCACAACAGCTTTAAGCGTGCACGCATTCCTTAGCGGCCCTCTTTTTCGAGACATCGAAACGTGGGGTCGCACGTATCTTTGCGTGATATCTTCAGACCACTATGACAGTCGTCTTGCCTCCGCAATTTCTGGCGTCCACTAGTACTTGAGTAGCGGGATGTCCTTCCGCTTGACTCTTCAACTGCCCAGTGTACGGGAACCCATCAAGTCGCAGTCACCAATCTTCTGTACCTTTTCTCTTCTTCTTCCATTTATTATTAGGGGGGCTATTTGGATAGGAGGTATTATTATGGAATTTTGTTAGTGCGCTCTTGAAAAAGTATTCTGAGGTATATGAACAATAGGGATGTAAAAATGTGAGAGTGTAGTATAAAAATTTCTTGGTCACCCCATAGAGACTCCTGCCGTGGTACTCACTCCGTACATCCACTGTGTCCTTCGACTGAGTTCCAGGCATCTCGATAAGTACCTTTAGATTGACTAGGTCCAGGGCATTAACTGATCGAAACGGGTTTAGTGCGCAGACAAATATTACTATTAGGAGTTTACCCATCTGACCAACTTCCTCAATGCGCTGAAGGTATCCACGGCACTCGCGGCTCGCGCGTTCCGGACTAAAAACGCGAAAAAGGATTCACAATTTCTTTCGCTAAATTAAGAAGCGCCTTTTCAAGGGCGTGAAATGTTAGGGGATTTCCCAGTCTTAGGCCTCTATTAATAGCTCTCTCTCAGTATAAAAAAAGCACGTTCCTACCGGTGCCTTTCATAATATTATAGTGTAGTTTAGTTCCAAAACTGGCGTATTCTCTCGCCCCGGACTTCACTAGTCTACGGGTCCCTATGTATACCGACCACCCTCTTGCCATTGTAGCAGTTTTACGCATCGGCACAGTTTCCCCTGGCCGGCAGTAGTCGCCGGCCAGCAGGCGGGGAATAGATAGAGGCTGAACGGCAGATGCAAAAACCGTTAGGTTGTAGTAGTAGTAGTAGCAATATCATCACCGCCGCCAAAAGTGCCCCACAATCGATTGGAGAAAACGCGCTCATGCAAACAAAGTTTGTGATTGATTAAATCGTCGTCGTCGTTGTCGTCGGGTCTTACTTTAGCAGATGTGACTTGCCTGACGTCGGGGGTACCGCTGCAGTATCTCACGTTAACTGCAGTATCACTCATGTGGTTGCCACAGATTCTGTAGTTGTGGCAACGGCGGTGGCGACGTTGAAATCTTCTCCGTCATCAGATCAAACTAACTAGCTAACAATGGGGTCTGTATCAGGTGCAAATTGTATAATAAAGATACCGCCAAGAAGGGCGGGAGAGGGGGGAAACTGTAGCAGTGATTGTCGTAGTCGCTGCTGCTGTTGTTGTTGTTGTTGTTGTTGAGGTTGCTGTCAAGTCATGGTGCCAACGCAGGAGATCCAAGGAAGTTAACGAAGGAGTTCATTGGCCCTGAGCGAACGAGCGAGCATACCCAAGCGAACAGAGGTCATCGTCGTCGTCGTCGTCACCATCATCATCATCACCATCATCATAATCATCATCATCGCCATTATCAACAACAGCAACATCATCATCAAAACTCCCATCAGCACCGTTCGCGTCAATGACGGGGATGTCATGGTCGTGTCTGCGTGATCCTAATGCAAAAGTTGTCACCTTGGCGCCGGCTGACCTGGTCGACCGTGACGCAACGCAACGAGCTACGTGCAGCGGCGTGCGGCCGTTGCCGCGCGTGATTAGCACGTGTCACATAACCATTCATCGCCAGTCATCTCGCTGCATTGTCGTCGTGTTGTTGTTGTTGTTGTTGCTGACCTGCTGTAGTCATCATCGGAACACGAAGTAGCGGTAGTTCGTACCAGCATGAGGATTTGCGCAGAGACACTAATAGCGCATGCTCCGGCAGGGACTTCGCAGGACAGCCGCAGGATAGATCACATGCTTTACTTGCAGCTATTACACCGATCGATGATGATGATGATGATAGTCGCGGCGCAACTCTAAACGCCTAAACTAAGCGCGTTGGGAAACGCGTTGCTTGGCACGCTTCCAGCTGGGATCGTTTGCTGCACTGCGTATCGGGGCGAGCTCGGCCGGGCAAGAGTCGTTAGTCATAGCTCAAAAGTTAAATAAGAATGTTGAGCCAGCTTAACTAATTTACATAGTTTATATAGCGATTTCTAAAACGAACAGCGGCGTAAAAAGTACTAAAAGGCGATAGCGACAATTCCACCTTCGATAATAATAATAATAATAATAATAATAATAATAATAATAATAATAATAATAATAATAATAATAATAATAATCCCTATTCATGCACGCAAAACGTCTTGTCAAGGATAGCGTTTTGGTTGACGATGACAACCACACTGTCAATAGGTGGAATGCCAAACTATTATGTAGTAGCCAGTTTTCTCACTTCGTTGTCACCCGTAAACTCATCGATTTGTACTTGCATATTATATAGCAAATTGCAGCGTTTATTGATTAAAGTTTATGCCCCATCATTTGTCTATTAGCAGTGAAGCAACTCCTAAGGACAACCATAACTTACACATATGGTGCGTGAAGTGGGCAATCCCCAAGTGTATGCTCGTATGCTGGGCCAAGCAGGTTCAACGCACTGAGAGTAGCACTGCTGGCGACCAAAACGTTCGCTTCAAAACAACAAGAAACAAAAAAATTAAACAATTGATGTGGTAAGCTTTATATTGCCCGGCGGTCCAACTTCATGCAGGTGACTGAATAGATCTAGAAATGCTATTGCGGAGACTACCAGGTCATTACGGATGCTTCTTTGAAATTGTGAGATGCCTAAAAAAGCAATAGATCTAGCACCAGTTGGCATGCTTAGGTCGGTGGACATTGCAAAATTTTGACCCGGCAGAGGTCTCTGACTAAGTGAGTTTTGGTGTATCAGGTTTCGCTTGTCTATGCCATTTGTCGGTGGCGACTTCAATGCTTGTATGATGGTGGGGCAACTAACGATTAGGTGGAAAGGTGCTCCTCCAGTTGATGGAATACTTTGGTCCGAGATGTGCAAATGCACGCGAAGATCACACGCATGTAAGTCCTCACGGAAGCAGCATTATTCAGGAACTGTAACAGTTGTAAATATTCCTGAGGTTGGAGGAAACAGCTAGGTGATTCACGCTTGGTTGCCACGAGTCATGTAGACCATTTACGCTTAGCGGCTGATAGTCTCGAGGCGGGCCGTGATGTGGAAATGTGCCGTGAACTGCAAGAGTGAACTACGAGAAGTGCAGTCAGGTGCAAGAGAACGGAGCATAGGAGATCACAATAGTGGTAAGGCACTCGGAAGAACAGAAGCGCTCAGCCTACGTTGTACGACCTCAGAAGGGGACAAACCACTTGCTCGGCAACGAACAGGTAACAAGTTACATAACCGGCCTTTTATATAACTGCGAGGCGGTATGCCTGGCTCGCACGCCTGGAATGCCCGCCCACATTGGAACGGGATACTGTGAGTCTGCCCTTTGTAATAGAAGTAAGCCAGGGACTACGCTCTCTTCTGAAAGGAATGCTGTGGGATCAGACCAGGTACTACGAGGATTGGGTGCAATTAAGATTGAACCGCTCTTGGCTAACTATGTAATTTAAACGAGGTTATGAAGAAAGGACAAATGCAGGGACTCTGGCATATCGCCAGGCTTTTTCTGCTATTTAAGGGCAAGCATGGCCCAAACTTACACCGTGGTAAAGCGTCTTAAAAAACTCTACAGAAATCTTGAGCGCTTCCGTAGATTGGTTTTAAAACAAATCAAGTACGTGATTAGCAACACCCTTCCGCCGTAGCAATTTGGCTTCCGGTGAGTTCGAGAAACACGTGAAGCAATCCGTATGCTTCAGTCAAAGCTAGAACGAGCTGTGCCAAAACTCAGAGGCCATTTGTACGCAGTCATGATAGGCTGTATTAAAGCCTTTGAAAAAGCACCTAAAGATCTCTTAGTGAAGTCATTCCGACACACACATAAATTGATGGTTCTCGTCTATTACTAGCGTTATTTCGAGCTTCTTTAATGAGGACACCTTTCCGGATACAGCTGAGATATTTTGCGGGTGAGGCAAAACCCCGCAAGGGATCTAATGAGCTGCGTCTTCTTCACTTTTCTGCTCGCCGATCTTGTCGGCTATATTCGACAAGAGAACTGAAAAACCATATTTGTTATGTATGCAGATGGCATAGTGGCCGCTCATCACCCCCTGGATGCAACACTTCTCTGACAGAGATGTTTCTAGTCTTAAAAGGGCCAGAAATAAACGACATGGAATTCAAAGCTGTGAACTTCAGAACAGAAGGTCGACTGGATGCCAAAGACGTTATACGTTGCGGCGGCCAATCCTTGAAATTTGTCAACTGTTTCCGATATCTAGAGCTTCGACTCCAATGTATGCAAGAATGACCCTCATTGTAGACGATGTCTGTCCCGACGAAAGTAGCAATCTTTAAAATATCTAATAAATCTTTAAAATTGTTTCGAGGCTCTGGAGGTATGGTTTTGACAGAGTGTGGGGACACCTCACTCGAGCAAACGTTAATTTGCTCAAAAGGTGTTTCACAATGTTCATTTTTTTATATAAGTAACCGGAAAAATGCGTGATGCACACCTGGCGTCTCTGTTGACGCCACGGCAGTATAGGGCATGCAAACCCACTAAAATCCAATCGTCTTCTTTGCCCCTTGTCGGGGGTGAATGCAGTACTGTCTTTTCGAGATTAATTCACCTGTTCTTGCCATTTTTCTTAAGTGCGTTTTATTGATAGAATGTGCGATGACCATGCCGTCATTTGTTTTTCCGTAAGGCCGATGCTCGTGTTCGGTGTTGCACTGATACATCCATCGACAAAGGAAGAATATATTGTGTATAAACACACGTACTTCTCATGTTTGTACTTAACCTAAGGAATCCAGGAATATGATACATCATTTATATTTTCAGAAGGCTTATTTTTTGCTAACCCCAATAATAAAATGTCTTTGTACTTATTTCAAACAACCAGTGTCTGATGATACATTCCCTTTTCTTTTTTTGGCATGGCAGGGGGTTATTTAGTCGTACGTTTCGGGACAGTAGCTTTTGTTCAGTGTCGAAAAAGGCGCAGCGTTCATAGCAGTGCCTTACATTGTTAGCCTCCCCTTCGCAATGTACATGAAGCGAGTACCTTGCTTGTCAATGCAAGTAAGAGGCCGCTTTGCGTATCTTATGCCAAGCTTTGCATCGTTGTTGAGACATTTGATTAAGGCTAAAGACACTGCGTATAGTACAATTCTTGGTTGAACAAATCCAACGAAAGGTTGAAGACCTGGATATTTTCAATGTCTTTCACCTCTGGTCTGGTGTGCGTAACATATGACAATGTGACAATCGCCACGTCCATACCAGCTACATAGTTTATGGCTAACATCACCTGGTCTGTTCGAATACGGATTTCCATGAGAGGTACACGCAATGCATCGGTCGACTATGCTCTCGAAAATATACGAGGTATCATGCGTCTGTTTGCCTGGTCCTTACGAAAGGATCGCTTTATCGCCTATCTCTAATAATATTCCGAGAGCAACCGACACGAGTATAAGTATCAGTGTTATAGGCACACGCAATATGAGTTAAATGAATGTGACGATGAATAAATTAGGCCTGTCGCTAACCTAGTTTAGGATAGACACGATACGAGCGTTCAAGCTCCGTCGGTATTTCAACAACAGGTCGATGTGCCATCGCCATTTAGATCCTTCAATGGCCTTCGGTGGCCTTCAATACATTTGCTGTGAATGTGAGCACGGCGTACCATTTTGAAGAAAGATTGTTCTCCCGCCAATTTGCTGGAACGTCTACGAGCTGCCGCTTTTCTTCAATTTCCCTGAAAGCAGCGAAGCCGCTGCTGGCGACAAAATCTCCCCACCTGTTGGGCTACATGGCGGTGATTTATCTCGTCCGCGATCGATAAGGACACTAACGTTTTCGGCACGCTTGCTGTGTCGTGCCGATATATCGCATGGCAATAATTCATTGGTCCAACGCTGCGATGCCATCTTTCATTCCCATCAGGCAGTTTTCGAGAGACCGGTGCCCTCAGAGCAACAACAACAACTACTACTACCACAGTACCCATATGGCACTCTCCCACCATATCGGCATTTTTGTGTTATATTTCTGTTGTTTGTTGTTGGTTCGTTGTCATTGTCTTTGTTGTCGTTGCTGTGTTATTTTAATTGCTGTTGACAGTATAGCTGCTGACGAACTGGTTCGATCGTACATCCGGCTACGACTCATTGCACAAAGCATCATTGCAAACAACAAAGCATCCCTTACGCAGGACCACACTGCGCCTTCTAGTCTCAGTTAAGCTTAGCATATTAAAGTTCGGGTTTGTCGAGCCTGTGTTAGTATATTGAACTATTCAAATGCTCCAGGTTATATTTTCTCTATTACGCTTATAATTGTACATAGCTCATTTGAATTACCGTGTCTTGATCGACAATTCAATAAAAACGTAAATGCAATATACTGGTTTGACGAAACGTTCTTGCTGTTTTTTTGCATATAGCAATATCTAAATTTGCAGGAGCATGCGGGCTTATTTAATCGTCAATAGAGCCTGCTACTTTTCAATGACATCTTGCCAACAATCAACCAGCTATTCGATCCATATTTTATAAAAGTCTTGTGTCCTTGAGTCGAAAAATTGTTGTACCTCATTTTGGATATGAAACGAAAAACTTGATTTTCTTTTCAATCAAAAAGTGTTGGAGAGACCGAAATAAGTGATAGCCCAAAGATGCAGGATTCGGAGAGTACAATCGGTGCTCAATAAATTCGAAACCCAAGGGGGGTATATTTTTAAGGCTAGTGTTACTCACATGGGGTGGCACGTTATCTTGCTGAAACACGATCCTATTCATGCGCTGCGGATGCGTTGGGCAATGCTTTCTTGGAGCGTTGGACGTGTTGGCAGTAGAAATCCGTGAGATAGTCTAGTTCCTTTTCATACGTTTTAAGTAAACGATGCCCTGATATCCCATAAACAACAAAACATACCCTTCATTAAGTGGATGTTTTGCTTGGGCTGACCTGCGCTCTCGGATCAGAATCTTCGCATGCTTACGTTCGGGTAGAAAAATAACCCTACTTGCCAAGAACTGATCAAAATTCGACTACTCGTATCAGCGACCAGCTAGCTACTGTCTGATTTTTTTCGCAACAAATCGTTTTGTAGTACATTGCACAACTAGACATGATTTAATATTTTAAATATACTATACCTGGAGCATCCGTTAAAATATTGACAACATACGACCTGGTACTGCTCAGTGACGTACTTGCCGCAGAATTTTTACATTGGTATGTGTCTATTATAGTATAGCAACAATGAATTAAATATATTTGACTATAGAATCCTTGCCATGTTGCTGGACATATTGCACTGCGGTCTTCCGTAACATTTGCGTCCATCTCAGTTAAAACTGCCGATGTAGTTTTTATTGCTACGAAGTTCAATTTATTGCTTCCCTAAATTTTTTTCTCCCCTGCTCATATTCTTGTTGTATATCGGTTGTTGCTGCACAGCACTATCTACATTATACGCTCCATTGCTAGAGTACTGGGGCTGTTATTGTGAGATCTGACAATCATTTTAAATTATTTATTTTACTGGCGTTCACTGACCTTAGTGACCAAACAGTACGCACAGCCCTAATCTATCTTTATTGAGAGGTAGACGACGCCCGGCGACTGTCCGTTCCGATGGCAGTGCCACTTTTCCACCTTAAGATTGTTCCAAGGCTGACGTATGGCCTTGACAGAGTATCGGGACACGTTACTCGGGCAAACTTTGGGTCGCTTGAAAGGTGTTCCACAATGTATGTGAAGCAAGAACTTTGCTTGTCAATGCGGGTAAGGAGCCGCTTTGAGTACCTAATGTCAGGTTGTGCATCGGTTGGTGAGATATTTCGAATGAGGTTGTACAGTACCATTCCAAAGCTTGGTCTCGAAGTGGGAAAATCGAGTTGAAAAAGCCCAACAAGAGGTTGAAGACCTGTATATTTTCGGTGCCTTTCATCACTGATCTGGTCTTACATGTGACAATTGCCACGTCTACACCAGATACATAGCGCATAGCTTTCACAACCTATTCTGTTGGAATACGAACTTCCATGAGGAGTACACAGAGTGTATACGTCAAACGTGCCCTCAAGCGTGTACGTAGTTTCATGCGTCTGCCTGCATGGCTTTTACGAAGAGATCGCTGCTCTGTCTCTCTCGAATGACATGCACATAGCAGCTGCCAACGGCATACTTATTTATGTTATAAGGCAACTCAAGATGAGCGAAATAAATGTTATGATGCGTATGTTTCCCCGCGAAAAAAAAAACATAAATCTGGTAAGTGAGATCCGTAGGGCGATTCACGCAAAACAATAGATAAATAATGATTCTGATTTGAATCAGATTCATGGCGGATTGTACTGGTAGTTGTCGTAAATAGCCGAGCCTACAGCAGCCTTTATTCTGGTTGCCAATAGGTCTTCTGAAAAACATGGTCCAGGTGTAAACCTTACCTAATCTCTGTAGTATGACTCCAAGACCTCACCCGAATGATTTTAGTGTTGTATATAATTCGGTGTGTCGCCGGTTCAATTGGCGTTCTATGGCGTCAGCCCATATCGACGTCCCATTAAAGCCGCGCTGAACTTCTTCAACGTCGGCGGAAGCCAAATACAGGCCGTCCGCGTACGAAAAGTTTAACGTTTTGTCGTCATAATCCTGTCAATCAAAATTTGACAAAAATGATAGATAGAACTAGTGACACTGAGTCTTCTTGTAATATACCACATTGCGGTATGGCTGTATCTTCTTGTAAGTGCTTGTACTCGGAGTGATTATATTTTCGCGGAGTATGTTAGCTATCAATAGGATAAGTCTGCCTCTAGCGTTAACATAATTGTTTAATGCTTTCAGTAGTTTACTTCGATTTACTTTGTCAAAACAGTTTCAAATCCTCCCGATTCTCGATCCACTCTATAAACGCTACTAAAGCCTGTTCACACGATCTTTAGAAGAAACCCGTATTAATGATCTCATATATATAATTTTTAATTTATAAGAAAGTGTGGCTCCTCGGGCCTCAGTCCACGATATCTGTCCGTTTAGCCTCCGCCTACTCCTCTCTTCTGCCAGCATGCCCGATCTAATGATGTGTATTCTGTACAGATCTACTGTCTCACCAGGAGATCTAACCAACTCTAATTATAATTACGTCGCTGGGCCATCAACTCGTTGGTGTCGCAAGATAGCGAAATAATTGGAATCCATCGATGAACTGTGTTTGCGAAATGACCAGAATAAAATATTCTGTTGACAATATTAAATTATGAATCTAGAAATCATAGTTGTTTTCCTTGATGGCATAAGCACGGAGTTCCTCTATGTAAAAATCATGTGTAGGTCTAGTTTGTTACATTTTAATGTCATAGACTTTATCAATATTTTGTCGCACACGTTTGTTTTGCCCATCTTTAGGCTGATGCATCGTGTTTTCATAGATTTTATGCAATTTGCCATCAGGCATGGAAAATGGCCTTGGAGTGGACGAAACAGCGCACTATATGACCAGACTAACGCCGAATTAACAGTATGATAATGTTCTATTTATATTGATATATAGAAACAGCTATAATAATGCTGATTGAGATGTGACATATAAGATATTTTGAACTTATCTGTAATAGGCATGCATTTGTTTATATGTTTAGTTATGTCATCGCTTGTCGTCTCGTTCGCTGGCTTGGACGCCATTAGTACTCTCGCGCTAATTCTTGAGGGGTGCAGTAACTCCGGGGATTCGCAGATCTGTTAATTTGTTAATAACGTATTCAATCAACTGAATTATATTTATTTTACTCAAATAGAGTATATAGAAGACGGTTCATGTTAATATCAAACTTCACTCTTTGTTGTCCTGCTCTTCCACCGAGACAGGACGTGCAGAGATATTTGTTGTAGAGCCGCACAACCAACTGAGTGGTACTTAGCGTATTGATGCAAGCAGAACCGACAAATACACTGAGCACTATAGTCTTCATGAAAAAAGTCTACGGGGTACACGGATTCTATTCGTACAGTTATTAGCCTTGACAGTTTTCAAATATCCCACGACAATAAGAAAACATGAATTCGTAGCCACATAATCTATATCGAATGCTTATCGTATCCCATGATCGATGGACCAAGGAAGCAATTGTAATAATCAAGTACCGGATACCTCAGGCCATGCGAACTAGTCGAGGGTGTGAGCGAACTGTACAATCGGTTGCCAAGTATTACCAAAAGAAGACCAACTTCAGCCCGGCAATTCGCTCGTTTTCACGCAACGCTCCCGCGGGGTGTCGGATACAATCAGTTGTTCTTCTGAAGCGCTGTACAGGATCAAACCAACCTGATCATTGCATAACTGCCAGAGCTTACAATTTGACTTTTCCAACCGTCCGTTTTGCGGTAATGCCGTAACAATATTGTTATACAGCCAGATAGAGATATATACCGATACAGCCAGACGAACGATAACAAACAGACAACCGTCAGAGAGGAACTTTTTGCCCACGTCAAAAGGTCATCTAAAAATAAAACAGCAGCTTCAAATTATCCTTATAGGGCGACGCATAGAGAAAAGGACGACCTACAACAGAACCACTAGACTTACCCTCGGCAAATTGGCCTCAAGTTGGGGCAGTCTGTTGGGCTAAGCTACGCGGCTTTGCCAGGCCATGCGATGACTCTCAATTCAATAGACCAAAGCCTGACTTACGGCGATAACACAAGCCAATCATGTAATTCTTCTAGTACGTGCTGAAATCATTCCCAGTGAGCGGCGTAACGAAATAGAACGCAAACTAAAAGTGTCAAAGAGATGATGCTGCCTCCCCAAGCCGACATTGACAAGTTACGATTTCATTCTCCGTTTGTCGAATGGCTCAAAACAAGTTGGACCACCTGTCAATACGAATGGGGCTAAGAAGACGGCAGCCAATATACGAGTTAACGTCAATTCGATGCGAATAGCTGCCGAGAGTAGTTTGAGTATTGACGCAAGCGAATGTACGCCCGTGAAGAAACCCGCTGATGCTAAGTCCTATGCAGACAATTGCCTACAGTCGGGAAATACCGATGCTATTTAACGATAGGTGTTACTGTGCTAAACAAAGCTGCTGCGTGAAATGCCTCCAGTGGCCTTAGGTGGAGTGTGACCAACTTATGTGATTAAAGTTTCGTCGCTTGAGTAAGTTGCAACTAGTCGACTAGCCCTTAAAACCAACTCTTCTTCTGTCACTGGCGCTGACCGGTAAGAGGTAATTTAGCAATTACTCTCGCCACTTTGCTCTAGATACTTGGACATTTTAAACTCGAGCACCGCCCACCAACGCGGTATACGTTGAGCCCCATGTTTGCCTAGTTACATGGTGTATGGTACGCTGGTTTCCCCCTACGGTTGTGAAATAACTGCACCTATGATATATCACGCGGTACACTTGTGCTTCTAATCTTTAATGCTGCTATATGTTGCCTATTGGTGTGATGGCATTCTCCAGCGAACATCACGTCTACACCGCACGATGTCGCCCTGCATAATAAATGCTTTGTCGTTCGCAATGTTGTTTTCTGAAATGAAACGCAGCCATATAGACGACCGTACAGGTTAGCGTTTCGTCGGCCGCTATACCTTCACTGTGTTAAAATAACACAGTGAGGATGGCGGTTGTTGTTGTTGCTCTGAGGGCGTAAGCCTCTCGAAACCTACCCGATCGGAATGATAAATGGCACCGCAGCGTTGAACCGATACGGACATATTTCCGTGCTGTATGTCGGGGGCATGATGCAGCGAACGCGCCGAAAACAAATGTGTCCTTTTCGATCGCGGCCGAGATACACTATTGCGTAGCCCAACAGGTGGGGGGATTTTGTCGCCAGCAGCGGGCTACGCTCAGGTAGATTGAAGAAGGGTGGAGGACGTTCCAGCAAATCGGCGACAGAATCATTTTTCTTCAGAACGTGGTACGCTGCACTCACCTTCACAGGGTATTCATTGAAAGCCAGCAAAGGTCAAGCCACATCGACCTGTTGAAATACAGACGGAGCTTGTGCGGCCGTAGCGATCCTGAACTATTATAGATGAGGTTATAGTAGGGGTTGGGCGGTGTCAAATTTAGGTAGTATAAACACAATATTGTGTTTATACTACCTAGCAAAGGTGAATAAATGTTTGAATTAAATTGAATTGAAACAAATTTAGGTCACTGGTCAGCCTAGACACAATTGACGAGACGGAGGCAACATGTCTAAACCGCACGCTCGATCTTCACTACTTCAGACTAAAAATACAGTTTAAACTCCCATCGACCCCCGCACATACACATGATTACCTATGTTTGTATGTCGTTCAACTTAGTGCGAAAAGAAAAAAAGAAAATATTTGAACGACGGGTTTTAAAGCAATCCTTCAACCAAATCATCCAATTTTGCGCAGCACCTCCGCATAGTATAGAAAATATTGTGATGATTTATAATTCAATTACAATACGTTTGCACACTCGGCAGTGCTCGCCTTAATAAAAATGGTGGTAAAAAGGTGTCACGTGAGGTTCAGAATCAGCTGTCCTTGTCCTTGCTTGGTGGTAGCCCCTGCTTTTATGGACTCGGTGCGAGCGGTATATGCTCAAGGTTCCTTGCAACGATAAGACCATAAGTTTCCTCTTCGTGACGCCGAGCTCCAAGAGCGTACACGCAGATTCGGAGTCCCATACACCACTCATAGAGATAGTGATGGATTCGAATCTGCGAGATTTTTGCGGGTCGGGAAGCGCCGCTCTTAGAAACTCGACGTCATATTTGGTGATATTGTCCTGCCGCGCTTTTGCCAGGTCCCTAGTCGGTCCGCAAACCTCGGCATCTAAAACCCAGACCTCGGTAGGTGTTGTTATTACGAGGTCGGGCTTTAGGCCCGGTGCGCCTGGTCGACGGAATACTCGCTTACGAACCACCTCATGAGCCCTCTCGCGGAGAAGACCCGCCACGCGATCACAGACGTCGTCATTTCTCTTTATATTTTGCTTGTGCGTTGTATCGCACATCTGAGCGACATGGGCCAACGTCTCAGGCGCATGACACCCGTGCCTACAACGTGTATTGTAGCCCGGGCGTCCCCGGGCTAATCTGGCGCGCGTTTGTAGTGCGTTGATTCTGAGCTTTAGTAGGTTTAAATACTCCTTACCAGATAGGTCGCTAAGGAGTGCGTGAGATGGTCTGGGATCGGAGACCAGTTTATATAGGAGGCGGGGAATAAGAGAGCCTTTCAAATGGATATATATATATATATATATATATATATATATATATATATATATATATATATATATGCACAGATCGCAAAACCATTAAAAAGTAAAGCCTGCGAGGCACCATATGTCCTAGGAAAGGGGCTATATGTATGTTACAGTGTTCTTGAGGATCATATCGTTGTATTTTAGCAGATTATAGTATTTTGAAATAGTAGCAATTCATTAATACTATACTTGTTGAGTCGCATCAACATCGGCCCTGGGGCCCTGACAAAACTATTGTCAAAATTGTTGTACTCTATTTGTATTGGCACGCGTTGCATTTTTTGTTAATCGAAGCATTTTGTCAGTGTTTGTTTCAGATCTTAATGTATACAGACCTTGTCCATCAGGGGTGCTTCAGGGCAGTTGTTATGCTCATTGCTATTTTATAATTAAATGAAAATTATATAATTAACAAGTATGCAAAAACAGTATAACAAACACTATTAGATACAAACGATCTTACGGCCGTCGACGTCAAGTTGTGTGAGGTCGTCGGCAGGTTTGCACAGGTTTGCAAAATCATAGGTGTTTGTACAAACCTGCGTTTAACGACTGGGACCACAATGGGCAATCAATCTCTCGTCACCGATATGACTGTACTGGCTTTAAAATGCGTTGTAAGTCTTTTAAATTAGCCTCACGTATATGCGCTCGACAAATTACTCACACATATTGTACTCCTTGTTGCCAGTGTTGTGATATCTCAGTGTTACGATGATCGCAAGGCTTGATGTTAGCCAGTACATCTTCCAAGTTGTCCCATCTGCAATTCGTATATATGCAATACAATTCGTTTGTTGCTTTATCGTAAATGCAGACTTTTACATTAAAGCAGATTTACGTGTAATGTACAACCGCGTAAACGGTTGCCGTTCTCTGTAGCGATAATGGTAACACGTGACAGTCAGCGGGCATGACTTGAATCTTTCGATGTAACTCCGGTACGAAACTCCGTTACAAAAAAATTGTACATAGGATGACTGAGGCTCTCACAGTCGTAGGCTTAGTGAAGATATGTCAAGACAAAAGGCTTGATAGAGCCACTTTTGGAAATTTCGCTCTCACTCTAAAGGAATACATTTCCGCTCCTTGGAAAAAAATGATATATGTCTCAGTCATCCTATCGACAAACGAATCATACCTGCGTGTTTGGATGAAACGCTTGCATCTGCTGAATTGCATTCTACCTTAGCTCAAAGTAGAACAAATGTTGTATTGAATATCATTTTAAAAAAACGAAATTATTTGCAATTCTTATATTTTGGCTTTCACGCTTAATTACCCATTTTTTTCAAAGACATTTCCGTCCTCTTGTTTCATTAAAAAACGATTTTTTCGCCGAGTTGTACTCCCAAAGTTTGTTAGACAAATTCTGGGAAATATATATATATCTGTGCGGTCGTATGCGTCATTGTGTATATGAACAGAGGCCTGCGTTACGAGTTTGGTACAGCGTTGAGCAACATCATTTTCATCATCATCATCATCTGGCGCCATCGGTATGTTCTGAGAGCTTGACCTACCTAATCGGGCTCATTATGAGGACAAGGACCTTGGCTATCGGATACAGACTTGGTATGGGTTGGTCGGTCAAGTGGCTGCGACAACTAGGAGGTGTACGACAACTATTGCTAGTACAACTTCACTACGTTCATTGCGTTCATCATGCGTTCGCCTTGGAATACGATCGATTAGGCAAACTCCTCTTCTTTTCGCTTTCTCTCTCTCTCGCGCTCTCTATCTCCGGTATTGCATACACACGTTTCTGTATCTGCCTATCTCTCTTTTTCTCTTCTCCGGTGGCTCACGCCCGCCTGCGTATATCTTTCCCGTTCTCCTATTACTCCAGCGGCTTCCACGTTGCCTCCACACACACCTTCCACTATCATCATAGTCCTTGACAATTTATATTGGGTGTCGTGTTGACCGCCGACTCGTCCACCCACGCTTACGGTTTGGTGATGCGCCATGTGCCTCCACCCCCCCCCCCTTCTCCCCCGACATAGCCGTAGCCGTTACGAGGAGGAGGTGGAGGAGGCGCCGGGGGCAAATACGTTTAGGCTCATCGACGCTGTGATGAAATTGCGTTCGCTTGTGGCATTGTCAACAGCGAAAGCGAGCCTAAACGCGCAATAAACGCTCATCATGTGCCCTTATTGGCTATTCTGGCCAAACAGTGGGCAGCCATCACCACCCGGCCCAATGCTGTAAAAGGGTGGTGCTAGCTGAAGGTGCGACTAATAGTGCTACTAATGTATATATAGTTTTTCCGTAATTTCTTTCTGTAAGACTTGAGCAACGATTTAAACTAGACAACGCGCTAAACGTGGGTAGAATTGTATGGATGGAAATATTATTTGCTCGCGTTTACAACAGGGTCGCTTAGGGCAGCAGCTTAAGCGGACATGTTGAGGTAATTGGGGTTTTCGAGACAGTTCTTAAGGCAGCACGGTTGTTGACTCTCAGCGGTAGTGTTCATCACCTATTTTCAATGAGGATCAATCAAGAAAATTTTATCAGCAACAGTGATCGAACAGGCCGAGCCCCGGGAGATGACAACCATGACTAGCGCACTGGACCCCTAGACTACGGCGCCATACTTCGACGCAAAGAGAGCAAAGTATTTTTCCAAGCATTCTTGCTACCAAATGAGTTACTCTGATATTTTAATTCGGAATATCCGGGAAGTGTCGCTTAATTATATGCTATCAGGGTTTCAATTGTTGTTCTCCATAAAAACAGTAATCTGCGCACTTTCAAGTGATTCAGCAGTGATTCCTGTTGACTTAGGAGAGACTTATAGAGACTTCCATAGCATCCGGCCAAACAACTTACGAACCCGTGTGAACACTCAATCTTCTCAAATCACTGTGCTAAATATTGTCAATAGTGCTTTTGCTTGGAAAATGACGAGACAAACACTCTCTGACCACTCTGTAACATTGTGACACACCGTTTGTAAATAAAGACTACCGTGTATATATATATATATATATATATATATATAGTGCCGGTTTTTCCGGTGAGAAGAAGGCGGAGACCCCAGGAGGAGGTTTGCCATTGCACTTGAGACCTGCCACTCTCCCAAACTGGGAAAGATGGGGCATGTGATTTATTCTCACGAAGTACATATATACGTATTTTTAAACATAGTTAAAGCCATTGCGAACGTACGGTGGTTAAATTTGTACTTACTTTTTTCTTAAGAACTGCGTTTTGCAGTAATATGTGTACGATCATATATATATGTATATTTTTTCCTGCAAACGTGATATATATACGTATTTATTTATTAAAATCACCTTTTTTAGGTACATAGTCAATGGTCGAATGGTAAAATAAAAACAATATCACTGCGAGAGGCTCCTTAAAGAGACTACACGTGGGCAAAATGCCCCGTGATACTTTGTGCAGTAGGCCCCGCACCGAGTACATATACATGATGGATGAGGGTCGTGGAAACCGTGTGTCCCGCACAGGACGTGGTGAAACCCGTGTACCGCGAAACGAGTCACTATGTGGCGGTTTGTGCGGCCTAGGTCCTTCCAGGTGCTGTCTCGCATGGCACCCGTATCAAATATGTCCGGGTCGATGTTCGCCATCTTGTCCTCCCACATGCGGAGGAATTCCTTGTAGGCGGGAGTCTCTGGCAGGTTGAAGCGTCTCTTCAGATCCTCGACGAACAACGGAGTGTCCGCCAGCAGATACACAAGGCGGTTCTTGCTTGACGAGTGCAGACCCATTACACGCTTGAGGTAAGCCGGTTTTACGCGGTCCAGCATGTCAAGTTGCTGCCGCGAAAGCTGTCTCCAGATGACCTGGATGCCGCAAAAGCGACGGGGGCGAGTTTGAGGTTGAAGAGGCCGAAAGCAGTCTTCAGCAGCTGCGGCAGAAAGCAGCTGCGGCTTCTGTATCCCAACAGATGCCACTAGCGCGTTCCTCACCCGATCCGTGATGTGCTCTGTGAATGAACGGCCGTTGGAGGGGATGACGATGCCGAGATACTTGACTTTTGACATACTTGAGCTCCGTCGAGGCAAGCCGTTGAGTGTCGTTGCCAGCTACCCGACCTACCTTGCGGAACTTCATAGCCTCGGTCTTGGACAGGTTGATCTCGAGACCGATGCCCTGCACGTAGGTCGCAAGCCTTGCCAGGGACTGCTGCAGATAAAATTGACGTGCTGTAGAGCACTACGTCGTCAGCGTACATTAGAACCTGCACCATATTGCGGGTGCCCTCCACCTGGCGAGGGAGGTCGGCCAGCAGCACTGAGGGCTCAGGTTGTCGCCCTGTGCGAAGCCCGTCGTCTGCAGGAAGGGGTCGAGTTCGGACACGCCGTCATCGATCGAGATGGGGTTCTCTTGGAGAATAGCGGCCAGCAGATGCAGAATGTTGGAGGGCACACCTGCCTCGGCCAGCTTAGCAATGATCTTGTCTCTTGGTGCCGAGTCGAACGCTGAGCGGAACTTTACGTAGACGGCGTACATGAAGGCGCCTCGGCATTGAAGTACCTGCTGAGCGTCATCGATCAGGAAGCTGCAGGCATCTAACGTAGACCGCCCAGCTCGTATATACATATATATATATATATTTTTTTTTAATAGGATAAATCCTTAGTTACAGTTTTATTTGCTTATATGCAAGAGGCATATATGTATATCATATATGTATCTATATATGTATATATATTAGTTTTGTTTTTCGCAAGCAATTGTTAACGATTAGTTTGTTCATTACGTTAACCAAGTTAATAAAAAAAATAATGATTATATTTATATGCCTGTTTACTGCGAAACCGAGCGTAGCCCACTCCGTAGGTAAAAAATAAATAAACATAACTTGTATACAATATATAAATGAAACATTTACGTCTCCGTTAAACTAAACAAGAGCGAAATATTGACAAAAGAAAAAATCTTCTTAATTCAAACATTAATTGTATCTGTAGAGATAGTAGGTATTCGTAGTACACGCAAAAACTGCTTAGAGAACACCGTGCTCACAGGGGACTGGGCAAAGCGTGTCTGACCAGGTGGGGAACCCGTGGATGACCACGGCCGCCTGATCCTATTAGCACCTGCCACACTTTTTGTCAGTCCCTAGCACTATTAAATGAAAATCGGTTTCTGCATCTGCCAACCTTCAAGGCCTGCATAGCTTTACAGGATACATAATTAACTTGGGTATTTAGAGAACCTATTCCACTAGGTTAGTCGGAACTTTCACATTTGGAGTATGATTTACTCTGGCCGCCTAAAAATGTCCTATTTCACTATTTTGGCTCTCCTTTTCCATATTTCAATGAAGCAAATGATTGAGAGTCGTTTGACAGCTAGCTGCCTGACAGTTAGTGCAAGGTTGCAAATATTGGTGTCGAAACTGGTCACCAACCTGGTAGAATCCGGCTCGTACACAACGTCCCGTTTCATAAATCCCTTGGGAGGTAGACGTCCACATGTTCCACCTCTACCGTACCTTCACTTACACTTGCTTACCACTCGTACAAATGCACGGAATGTCTATGGTGCCCTTAGCCTGGCTTTGGTTGTTTCCACCGCAAGACCCCAGCTTGGCAACAAATACACTAAACGGCCTCTCGCTACTTTGAACAACCATAAAACCTTCTCGATGCACGTTTTACTATATATTACTTCGAACTAGTACCACATTCTACCAGAACGTTAAAAAGACGTTTTCAGTTGCTGTCACAACGTTGCTCGTCGAGTGTTTGGTTTCAGCTCAAGCCAAACACTCAGTTAGTTCTGATTACTTGAGTGCAGCTAGAATGGTAGGTTCTGAGATGGACGGGTGCAAACCGGATATTTTCCGCCCTTCACAGAAGAGCGCACCCTGGCAGATACTTTAACGTCCACCTAACCCCTGCGGTTTCAGCAGGGTGCCCCAATTCTCTTCGACATCACAGCAATAACGAGTAAGGCGGCTAGTAATTGTAAAGCGGCGTTTCCCAATCGCCCCTTTACGTGGCCAACAATATAGTCATATACCTTTTTAAAAATTATTCTGCATCGTGACCCAATTAACACTTAACTGCGCTGGTTTCGACTCCGGGGAAGTCTTATTCAAACCGCGAGAAATACGTACCTTTGCAGCTCAGCACGGCCGCACGATTAGCCTATTTTTGCCTATAAAGACCTTTCCAAGCAATCTTGTTCCAGGGTTCAAGGAGTCTCACACTTTTCTTGGCTTTTGTGAAACTTTTCCAGCTTTGATTGGAAATTATGCATTTCTATGTAGGCTTTTTTTATATGGCCACGCAACGTTGCACCACCAAAGCGTGGTTTACGTATATATAAGCTGCAAATCCGTTTAAACATTTTGTATCTTATATAATATTGCATTTAAATAAAGCATACGTCGTAGTCCCACATTTATTTGATTTTGCTTTAATCTATTTAAATGTTTCGGATCAAGATAAAGAAACGACCCGCTAGTAATCTATGTACCTTAATTTTACAGTTTTGTACATTACACATTTTAGCTTAGCAATTTTACATTAGTAGCCTCATCCGTAATATCAAGCAAAATAGCATGTATTATCATTGGACTAGCCATTGAACATTAAGAATACTTGGCTAGTGTTTGCAAGCGCCTTAGTGTACGCATATAAGCATTACAATACAGTCATTTAATGACCTTAGCTTAGGCACTTTAGAGAACATACTAAATCTTAGACTGACCGCTGTGGCAAAGGACTAGGTAATGCTCCCGGTCTCTTTAGGCGGCCTAGGTTTGCCAGACGCGGTCATGGTGGCAGGACCCGCTATCGTGTCGTCATTGTCCCAGGCTGTGGACAGGGTTAAGGCATTATTGGATAGTGAAGGGTGAGACGCTTATAACGTTGAACTTTTAAGGCGCGGTAGATTTTAGTCTACATTCGATTCCTCTACCGATGATAGGGCTATCCAGGGAAGTTAAACAGCAACCCTGTAAGAAAATCAATACGCCTGATTTATAGAGCCTTTTCCGTTGGAGTAGTCAAGGGGCTGAAGCTTAGTTACAGGTCCTGCAGTGTCCGCGAATTGAGGCTCTTTTGGACAGCCAGACGACGCATGAGCGCAGGACTGCGGCTTGCTTTTTACCTAGTCGTACCACACCGATGCTGTTGTGGTGATCTTGTGGACGCGTTGGCTTATGATGGCCTGTCATGCGCCTTGCGTGCAGGCCGACGATGGCCTATGATGGTCTGTCATGCGCCTTGAGTGCAGGCACATCTCGCCCGCTACAAATGAGATTTTTAGTCGGGCAATGAGATCTGCCGGTTTTCCGTATGTACTGGAAACCCCGAAAGACCTGAAGGTCTCACTCTGACCCTTTTTGAGCCTGGCCGCATGCTTGTTTGGGACGCAACTGTAATCAACTCATTTACCCCTTTGATGGTCGGTGCAGGTGCGGACTGAGCCGGTCATGCTTCCAGGTTAGCAGAGGCTAACAGATGCAGAAAATGCCCTGTGTTTTTACATAGTAAATAAATTGACCGCTGGGAAAAACACCATGCTGATTGATTTATATATATTTTAGCTTGACATGTATATCTAAATGCATATGTTACCCTCTTTTATCAGGGGCGCTTAGAGCGGCAGCATATATATTACCAACGCATCCATTTAATCAATATATTCTCCAATACCTACTGAGTGTTTCCTTCCATTGAAACAACCTCTTCTTTATAATATAATATCGATATCCTGTACTTTTTGTCTCCCTATAGCTAGCTCGTTGTATCCTTGTTTCCAACATCCCTATCCTGGCATCTGCCATTAACCCACTCCCTCTTAAGTTATTGTATAACTATTCTACCCCGCCCTTTTCTCGTGTTTCCTTCCATATATACCTGTCAAGCTTAATCTGCAACCCATCGTTAGTTTCCAATTGCCCAATATGACTTTTACCCCCGATTTCACTATTTTCTCCGATACCCTCGTTCCTGTCCATGATTGACTATTGTACTCAAACTCCCTAGCTGCAAACTCTACTCTGTGATTCCACTTAGTTTTGATCCTTAGTGCGTCTCTACCAGTTGCGCCTTTGCCAGTTGCGCCTGCTTGACCCGTCTTTTTATTGTGAGAGTTTTACTTACTCCTAATGTTAAATTTTGGTTGTTGCTTCTAATACTAATCTTACTTTGTACTTCCCTTTGTATACATTTTCTAAAAATTCTGGTACATGCATGACCTTCCATATAATCCTTATTACTATACTATATAACTATTATTACATTACTATTATTATACTATATTACTATATAGAATATCTGTAGTTCCCTGTAGTCATTGTCAGCGCAAGATACTGACTTAGATAGTTTAATTCCCTCCCCTGTAATACAAGCTACCTTTCCCCCTTAATCCCATTAAATACTAAAATTGCGGTCTTTTTTATTAAACACCATGTCCAGTTATTTTGCTGTTTCACCACATGCATTCAACATTTGTTATACTTTGCTAGTGCCCCGCCCTAACATTACCATATCGTCAGCAAACAGCAGCACTGGTGTCATGATATATACAAAATTTTCCACTATCTGCTATCCGCATAAACGCGTGCTAATTATCCTTCGGGCTATTCCCTCTATATACATAAAAAATCACTATTAACGGACATCCTTCCCTGACCTCCTTAGGTCCTATAGACTCTCTGGATTGTCCGGCTGCTATTAATAATAATAATTTTATTATTATTGTTATTATTATTATTATTCGAACCGTGTTATTCGTATATATATATATATATATATATATATATATATATATATTTCCCCATTAATTCAGTTGTAATTTGTATGTGTATGCATTACCTTGCATTTTTCTGAGGTAAAAAAGGTTTACTTTCTATCTTATAAAGAACGATTGGAATATTGGTACTCTAGCATTTGCTCTAATTGGATTGCAAACATGATATACAGGGTTGTTCTACTTGTATAGTAGCAGGTAGGTGGCAAAAGCTACGTTGGAAGCTTTTCGGATGTCATAGTATTCGACAACCAGGTTTGTATATCCATATCTAGAGCAATACGAACAGCGTGAAACTGACATTGTTGAAATCTAAATAAAACAATCGACGTTGTTTTAAGCCGTGCCTTTGTGCTCCAGGGGTAGTACTTTCGGACCCATATTTCGATCCACTACTTGTACAGCAAAACGTAGTACATACAATTATAATTACCAAACCGCAATACTAATAATGCACATAATATAATTCAATAATATAGTCCTCTCAGGAGTATATTATTGAATCATTGAAGAAGATCCCAACTCATCCAACCAATTCTTGAGATACCATTTAGACTTGAAGCAAGAGGTCCCACACGTTTGGATGAGGAAAGACACGATGCTGTTGCTATATTATTGTGTTTTCATCTAAAATGTCTGATCTGAAGGCGAATGTAATGCTCGGCATCCACATACCTACATCACAAATCAACTGACTTAGACTGAGCGGCAAACCACGCCGATGCGCCGGTGGGTTTCTAAGTAGGAGGACGTCACCAGCTGTGTGTAGGAAAATATCCACCTTTGGAGAAAAAATGGTAGTACTGGTGGGCTAAAATATAAAAGTTCTCGTTGCACCCTGTATGCAAACATACGCTCGGTACAAGTAATTGTTTTTGCCTTAACAACTGCAAGCTTAAAGAGGGCGTTGATTCAAACAAAGACTAGCATGCGCCTTACTGACTAGTGTGTTCAGCCTAATAAACAAACATATTAAAGTGTGTAAATAAGTTTCGCTCTTTTCTTGATTTTGCAGGCACGACGCTCAGCTAATTAGTACATCCAGTTAGGTTAAGAACGTAAGTGCTATAATGAGCATCCACGATTAGTTGTCGTTTTCTTTATTTTAAATTGAACCTTAGTCAAAATATATTTTCTCACATTGTTGTGTTAGACGAACGATGTCCGTTGTAGCTCTCTCGAGTATTGATTGGTTGTGTCGACCAGACAGCCTGTATCCGGGTGCAAAAAACCACTAAAAATGTCCGAAGACGCGCCAGGATCACAGTTTCATCGTGGCTCTCGTGTAAGTCTAACCCGCCGTAAGCATCGTACGGAACTAACAGACACTTCCATATACATATATAAATAGCCACCTTAGCTTTTCCTGGACGCTTCCTCTAAGCTCAGGCTGTGTGTGCTTTACTCAGAAAACAAGCGTAGACCGACACGCCAGCAGCGGATCACAGAACACTGATCTGAGCCAATCGAGTGGCTCGATTCAGTTGAGTTGGTTACTTGAAGATACACCCATCGAGTTCTCAAGGCACTTTCGTTTTGTTGCAAATATATTGCGTATGTATCCCCTCTCTTCCTGTCTCATTCTCAAAACCATTTGTATAAATCCCTACATGTTACGAGTAAAAGGCATTTCACTTACCCGCGAGATGTGGCGTGTTATACTCCGTCCTAAGTAATATGGCGAGTACTACTTGCTTAAGTGTACACATGCCAGCATTAGTACAGTCGTGTATGTCTATGTATATATATGCATGTATTACATCATAATTCAAAGTGCGAGACCTTTCTACCATTAACATTAATTACTTGGCCCATTGCATGGGTTATTTGTCAAAGCTACATGCATGCATGGTAGCAATAAGCATGGCTGTGCTCACTACATGTTTTAACTCAGTATGTCTATGTCCTTATTTCCTTGAACTCCATAATGTACCTTACATTTAAGAAATATCGCAATACATTCGTTTTCCAAGAAAAAGTGTGCAACTATATGAAAAACAAGATATGCAGCGGTCCGCGCTTTTTACAAACAACAGAACGCGTAAGGCCGGAACGTCACAAATACTAGAACTTGTTCTCATTGTTTGGGTTATGCCATTACAGTTGGTATATATATATATATATATATATACGAAAGTATGCAGCAATACATTGTAGCCTGTTAAAGTATGTGTGTGAATAAATATGTACCTACAGATAGGCTTTCAAGTGGTTGGGCTACATCCGATCAAAAAACAAGACGCTACGATCATCACTAGAATTAGCATTGCATATTGTACGAGCGCCCAGATTCCATAGAGATTGGACTATCTACAGGTAGCCTAAAGGCCAACTCTATGGAGCCATTTATGTTGCACACAAGGATGGAATAAAGATGAATGGAAACTACTGTACCATTTTGCTTTTGCATAGACACGGTTATAGATTAAGAGATTTGTCTAATACTTTTTGCAAGGGTTTACTGAGAACGTTCGATTCGGCGAGAGGTAACCGCTTACAAGTTGTGGGTATCTCTATTATATATATATATATATATATATATATATATATATATATATATATATATATATATATCGCAAACTAAGCCCCTTGAACTACAAAAATGGCGATGGGGTCCGATATGTTATAGAACATAAGTATTTTCAGGTGCCTTAATATATCTATATATATATATATGTATATCTGCCTTCATATATATACTGTTTAGATTACATATGAAAGAGTAATCCGTATTGACTCCCTCTTTACACCTAACTGCTCATCTTAACGAAACAATGTGAGCATTCCTCAGCAGGTACTCTACTAATAGAGTATCATAAAATAATGAAACATGCAGTGTAATGTTTTCCATCATTGCGTAGCATGCATAAAATATGTATGTATATATATAACATATGCTATGCATTGCTAGGCCACAGTACATTGCATACTGCATCATTATATGATACTGGATGTATCTATGTATATATACACGTGTATATATGTATGTGTAGATATAAAAAATATATATATATACAAATACAATCACGTTGCAATTTTGTATTATGCCGATTTACCACAAGGGTCACTCCTATTAATACCCTGCGCCTAGGCACACTCTTAAACGTCCTGAAAGAAATTAAAAAAAATCATAAAACTAATCCGAACTCACGCGTTCGGGATATACATTTGTATATGTATATGCATATATAAAAGACACTATTAAAGAATACTTTCTACACGTTGAGCAATATCGAAACATCCAGTTGAAGGCGAGGAATCCAAAGAACCGAGATCGGTGACGGGTGTTGGCTAGCGCGTCGTGACGATAGCTTTCACCGCAGTGTAGCCGCTATCTGGCGCGTGATGTCTGCGTTTCTGCAATATTACTCGTACAACAAGCAGCATCAGAGGCGGCAGCAGCAGCAGAAGAAGAAGATTGGGCCACCAATCGAAGACACCGATAACGTGGCGTACACAAAAGAACAGCAGAAATACAAGAAGAGAGAAGAGAGAAAAAGCATAGTACGAATCGTTAGTCAAGGGAAGCCGAATTAAGCTGTCACGGGAATGCCGGATGCTGGGACAGCGAAAAACAGACGTCTATAGGACGTCGAAAACTTTTACATATACATATGAGCAAGTTGATTCCCTATATATATATATATATATATATACATTTACCAATATATAAAACATTTACCAAAAGCATGCGTCTGATTACATCTATATACTTTCGTTACGCTTTTTCAATTCAGTGAATCAACTTACGTATGTATAGAAATTATCGACAGATCAAATAAAATTATATTAAATTAGGTACATATGCATAAATACCAAAGTTATATATATACATATATATAACTTTGGTAAAGTAGCTGACCTAAGCATTCCAAGCTTATATATATATATATATATATATATATATATATATATATATATATATATATATATATATATATATATATATATATATGCATATATGCATATATATATATATATATAGGCCCAGTAACTCGTAATAGACAATGAAAATATTTTCCCCAAAACAAAATGATATTTTTGTTTTGAGGCCTGGGTCTATAAAAAGAGCAGGGCAGAAAGGCAGCTTTATATGCAGGCGAATAGAGGTACAAACGGAGCATCTTGTCATAAGACAAGAGCTCTCAAAGCAGCCAAATCGAGCAGCTCTTTTGCGCTAGTGACATATGCATATTAAAATACTATTTGTTTTGCAAATAGTCATATGCATATCCAACACTAGAGGTAGGAAGCATAGCTGTGAGTAGAAAAACTTGGGTCGAGGCATATTGCATGAAAGATGCATTGCTGCATGCTAGCGGCAGGCTACCTCGTTTACGATATAAAGCACTAGCATTGACTCACCGCAAGTGTACAAGAGCTCCCTTCCTGGGAGTAAACGGTCGTTAGCTCGTTCCGCATGGTAGTCTCTTTAGTTTGATCATGTGATTGATCTGAACTCATATTTAGGTGCTGTAAAGTGCTTTATGCCTGCCACCGGTGCCCGTCATGGATAAATCGAGTGCCAGTGCGATCTAATGAATGACCAATCGCCAGAACAGGAAGCAAAATCGCCGTATGCTCAATCGCGTACAGAAATTACACAAGTTATACGTATGCTGAAGTTATATAATATGATAAACAGAAACGCATATCCCCTCAAAGAGCAGGCGTTGTTATTAAGTAAAAATTCAGGACTTTAGCGTAACACGAAGACCCCTCGGCCAAACCACACCTGTTGGTCATATAAAAGACTGGGAAGTGCTTGGTCTTTCCACACGGCCCATGGACAATGATCAGCTCTGGCCAACATTGGGGCATGACTCATGCCGAATCAAACTCACATGCTTGTGCGTACTTGTGTATCACTGAGCGTTTGCGTGTATATAAAAAAAAACCTTGTTGATCATTATTTTTTATGCGTGTTGGGGACGCATTAACGATGAGCAGGCCAGAAAGAAAATGCAATATAATGCACGATATGGACACACGTAAGGAAGAAATAGTGCAACAGCCTACAATGAAAAACAGTGGCATAAATTTCATTTGCTAAATTGCTGTTTAGAGTGATAAATCAACAGCCATAAACTGCCATCCACAGGCGATAACGCTGTAAGCAAAATTTAGAAGTAGGCTGCGTAATCTTCAAATTATAAAACAAAGCCTGCATTACGCCTCATTAGGATTCTGCCATATTCCTGTTATTCCCTTTTATATATACGTATGTGCAGATATATATATATATATATATATATATATATATATATATATATATATATATATATCAGTAAATGACGGCAAGCCTCAACTAATATGAATAGGTTTTTAGCACACATTTATTCGTCTTTGGTTTGCAACAGCCTAGCTGTTTCAACTAATTGACATACTTAAACGATCTAGGTAAAATAAATTGCTGTAAACGTACTAAACATGTAATGTAACAAACAACAAATGTAGCTAAACAGCAAATTTTTACACATATCACATGACCAGTGAAAGTGAGGTTGTCTTTCCGTTACGACAGCTACTCACTGAGTGTGTTGTAAGATGTACCATACGCAAAACGACGCCAAAAAACTACAATAGTTGTATCCAGCACGGGGTAGACTACAGGTCGATCTGAGGTTTCACTACACGATCATGCGCTCCTGCAAATGCTAGGTTCGTGTGACACCCGGTCTGAATTTGAGCAGGTCGCTTGGCACTTGTGGTCGAAGCGCAAACGACATTTAAAGTAAACCGCCACGGCTGGATCACCTTGGAACCGCCACTAAACCCCACCTGTTCTATACTGGTGCGATCATAGTAAGCAATATTTTCTGGTATAGTCAGAGGCGGTTTCAAAATTATGTATGCTGCATTTTCCTCGAAAAGGTCGACGCAAGTTCGGTCGATGTTGACCATTGAAGTGTGACCGCTGCACACTTCCGTATCGTCGGCCTCTCCAGGATTATAGCTCCCTTTAATCTCATGAGAGTCTAAATTTCTCCCGTTACCCTGCCGAAGATGAGTTTGATCGAAACATCCACTGTCATCCAAGTTATTCTGACAAAGAATGCATCCATTGTGGGTGGTCAACTTCGTTTCGACCGAATTGAGCTCGTAGCGTCGACTTAGCGGCCGTCTCCCGTTCGTGGCATACACGCTATTATGACCTCGACATGATGAATTGGCGTAGACATAATGACAACAAAGGCGCGTGTTCATATCTTTGGCAATCATATCTAAGCCAAGCATGCCGTTAGCAATGTGTAGACAATGTATGCAATCATCTGGTGGTCTATATGTAGCATATCCTCTCTTTATAATGGTCGTGTTATCAAACTTGCAATCCGCATGACAAGCGGGATTGTCGTAACCAGCCGAAGCGTAAAACCTACGTACCGAGCTTCTCGTATGCGCTATGACATAGCCAAGCGTGCCCATGATGACAAGAAGTCCAATGCCGACCCACGCAAACGCTGCAACCGTCACGTAGTTAGCCAGATCCTCAGTAACAAGACGAATTCTGAAGGCCAACTCATCGCTGATTGTAGCCGACGTCTCGATCCAGAACGTTGGAAAAAAGGCCCTCTTTTTGAAGACAGAAAAGCGGCTAAAGTCTGAAATAAAAACGAATCGGTATGAATATAGTGCCGACGATATTCATAGCATCAGCGCTGTGCTCGGGTTTTTTAAAGCGAATACGAAGAGATATCTCAGCTGTGTCTTGCCGCGTCACGTCAATCATCATTAGTCGAATCAATCACAGAATAATGGACAGCGCTTAAGATACCCAAGGAGACAACTCTGCCTAATCATGAAGAAGAGGCCAAATGCATCACTGCCTGCTCTCCCCGACAAAAGGCAATTTCTATTGGGCAGTGAGTTTGTATATAGATATATATATATATATATATATATATATATATATATATATTGTTGTATTTACATTTGAAGGCGTCGACGATGACGTTCATCTGCAATCTGGCGGATACTCTTAGTGGAATCCCCATTGTTGGTTCGACGTCCATGAAGAACTCGTGCTGATCGGGTTCAGATTGGAGGCCGTCGACGGCATCCGACACGGCTGGAGCTGTGTACAGGAAATGAGGTAAGGAGGCCACTAGAGGAGCATCTGAAACAAAAGAACAGTCGACACAAAACGCACACCCAAACGTAAACCGTTTGCGCTACTCGTAACGACATATTCAGGTAATGTGGACAATAAGAAAATGTGTTGCAAAAATAACGACTATCAATCTATCGAGCCCACTATCGATTGAAAATGTAATAGTTGGCTCCGCCACATCAATTCACTTGCACGTATATGTGAGCGCGTGTTGCCTCACCTATTGCTGTACATTGTAACAAACGGTGTATAGAAATCCTTGTGATGATGCCTTTTGTGATTATGTATTGTGTAATTGCGCTTATTCAAAGCATTCTTTGAAATATTGTCGACTGTGACTCTTGTCTCCGTGTTTGATTTATTTTGTAACCATTTTTATCTACTGAGAACTTAAGCATTGCAAAATGCAGTTCCGTTGAAAAAACCACGTTTACAACTTAAAAAAAAAAAATATATATATATATATATATATGCTGAATTGTACGTTTGTTGTGATATCAAAGGAAGCCAGATGTTCCCCAGGCCATGCCGACAAGAATGCCAAACTTTCGGTTCCAAATAATTATTCAATAATACCCTGGCACCAAATGCTACCAGATCAGAATAGCCGAGCCTAATTACTACATACCTTCCAGGCATTTGTTAAGATCCAGGACTCCGTTGGGAAAACATTCCGGCTCCTTTCCCTTTTTCTTCGAGCAGAAACATTGGTTCTCCTCTATAGAGTAGTCAAGTAGTTTTACGTCCATGTGATATCGTAGAACCTGTTTTTGATTCAAGTGTTCAATATTATAATTAATTATTGCTAATACTTGAATTAAATAAATGTCAGTTGGGGTTCACTTTATGACTATGGTATATTATCATCATATATAATAGCCCTCAGATTGTACCACAGAGCTATTTACAAATTACAAACTGCTAGTATTATTCTAGCACTGGCTTTACTTCTAATATGTTGCTAATAGACTAATAAAAATGAAATGCATATACACAGTCTATGATAAGGTTTAGGACTGATTTTTCTGCGCGACTGTCAGGGACCTATTTACCGGTCAACGACTGGAATGGTTAGCAACAGGTTTCGACGCGGTACTGATCGTTGTTGCTTGCTGCTACTTACCAGCCGTGTGCGTTCAAACTGAGTTTTGTCGAACACCTCCGTCATGGATTGTAGTGAGAAAAGGTGAATATACGGGGGAACGACGTTAATTCTTGGTGCAACAAAATCGTACTGTTTTGACCCACATATTCGCCTGACTTAGTATCTGCAAACTATTTTTGTTTTCAGAATTATAATCAGATTAAAAGTGGTAGTTTCAACTCGATTCTAAACACTCAGCAGAGCGTACCGTGAGTATAAAGATAACTCCCAAGGACTTGCTTCCATCGAGCAATTTAAAGGATGTCATACCGTGCAATTAAGTGCGCCAGCTTAGGAAGAATGTCTATCGACTAGAAAACAATACATTTTTTTTTCTTTTTTTGCATATACATGTGCAATCATTGAAGCTCAATAGTGAGCATGTTTGCGTGGATGGTGTTTTAATTTTTCCACAAAGGTGCTGACAAACCAATGTGCATTTACCTGTCTACACAATGTTCACAAATATCAATCAATCTTGCTGTGGAAAGAAAACAAAATGACGCAAATGCCCAGCTATTCGCACAGCCAACAACGACTTGGAACTTTGACTGGAAGCAGGAGTCACGACTGACTCTCTGGAGGCTCTCACCCGAATGCCCTTGACGGTTTCGTTGCGTAGGAAGTCCAACCGAAGCGAGCGGCACAGCGCCGGAGCGAAAAAGTTCAGATGGCTGTGCGTTGTGAGGGTGTACGGGGGCCACATCTCGCCCGATGTACCGTTGACAAAATTGCAGAACTTCCGAAACCCAGTCACCTTCTGCCGGCCCTGCCAGCTTTCGACTGTTCCGTACTTGTCCATACCGTTCGACCCCGTGAAGATCGTGTAGAGGCCATCGTTGCTGTTGTTACGCTGTGTAGATAATGGCACAACGGTATAATGGCGGTTTGCCGATTAAGTCTTACACGAAAGCGCTTCGTAGCGTACCAGCACCGGTTACACATATTATTTTGCAAACGGCAGCCAACACTCCTTGGTATAATTGTTATGGACGGACCGGATAGAGCAAGTGCGGGATTTGCAATATTGAATACTAGCAGCACCCTGGCGAAAAAAAAACCTGCTACAAGGAAGATGACTGCGTAGACTGCTCACGGAGAACGGCACCATCGACGTGATTGCAATATACTCTAGTCCTTCAGGAGCAATAGCAACACTGTTGGAGATAGTACTGCTATGTCTTCATATGGTAGACTTACAAACAAAATGACTGTACTACGTAATGACTCGACTGTCGGCTTGAAGTCAGGATGTTCAAGAACGGTCACTTCACTAATCAAGGCATTGGCGTCTTGCAGTGTGGGGGTTATATCCACAGCTAAAGACTTGACTTAGTCGCATCCCTGAGGCAATCTACAATGGACATTTGCTACGAAGTCTAACTCGTGTAACGTTAGGTACAAGGGGATGCAACAGAAAACCTGGCCGTTGAAACTTGGCTAAAAACGACAAACTTCGTTGTGGTTAAAAAATATCAATTACACCTTAATTTGTAAACCAACCATCGACTAATAAAGCCAAGTAACACTTGGCTTCTTGTGATTATTGCAGATGCAGTCAGATATAATCATCGTTTATTTTATAATTTTCTCGCGCATGCGATGTAGTAATAACATCCAGTTATCGTCTAGAAGGCTTCCAAGCCTTGTTCTGCTTCTTTAGAGCTTAGATAAGCAGACGCTCAGTCTTAGCCCATGCATGTACTGCGTTTTAACGCCCTTCGTTACAGATCATGTGAAACTATTTATATATAATTAATTAAGCTGGAAACCAGTCCAAATGTAGTCGGTTCTGATCTTTAAGTTACGATCTTCCGAATGCAATGTGAGAACTTTAGCTAGATTTGACTATATATATATAATCTAGAATCAAACCTAGCTAAAACTTCTTCCTCTTATTGCATTCGGAAGATCGTAGCTTATAGACGAGAACCGGCCACATTTGGACTGGTTTCCAGCTTAAGTACGATAAAAATGTACTCCAATTTAATACAAATTTACAACAGGCTAGGTAAAGCACAACAAGGTTTTACATTCTGCTGAAACCTCTCAGCCTACGCTTCTGCGTGAACCCCATCAGCACGACCAGTACTATTTATAAAGTACCTCCAAGAAAAAAAAGAGAGCACCTCCAAGAAAATAAAAACGTGTGAAAAAATAAAATATATATATATATATATTGTTTGGTGATGTACTCACTCCAATTTGGTAGCCAAAACGGCTAAATGGCGACCAGCCCATCGTTTTAGCAATTCGCAGCATAGGATCTTCATAGCCCTCGAAAAGTAACTCGCGAACCTATTTCACAAAACCAGAACGGATCGCACCGTTAGAGCCAGCGACTTCGGTGGTGGCGAAACATTTTAAATACGCTTTGATACACGTCTTTAGATACTTTACATATATATATATATATATATATATATATATATATATATATATATATAAATGTGTGTGTGTGTTGCAGGATCCACCTTTCGATGAATGATGAGCGACTGGTTGTACATCTGAAAAGCTTCTTCCATGGAGGCGGCCATAGGCTCCTGTTCATCAGGTAAGTATTTTCGATTTCTGTATGCTGTGCCCTGTATGAGATAAATAACATACGTTAATTAAATGATTACACAAAAACAGTAAGTAAGCATGTAAAAAACTAAAAACTCCCATAATATATATATATATATATACTTAAAACAACTTTTACATATACGGTGTGTTCAAAACGTATCGCGACTTTTGAATTTTCGCGGGTTACGTATATTCGAATTTCGATTTTTTGTGGCGTTATGTTGGTACTCATGTCTCTCACTTATGCCGACAAGCTCGGCCATTTTGAATGTTCACTTAATTGTTGACAGCTGCTTTGCTTGCACGTGTTTTGGATCGTCTTCGATTTTTACCTATTCAAAAAAATGGATCAAAGAACCTGTATCAAATTTTGTGTGAAAAACGAAATTAAGTGCGCGGATGCATTCCGAATGTTGACTGTGGCATACGGAGAAGCTACCTTGGACCGAAGCAACGTTTATCGGTGGTACAAAATGTTCTCAGAAGGCCGAGAAGATGTGAACGACGAAGAGCGTGCCGGACGCCCAAGCACTTCAACAACAGACGAAAAAATTAATGAAGTGGAGAAAATGGTATTGGCCAATCGTCGAATCACCGTTAGAGAAGTTGCTGAGGACCTAAACATATCGATTGGCTCGTGCCATTCGATTTTTATCAATGATTTGGGCATGAGACGGGTCGCCGCGAAATTCGTACCAAAATTGCTCAATTGCGACCAAAAACAGCATCGCATGAACATTGCTAATGAGATGTTGGACTCTGTCCGCGACGACCCAAATTTGCTCCAGAGGGTCATAACTGGTGACGAATCGTGGGTTTATGGTTATGACGTGGAAACCAAAGCTCAATCATCTCAATGGAAGCTGCCGCACGAACCAAGACCGAAAAAAGCGCGCCAAGTTCGGTCGAATGTGAAAGTTTTGCTGACAGTTTTCTTCGATTGCAGGGGCGTGGTGCATCATGAGTTCTTGCCACAGGGTAGAACGGTCAATAAGGAATATTACCTGCAAGTTATGCGCAATTTGCGCGAAGCAATCCGCCAGAAACGCCCGGATTTGTGGAAGAACAAAAATTGGCTTTTGCACCACGATAACGCCCCTGCTCACACATCGTTGCTTGTGCGCGAGTTTTTGGCCAAAAACAACACACTAATGATGCCGCAGCCACCGTATTCCCCAGATCTGGCCCCCTGTGACTTTTTCTTGTTCCCTAAACTGAAGAGGCCCATGAAAGGACGACGTTACGCTACGCTTGACGAGATAAAGACGGCATCGAAGGAGGAGCTGAACAAGATAAAAAAAATGGTTTTTTGAAGTGCTTCGAAGATTGGAAAAACCGTTGGCACAAGTGTATAATATCTCATGGGGATTACTTTGAAGGGGACAAAATAGATATTCATGAATAAATGAATAATTTTTGAAAAAACACAAAAGTCGCGATACGTTTTGAACACCATGTATATTATTCCCAGTTGGCATTTCGGCCGATTTTGATTAGCTCCTTACAAGAGCACGCTAACTGGAAACAATACATTTTATCAATCAATTGTTGCAAACACCCGCTTTGTCGATAATAAAGACGATTTTATGAAGCATTATATATATATATATATATATATATATATATAGAAACAGAGAGAGAGATATTAAACACACTTACAATGAGTGGCACGTTGAGTGTGTACAGGCTGTCGTCCAGCGTTCCACGACTGAGATGGGGCAGAAACTCGTAGGAGACAACTTGACGATATGACACTGTCCCATTGCCATTAAAGGTGATATTGACCTTATGTCTGCGTTCCCTGTGCGTACAGATGCAGACGTACACAAACAAAAGCCTGCATTTTAAAGCTGCTTCTGCCGATTTACTTCGGCGCAATACGGTAAAGCAGTAAGAGCAAAAACACGAGCAATTTGTTGTTGCAAAAATTTGCAGTGTATACAAAAAGCCTGTGGTTTCGACGATCATAAGGCCAACTCTAGAAACATTTTTCTAGGGACTCTCCCCGGTGTGCACGTGACCCCCGGAACGGAATTTTCTGCAAGAAGTAGATCCCACATCCGAGTTTGGACCTGCGATCAAGCACAGCAGAAGCCAGGAAAGCGCACTAGCTACCCAAACCATGCCGCCAAATGAGGCTCAATTCTGCCATCACACTTACCGGTAGACAAAGGGACCAAGTTGCTGCAGTTTCGGCCGTTCCCCTTCAATCACTTCATTTGGATTTGTGTAGTTAAATAGATACATTTTTGCGTAGATGGGAATCGGAGATTCCTTCCAACTCTCGTAGACCTCATTTGAAGGGTCAATGACCAAATTCTGCAAGAAATAATCAAATAACAAACACGCAAGAACATTAAATCAACATATATTAATATATATATATATATATATATATATATATATATTTGATTAGCTCCAAACGGATTATCTCAGTTTATAGCCGACAACTTAGGATGTTCGCATTTATATATATATATATATATGAGAGAGAATGAGTCCATCAAACATATTATTAAAGAATGTACAGCCTTAGGAGGGAGCAGAGATATAGAGCTGTCGGAGGCCCTAGCTCTACACCAAATGTTAGAAATGACCTGGTCGATATAACAAAGAAGAGGTTGTCACAATGGAAAGCAAATACTCAGTAGGTATTGAAGTAGGCATGGATTATATGGATGCGTAGGTAATATATATGCTGCCGCCCTAAGCGCCCCTGATATAAAAGGGTTACATGTGTATTTAGGTATACATGCCAAGCGAACAATAAATCAATCAATCAAATCATATATATATAGACAACGTATCGGAACTGCATCTAAAATGCTTGAGTTCTCACAAAATAATAATGTGACATAATGTGATATATAATAATAGAGTGATAAAATAAAAATGATATACTCCAACGATCGTATGTAACTTTAAAAGTAACAGATTCACCACAGGGCGTGCTCCTATAACACACAACCACCACCTCAGCTTTAGTCAGAAGTCTCTATAAGTCGCAATGCAATAAGCTGAAAATCTATCTAGTGCCCACTAGCTTAACAATAGTAGTAACCACAAATGAGAGTTCCATCAGCTACACACGAGGTATTTTTAACTCTCCTTGAATACTCTCAGGGTATTCTTTCCCTTTATATATATATATATATATATATATATATATATATATATATATATATATATATATAGTTGTAAGACGCTATTAAAAGTCAGAAGCAATTATTCCGAGCAAGGTGGCAAGATTATATTTTTATCACCCAAGATACGATAAGGGATCAAGAAACCTTTTGGTAAGATGTTATCTAAAATATTAAGCAGCGTATCAGTATGGTTAGAGTTAAATCCAGTGATGAAACCTTCGACACCAATGCTTTCTTAAAATGCATACGAACTACCTGAACGCTTCCGTCAGAACTACCTATAGAATGCGTGCACAGGATTCTACTAGAAGCACGTACGAAGATAGCAACGCCCCCTGTTGAGCCGACTCGTTTTGCTGCGACGAAATAAAAGCAACAAGTGGGGGGAGGACATGACTGGTTTTTACTGGGTTGGAGCCCCACACTACCGGCCTACACTTGCAGCTGAGGACAATCCTGCAGTGATGACCGTGTATGCATTCGGCATTTTCCAGTTAGTCCTGTCCCAAAAAAGCCCTTAAGTAGGAAGGCGCCACCAATCACATATAATAGCAGGTCGGCATGTGATATGTCGACACCAAAAAAATATATTATGAACGGTAATAATAACGACTTAGTGCCTATTACTCTCGGCTCGTGCGTACTACGATTGATTGATCGCTTACCTAAATACACATGTCATACTTTTATATCAGGGGCGCTTAAAGCGGCAGCGTATATATTACCTATGTATCCACACAATCAATGTATCCTCCAATACCTACCAAGTATTTGCCTTCCATTGAGACAACCTCTTCTTTGTAATGTCTGCCTGGTCCTTTCTTATTGGAATACAACATTGAATTTATTCAATAATTGCACATTTGCACACTGAGGCAGTGCCCGCCTAAAAAAATAGTTTAAAATCGCCTCCCGGTGAGTTCGCCTGCTCCTCCTCCGCGACGGACCCAGCTCTTGTGGTCCCGGTGCGCCCGGAAGACCCGTAGGGTACCCTGCATGGCCAGGACGGTTAGGTCGATCAGGTTTTTCTTCGATAACCCGAGAGTCAGGAGATCCTTCACCAACTCGGGCTCCCATACACCGGTCATCGACACGGTGATGGACCCGAATCGGTGGGGAAGCGAGCTGGGAAGTTGATCCCTGACCCCGGGTATATCGTATTTCCTGATCTTATCCCGTCTGGCCAATGCAAGGTCTCTTGAGGGGCCGCAGACCTCGGCGTCTAAGACCCAGACCCTCGTAGGTGTTGTTATGACGAGGTCTGGTCTCCGAGCCGGTGCGGCGGGTCTTCGAAAGGTGCGCTCTCGTTCCACCTGCATTCCTTTAGCACGGAGTATGCGGGTGACTTGCTCACATACATATGCTGTTCAATCGTTATCGCGACTTTTGTGTTTTTTCAAAAATTATTCATTTATTCATGAATATCTATTTTGTCCCCTTTAAAGTAATCCCCATGAGATATTATACACTTGTGCCAACGGTTTTTCCAATCTTCGAAGCACTTCAAAAAACCATTTTTTTTATCTTGTTCAGCTCCTCCTTCGATGCCGTCTTTATCTCGTCAAGCGTAGCGTAACGTCGTCCTTTCATGGGCCTCTTCAGTTTAGGGAACAAGAAAAAGTCACAGGGGGCCAGATCTGGGGAATACGGTGGCTGCGGCATCATTAGTGTGTTGTTTTTGGCCAAAAACTCGCGCACAAGCAACGATGTGTGAGCAGGGGCGTTATCGTGGTGCAAAAGCCAATTTTTGTTCTTCCACAAATCCGGGCGTTTCTGGCGGATTGCTTCGCGCAAATTGCGCATAACTTGCAGGTAATATTCCTTATTGACCGTTCTACCCTGTGGCAAGAACTCATGATGCACCACGCCCCTGCAATCGAAGATAACTGTCAGCAAAACTTTCACATTCGACCGAACTTGGCGCGCTTTTTTCGGTCTTGGTTCGTGCGGCAGCTTCCATTGAGATGATTGAGCTTTGGTTTCCACGTCATAACCATAAACCCACGATTCGTCACCAGTTATGACCCTCTGGAGCAAATTTGGGTCGTCGCGGACAGAGTCCAACATCTCATTAGCAATGTTCATGCGATGCTGTTTTTGGTCGCAATTGAGCAATTTTGGTACGAATTTCGCGGCGACCCGTCTCATGCCCAAATCATTGATAAAAATCGAATGGCACGAGCCAATCGATATGTTTAGGTCCTCAGCAACTTCTCTAACGGTGATTCGACGATTGGCCAATACCATTTTCTCCACTTCATTAATTTTTTCGTCTGTTGTTGAAGTGCTCGGGCGTCCGGCACGCTCTTCGTCGTTCACATCTTCTCGGCCTTCTGAGAACATTTTGTACCACCGATAAACGTTGCTTCGGTCCAAGGTAGCTTCTCCGTATGCCACAGTCAACATTCGGAATGCATCCGCGCACTTAATTTCGTTTTTCACACAAAATTTGATACAGGTTCTTTGATCCATTTTTTTGAATAAGTAAAAATCGAAGACGATCCAAAACACGTGCAAGCAAAGCAGCTGTCAACAATTAAGTGAACATTCAAAATGGCCGAGCTTGTCGGCATAAGTGAGAAACATGAGTAACAACATAACGCCACAAAAAAATCGAAATTCGAATATACGTAACCCGCGAAAATTTTTCCCCCCGCGATACTTTTTGAACACACCTCGTATGTCATCGTGGCGCTTGATTATAGGGCGATGGGTGTGATCGCACACTTGAGCGATGTGGGCCAGCGTCTCGACAGCGTTGCACCCATGACGACAAAATTTGTCGTACCCGGGGCGACCCCTTGCGAGTCTGGCACGCGTTGGTAGTGCGTTGATCCTTAACTTAATCAGGTTTATGTACTCCCTACCGGATAGGTAAGGAGTACCCTTGACCCAGTCATTTGTAAAAGGGGTTAGGTGTGTGTGTTTCAGGTGAGCCCCATCGACTGTGTTATGTAGTGTACGAGACCAGTACTCGGTCTCGTGTGCGGCGTCTTCAATGGTCGTGTCATCGAACACACAGAGAGCGCTGGTTTTCGCCAGCTCCTTTCTGTGATAATCGGTCGACAGCAGCCATTGAGTGCCTATGTGGGATGATCTGTTCAGGGCAGTGAGGCGGGAGAGGCGAAGTCTGGAAATTAGTGTACGGAGACAGGGGATGTCCAGACCGCCGTGTGAGATGTGCGCGTATAAGAAGGCGTTTGGCACGCTGTTTTCGAGTTTGAGCCACTGCAACTTCACCGTTCGCCTGATCTCACAGTCTAGTTCTAGGAGGAATTTTTGAGACGGTCGGGGACCAGCGACCAGTTTATAGAGAATTTTCGGGATAAGGAATCCTTAGTCCTAGAGCTAGGGCCTCCGTCAGGCCTATATCTATGCCCCCCAAGGCTATACATTCTTTTACAACTCATTTCCTAGCCCACGAACTCGACATTCTGTAAATTCCCACTCCCTATATTTATCGCACACCTATTCTACCCCGCCCTTTTCTCGCTTTTCCTTTCCATATACACCTGCCAAAATCGATCTGGAACCCATCGCCAATCTCCAATTGCCTGTTAAATGACTTGTTTACCCTTAATTTTACCATCTCCTCCGATACCCTCGCATTTGCCCATTGCTATTTATTGTGCCCAATTTCTCTAGCTGCGAACTCTACCCTGCGATCCCACTTTTTATTGACCCTTAGTGCCGTCTTCACCAGCTGCATCAGTTTAACCCATCTTTTACTTGTGACATTTTGAATCCTAATACTAAATCGTAGCTTACTTTGTTCTTCTCTTTGTATGCATTTCGACATCCCCCTTCAATAAACCATATATATATATATATAGCGAGCACTGCCGAGTGTGAAAACCTATTGTAAATGATTAATAAATCATCACATTATTTTCTATATATATATATATATATATATATATATATATATATATTTATATATATATATATTGGCGAGCACTGCCGAGTGTATTGTAACGTATTGTATATATTACATGTAATTAAATAATTAATAGATCATCATAATATTTCCTATATATATATATATATATCCATGCACACATATGTATACATAAGTGTACATACACAAATTCCGACGACGACAACAATGCCGCTGTCAATCAGCAAAGAGAGCCTACGACATCCGCTGGTGTACCTACATTGATCTGCGACCCTGTCGATCTTGGGAAATATTCTGAGGCCCTGTCGACAGAGTGACGCCGAGAGAAAGAGAGAGGGGGGGTGAGGGAGCGCAAATTAGTGGGATAGAAAAATGAGGGCTGTAGAGAGAGATAGCGAGAAGAAGATGGCTTGTTCCTATAACGTTGTCGTTAACAACAGCAACAACATACCATCATCTCTGCCAGTATCCACCGTATAATCAACATCGTCAGGATGGTGATGATGATGGTGATCATCATCATCATCGTCATTCAACCGTCCATCGAGAGAGCTGTATCATTTATCCCTTTTTTTTGCCCATCGAATATCGCAGCCTTGCTTTCATTGCGTAGGAGGAAGCAGCAGCATCAGCGGCGGCGGCTGCTCGCTGAGTGACTGATAAGCGCTTCCAGCAAGCCCTGCGTTTCCCTCATTGGAGTAACTTCCCGCCACTTGGCGATCTTGGTCACTTCCCAGCGCGCTCCCTACCTCCCTCCCGCGCACACAACTTGGTGGTGACGCGGCAATCATCGGAGAAAAACACACACACACGGACAGCAGTCGACAAATCCACCCGAACTAGTACGACACCGGCGACATCAACGAAACACACGTATGTCGGTGGCACTCAGACACCGCTCTGTCCGTGAAGCGGCCCCCCGCTGGACAGACACCGCATATCTCAGCTATATGGCAGCCGGATAAAAGAAACCCCCCACGCACGCAAGATCGCCATGCTGCCTGTGCTGGAGTGCTGGTACCATATATATATATATATATATATATATATATATATATGTATTTTGAACCCTTTCGTCGATTGAACGATGTCAGCGTCCCTGATACCTCCTCTATCTCCCTCACTATATATATATATATATATATATATATATATATATATATATATAACAATCAAGTACAGAACGATCATAATTAGATATGGGGGATCAGGGACGCTGACACCGCTCAATCGACAAATTTGATTATGACACGACAAAATAGTTACGAATGATTGGTTTATTGTTCGCTTGCCATATACACCTAAATACACATGTTACCCTATTATATTAAGGGCGCTCAGAGCGGCGGTATATATATTACCTACGCATCCATTATCATCAATGTGTCATCCAATACCTACTGAGTATTTGCCTTCCATTGGGACAACCTCTTTTTTGCAATATCGACTTAGTCCTTTCTAACAACATATATATACAATAGATGATTTGCAAAGAGTAAAGACGAGTGTGCGGCATTTAAATCGATGTACGGCAAGCAAAAGTCGGGCGCGCTTCGTTCGAAAGTTTGGGCGGTCAGTGCGGGTTTAGCTAAACCCTTTTTTAAAGCACTATAAGAGCTTTCGATTTTCTTGACCCTTTTTGGCCATGGCCACTATAATCGCCCACTTAGGAGTATCAGATAATTCCTAAACGCCAGAAGAGCTTTCGACTTTCTTCATCGCTCGACATTAGCCACCATATACTGACGCACTTAGGAATATCAGATGATCCCTTGCAATGGCTTACGTCGTTCCTCTTCAACAGATCTCTGCGGTGAGATTTTCCGGTAATTATAAATAAGGGGTTGCACCAAGAGAGTGCTCGCCAATCTCTCTTGCTCCCTCTTTTTAATATATGTAACTTTCCACTAAACGCGGATAGATAACCATACAGGCATTTGAAGACGATACAATTGTCCTCGTTAAACTCTTAAAACCCCAAACGCTGTACACATTAACTTGATCAACGACAATGCCGTAGCCCGCATAATAGGCGCATTCCAGCGTACTTAAGCCATTGTTAGTTTCACAAAACAATGGGATTGTTCTCTTTGGAAGCTTCAAAATTAGTTCTCTCGTTTCCTATCGGAGACCGCCTTAAATATTGCCGACTGTGTTGTTCCTGAAGCACTCCCTAAACTTTCATGGCATGTCTACACCAAATTATCAGCATCCATAACAGTAAAGAGTTCAACAACTGTATGTATTTTGATTTTTCGAGGAAATTTTACAGGGCACTCCACTCAAAGCTTTCAGACAAATTGAATTCAAACATAGATAGGCATTTAGTTATCTTGAGTCTCAAGTTATTTAGGTTCTGGATGTTTTTGTGCTAGATAAAACAATAAGATTAGCAGTCCCTCCTGTATACGGCCTCTTTTATTTTGTATATTCGTATTAGATATTAAAAACGTTATACGACAGACCATTGCTCATAAATATTATATCGATGATCTCAAATTATATATACAGAAACGGATGTGGAAAGACACACATAACATTAAAATAATCTCCATTATTACATAAAATAGCTGCAATTGATCTTAATCATGTATGTATTGTTTCCAGTATGCGTACCCCTGCAATGAGGACGTATATAATCGCCATATAGGCTGGTACAATTTAAGTATGCATGGGCCCACTTGGCCAACTTCCAAGCAAACAACCCGAACTCAAAACGGGCCACCACTTCTGGAGTGATGGATCGCTGGCTTCTTAGGTTATTAGAGCGTACATCCAAAAGTGTTCTAGCAATTTTTAGAAATCTCACCTTTTTTAGTTGACGTAATGCTGTTGTTGTTGCCTTGCTTACAAAGTGAGTCTGTACAAGTAACAACGTCAGCTTTCCACCAACTTTCAATATTTATTCAGATGGGGATCCCAGACAGGAGATCAATGTGTGGTTTGGGAAGCAGCGCAATAAGCTATTAAAAAAGCGCAATAACGCGTCCACAGCCCCTGGCCTACAATGCCGTCGACAGCCGACTGCAGAACAGCATAGGAGTTATTTGAGGAAAAACAATAATACAATTTCAAGTCATCTGCATATTCAAGATAATCGACATTGGTGGTAGTGGCAGGTGCTTCTTTATTTCCACGACAAAAATCGTATACAGAAGGGAGATAAACAACTCCTTTGAGGTACACCAGATAATGCACGATATGGTCGACTTAGTTTACCGCCAGCCTTTTAAGTAAAGGTCGCTTAAAAAAGCCCTATGCACTGTACGAATGTGAATACGTTCCAATTTGCGAAACAGAAAAAAGAGTAATCTATTCCGTCGAATGATCTCTTCTGGTCAAAATAAACGTAGTGAAACGTTCTTCGAGCATTTATGAACATAGCTCAGTCCGACCTGGGTCATCTCCGAACGCTGTGTACATGTAAACCGACGGAGAGATTACTTTAAGCCCGACTTCGACTCGACCGTCTTACTTTTTCACTTGCCGCTAACGCGCCTTTTTTTGCCTCACAAGCGTGACAATCGCATTACGACTTTTACTGCGACCAGGCAGTCTGGACAGGGGCAGGCTCGGCGTTTCCCTACAAGCTCTCAGGTTAACGGAAATTATAGAAGTGGCAGAAGAGGAAACGGGCGAAGCTAGAAGGGCTGAAGGCGGTGTTTGCCAAAGGGTTTGGACATTAGTCGAGCAGTACCCTGTCGAGCAAGCCACCGGGTACAACACCACACGACTGAACGGTACGCACTGGTGCAGAGTTGCAACTTGGGGCTCCATGGCATTTGAGCTTGGGAGCCCCTTGGGACATCACAGGTTATCGCACATGCAGAGCTCTGGCTGCCATATTAGACACGCCGCTACGTCGAACGACACAGGCGGCCTCGAGCGTGCCCTGACACCATTTGAGAACTCGTCAGGGACACTGCTGTGACTAACTCCCGAGCACCTCTCCTAGTTAGTTACAGTGGCAGGTTATACAGTTTAGTTGGCGGAAGCTAACAAATACAAGATATATTTTTGCTTTACATTTCTAGATGGGCGAAACCACAGGAATTGCAGAGGCCATTTCTGTTGAAGTGTAATTTCATTTCACGGATTGATGCTCATCATTATTTTTTACCTCCAGGGCCAATACTTATAGAATGTCTCGAGCGCGAAAAGCTGGGGATATTTCTGTCAGCTCGATGAGAAAAGAACTTGTAATATTGGCATAAAAAATCAACCTTATTCTCCCGAACTGCCCTTTACGTTCGTCGACCACGTTATAGCGCTTCCCTCGGAGATGTGTTTTAGAGGACCAAGCTGATGAAAGTGGCAGGGCGACATGTCCGATCTATAGGGCGGATGCCCACTTGAACTTAGCCAGTACATTTTGTGTGACCCTGGAGACGTGTGGGCGCGCGTTATCGTAAAGCACTCCCTTCGTGAGCAGCCCAGGCCGTTTACTCTTGATGAAGTTGCGTGGCTACGGAGTGTCTCACAGTACACGCCACTGGTTGTGGTTTTTTATGCTCGAGAAATTCTACGAGTATCGGGCTTCGGAGATCAAACAAAAATCGGTTCACCTCTGCCGAGTAGCCCTGAATTCAACCCGCAGCTATATGCTCAATTATCTTACTTTATCACTCGGCGCTAGCGCCCTTCTTTTTTTACAAGCGTGAGTTTGTAACGTAACAGAAACACACGTAATATTAATATCTACACTTACTAGCAGCTAGTAAGGCAGCTTCTGTGATAGCAGATGACAATTCCCTTACTGATAAGTGTGATCGTTCTAAGACCATCATGAGCTCTTTGATTTAAAAACAATTCTGCACCCATTCGAGGTGGCAGTTCACTTATTCGATCCTAATTTAGTAGAGACACAAATCTCAACTAAAAACTAAAGCGAGCAAGTTCTATAAAAGCTACAACACTAGTTAAGTTGTTCAAAAGACTCGAAAGCATCGGAATTTTTGCGTCAGAGGCTGTCGCTCGACATTCAACGAGGAAACGCAGCATCTGTTCGGGGCACATTGTCGAAGTGGGCTAATCCTGGGTTAGAGAACCCGTGACTACACGTTCACACAGAGACAATCGTTCACTCTAAGGTGCTAACATAAGAATAATATTAATAAACTTTAAATTTGCAAACATCGAAACACTAGAGAAGTCGAGTGCCGAACAATGGTTTTTCCGGTGGCAGTTTTGCGACCACGTACAAACCACACAAGTCGAGCAAATCAATGGTAGTCTTAGTTGACGGCTGTTCGTAAAACTCCATCTAACAAACGACGAAGTATATATATATATATATATATATATATATATAAACAGGGTGTGACAGGAAGGTTTTTAAAGCGATGCATAGAATTGTAGAGCTCGTTAAAGCAAATATTTTTTCCAATAGAACATGGTCTCTAAGACGTCTTTCGGAGTGAGAGTGAAATTACTACAATTTGTGACAATGATGTTTTTATCCGACATAGGAGCACAAAATGTGCTGTTGCGAAACAACCAGTCCTCCTAGACAGAAACTAAGCACACGCTCGTGTTCGTGATAAAATTCTGCTCCATCTGAAGAATATGCAAGGCCGGTCAGAAAACGTCCCATGGTCGCTTAGAAGAGAATTCGCCAAAAATATAGTTCTTCATTAGCGTTCACGCCAAATACTTCAAAATCATAACCCTACAACCACTCACAGCGGACATATTCAATGTTGTCAAGCCAATGTGCAATCATTTTGGTACTAAACATATGTCCATGCGAGCTGTGGTTGCGGAGTAATTACGATTTTTCGGCAAGATGTCCAGATTAAGTGCATGAAAAATGACGCGCTGCGGCTGTCGCGCGACACGTCGGCGGTAGTAAACGTCACCACACAGTCATTTTACATGCACTCAATCTCGACATGCCCTCCGAAAACTCGTAATTACGCCGCAACCACAGCTCGCATTGACACATATTTGGTACCAAAATGATTGCCCATTGGTTGCCCACCCAGTGGTTGATGGGTCCGTTTTAGTAGGGTTATGATTTTGAAGTATTTGGCGTGAACGTTAATAAATAACTACATTTTTGGCGAATTCTCTTCTAAGCAACCAGGGGGCGTTTTCTGATTGGCCTTGCATATTCTTCAGATGAAGCAGAATTTTATCACGAACACGAACGTGTGCTTAGTTTCTGTCTAGGAGATTGTCTCGCAACAGCACATTTTGTGCTCCTATGTCGGACAAAAACACCGTTGTCACAAATTGTAGTAATTTCACTCTCACTCCGAAACAAGACGTCTTAGAGACCATGTTCTATTGGAAAAAATATTTGCTTTAACGAGCTCTACAATTCTATGCATCGCTTTAAAAACCTTCCTTTCACACCCTATATATATATATATATATATATATATATATATATATATATATATATATATATATATATATATATATAAGGCCACAAATTCTATTTATTCACACATTTAGTCTCGATAATACCTAGGTACAAAGATTTGGCTCGGCGTCAGGAGCTGACAAATGCAGTTACAAGAATTGTATAAAATGTAGAATATATATATATATATATATATATATATACATATAGAAAATATTGCGATGATTTATTTATCATTTACAATACATTTGCACACTCGGCATTGCTCGCCTCTATATATATATATATATATATATATCTCTACACAAATGTCTTGGAGTAAGCCTCGACCCCTGTGTTTTCGTAACAAAATGCACATCGCCAAAAAATAAAGTTAAACTATCGTAAGAACATTGAATAGCCTAATAGAATCTTAAACATAGCTGAGTCATCATCGAAATGAATAAGTTGTTCTTCATCTTTTATTGCAATTGACGTCGTAATTTATCGTACAACTAGACTAGAATATATTAATCAATTTTAATATATATATATATATATATATATATAAATATATATATATATATATATATATATATATATATATATATATATATATATATATATATATATATATAAATATATATATATATATATATATATATATATATATATAAATATATATATATATATATATATATATATATATATTTGTTCTTACTAGAGCTCAAACGCACACAAATACGGCGTACGGCGGTACCGAGACCGGCAAAGAACATATTCCGCTGCTCCGACACTTATGCGGACTTGTGTATCTTCCAGCATCTATTTTTTTTAAGTCTTTCGCTGTTGCGATTGCTTTGTCAATATATATATATATATATATATATATATATATATATATATATATATACAGATTCGATTTATATGCGATGCATACGAATATTTATTTTATTTATTCATTTATTAATCACCTTTGTTAGGTATATAGTCAAATATTAAACATAAAAATACGGTGATTCAACTCTGGAGCACTCCGTAAGCCAGGGATTCAACATGATGTTCCGTAAAGCTGGTTGACTCGCGGCGAGCGATGAGCTACGGCTGTACTCCACACCACTGGAGTATGTCAACAACTTTTCGTATCTTGGCCTCTCTCTCCCGACCTCAGGTATGTCGTTTACCGAGCACATCGCCGAGAAAAGCCCTCGTAGCAGGCGTCGGAATTGAGAAACCCACGCTTCTCTCCCTCAACACGGCGCTAAGACTTTTCAACATTAAGATCGCGCCAATGGCATCCTACGGCATCCAGCTTATCTGAGAGAACTTGAGCCTGGCCCAGCTCGCGAGGCTTGATCGAGTGAGGCCCGCCTTTCTCAAGCGACTGCTCGGCCTCCACACGTGTCTGGTCTATCTACTCGCCGGTACCCCGCTCTTCATAGATGACCTGCAACGCCAGTTCCGGCCGACCGAAACACAGGCCTACAGGGATTTCATCCGTCAGTGGGAGGAGAGAATGTCAGACGTGAACTCCGACTTCTTTAGTACGAGTGCAATGACAAACAATGCGTGGAGGGGACCACATCGCGCTAACCGCAGTGTGGAAGTACGCAATGCAGTGCACGGCTTCCACCATGTTCTCTGTAAAACTCAAGTGTACCATGAGCCGACAGAAGAATGTACCTGTAACAGGTGTGGGAGAGCTTGTGGGAGATATCATGCGAATATATATTGAATGATATATTATTCGCTTGAGATGTATACCTAAATACGCATGTCACCCTTTTATATCAGGGGCAATATACATTATGATATTTCGTATGTGAGACATCGAAGTTAAACATACAACCTATATGTGAGTTGCTGCTAAACCTATCTGCTTTACCAGTCTATAAGCTAGCACATGCGGCGAGTATCAGTAGCGTCTAGTGGCTGTTAGTCAGCCTCACGGATTTAGCAACATTTCAATCCAGGAGATTGGTTCAACGTGGTACGGAAAACTGATGCACCGCAACCCTGCACGCCAAAGAGCTTCGATAGGCGACTGCGAGAATAGCGGCGGCCGCGAAAAGCCGTTATTGAATGGAAAAGTCGCCGCCTTCGGCGATAAAGAATCTCTGAGGTTGTTGGAAATTGTTCATTTTAGCCATACCTACAGCCGTGTCTGCTTCCGCCATAAAACGGTACTTTGCCTAAAACGACATTTAGGTATCAATCAAATAGAGGCGCCCATAAACCCTAGATGCAGGGCTAGAGAAGGCACGTGCTGGCGTTTAAGTGCCCCCCCCCCCCCCCCACCTCTGCACATTCATGCGAGAAAACCACGCACTCAAAAAGAACGAACGAGCAGCGTCTGAGACTTCACTCGAGAGTTATCTCATATGATTTCCTTCGCGCTACCTCAATCTGCTCGCCAGATCCCGGGAGTTCTGGCATGGAAGCCACCATTCAGAACACTGTAGCTTCCTATTCCATGCACTTGCCATGCGATCACAAGGAGATCACGAGCAGAGGTTACGCTCTCAGGTCTCTGGTCGTCATTTAATCGTCATTTAATCTATGTCTGCCTTGAAAATCTACTAGAGGATGCAGACGCCGGTGTCAATTTCATCTCCGTACACACCACAAAGAAAGGGTTTGCAAACTGGGGCCGCTATCTTTACAGAGGCACCCATGCGGAAAGTGATTGGGGCTTTAAAGCACAAGTGAAACTGTCAACTGCGTTTCTTGCTGATTCCATGCTAATATACTTATACGCTTATACATGTGCTCTTTCAAAATACAGGGATTAAGCGTAACCTTGGCACTGCACCCGTTCGCCAGTAATTCCAACAAAGAACACCAGAAAGACTGCATAGCACACTGGCCTACTGATAGTCTTAGTCCAAGGCCACCTCTTCATCCCTTTAGGCTTGCCCTCTCCTATGCTTCGCCGTGCAGCTTTATATCCAGTACGTCACCCATGGTTTTCCTTCAATTTATATATATATATATATATATATATATATACATATATAGCTAAGTGGCATATAGGTCTCCCCTCTAGCGGCATAGAACATAGGCTGTTAACTTATGTTCTTAAAATATATAAAAATAATAATATATATATATATATATATATATATATATATATATTTTTTTTTTTTTTTTAAATATAAATATATAGCAAGTCTAATAAGTGATTCATTGGTATTATTACTTTACAGCATTATCAGCATATCATACACTTGTCTCAATGCATTCACCAGTTTTCGCCAGAGTATGCTGGCTCCCCCACAGAATGAGACAGAGTAAGAATAAATGATAGAGTACGTAGATGCTGAACTGGTTGGCCTAAGTGAATGATTTAATTTGCATTTTCGTGGCCTTCGCTCACACGGTTACCATAAGGATCGGGTATTCCCGCGGATGCCCGTTTTAAGCTCAGCTCCATGATCGATCCGCTAAAAATCGTCCCATCACACTTTTCACACGAGAATAGCATCCATAGTGTGCGTATTCTCCCGAATGTCTGTGTTTCATATGTTTAAATACTTATTTATGAAGGCTCACAAATGAGATAACACAGAATCTCGGTTTCTTTAAACTTCTCTTAATATTTGATAACGTGGGATATTTTTCAGAATACGCCGCCGTATTCACTATTGTTGCCAAACAAATTATTCTCTAACAATCACAAACTTTGAAAAGCGATATTGGTATTCGTAAGAACGCTTTCACTCCTAAGGAAGACCATCTCGCCATCCATCCCACTAAAGTGCTTATTCTAACGAGTTCTACGACCTCCTAAAAAATTGACTGTTCTTCTTAGGCCACCCATTTACATGCATATGGTAATGCTATAATAATAATATACACTAGTTAAAGTGTGTCGCATATGAATGCATGTCTCATGAAATGGTGTCGCCACACGCACATATCGCACCGCTTTGTAACATCAGGAAGCCCATCTGCTTCTGGCTGCAGAAGAGCAGCCGTACAAATGGTTTCAACGGCCTCGTTTAATAACCTGCTCTGTCGAACGCAATGCTATTACTGAATACTTCCGGGCGTGCTCTCTACGGCTGACATCTCTCGAAGCTACGCTTTATGAGATGAGTGACGCCAAACCAGAAGCGAGAAACTCTCACTGTTGAGTTCTCCAAGAGCGGGGTATTGATGGCGATAAACTGCCTCGACTACAATAAGCGCAACACAAGCATACGGTGCTGGCATAATTCGCAATGAGCGCCTGCATACATTCGTGAACTACCATGCTGGTGGTTCATAAACGCCTCCTGCAGCAAACTTAATTAATGCAGCTCCGTGGCGAACGAATTTCTTCCTTCCGACTGGAGCAGCGCTCGTCTCACGGTGATACCTAAAGAAAAAGTATCCTGAAATCTCCAGCCCCTCGAGAGATATTGCCAAAAAGAGCTGCTGCTATAAATGTTTGTCATTCACACTGACTGGTTGCCTTGCGAGCTTCCTAAAATCGCGCGATGTAATACCAGAAAAGCAGTGCGGAGTCAGAGAAGATCGGCCTACCATTGCAGCCTGCAGCTATATACTGAACGACGTACAGAGGGTTCTTTGAGCGTTGTCACGCGGTTCTCGTAGACTTTCGCGCGGCATTGGACTCCTATTGCCGATGAACATCCTGCAGGAAAACCCAATCTGCATTTACGACGGCATTGTAGAGCTCGAACCCTTCTTACAGACGACTACTGGAGTCGCTATGAAAATATCGCTATACGATCGAGCCCCCACTCTTAGTGAGCTCATTTTAATACTCCGTACTTCTGGCTGATCTTCCCTGCTTAGTGGAAGGCCCGAGAGATGTGGTACATGTGTTAGTGTATGTCGACTATGTGGTACGGTGCGGAACGTCAAGATTCCGTATTCAGTTGTAGCGATTATTGGCTAGACAGGAATTGTCTGTCACGAACCAGCTTGTCCAGAACCAAAGCGATGCAATTTCTAAAGAAACGCCACGTTGCAGGCAATGACACCGCTGCCCCGAATAGGTCCGACCTCAAGTACGTCAAGAGCTTTAGGTATCTAGGCATGATATTCGTGTAACGGCAGCATCATTTACGAAGCACATATTTGACCAGCGCGCTAGGTGCTTCAACTGGCACACCAACGCCGCAGGCGCTTTCGCCTAAGACCGCTGTCTGCCTCTTTGACCTTAACCCACAGCCGCGTACGGGATCTCGGTAATCTGGTTTCAGCTATGTCGCCAACAATTGGAAAAGCTCGATAAACTGATAAGCTAGGTAAAAGTCGGCATTCCTGAAGCTATACACAACTCATGTAAGTCTCGCGTCGTTTTCCTTCTCGCGGACACTTCTATCTCTCTCTCTCTCCTATGCGCCAGCAGCGACCGAGACCGCTGCAAGACTGGCTTCGGGCAGGACACCATCAAGTGGTCTCGAAACGACTTGGATCGACATCCTGGAAGCGTCCGCGTAGTGCCTCTGTGTACAAATGTCCTCCTAGCCCAGTAACTAGAAAAGGTGTCACTCGATTGCCTCTTTAATCCTCCCTATATATACACCACTTGACCGTCATACTGCCATGCCTGCAGTTCCGATTCAGATATCGAACGAACGCTGGAGACGCGCGATTTGCTTTCTTAGCACCTTGCAATTGGTCGAGTGTACTTCTTTAGCAGTCATACTAGTCAAGGGCAACTGGCCCGGTGCATGTGTCATTGTCAAGGGTGCATCCGCGCGTTTAGCAGTCAGCTTCATAGAGGAGTAGTCAAACATTACCCCTACAGCAAAAGCCAAGGGATGGATGCGGGCACAGTATAAAAGCTCGGTTAAAACATTGAAGGAATTCGATTATGCACATTCATACTTTTCCAATACAAGTACACATACATACGCAAAATTAGCAGCGTTTCAAATATGGCCACCGTAGGCTTGAAAGCATAGTAGACCTGAGGGAAAGTAAAGAAGCTACTTGCAAATAGGTTAACTAACATAAGTTCGTAAAGATTTATAGTGTCGATTTGAGCCCACACCAACCGTGTGGCCTAAAATTCACAAACACTTGGCAATTTCCTCTAACCACGGTTCCTGACACTGTGCATATGGTAACGGTGAAAGGTGAACGCGAGACCACACCAACCGGTTGGCGCTGATGAATTCGATAACACTATTACGGCAATGAATAACTGAGATCAAGGCAGAATGTAACATACAATCGCTGTAGTCAGTATACGAAGAAAGAGCTAATAGACTCTTTTAGATCGCCAGTGTCAATAATTTTTCCATTTATTGCCGGCACTACGGCAATCTTTCCTTATACATTATGGATTGGCCTGACTATATATCATATAGCCAATGTTTGTAGAAATAATTCAGTGCCAGGTGCGGGGTAGAACTGAAAGCTTAAGGTGTTTCGCTTTCAAGGCCCAAAGGTTCAAGTCTTTAATAACTTTGTCGAGGTGGTGAGTTTATTTCGACTCTGGAGGACTTTGGTGAGGGGGAATGCTTTAAATTTCCAAAGCGTCGAGGTAGTAGTAAGATGTGCTTGAAATGGCCGATTACGACGATTATGGTATTTACAAACTCAGTTTTTTCAACGGCAAATTAAGCAGTGCGTTGGATTCACGTGTGCTACAGTCCGCTACGTTTTCCCAGTATTCTCAACTTGGTAACAAAGAGCAGGAAAGATGGAAATGTCCACTACACCGGTAACAGTGCGCTGCTACGTAATGTATATTTACATATATGCAAGGCCTTCCAAAAGGCCCAACAAACTTTTAGGTCCAGTACAACTCGGCAAAAAATTGTCCGGTCAAAAAAGTTTGCATTTGTTAAATTGCATTCTACGTGAGCTCAAAGAAGACCAAATGTTGTATTAAAGATAATCATCAAGAAATGAAACTCTTTACAAGTTTATATGTTGGCTTGCGTGCTCAATTGATCATTTTTTGGAAGACGTTTCCGCCCCTTGTTCCATTAGAAAAAAAATATTTGTCTTCAAGTTGTACTTGACCTTAAAGTTTGTTGGGCGAATTCTGGAGGAGTAAAATATATATACGAAGACTTAAGAAATGATCCCGAAAAGGCTAGAAAAAGCGAAGACTAAAAAATTTTTTTGAAATAAAGATGACAGGGGTCTTCCATGCAACTATCCAACTATATTTTGTTAGTCGATTTTATATCGAAACTGTTTGAAAGTGATAAAAGTGCTTACAAGAGAAGCACGTCTAATCCATAACTCTTTCTTTTCATCAAGTAAGTTTTGCTTCCGGAAATAGCGTTTCACAAAGCTGGCTTTGCCGCTCTTAGTGTAAAGGCAAATGAATAACTGTCTTGGCATAAAATAAACATTGGAACCTAAGAGAGCTCTGATTTGTGGCTTAAATGCTATTAAATAAATGCATTGTATCTTGCGTAAGATCTCGTCGAGTGTGCCAAAAATTAATATTCTGGCAACGCTTTGCTGCAAACGTGGAAACGTTTGAGATGTTCAGTCTCGTTCTCAAGAGAGACGATACGGGTACCTTGTTGTTTCGCTCAACATCAAAATAAACAATCTGGTTTACTCACGTCCGTGAATAGATAAGTTTCAGTGCCACCAAGTATGTCCGGGCCTAAATAGACTTTTCGGGCTGACCTTCAGCCAAGATTTAACGTCCACGGTACTGCTTTTCGCATTGCTTCATAGGCGGACCCCCCATAAATATAAATGTGCAACGGTGGGGTTCAAACCTGCGCATCTGTGTGTCTTTTCCGGTTGCGAGATACAGACAAATGCACTACGCCACCGATGCCCTGGCCTGAGAGGGTTTAATGGAACTTTAAAATGGCGCGCTCATCATAGGACCACCTTACATGGGACCACGTTTGTGACAAATACGACCTTCATAGTCTTCTTCTTATTCGGAAGAAGATTTACTCGACTCACATCCCATTACTCAATAACAATATAGTGAAATGGTATTATTCCGCCATACATCTCGTTTTCAATCACCTACGATCCTGTCCACGACGAACCAGTTCGCTGTGCTTTCGCTTATGGCCTGACGGCTGTCTGACGCCGATCACTCGCGTCAGCTATAAAGGTTGCTCCCATAGGAAATCCGCAGAGGGCAGTTGTCAGATACACAACATGTAGTCTAGCCTCGTAAAAATAAATTACAATTAGATGAGCAACCGCAAAAAAATGTTTGCATTAAATGCATGGTGTAGTGAGACTATTAAAACTGCTACGAAAGATTATTGCTAAATTAATTTTGTACAAATTCCACCTCATCATACTTGAAAGTATTGTTAGATTTGTTAAGATTTGCTAAGAATTTCGGTTACAGTTACTAGATGATGATAATAATAATAATAATAATAATCGTCATCATCATAGATCCATCCAATTTAACCAACGCACACTGCACATGAACTAGCAGAGCAGATTCGTGCAACTGAGAACTCCGCACAACTCCAAAGTACACAGACTAAACTGGGAAGGAAATCAAGGCGAGCGTTTAGAGCGGAGGAAGAAACTCTGCCGCTCCTACCGAGCCTACGCCAGCCATACATGTCAAAAACAGAAAAGACAAATGAAGCCCGCCAGTGGAACCATCAACTATCGTATTGCCCTCGTTCGTGAGCCAGGCGAGATCGAGAACGGCCGAGTCGGCGGACAACGCAGTCGTGAGACGGCGGCGCCGAAATTCCACGACTCTCATTAGCGCATGTGCAGCCCGCTTGAGCGTGTGCAAATGCATTTGACCAGCAAACTCGCAATCCTAAAATCATGCAAGCCGATGCTCGTATTTTAGCATTCAACAATCTCTCTCTCTCTCTCTCTCGAAAGCCATTTTATCAAGTCGACTGAAACGGACAGGCAGGCTGGCTGGCTGGCAGGCAGGCGTGCGCGTTTTTAACGTCTGCAGTAAGCCTCACGTCCGCAACACGTCTTGGAGACAGTATGCCGCGTTCAAGCGCGTTCAAATGCCACTAGTGCGCCAAACGCCTGCTTCGAACGTAATGGTGTCGCTGTGTTGTGCCCGTTGTCGATGACATCGGGCACTGATTTACTACACTGATACTACGACTGCTCGGTGACTCGTTAGGTTAGCCGATTATTATCTGACTAGGTTGTTAGCACACACACACGCACACACACATATATATATATATGGATATCAATATGTATGTGTATATATGCATATGATGGGGGCCAATTCGGTCAGAACTGTTGTAAGAGATGAAGAAGAAGACCCATAGTTGGATCATTTGTAGTCTACCCGTCAACCAGTTTGAGGTGAATGAATACCTCTCAACAAGATTCTATATAAATATATAATTTTGTTGGGAAATGCATATATAAATATATATATATATATATATATATATATATATATATATATATATATATATATTTGGACACTAATTCGGTCACAGCTTTTGGAAGAGATGAAGAAGTAGAAGACCGATAGTTGGATCAATTGTAGTCTACCAATCAACCAGTTTGAGGTGAATAAATATTTCCCAATATATATATATATATATATATATATATATATATATATATATACATACATACATTCATACATATATATACATATAAGACCGAGCAAGATGGCTTAGTGGCAAAGCCTGTGCCTTGCATTCGAAAGGACTGGGTTCGAGACCCAGACCGGCCACTCTTAAATTGGTTTGCATGGTTTCCAATTTAGACAAGGTAAATGCCGGAGTGGATTAAAAATTAGCCATGACATGAAAACACGGTACACGGGCATTATTAGCCTTACAAAAAATCTTTTTAAAAAAATATATATATATACAGCCGACCGCGCGCGCGTTCTCTCCCCCTAACTAACTACTCACCGCGTTGACCTGTTGCTCGAGGATGGACGGGAACGTCGTGTACGACACGACGCCCATGATACAGAGTAGCAGACCGACACAGAGCGAGATGATGACTCGGCTGAGCGGAGTGCACGATCCACAGCAGCAACAATAACAGCCAGTGCCGGCGACAGTCGCCATCGGCGACCCCGCTGCCGCCCCCGCCGTCGTTCGGCGCCTCGACCGGAGCGCGTCATCAGCAGCTGCAGCTGCAGCAGCAGGTGGCAGAGCAGCTGCTGCTGCTGCTGCAGCTGCATCCGAGTCGGAGTCGGGCGGAGGCTGGTCGCATTCGTTTGCGGCACACATGATGATGACCACAGCCGCCACCACCACCACCGCCAAGAAGAGCAGCAACAACAACAACAACAGCAACAACGACAACAGCAGCAACAACAACCACAATAACAGCAACAACCACAACAACAACAACAAACGTGTTTGGTTTGACGTATCCTGCCAACGTGCCTTCTGCGGGTGGCGAGCTGTGCGTGACGGGGCGGATAGCGGAGAAGGGAGACACGCGGAGGTGGGAGTTTGTGCACACGTCTAAAGCTTTAAAGCTTAAGCTAAACGATTCGGCAGCAGGGTCGGCAGTGATGATGATGTTGTTGTTGTTGTTCTTGTTGTTGTTGTTGATGTTGTTGTTGATGTTGTTGTTGTTGTTGTTGTTCTTGTTGTCGTCGTTGTTGTTGTCGTCGGCAGTCGGTAAAGGTGGTCGAGAGGTGGGTGTTCGACGCGCCAGTTCGCTCAGGATCAGTAGGGCGGTGATAGATAGACGTAATTATGTCTATGTAATCGATATCGATTAGAGGTTGAGACGCCCACACACAAGCACACACAGGCACACCACACTCAATTTGTGTTGTTGTTGTTGTTGTTGATGATGATGAGGATGATGGCGATGGCGATGACAGTCTTGTAGGTTAACAGGAGTTCACGTACTGATGAGTACGTCGTGTTGGAGCGCACACGTTGTTACACAATATCCATGGAGATCGTTCACTCAGTCACTCAACCAGCCAGTTAATCAGTCACGCGCGCTCCGCCAGCCACCCGCCGAGACTGAGAGACGATATGGCATCGGCGATCGACCGCGCTCGTCGGTTCGTCGATGTTCTTGAGCTTGGGCCATTCTTCTTCGTCTTCTTCTTCGAGGACGACGCCTATCACGGCCACGTTGTAGCTACGCTTCTGTTGTTGCTGCGGATAAGAAAACGTTGTAGTAGTAGTCGCAGAATAAATTTTAGTAACAGCGTTGCTTTATCTATATATATATATATATATATATATATATATATATATATATATATATATATATATATATATATATTATGAGACCGTTTTCTCCGGGCGCAGATGTATTTAAATACAGTTATTCCTCAGTGATCTTGAGACTTCCGTAATTACACATTTCAAACAATTGTAACCATTAAGGATATTTTGCACTAAAGGCTATCGTCTGTGACTATATATATATATATATATACAAGCATATATTGTGTACATTTATATGACGTGCATGGGAACGCGCACGGTCTATCTAAAAAGCTGTAGACAAACTGATGGCATCGAGTCTCGTACCAGCACCGGCAGTTCGAAAAGACGCTCTTTAGCTCGATCCCTCTCGCTCTCTCTAAAACCGAACTTCGGCCATAACACGGCCAGCGGCACGAAAAGCAAAGCACCTCGAGTAGCAGCAAAAAGCAGAACGTAAATACGACTGCAGTGGTGGTTACTGAATGTTACTGGCACCAAACGACGGAATGAAGAAAGCGATCCTGCGTTTTCGCTGGCGGGGTGGCCGTTCGTGACGATTCGATCCGTCTGCTTTCGACGGTATTCGACTGCCGAATCTCTCTCGATTCGACTATTCGCTGAATCGATCGTCGTTCGACATCGCTAGATGCCCAAACACATTGACGTGACATCTCGCCTAAATCATTTCGAACTAACGACATCTTGCGGGGTGTCAGAGAGACAGATGCATATACATCTGGGCGAATGGGTATGGCAATGATTTTTGTTCTAGTTGCTATTGCTGTTGTTGTTGTTGTTGTTGTAGCTGCTGTCATGTCATCCACGTAATCTTCATCACCTTCACAAAGCAAAGGCATCTTTAAAGTACGAAGGTACCGTATGTACATTGAGCGTACGTGTGTGCCGTATTTCCCGTGACTCATCCCAGCAGCCGGGGAGCCCATTACGGAGAAAGAGAGAGAGATGAATCAATCAGCTGATCTTCACGATTAGAAACTTCTTCGAGACACGAACGAACCGAGAAACGGCGAGTGACCACCACGAGATAGACAGAGAACGCCGTGCTAACAGTACCAGAGTAAGAAAAAACAACGTCGTTAAAAAATGTTTTTAATTCTAGTACCAGAGTAAGATTGAAGAAGAGTAACGAAAAACTTCCATGAAGATGGATGCAACTCCGACAACAACGCAACACGCAACAAACAAGCACGCGACTGAAGCACTGGCTTCTGGAACGCGGGTGAGCGCATCGTAGAAGAAGACCACTGGGGTTGTTGTTGCGGTTGCTACTGCTGATCTGGCGGCTGCCGGCGAGAGCAAGTTTCCTTTGCCTCACACTATTGTTATTCTGTTAAGGATCACTGTTTTAGCAATGAGCTCGACCCACCAACCCGCTCGTTGCTGGAAATGTATCCAGTGGCTGATGCGTTCACATTCGTACCCTCTCTCCCCACATACAGACAGAAAGAGAGAGACTGAGGCAGGCACACCTCACATACGAAAAATGCACGAGAGAATTTCATCGATACTCGACTGAGGACGACGAAGAGGGTGAAAGGAGTGTCATCGCATCGTCGCGTGTGATAAATACTATTAATAATTATTATGACTTGACGGAAGCGAGTACAGCTGATGATGAATCTGACGTTCAAACGTTCACACCCCACAAAAGTGTCACAACTGAACGCAATCATCAAAATCATATACACATACGAAAAAACACATTTTCAAATGTAGTTCGCTGTTGGCGATTTCTGTCGGCGCTGCAACGACCTATCTCTCGACTTGCTATTTCGATTACATGGACACTAAGCCAGTAGTGTCCAGCCAGTAACACGATAGCTACAGTAACACGGTCAGTCATGTAACTATGTAAACACAGATTCGCGTTTGAATATGTGTCTGTATTTGTGGGAGTGTTTATGTAGCAGCTCAGTAGATTCGCTCACCAACTGTGACGGTCGCCGACCGGGGGGAACTGTCGGGGGTATATCAGTATCATCAGTGCGGCTTTCTTCGCGTGCGGCCACACGGGGTTATCCGGGGCCAGGCTGGCCCCAACTGTGGAAACTGTGCAGCAGGCCAATAATCACCTGAAGTCGAAACACGCACGTCGTGATGGCAGTCCGGCCACGGATGAGCCCGTACGCGCGAACAGCCACCTATGTAGTACCACCACCATACTACTTAGTGCTGCAGCACTAATACCGCACACGGATGGAGTGGAGCAAGTGGAGCACTTTGGTCAGCGGTGGTGGCGGTGTCGGCCGCAGCAGCAACATCAGCATCATCAGGAGAGTCTCTCGTCGTTGTTTTTCTGTCTGTTCGCTCTCTCTGTGTGTGCTTTTTTTTGGTTGCACCTTTGCGCTTACCCCCCGACGCCCGACGTCAGGACGCCGCCGCCGCCGCTGCTGCCAACGTGTAGACGCCGGTGCGCTTCGCGTTCGTATCGTTGGGTTCGTCGTCGTCGTCGTCGTCCCCCTCCTCTCTCGTTAACGTTTGAGCCGACGTTACCCTCCGTCAGGATCGACTTGAGCAAAACTAACAGCTGCTCATGAAGAACAGCAGCAACAACAACAACAGCAGCAGCAACAACAGCGGCAGCAACAACAATCTTAATAATAACGACAACAACAATCTCAATGATAACAACAACAACCACAACAATAACAACAATAATAATAATAATAATAATAACAACAACGACTACAACAATAACAAAAACAACAATACCACCACCACTGACAACACGACACCGATTAACCAATTACCAACCACCACCACCAATCAACAAACAGTACACGTACCGCAAATGTCAGTCAATTCGGCAATTCGTACGGGGCCGTTCGAGTGTGCGGCGACTGCTGGCGTTCGAGCGGACAATAGACATTTCTCTACGACGTCCACTATTTGTTCGTTCGTCGTACGTCGTGCTTGTATGCTTAGGACTATTCTTCTATGTTTGATCTTGTTATGATTATTGTTATCATCAGCATTAGTATTAGTAGTATAATTCTTGTTATTGTTATGCTTGCTGGTTGCTGGTAGGTACCACTGGCTGATGCTTGACTGGCTGCCGGCCCACTCTGCACGCTGCCAGTTGGGTTGTCTCAAGTGGGTTGGTTCGCTCATTGGCTGGCTGACTGACTGACTGACTAACGTTGTGTTGTGCCTTAGGTCGGCTGGCCAGAGTCGAGTAGGAGGCAGGACGTAGGTGGCAATTGCCTGCTGCTCCTGCGGTTGTGATGCTGATAGTGGTGGTGGTGGTAGTAGAAGTGGTGGCAGTTCTACCTCTCCGTTCTCTATCTATCGACAGCTACGACGACAACCATAACAACAACGACGACAATTATAACAGCAACAACAACAACAGCAGCAACGACAACAACAGCAGCAACAACAACGACAACTACGACAACAACAACAACAACAACAACAAAGACAGCAACAACACCTACGTCAACGGTGACACTGACCTTTGACCCCCAGCGAGAAGACATGATTGTCGTCGGTTTTCCATCATCATTAACACCATCCTCACCATCACCAGCAGCAGCAGCAACAGCAGTAACTCAACAACCTCTTCTATTTCCTCCTTGCCGCCGCTTTCCTCTTCTTCTTCTTTGTCGTCGTCGTCGTTGTCGTGTTTTTCTTTCTCGTCGTTTCTTCTCTGTTTTTCTTCCTTATTTTTTTTGTCACTCACACAACTTTGCTACTTTACTCTGCTCGCAGATTGTGGCGTATTACGCCAACGGTACGCACGGCCGACGTCCGTGCGTAGGCAGAGCTGTCATATCAAGCTCGTCTGTGTATACGTATTCCGTCGCCGAGTTACAATTATTTTTACCCGTTTAACCTTAGTACTACTTCTACTATTACTACTGCTAGTTCTTATTCTTGTTGATATGATTATTCCTATTAATACAACAACTACTACTATGATTATTAGTTGGATAGTTTTGCGATAGATGCGACGCGAACAGCGTAGTGACAAGCAAGCCGCTTTTCCCTGCCGATTCCCGCCGGCCCGGTCGGTCGAAGCCGCTTGGGTTTGTTGTCTGCCTTTTCGTTCGTTCACTGCGGTGTTTTTACCAGCCGTTGCTGGTTCTCTGGCCGACTGGGTGGCCAGAAGCGCAACTGTACTAGTTGTTGTTGTTATTGTTGTTTTTGATGTAGTTGTTGTTGTTCTGGCTGTGCTGTCACCGCCGTGTTCTTAATATTTACTCCTCGTTTCGTCGCCCTTTCCCCGGCCGGTCTACATCGACTCCAGCTGATACTAGTCGTAGTCGTAGTAATCTGCCTCCTGCTGTGTAGCTGTCATTCATTCCTGTCGACAATGATTATTTATTTATCGCCAGCGTCGATCGCCAGCGGAGCGCCCGACCAAACACCGGCAGCAGCAGCAGCAGCCACCGGCAACACCATGATCATCATAACTATCATCATAAATCACAATGCTCATCATCATCATCACCATTACAAATCACAATGCTCATCATCATCATCATCATCACAAATCACAATGCTCATCATCATCATGGCGCATCCGCATCGTCCACTGGTCTGCTATGGTCAATCAGCACATGATTACACTTGTTGCACTGTGCTCATCATCATCATCATCATCATGTCGTTAACTTCGCCTCTGGGTCCTCCTCTCCCTAGTCGGTCTCTCCGCCACTGTCCATCGCCGCCGGCCGGAGTCGTCTGTTCTGACTGACGGGCGGCCAAACGGCCAGACGGACAGCTGCTGCTTGTAAGACGTCCACTGGTGCAGACAGCTCAGCCTCCAGCTGATGACTCAAGTGTTGTCATCGCCAGCGCAACGCCAGCGGTGGCGGCGTCTAGACCGCCGAATCCGCTGTCATCACTGCGGTTGGCGGACTCCTGCCCGCCGTGCCCGCCCTCCCCCGTAAGCACCAGCTACGCTACGCGCTGGTGACTGCGAAACTACTGGAGCGCGGCATCGAAAAGGCAAACCAGCCGCCAGCGATACGGTTTATCGCCAACTGTCGATGAGCATCGCTCGCGTTTTCTTTGAGCGATGCTCATCATCACGAATAGATAGATAATCAAGCATACCTGCCAAGAAGAACCAGCAGCTATGTTGACACAAGGGCTGTCGGGCAAGGAGACCGTAGATGTCTCAACAAGTACGGCTCTTAGTCCATGGAAGATATGCTTCATGGCGATTCAAAGCCCGTGGAGGACGCATGATAGCGCGTAGAATTAACACAACCTCCTTAAGAAAATGTTTAAGGAAAAAACACCGCGCGCCAGACGAGGCAGAAACACCGATTCGCTGCGGCTGCCTTTTTACTATTTGGTGGCATGACTCTTTTTTTTAACCTTTGCTTCTATTTGACGTTATTCTTCTCATTATCATCATCCGCCATCTCGTCGTGTTCCTCCGCTCGTCGGTAGTTAGACAGAAAACATCACTGCTTTGCGGGCGCACGTGGAGCTATGCTGGTCACAGTATTGACTACATAAACACTTTCCCAGCTGACTCTCAGCCAAGATTTAACGTCCATGGGACTGCGTTTCGCATTGCTTCATAGACGGACCCCCATAAATACACATGAGCAATGGTGGGACTCGAACCCGCGCACCTATGTTTCTTCTCCGGTCGCGAGGCGCGGACGAATGCATCGCGCCACCGGGCTCGATAGCATTGACTACATGCTGATTTCGTAGTAAACTGTAGTATATATATATATATATATATATATATATATATATATATATATATATATATCACCATAATATTGTATGGACACCAGTTAAGCAACCTAGTGGCAAAAATGTTTCCTTCCTCCCCGTACTGCTTCTGAATGCTGGGCTACTGCACCAATTATCACTCACAGCACAACCAGCTCTGCAACCTCTGAATCTTTCATACACTCTATATCTCCCTCATTGCTGACGTTCTTAAGGCGCATTTTGAAAATAACTTGATGGTAGAACAAGTAACGATCTTATTGTCAATTGTATTATATTATCTATGGTAGGAACAAAAAAACCTCTTTCGTTTTTTAAGAGTGACAGGATCTTTTTTTTGGGGGCTGGTTTTACTTTTGGGGTTCCGAGTGAAATTAAATAAAAAACATATTTAAGGGCAGAGCAGAGCGCATGTTGCGGTCTGCGTCAAGTCTATCCGTTTAATGATGATGAACGCGGCGAAGTGCTTAATGAATGATGTGCCAGCTTTGACTGTCGTTCAAGAGAGCCTGCGCCATTTCGTGCGCAATGAGTTCTCATTTGAAGAGCGGCGCCAGCTACCCGCGCTAAACACCGTGCATATTTCGAACATATGTTTGACGCCGTCTTCTTCTTTGGTGTCGCTCACTGGATGAAAGAGAAAGCATTCTGGCGACGGAGCTCGTCCAATATGATGCAAGCATTTTCTGAATGTACTGTCTCTATCCCGTAAGAAATTGGGTCAGCCCGGTAAGGTAATTATCCCTCTCGCCTGTTGAACCATTCACTTAGCATTCGCGTAGTGCACATAGAGAGTGCATGTCAGGCTGGTATGTAGGAGTATCATCCCCAGATATTTTGCTCAACTGGAAACGTTACTATGCCCCTCTGGGTTCAGGTTAAGTTGCGGGGGTCGTATCTGCCCATTCAGAAATATTGCCACAGTTTTGTGTGGGACTAGGCGATGTCTTGCAGGCCGCCATTTGCTGTCCTATCTAGCTAATTAGCGTCAGGAAACGTAATCCGATAGCTCGGTCATCTGCGTAGGCTCTAGATTTAACATTGACAAAACGAAGAAGATCCAGGATCTCCTCATGCGGAATATTCCTCAGAGTTGGGCCCAGAACGGAGCCCGAAGGCACGCCTGTGGTAATGGGGTATGACTTTCCGAAGTAAGCGACTGTACGTTACGATAGGAAAAGTGCTAAAAACTTTCTAACATAGAACCACGTGTAACGGCGTACTAGTCTATGAGATCGTTTTCTTGTCGTCCAGTGTATTGGTCAGTCGTATATGGATATATTTTTCAATTGTCATGGAGAGTTTAGACAGGAAGCTAATGGGTCGAACAGCAAAGGGGTCATTTTGAGGGGATCTAGTTTTAGGCATTAGGACTAGGTGAGTAATTTTCCAGCAGTCGGAAAAATGCCCAATTGCAGAATGAACCTCATCAAGTTCATAAAATAACGTAGAATAATTCTGAATGTACATTTTAACACCTTCTCCTGGAATACCGTCCGTGTTGGTTGCCTTTCGCGGCCGAACTTTCTTGATGATCTTTCTCATTTCATCAATTGTGATGAAAGGATAGTCTCGTCTTCTGGCGTCGAACATAGGTTTGCCTGGTAGGGGAGTGGTTTAAAGGAGATATTGAGAGCACGCTGATAACTTTTGCTAGCCCGGTCGGGAGGCAGTGGTGACTGCAAGTGCTTTAGCTGGTGGCGGGCTATTCTATAACTGTGGGCAAGGCCAGGCATTGTGTTGGACTCCGTCACACAGCCGTTGGCAGCACTCCGTCTGGCAATTTTCGATTATCCGGACAAGGATAATTAAACATTTGGTAGGAATACAGAGAAGGCGACGGGCTTCTCGGTATTCCTACCAAAAAGCTTCTCAATGATGTGAGCGGTGCCGGGCGCGCCAGCGAGTACATATTGTTTTCATTTTATGGCATTCTTTTCTTGTTTCGACTCTTTGACTACACTACCAGTACTTGGTGGTCACCATGCTACCTGGGGTAAAGGGCTTGCTACCTTGTAAGGGTCCTAGATAATACTTGACACCGTATGTGGTTCAACAAAGCACAGAGCGCAACTCAGCGAGTATTAATGTATACGCTATATCCATTAAAGTGTATTCCTAGCCTATCCATTAAAGTGCAGCCTATCCATTTAACCATGCCTACAAGGATGTGCGGCAAAAATATATAAGTGTTATTTATTTCTGCATTTAAAATGCAACAAACGTTCAAAAGAGGTCCGACCTACAATAGGTAAAAACTATTTTGGCGTTAAAAATACTAATCGTCTACGTATGTGGGCTAAGGGGTGAGCGAGCGCTTACCCCTTACTCCATGAATAAAGGAGCTTCTATTCTATTCGACATGTTGAGGCATTTTTCAATGTTACACGAAGCATAAAGGGGCTAATCAGCTACTGATATAGTCAGTACGTTAGTACTACAATATTTTGGTTTAGAACAAACTATTTATTTTCTAATTTGTGTTGCACTTCTGTTCGGTGAGTTTAATCAGGATATTCGTCGAATAGAGACAGCAATTTGGCCGAATTCTACGAAACGGTGAGATTGCGCTGCTTACCTTGGTGAGGGTACAGCGATGTAGGTGGTATGTGCAGATATTAAACGGCATTCCGAGCAGAGCATGAACAAGGACTTCATCGAGTTACGTCAACAAATAATGCTCATGGGTGGAACGTGTACTCGAATATATTAGCGCAGGTCTGAGGTGGTCTCCAATCACAGGAAATTTTTGAGTGTCTCCGTCATTAGTGATAGTAAAAAGATAGTTTATGTATTACTCCGTGTTAAATATTGATGTGTAGATAGAATGGCGTAACTCTTCCTGACGATTTATGGCTCCTTCGCCGCTATCTAGCTCGCTTCTTACTTCAGGTGTAGTCCGTCTAGTGTGCCCCCCAGGTACGCTGTCACGTTTGTAGCGATAGTCAATATATATATATATATATATATATATATATATATATATATATATATATACGAGGGAGTTTATCCCATAATTATGGAGCACAAACTATTACTATTCAAACAAGCCTTATTATATGTGCGCTTGGTTCAAAGTAATTCAATCATATATGTTAGCTTGCAGTTCACATTCTACAGGCAAATATCAGTATTTGATTTGCCGTATAGAATTCTTATCGCTGAATACGTTTTTATTCAGACACGTATATCATAAAAAATACTCTACATAGCACCTTTAAAATATAATAAAGAAAAGAGAAAACGACCCATTAGGTCATAGTCCATGTCGTGAATCGTCGCTTCGTCGCGCTGCTTTTGGGTTGTAGCCGTGTCGTAGATGTCATTTTCACCTTCGAATATATTTTATTATACTCATATTCAAAGTGGTAACTTACCACTTTCATCCAAAGTCGCCCGTGTATACGTTTTATTTGTATCTATGAAGATTGTTTAATAATAATGAAAAAAATGGTGAATGGGTTGACTGATCGACAAAGCCGATAACATAAAATCGCATGTGTCTTAATATCAAACCAAGCTTTGACGGCTCTTCATTTGAAGTAAAGCAGTTGGCAGTGCAACTGTGAATATGAAGCACGGTTTTAAATATATAACAGGACAATGTATTTAATAGTTGACAATATGTGATGCATTCAATTATTGAACCAACCCGATTTAAGATGTGTGAGTGTGGCAGGATATGTTTCGAATAAATACTATATTTGGCTGAGTTACGCGCACTTGTGAACGATTGCACTGCTCACCATGGCTAGGCTATATAGAGAGGCAGATCGTGGGTGGAGATATTAGACGACATTCCGATCATAGCATGACCAAGTACATTGTCGAGTTATGTCAGCGAATGATGCTCTTAGATGCACGTGTGCTCGAAAATATTAGCGCACGCCCGAAGTGTACCCCATCCACAGGAAATTATTGGTTTACGGGCTATTGGGGAGTTTTTCTGTCATTGATAATAATAGTGAATGTTTTGCTCAGTAATAATATTGATTTGTAGATGGAAGCGTGTGACTTTTCGCCTGTGACTTGCAGTTCCTGGTCGTCACCTGGCTGGCTTATCACGTCAGGTGTAGTCAAGCTAGAGTGCCCCTCAGGTACGCTATATACGGTCAACGTATATATATACGACTTTTCTGCAAAATACCCTTAATTGTTAAAATTGTTCTCATTTTTTTCATTTTGAAAAATGTAAGCTCATTAATAAAAAAATAAATTTAAATGCATTTGCCGTCTGAGGAGGACAGTTTCATATATGAAAAATAAATATATACATATTCGTCTATGACTGGCAGCTTCGTCGATCCATAAACAACTAAGATGGTGATGTCTTTTCAGGGAAAACTTCATAGAGTACAAATGTTCAAGGTCAAGCTTAATGAGCACAGGATTCGGAGAAACTCATTTCTATCCCACAAGTTGGACGGGACAGTTGTATCTACGCTGTATTGCGTGTTTGGCTAGTGCTCGCTGAATCTCGTCGCTTTAGCCGAGTAGCATTTACAGCAATAGCTTGTACAAATGGGATCAAACTCCGAAACTTTACCCTTTTACGTTGAAATGTTTTGTTTACTGTTTTCCACTCATAATCCTATAATAAAATACACATCAAATCAAATCTTGTTTGACGTATAACTGCAAAACTTTATGAAAATGAACATGCGTAGTCATGTACAATTATAACATTTTCAGTAAGGCGAACTTATATATATAACAAAACCGTTCTTTGTTTCCAAACAGATATACATTTTTCTACAATAGTATTTGAAAAAGTGATTACTTTTGGTCCGACAACCAACAACGACAACCTAGGCGTCGCTTTTCAGAGACTCGACCACGACGTTATATTGTCCTCTTTAAGGCGGATCAAAATGACTCAAGTCAAGGATTATCTAACTAGACAATTTTTCTGTAGGGTACGCATGTTTTAAGACAAGAAAGCCAGGCAAAAGTAGTTGTTGTATATGTGAACTGACATGTATACGCACACATTGGCTCTATGCAGCGCTTTTTTTTCTGTTTAGCTACGCTAATTGCGTGACTGCGTGGCTGTTGTCGCTAGTAAAAGAAAGTCACCCCCCCGTCTACGGAGTTTATCGTAAAACCCATGTATGAAGAAGCAGGTTAGAGCATGTCAAGGCTTTTGTAAAAATGCTTTTCGATTTTTGCGTGATCATAACGGGTGTACGGTAGAGCGATATATATATATATATATATATATATATATATATATATATGATCAACTCTGTATGAATAAACGGTTTACAACTGCAACTACTGTGCGTTCTTTGTCGATTTCGTTTTGCGCTTATCAATCTAAGATGTCATTCTTCACTTGTACTTCACCGGAACAAGCGCGTTCCGTATCTCTCTTCCTAGCAAGCGAACGCCGCCAAATAACATTTACCACCAAATAGCATTAATTATGAAAACGTTACGAGTAAACCTTTCGTATTGGCAGCGCACAACAAGAAGCAAATACACATATGCACATCTAGGAACAGCATATAGTGTGACTATGTGAAGATCTAAAGCATACGAAGAGCTAGCAAAAGTGCCGTCGATGGAAGTGCTGGTTCGTCAGACGTTCGACGAACTCCGATAACCACTTCAAGATAGCCACTGCTGTATTTATTATTCACACGTTGCAACAGCGATCGCTGGTTTTCGCCTTCCACGTGGAGTCTGCATTCTGTTGCAGTCAACTGTCATTTTGCTAATTACAGTCGAAGGAACACGCCCAAACTCTCGTCGGAACTGCGATTCCTCGCTAGAAGCTGAGTTCGAGAACTTCCGCCGAGGCCCGGCTATTATGGCATAGTTGATAGGCACGGCTGATTTACTTTACTTGTTTCACACTCTCGCACATTGTCAATAGTGAAATGAAAATGGTCACACATGGTTGGTATAGTGCGCGTTACGCTACAAGCCGCCTTTCGGCCCTGTGCTTTGCTGTTCCGCATCGCGTGTGTTGCTGCGCCCAGGGGTGTTATGGATATGTACTCGTACATAAAGCGAACACTAACGCGTTGAGTCGAACTGCAGTGCGGACTGGCTGATAACTTTTAAAAATAAACACAAAAACTAATAATCAAATGCCAAAGTAGTGTCTGTCGATGAGCGCGGTACGTGGAAAAGGATTAATATGCGACACGAACCAGAAAGACCCTAACAAAATAATAACATCCTTTTAAATACTTAATGAATTGCGTTGATCTACTTATAGCAAGCAATGCGTATCAATTCGCTATTAATGTTGTGCTAATATATAGAGTTACAATATTTTGGCATCCTGTATTGCATCTGTACATTTGATTCTCATTTTGCAGTCGCATCGTTCCTTCAACTGTGAAGACACTCTAGAATTAGCGCTTGTTAGCTGCATACACATGTTACACTACTGTTAATACTTTGAGCATATTATAACATGCATTAAATAAAGGTACCATTAATATCATTCATGCAAGGTGGTCTATGCACGCTGGTGTAAAAAGTCACCGCATTCTTTCGCGAAGTGTCATAATATTTTCATTAGAGTATGCGCTCAAGAATGAAATAGGCGCGATGGATTAGGTTTTAGATGTGTCGAGCTGGCCACCCGCCATGCAAACTGACCATTGATGTGCTCTGAGCTAACTAAAGCTTAGGGATACATAGGACATCTTATATCAAAGAAATGCTCTAGCTGGACTAGACCAATCAAGTTTCATTGTTCAAAATGGGAGACCATGGGCAGAAGAACCTTTGCGGTCGTGTTATTAAAAAACTGAACTGTGCTCCCTCAACCAGTATATTGCATTTCCTTCTCAGCTGGAGGCTCTCAGACCGGGCCGCAGTAAACGAGCTTAGGCAGTATAAAGAACCTATATAAACGTCTCTAAACCTCGGGTTGATTTATGGTAAAACAACGGGGTCTAGTGTTTCATGACTAGCTACGTGATATGGTAACTGAAATTAAGATTCGCAGCGATGTGGACTTTCCGATCATCCTGTAGAGTATCTGTCGGAAAAATAAAAAACCAAATCATAAATTGCGTAGGCAACTTTGAGTCAAAACAATGGCTTTCAATCGGAAACAATATCCAGCCAATAGGACACCAGGACCAGGAGATGCCCCCAGCCGATACGATGATTACGCCGTGAAACCGTGAAGTATGCTACACGTCTTTCATGAACCAGGTCGGTCCCTCCCTTCGGAGTCACTCGTCGAAGAAAACGCGCAAGTTGCCCGCAAGAATAACAACGAAGGGAGCCGAATGCGGAATTTCGAAAAAACTGAAATCCGGTCGCATAAAAAACGCTTTGTTAAACGTTAACTGTTCAGCGAGGTTCGAAGTAGAACAAGAACAGAGGAGGAGGAAATATTTTGGACCCTATCGAAGACTGAATACAATAAGGCGGATGTTTTTTTATACACTATATATACGATGCTATTTGATGAGGGATAGCTCAAGCATGTACTCTCTGCACAGCTGATCGGCCACTGTGCCACACTCGCCACAAAGTGCTCAACACAGACACGAAGCGAGTCCTAACATGCAAAAACAAGAGGGCCAAACAGTAAAGAGGCAGAACCGCTTATCTGCAAGCCGGCTAAGAGTATTAAGAGCGGGCGTAATCAACGCGAGGAAGAGGAGTACCTAGGTCAGCGAACTGTCGTCTCTCGTCATGTAGAAACAACGTCACTTCCATAGTTGGCGCTTTATTTGTGACACAGAGGAAAACATGTACGACCGACCGAACGCATTTAAACCGTATTATTTCGTTTGGATAGATATTACAATCCAAAAAAGGTGAGTAGTAATTGCAAACGAACTAAAACCTAATTATATAAATCAAATATACTCATGCTATTCAACCGGCACACATCACATATTCACAGAGAGTCGTTTTTTGTCAATAGACAAATTGCTAAATTTGTCATCCATTTATCTTCTTATCTGTCTAGCCAGATTCGATCTACATGTGTACTATCTTGAAACGCAGAGGTATTGCAAAATAAACAATATGTATGTATAATTGTGCAGCTATTGACGATGGGCGTTTACAACGGCGAAAAAAAAGGCAAGAGAAACGCAATACAATCCATCCGTGATGCCTAAAGAGTCGATTCTTTTCTATGGTGAGATTGAGCACGCAGTAAATCTCCCTCTTTAAAACTTTACAAATAAAATCCGGATACAGTTGTATTGAGCACGGTATGTCCGAGCTGTGGTCTAAGCTGTGTATGTTGTTTGCGAGTCCGATGCAAACAAACGCCAACAAACACACGCTGATGATCGAGAAGAGCGCGCAGAGTTCTCAGGTTGGCTTTGACATTGAGGCGTTGCAGGAAAGCGATAGGCGTGATAGGCAGACAGTTCAAGGTCTCTGGAAGCAGAAAAATGGCCCTTATGCGAATCACTATTTGTAGCCCGGTAAACAGTTTGCGCGCTACGCATCCCTAGGGGACGCAGTTTTGCACCAATGACCGAGCGGGTCCATAGTAGGACGACCCGCTTGGTCAACGAGTTTTTGTGCCATTCGTTCCTGGATCAGCTTCAACCTAAAAAAAAAAGAACTCTCAGGGGCTGAAATGACGGTCTGGGGAAATGGGAAACGTTGAAACGTGATCTCTAGGATTGAATTAGCGTCGGAGGCCGGGAAAGCAATAATACATATATATATATATATATATATATATATATACATACATACGCATACATACTTCAGCACAATATATATATACTTGTATGTCTGCGGTAACGTTCGACTATATCCACGAATAAATATGATTACGTTGATTGCCATCGCGTCATACGATCGTAGTTATGCGCAAAAGAAACTAGCTATTCCACTAGTCATGTTCCTTGGCGCAGGAGGAGAAGGAGGGGGAGACGCTGGGCCCTCTCTTTCGCGTAATCACCACCATCTCGAAAAGAACTAATCTCGAGATCTAGGTTTCTCGAGCCGTCACCATTTATATATATATATATATATATATATATATATATATATATATATATATATACATCTACTTACCTTAGCGTTAACAGCATGTGTACGTTTAGACATGTTCGCGTGTGTCCATACGCGCATGCGGTGTACACGTGTATCTTTGTATGTGTGTACTCGTGCACACGTGAAAGATACGCAACTGAGACAAGATTTAATAGAAGTCAACTTTGAATTGCGTTCGCCGTTGGGTCTGCTATTCCCCCCCTCACGCACTATCTCCCCCATCTCTCTCTCTCTCCCTCTCTTACCTATTTCTGCCCTTGTATGAGTGCATCATCTCATTCGCCTACAACGCGGCCCCGAGCGAAGTAAGTCTGAAGAGCGGACCTAGCGAACTAGTTGACTAGTAGGGGTCGCCGTCTCGAAAGTCAAGGCTCAGGATTTGAGTCCGTTGCCGCTGTCGCTGTGGCGCTACCAGTAGAGCGGGGCAAATGTGGCAGTGGTACTCCAAGTGGCGGCGTTGGTGGCCGGGGCACGGCTGGTCGAGCGAAATGAATATGGGCAATTTCACTACAAAATGAAACCCCAGACCATTACGCTTCTCTGGCCAGTTACGTGACGACTTGTTCTCGGCTGACGGACAAACTCGTTCGTAATTCGTCTTTTCTTCTCCACCGCTCTTTTACACATGTATGTATTTATATATATATATATATATATATATATATATATATATATATATATATATAGATATATATATATACAGGGACACCCAGAATTCCTACATTTGGGATCTAGTTCAACTAAAAAGGCAAAAAATAGATTTTTTCCGATGTAATAATGGGGGCAAAAATGTCTTCTAAAGTGTAGGCAAATTAGCGTAAAAGCCAACATATAAGAACTGCAAAGAATTTCATTCCTTATCTGTTCTGCTTCGAGCTAACGTAGAATGCAATTCAACAGATGCAAAATGTTCTCCAAACACAGGTGGGATTGTTTGTCGATAAGATAGCTGAGGCTTTTGCAATCGCAGATTTATTAGAGATGTGTCAGGATAACAAGCTTGATACAACCACTTTTGGTAATTTCGCTCTCACTCCAAAAAAAAAGACATTTTCACTCCTTGTTTCATTGGAAAAAAATATTTTTTCGCCGAGTTGTACTACACTCCAACATTTGTTGGACGAGTTCTGGGAGACCCTGTATACATGCATACATTGCAAATCTAGAATCGCCCGTATTCAAGGAAAGCATAACGCACCTGTGCACAGCAATAAAAGTCAGCACACGCAATTCCTAATACCCTACAGTAATAATATGGGGCACCTCTCTGAATTGGGGTAAAGAGGAGTCTGTCATCTTATATCGTTGATCCACTTTAGCCAAAAATATTTCAGTCAGTTTTTTTTCAATACCTCGATATTGTCCCTAAGTAAGTCCCCCAAATAATGTTAATATATGTAAATACACGTTGAAAAAAATGGCATCACCCATCGCATTTGAAACCTGACTGGAGTATTGCGCTAGGGTATGTGTTTTTATTGTTTTCATATACAACTAAATATGTCGGGAAATAGCCCGATTACAATGACAACAATTTTGATCACTTACCAAATGTACAGTTGAACTGTTTATTTAAATGCGAAACTAATAGTTAGTGTGTACTACTTCCGCGTACCCTCATAAAAGCCGCTATGCGATTGTATTGATCTAATCAACTCATCAATGAATGGCTGTCGGGTAGTAATAATAGTCCACTCCTCGCGCGTAGCATTCATGAGCTCTCGAAATATTGCTGAAGCTGGAGTTCTAGCTCTAACTCATCGTTTCAGCATCTCCCATGTATGCTTGATGAGATTCAGGTCGTGGGGGGGGGGGGGGGGGCATGCTGACCACTTCATTAAGCTAATTCAAGCTTCTGCAAATCCTGAACGAGTGCAGCGGTGTGCACGGCCTAGCGTTGTCGTGTATGAAGAAGATGCGGTTATCGTCAACAGCCCTTGCACAAGATACGACGTGAAATGCCAGAGTCTCATCAACCGAGCGTTTAGTACAGTTAAGCCTTTTGTTTTTTTTCTCATGCGAATCGTTGAGGGAACTCGCCGTGGGTTCACCCACCTGTGGGGCTTGGACATTGCCTGACAGATTCTTCCTCAAACCATGTAGATTGAACACTGCCGCCGCTGCCGTCGCCGCCACCACTGCCGTAACTCGTATGTTCCAGGATCCAAGGTTGCAAAACCCGCTCTCGTAGTCGCCGGTACACTCTTTCGCGTCGATTGTTATCGTATGTACATAGACGTCCAATGGCCTCGACCGAGAATAGAACGGCCTGCGCGCTGGTCAACGGTCCAATTTTCATCGCGATTTGGCGCAAGCCGGCCTCGGGCTAGTCGGGGGAATCAGTTGTGAACGCACAGCGGGCCTCTGGGGTCTAGCGCGCATGCAATGCGCAGAGTTCGCCTAACAATACGCCTAACACTAACGCCTATACACGCCAGCCACTCGGAACAGTTGTTGGCTCAACTGCTGTGTCGGCAGTAAATTTGCGACGATTTCGCAAAGCATTCAATAAAAGCGGGAAGCGGCCGTCCTGACAAGTTCGTTGTAGCTCGAACCCCCCTCGAAACTAGCCGTGTTTTAAAGCTAATTTTGATTGTCTTTCAATTGTCTGTAGTCATTTTTACTGTGGCAAAATACGCCTCAAGTGAAGCATGATAGGTGGTGCAATTGTGCAATCGTTTTATATGTATGTATATATATATATATATATATATATATGTATATATATTATATATAGAGGTAAGGTTATGTGTATTAAAAACGAATACTTGTTGATAAAGAAAATTAACGAGTAAATATAGTGTATAGGAACTTATATATATATATATATATATATATATATCACTCTCTCGATTGCTCTCTTTGTAACTGGTCCCCTTTTAATTTGCTCACAACTGCACTCTAAAGTAGCGGCCACTAGGAGGATGCAAAAAATCGACCTGACCTACTTATGTCAACGAGCTGCTGCCAACGCTCGACACTAGTGCGCGAGCGATCTAATTAGCTGGTTTAAAAGACGTCTATATTTTTCGCTAATTCTACATCGCCTTTCATGTCTCTCTCTATACACACACACACACATATATATATATATATATATATATATATATATGTATTAAGGGGGAACAAGCCTAAAAAGTTTTGGCGGCTTGCCTTTAAATGCGTGCCTATTTAACGTTGGTGTTGTTGTCGTTGTTGCTGCGTTCTCAAATGCTGACTATGTCGTTTCGAGGGACGACACAGGCTCTAGCAGCGTTCGCGTTCATTGTTTTGTGAGTGAAACAGAAGGCGTTTGTTGATTCTGTCTCCTAGCAAGCGAATCGAATTCTGTGCACGCACTGGTCGCGTTGTCCTATGCATAGAGACATGCTGCAGTGCTGAATCTGCTGCATCCGGCTGGCCGTTGCAGTTCTTCTGTGACTTCGTTCTAGCCCTTCGCCATAGCCATCGCAAAACTGCAGTGTGTCTTCGTGAAGTGAAGAAGTAGTAGTCGACGAATGGCGGCGGCGTGGTCTAGGGGACTAGTGCGCTAGTCATGGTTGTCATCTACCGGGGTGTCGCCGGTTCGATCCCTGTTGTTGATCGAATTTTCTTTGAGCGATGCTCATTGAGAATAGATGATAAATCATACCGCTGAGAGTCAGCGGCCATGCTGCCACAAGGACTGTTAGAGAAACCCTAGATATCTTAACATGTCCGGCCCTCGGTGCATTGAAGATGTACCTCAGGTTAAGTTCCAAGCCCGTAGGGGACGGAGGATAGTCTAGAATTAAGAACAACCTCCTTAAAAACAAATTTAATTCTAGTAGTCGACGAACAGCTCGTTGCTAATTTGCTATGATTCATCTGATTTATGTGGTAGGATCTATTCAAACAACATAGCTAGCTTGTTGCGATTATTTTCATTATTGTTGTTGTTGTTGTTGATGCTGCTGCTGTTGCTGCCGTTGACGTTGTTGTTGTTGTTGCTGTTCACTGTTTAGCGGACATAACTGTTAACAACGAAACGAATTCGGATCTTAAAACCTAGACGCCTATCCGTCTCATACGCCGGCATTGCCACTATCCCTACGGCGGCAAGGAGAGCACATGTAAGGTTAGGTTACATACAGTACGTGTCGACCTGTCAATCAACAACGCCGATCATGGTGCGGCGCAGCTGCGACACGGCGTTCTCTCACTTTGCCGCCGCCGTGCTCTGCGTGCCGGCAAACCGGTCGTCAAACTGTCACCGCGCAGATGTCAAAACGAAATCGCAGTGAATGACGAACCTATTGATTCGACGAATTAATTTGACAGCAACAAAGAAGCGCTAGCTAAAAACAATTCTTTCAGGACTGACTCTCAGCCAAGATTTAACGTCCATGGGACTGCTTTTCGCATTGCCGCATAGACGGACCCCCATAAATACAAATGTGCAACGGTAGGGCTCGAACCTAGCGCCTCGCGACCGAAGGAGACACCGACCGAAGGAGACACAGAGGTGTCTCCTTCGGTCGCGAGGCGCAGACGCATGCCACCACGCCACCGGGCTCGACAAACGAAGCGCTAGCTAGCTGCATGTTGTCTGATTGCATGTATCGAGATCTAAAATTGAAAGCAATCTTCTGGCAACCGAATTTGGCAATTGACCTGGACACTGAATTTGTCAATTGGCCTGGCAACCGGATTTTGTCAACTGACCTGGCAACCGGATTTGCCAACTACCGACCCACCAAAACCCACTTGTGAGCTGGTGACGCAGGTTGTTCGCGTGATTGAAGGAACTTACGGAACTTACTTGCATTGCTATTCTTGCTTATTGCGTGCTCAGTTCGAAGTAAATTCATAGGCAATTGCACCAAATCAAGGGCAAACCCAACGAGAGAGAAAGAAAGAGAAAGAACGAGGAACAGAGGAACGCCTCGCTCGTGATACGTAGGTTTGATGCAACGGAAAAGATCGCCACAGACTGGCTGCCTGTGACACTAACTTCTAGTACATATAGTTACTTGCCTAGGTCGAACGGTATGTAGCAAGCAAGCCAGCCTACTACAACTACGAACATGTTGTCCCTCGAACGGGGACGACACAAAACGTATTCATTTTTCAAGAATGATAATCGAACATCGTGTGAACAGTGGTGCTCAGCGGGTGACAACAGTGACAGTATAACCAATCACGTCGGCGATGCTGTGAGTCGGGCGAGTCGGGCAATTCGTACCATGCATATGCACGTGAAAGCAGATCAGCCCTTTTGGTCGACCACCTCCAGAGATCGCTGCTTAAAGAATGCCAGGAATAAAGGCTTTACCGCTTTCCCTGTTGTTGGTTTCGTTGGTCCACGACGCGGTATTGGGCAGTCACGCTTTGGGACACGGGCCAAGGGTGAATACGCCTACGACGAATGCGGTTTCGTCGCAGACGCCACAGTGTGGTAGCAATTTGTAGTGGCTTTCGTATTTATGTTTTAACGTTCGGCCACAAATTTATTCATAGCGTTTTATAAGGCTATGAATTTGAGGCCAAAACCTCTCTCTCTCGCCCCCTCGTCTGGTATTGCAATTTCAGCAATTGGTGCGAACACAACGTTCAAGTCTTAATGTTCAGGTTTACAGTTTTCATCTACGAGACAGATAGCATCAATGTATGTAGTCTTCTGAACGGAAAACTGTCAGTTATCATAGTTTCTAAAACCTTTACTATCATCTAGAAAAGTATGCGAGTATTTAAAAACAAGTATGCACATTTCAATATTTTATAACCTCCCTGTTCTAATTTTCTGAAATGCCAGGCTCTATCAAACTCGTGTCAGTGGGCCGACCCACGCTCATAGACAAAGTGTGTGACATTGCCTCTATTACGACATGCCGAGATGCGAATCGCCTAATCAACTAAACTAGCAACCATTTTTTTCTGTTTTAACCATATCAAAAAATAGTAGGCCTAGTTGAGCAGTTCAAACGTATGCTCATCACTGTCTACGCAATTCGGCACACAAACTCCATTTCTATCGCAAGAGCTTTGCGTATCCGACATACATACTTATCGCTTTTGCGACATCTGTTGCTTTGTAGTCAAACGACAACGCTACAGGCTTTGGAGTGGGCCACTACGGCTGCTACAGATACCACCAGGCCACCAGAGCACAGTTCAGGAAATGCAACCCTGCTCAATGACGCAACGCGGCTACGGGCCATGCGCCAGGCTGGGCCGTCGGGCACCAGCGGGTCAGTGCTATGCCTGGGAGACACATTCGTCACGACGCTGGTGACCGCGATTCTCGATAAGAACCGGCAGGCGATTCGGGATCATGCCCCAACATATCTCGGCAGCTGCCAGGAATACGGGCTGTTCAAGGTTGTCTGTCGGCTGTCCCAATGCCACCCATACTAAAACTTATGATGCATTTAGCCTTTCGTTACAGGGCTACTTTTACAGCTCTACTTGATTTCGTGTTGCCGTTAAGCAACGCATAATGTGCAAGATCGTTGAGAATTTATGCATGCATGTATACTTAGTTAAGTTGTACGCTATTTCTCCTTTTGGTAGATGCTTTGTCGACAAACGTGTCTAGGTCTGTTACAAATCTAGAAATGTGGTGCGTCGACTAGGACAGTATCCATAGCATCGACTAACATGCTAATAGTTAGTAGTAGTGTTATATAGCTAAAATCTAAGGTTAAATATATCCAGAAATATCTTTATTGAAACATTTGTGATACTACATCGTTTAGGGAAAACGTTACAGACAAGTTCCTAACAAAAATGCATGAACGCTACATGCATTTCTATATGGATATGAATGCATGGGATGATCGAGGGATTAACGATTGGCGCAAGTTTAAGTAAATTATTTTAATTAAAATGTTGGCAGTTAACTTTTGTAATATGGCCGCAGCCAATTAAGGCTCTAACGAGACGCTTGTCTTGCGTGGTGTTCCAGATATGCAATGGTCGGGCAGAAAATCTTGATCTCATTATATTTCCCGAGGGATTTCTTACGAAATGCGACGACGTTGGTGACTGGGTCAAGTTCGTTGTACCGGTACGCACATATATACATTTGTACAAATATATATATATATATATATATATATATATATATATATATATATATATGAGAATTGCATTGCAAAAGCATAAGCCGGCTGGAAAAACAAATTGGATTCCACAGACTTTACATTTACCCTACGAGTTTAACACACCTGCTTAAAGGGTGCAACTTGTCCTTATCGTTGAAGCTCCTACAGCCATTTCATGGCCTTAGCTTAGACACTTTGGAGGACATACTAAACCTTAGGCTGATCGGGTTAACAAGGGATGAGGTAATGCTCTCTCTAATTTGCTAGGCGGTTTAGGTATGCCGGACGCCGTCATGATATCAAACGATTAACAAACCTAATTAATAGAGTCCCATTTAATAGCCCCGTTGCTGATAAAACCAGGCCTCGAGTCGTTAGTAGTTAAAAAAAACTCTCGAGCCCGGTGGCGTGGTGGCTTAAGTCTGCGCCTCGCAACCGGAGGAGACACATAGGCAGGTGCAGGGCGGGTTCGAGCCCCACCTTTGCACATTTTTATTTATGGGGGTCCGTCTATAAAGCAATGTGAAAAACAGTTCCGTGGACGGTTAATCTTGGCTGAGGGTCAGCTCGAAAACTTTACTTTAGTAGTCAAAGAACTGGAGCTTGGCTACTAGCCTCACGCTCCAACCCCGCGAATTAGGAGTCTCTTGGACTTCGAAACGAATCGCGTATAAGTGCTGGACTGGCTGTTGACCTAGTCGTGACACCTTTAGTCGGGCACTGTGCTCCGCCGGCTTTCCGTGTTTACTGGAACTCCCGGGTTTATTTAGAGACGATGAAGACAGACCTGACTGTCTCACTCTGACCTCCTTGGAGCGCGGCCGCATGCTTGTTTGGGACGCAGCTGTAACGGACTCATTAGGCCCTCCGATGGTTGCTGCAGGTGCGTACCAACAAGGCCATGCTTTCAGGTTGGTCGACGGTAACAAATGCTGAAAATACCCAGGCGTTGCTTAACTGCATCCATTTTGTCCGTTGCCGTTTGAGACAATGCCAACTCCAGGCCCCTTAATCTGATTCAGCGCAACCTTTCGACGAGAGACTATAGCGCATTCGAATTTTTGTGTCACAGGCTGTCGCTTGACATTCAACACGCAGCATTTGTTCAGTGTACATTCTTGAACTTGGCTAATCCTGGGCTTGAGAACCCGTGACTACACGTTCGCGCGCATACAATTGTTTACTCCAACATACATTACATAGTATATTAGTACAAATTACTAACCTGCCCAATATTCAATATATATATATATATATATATATATATATATATATATATATATATGACCTGAGCAACCTTTGACCGAGCAAAATGGCTTAGTGGCAAAGCATTTGCCTTGCATTCGGGAGGACTGGGTTCAAGACCCAGACCGGCCACTCTTAAATTGGTTTGCATGGTTTCCAATTTAGGCCAAGGCAAATGCCGGAGTGGATTAAAATTAGCCATGACATGAATAAACCGTACACGGGCAATTGCCTTACAGAAAAATCGTAAAAAAAAACATATTTGATTCTGTGTTCCAAGTGCAATACAGCCTCTCTCTGTGTCGTTGCTTATTCCTAAGATCGAACTGAAAATACCTTTGGCGTATGCTCTGATTTCATATTTTAGTACATGCACTTGCAACTAGGTTGTATCGGTGCTCAATTTATTGCGTACGATACGCACAGGATAGGCACTTATTCTTCGTTTGGCATATTGGCGTTTCTTTATAACTAAAGTCGGACACAAACACGATTATACTAATCTTATCAACACATTTAGTTCGTTGTTGCAACGCACTAAGCATCCAACGGTATACCTATATGGCTGAGCTTTTAGATCACTATTCCGTCAGTTTACGTACGCCTGTATGTTTAATTTAGGCACTTCAGAGTCTACTAATTTACTTTTGTGGGTTCGCCTCCCAGCCTGCCAGGCCGCAGAATCTTCGCAAATAGGCTCGACGTCATTTAAAGTTGGCAAAGATGGCACGCATTCTCGCCAAGTAATGTTTTGATAGAGGAAGCACACATGAGACAGGATATATGGAAAAAGGAACCGTTCTCCTGGCCGAAAGGAACTCTGTTAATCCCACGCATGGTTTACCTGGAATAGACGGAGTAGCTCTGCGAATAAGAGCTGCTTGTTTCTGCTGGTGCATGGATCATGAGTTTAACTACGCCTCTGGGAGAAGCCCACCATGAGCATACAGCATAAGAGAGTGTGCAGGGGGGGGGGGGGGTACCTAAATCTGAGAACAGCGGCTAGCGGTTGAGTACCTCTTCTCTTAGGGTCGTTGGCACTAGACAGCGCGGACGCAGTGCCTTGTACAGGGCAGGATCGCGTTGTGCTCCCAGCACTCCGTCCGACACTCCGGCACTATACGTATTCTCTAGTCAAAAGTATCTTTTGCCCAGGCGGTTGGCTCGAATACTTACTGTTTTCTGTTCTTTGTTTAATTTGCTTAGTTGCTCGCTGCTTTCATAAGGCTGCGATCAATCATTACGCAATCAAACGAGATTAAACATGTTGTATTTTCCGCTATCGTAAGTCTAGCCTAGGCTGTTACGAATGATTAACAAATCCTTTCCTGCGCAGCAGGAAGCCACAAATCGGCCCGTTTACCAGAGCCCTCCATAAGGCCAATATATTGGCTTAATTTGTGATGATCCTTAGACATTGTACACAATACCCATTGTTGGTGTTGCTCTTTGGCGGTTGCGTTGGCAGAGTTTAGACATTAGACGAACATCATCATATCATAAACTATCGCTCCGCCAGTCAGATGTTTTGTAAATAATAAATGGGTTCTGTGCATATATATATATATATATAGAGAGAGAGAGAGAGAGAGAGGCAGAGGGATAACTGCTTTACTAAGGGCTGCGAGAAAAAGTAGTCTTTATGACTTCATTTTATTTATGTCGGTAAGATTAACCCTTTGCGCCCTAAAAGGTAGCCCAGATGTCGCAAGATGGCCGATTCCATTAAGCCTTGTTTCCTTTTGGCCGCACCGTGTGCTGCTAGGGCACGTTGCCTTCATGAACCTACTCGCATGAGCTATGATTAATGCTATAGAAGAGAACTGCTCTAAGTATATGCATACGCTAGTGATTCTGTGTCTTATATACATATATATACTTTTCTTTACTACGTTTTCCTCTCCCCAGCGTGTGTGGCGAAGTATCTGATCATCTTCATAAGCTAAGTTGCATTAACAGCGCTATATAAAATGATTGCTGATTACACACACATGTATATATGTATGTATGTATATATATATATATATAAATATATATATTTACACGAACGTATATACGTGCATACAGATATGTATATATAGAAGAAGGGTGGAGCAATAGTTTACAGTGAGATGCAGGCAGGTGTCTTATTTGAATTGTGTGTGATAATGCACAGTGTACGGCGTTGTTCATTTGAAATGTCTGACAAAATCGAAAGGTGACGTAATACAATATTATGATTATTACTAAGATTATTTTCCTTGCATTAAACGCATATATAAATGGTCACACTAATCGGCTTCACGGCTTAAAACGGAAGCAGTTTTTTTAAACGATCTTACGCAGCGCCCTCCACAGAATGGAAACTTACGCCTGGAAAGGCACCCGGTAACACCTACGCCTATGGTAAAGTACTTGGGTGTGATCCCCAACAGGACACCCACAGGAACACTTCATGTGCGCTATGCAGCAAAAAAAAAAGCTGCCAAAGTCGCAGCGGAGCTGCAACAAATCCTCCCCCCCCCCCGCGGGTCACGGGAACCATACAAGTGATATCGCAAAAAATGGTACAGCCTTAAACACGGCTTATCTACCCATTCGCGCAACTTAACAGGGCAGGGTGGCGGCTTCCTGTGCAATACCTACACCGTACTGGTAAAGCTGACTCCTCTCTATGCCGTATGTGCAACTCAGAAGAGGATTACGATGCAGGGCACTTTTTTTTCGCAAACAACACACGAGTTTGCGAGTCCCACACAACCGTGGCTTTAACAGCGACGCCCGGTATGCATCATGCACTTTACCAATTAGTCACTATACAAAAACGAATATAAATTTGTTTATATATACTTTTTATTACTACGTTTTCTGTGTGCGTATGTGGTCAAGTATATAACCGTTTTCAGAACCTCAGTTGCCTAGATAGCGGTATATATATATATATATATAAATATATATATATATATATATATATATATAGCGGTAGAGCAATAGTTTGCGGTAAAAATGCACGGCGCTTTTTAATTAAAATTGTGTGATAATACCGTACCTACGGCGTTATTTGAACTGTCTGATAACAGCCATAAAAAGGTAGTGCAATAAGATAGTAGTGTTAGAGAGAAATTTTTCCTAGCAATATATGCGTACATATATGCTCACACTAATCTAAACTTTAGATATGCAAATGCAGTATCAATAATATGCGTGCCCTCCTGCACGATTCTGCGACCTTTACTGCATTTCAGATGTATCTTCCGGAGTTCAAATTCGAGTTCGATCTGTCGTATCCGTTGGGAATCGGCGGATCCCGGCTTAGGGCTACATGGACCGCGTTTATTGCCAACTGCACAGTTTTCTGGCCCCTCAGCAAAAGCACAACTGGCTTTAGCCCTCAGGTTGTTGGCTTAACTTTCTTGCAAAGCTGGTAGTTCTGTTATTGCATATAGCTCAGTCGGACGCTAATATACAGTTGCAGTTAAATGTAGTATGGCTTTTTATAGAATGTTTAATGGGCTAAGTAATACACTAACTAACTGTTTACCATACCATATTATGCTTTGTAAAGGAACGTTCGGCGCCGTAAAGTTAAGGAAAACAAATATGAAACGTCACCGACTTAGCTTTATGCACGCTCTACCTTCTACCACTTTCTCTGTCTTCTTGCGCTGAACCTATTTGATTTGCTGACCACTCTGCAACGTAATAGAGTTTGTCCGACTTGGCTAACAGAGGCGGGGCAAACCAAATTGTAAAAATTGCCAAACGAATGTGAGTAACGTAGGCCGTATTTCTTTCACACAATTCTTATTACGAAGCGGCTAGTTGGTGAGCGTTCACTTGCGTTTACTGGAAGCAAAAACGCGCAACATTTTTGTGGGCTAGCTTTGTCAGTGTGAGTCGTAACCGCATAGCTTATTTACTCACTAGCAACCTGTAGACACCTACTTTTACATATTGTTTATTTTGCAATAACCTTGCATTTCAAGATGGTACATAACCACAAAACAATCATCATTACATACAATTTTAACACTTTAGCGACCGTCTCACCGGGCAAGAAAGTGCAAAGACCGCCGATGCGACTGGCAGCTCGCTGCGTGTTATTTAGCGCATACCTGCGAGCAGAACCGGCAACGACATTGATCGCCAACTTGGTGAAATCCTTGAGTCAAACACACCAAGTGATGATAGCCATGTACAATGTATCTTGTATACACGTGCCGGCTAGTGCATGCCATTCCATTCCAAAGCTCCCTGGTGAGGTACACATCTAACTGCGCTACCTCAGCCGAGGCCTCGGTCACTTTTCCCTGCCACTCCAACAAAAATTGTTGAAGTGGCATTGTAATAGGTGACTTAAGCCTGACTCTGATTGTTTCCACTGCCGGTCCGCAACCCGTTAGCAGGTACACAAAGCGATTCCTTGCCGTCCGCGGCAAGCAAAGAACGCGCTTCATATAAATTGGGAAGCATCTTTCTAGCTGCGCAAAATTTGCCGCGGAAAGATGGCCCCACACCCTGCCAAGGCTGTAGCTCAACATTGGCACAATCTTAAGCTCAAAAAGACGCAATGCGGCACTCAGAGACAGTCGTCGAAGGTCTCTCACCTCTGTGTGAATAGAGGAAATAGCCACCCGACACCTGTCGCCGATGTGCTTGGTAAAGGTCGTTCCCGTATAGTGCAGTCTCAGACCCAAATACGGGAAGGAGTAGACACCTACTTTTCTATTGAAGTTAATGTGAACTGCATTTATACACGATGGATAATACTGGACGGTATGGGACATACCCTCGGCGTTAGCTCTCTCGCCGCCCTACTCACTAAAGCACACGTTTCTCCACCCCGTACTTAGACCGGATCTTCCCAAGCATACTGCACCGGAGCCAGAGGAGGGCTTCCCCGAAAAGCTTTAAACTGACCCACTGGCACTTTGTGTAGCTCTCTGCGCTTCGTGCCTGCTCCTTATGACTGCCGAAACGTGCGAGGCGACTGTCATTCAGCATTTTCAACTTCTAGCATCCAATTGACTATGGGAACTACATCGAAGAGACTAGTTAGCGTTTGCTTTGCTGTGCTCTTTTGAGTTCTGCGCACTGTTCGAGAGTGTAGATCACATAATAAGGTATTTTTTTAAATAACAAATCATGAGGTCTACTATGAGCTTCTTTGCCAGTCTCCCCCCCCCCCCCCCCGCGTCTTTCCGTTTGTGTTCCCATCTTTTCAGGGTTCTCTCCCTAGACTTCAGCCGAGTAAACGTCTGATCCTGGAAAAGGTCTGCTCTTTCTCGTGTCAACAGATCCCATGACACTCTACTCTACCTAGTATCATCGTGGTCACTGTCGATACAGTGCGACAGTATGGCCTGCATATCCGAGCTGCCAGCACTATTTGCCAGTTTAGTCTAATTGCCTCGTATACTCGGATTACGCAAGAGTTACAAGCTTTTCTCTGATTAGCGAGTTATGCTTGAGTAGCTCGTCCACGGGATCTGGCGTATAATCTTTTTGTCCTATCGCATATCTCTCGACCGCCGCGACCTGTTTCATCCTCCAATACTTGGGCTCTCGCTCTTGCCTTATAGGCTTGTACGTGCCAGACAATCGAGAAGTGTAGACAATTTATTCATGGTACGTTTACTCCCCCCGTCAATGGCAGCCGCGTTGAATTCCCCAGCAGTTAGCACTTTGTCGCGCCATGTCTAGTATATGCTTTGTCCAAGCCCGTCTAGAAAAGTCCGAAGGCCGCATTACCTACCACTGAAGTGATGCTCAGTGACGAAACAGGTCTGAGTTTGTACCCCTTCCACTGCCAGCCACCAAATTCCTTTCTTTTTTGTTCGCACCTACGGCCCATGGTACCCCATGGTCATTCATAGCCTATGGCTATATTTTTCTCGTCATCAGTCAAGCAGGCAGTATTTGCGTGGCATAGTGCTTGCCGGGGGATCGATTTGTATCAATCAATATTTACTTGGAGCACTTTGACCATTATTTGTTTCTCTTTATTTGCTTCCAGTTGCTTGATATATTATAGGTGTTTTTATTTGTCTATTTGGTCGCCACTTTTCGTTCGGTTAAATAGCAGCTGTAGCCTAGTCAGACAAGAAGCATTTTCATGCCATGCAGGGAAAAGCTCGGATTAAGTGCTTTTCCCTGCACTTTACCCGAGCTTCGTATTGCTTTAAGATTTATGTGCTGAACAAACTGCCTGACATTGAACTAAAACGGCAATTATTTCGACGTTGTTGTTCGCGTTTTGGTACAGATTGAGAAGTTGGAGGTTCTCCAGCAGCTCGACCCTCGAATTCAAGTACAAGGAATGTTCCCCGTTTCAACGGCGTTTCAGCTCTTCTTTGGTTTGGCCGCCCGCGTTTACCCTGACTTTACCAATCGCCTTTTCGGCTACATGATTCGTGAAATTTTGCAGCAATGGATTGATGGTTACCACACATCACTGCCATTTTGACTCGTTCGAGGACCGTGCACACAATTGTGCACCAAGACGAAGCGGTAGGGAAAGGATCTGCTTCTCCAACCGGAATCTTCTCAAACTAACATTATTTTGAGTTTTTAACTCACGTACATACAGCATGTCAGCTAAGATAATTGTAATTCTAGTATGTGAAGCCAAATTATGGTAGATATCTTTCAGCAAAGTATAGAGGAGGGCAACAGACCCAGAGATAAAAATAAAGATATGCCGGAGGTGTGTGGCTACGTCGTTACGCCGTCGGCAAGCTAATGTCGATCCTTATGAAGCGGACTAAATTGGCCTGTTATGGTCCCACGCGCTTTCAGTTCGGTCCAAATTAGCAGAAAATTGGCTACTGAGATCGGCAGGAGGTCTGTGAAGCTGGTAACCTTGTCCTTGATTAGCTTAATGAGCTTCTAGTAGGATAGTAGGTTGTTCGTATAACACAGAAATCGTTATTTGGTCATTTGTCTTTTATTGCGCCGACGTTCATTTTCTTCCATTGTCTGGCCTTTGGATTCTGACTATTTACTTTCTTGTTTTTCTCTCTAATATATATATATATATATATATATATATATATATATATATATATATATATATATATATATATATATATATATATACATATATATAGACATACTTTGTTACGTTAAGCCATATATATATATATATTGCTGAGGACAGGAAATATCCCATAAACATCCAACCATTACTGGCCGGGTAGATTCTAGGAATAGGTGGGTCCTATTTCTGGAGTTTAGGATTCGACGAACGGGAACTTTTTTTTTTTTTTTTTAATTGTGAGGTTGGGGAAAAATGCTTTATGCACACTCAGCGCAGTTATCACTGTCCGGGCGTGTAGAAGCGCGTAGGTAGTGTGGGACTCCCCGATGGTATGGGGTTACCCACTAAAAAACCCTAGTCCTCACATTTACCCCCCCAGGGTTCGGTACTGTTTGCCAGTTCATCAAGGCCCTGGGGGGAGGGGGAGTCGTCCGCTCTACATCTACGACATGGCCTCCGAGGCCTGTAAGGACGTCTCACAATCTCTTCTAGCGAGTGAAGCGCGTCTTTCTTTCTCTAGGCAGGTTTTTTCTCTGATGATCCGGTCGAGGTATGACGCTCCTTCTCTCCATGATTGGCCTGACGTCAACATCGATGTTATGATCGTTTTAGTGTCAGCTCCAGCTAGTACATATTTGGAGGTCTGCCTGAGGTTCGAGAGCCTTGGGCATCCTGCGACCGTGTGGTCCACGTCGTCAGGTTCCCCAGTTGTGCACAAAACACAAATGTCTGAGTGAGACTTGCCTATTCTCATCATGTACGTTTGGAATTGGCCGTGTCCCGTTACAGCCTGTGTGGCGTAGAATGATAATGAGCCTTGGCCTGGGCCGTTGTACCATTCATGCAAATCACTGACGAGGTGGCGGGTCCAGCCCGCGCGTGAGGATAGGGCACGCCATTCCTCCGCCCAAGTCTGCATCGTCGCCTCCCTTGCTTCGTTGTAGTTAGTATATCCGTCCCTTCGCTTGGTGCTCCTCTGTCCTGCCAGGAGGTCCCATGGGAGCATTCTGGCTAGTACTAGCGCAGCCTCCGTGCTGACGGTTCTATTCACTCTGCTGACACGTATCGCGATTGATCTTTGAGCCGACCTAAGGAGCTGCCTGTTGCTGATCGTGCGGAGGGCCATGTCAGCCCACACTGACGCTGCGTATAGTGCCGTGGATTCCGCCGCCGACGCTATCAATATTCTCTTCTCCAAATCCGCGCCTCCCGACCGAGGCAGGATTTTAGCCATTGCCCTAGCGATTGTATGCACTTTTTTGGATATGGCCAAGATGTGGGCGCGGCCCGTAAGGCCGGAATCGAGAGTGACTCCTAGATATTTTGCCGTTTTCGACAGCATGATAGCGTGGCCGTCCAATGTCAAGTGAATGCCGCGGGTGCGTTTGCGACCTGACAGGTAGATTGCCTCAGTTTTTTCTGGAGCCAGCTGAAGGTTGTTTTGAGCCATCCACCGAGAGACACAGCGCATGGCGTTGTTTGCTGTGGCCTCGAGTATGGTCTCATGGCGTGCTGTTATAATAAGTGCCAGGTCGTCTGCGTAAGCCAGCGTTTATACCGGACCTCAGGGTATGGTATGACCGCCGACACGGGGAGCTTTCCTACTGGACGACTCAGGTTCTGACCGGACACGGCCAGTTCCAGAGCTACCTGTCAAGGATCAAGAAGGCCATCAGCGATATCTGCGTACTGTGCGACTCTGGAGAAACGGACAACGTAGAGCATACTGTTCTGCGGTGTGATGCTCTCAGGGAAGCACGGGACGCAGCACCAACCGCTGTGAGGGGCCGACCCATCAAGGAGGTGGTCTCCCATATGATGACTTCGGCGGAGGCATGGAGGGAGGCGACGAACTTGTTCGACGCTGTTTTGACACTCAAGACAGCCAAGGAAACGGCCAGGCGGGAGAGGTTTGAGCGGGTCTCTCGGGAGAGTGGTCGAGACGAGGAGCCGAGGGAGGGGGGAGGGGGTGGGGAGCAGCCAGGCCCTCATGGTCTCGACGCACCCTCACAGGACGGATTACAAAATGGCATCCCCCTATCCAACCGCAGGTAGACATGCGGGATGATAGTCAGGGATAGAGCTGATTGAAGGAGAACGGCAGGGACGCCTCTCCCACGGTTTCGATGTAATGCCAAAGTAATACCGAGCCTGGGGGGGTGGGGAGGAATCCGGGTTTAGTGGGTTTGCGAGTCTCACACTAGTCACGCAGGCTGCTAGTGGCGCATGTGCATCATGCATTACCGAAACCTCCCAGAACAAAAAAAAAAAAAAAAGCCAGCGTTTGTGCCCCTGGCGGAAGGTTTGGCAGACGCAGAAAATCGTCATATGCCAAATTCCACAGAGTTGGGCCGAGTATAGACCCTTGTGGGACCCCGGCGGTGATACTAAACGTGCCATGATGTGTCAACAGGTGGCGGTCACTCAGATAGGAGGAGATGATGCGAACCATATAAGGAGGTATATTTCGTCGTTCCATGGCCTCGAGAATTTTCGCCCAGTTGGCGCTGTTGAAGGCGTTTTTGACGTCAAGAAGTATCAGTAAAACAAACTTTCTGGTGTTGCGCGACGCCCTGGTTTCTTGTCTTGCTTTTTCCAGGATTTCCTCGATAGGGTCGAGTGTCGAGTGACCCTTGCGGAAGCCATGTTGGTTAGGTGCCAAAGCTTCTGTGTCTTCTATAGCCTTCGTGAGACGAAAAAGCTTGCCAATAGTGTCTAGGAGGCAAATTGGTCTGTAGGTACCTGGGGTGTGCTTGGGAATCAGGGCTAGAAGGGAGGTCTTCCAGGCAGGTGGGAAGAACCCCTCCCGGAGGAGATGGGTCGCGGTATCTGCGACTATTTTCGGATGCTCTCTTGCCATAAGCCGGATCACCCCAGGAGGGACACCGTCAGGACCCCGACGAACGGGAACTACTTTTGCATTACTGCTTCAGATCCTGAGTATTACTGTACATTAGCTGTCATTCTAACCGAGAGGCGTTGTTTAATCCGTGCAGGAAAAGTCTTTGGTGTCCAAGTTCATTGGCCCGCAAGACTCTTTAAAAAGTTGATGGAACTTAACTCAGTTGTCGGCCCTATTCGTAATAAGTCCATTTAGCGCATTTTACGTTTGCTCTAGATTGTTAGTACTGTGTTTCACATAGGCTAGGCTCACGCCGCGCTCTTTAATGCAAGCATTTTAGCTAGAAACCGTTTTTTTATAAATCACCTTTGTTAAGTATATTTCAATCATAAACAAATTACGATCCACGATGTACTGGCTCGCGCAATTCGGGTGTTCCAAGGCCTAATTTTTTTCGGTTTCAGTTAATAACAAGATGGAGTGTACCTCGGCCATCTTCTCTTGACGTAAGTTGTTGTCAAATAAAAGTTGTGTAGGTCGACGTTTTAGGCAGGTTAAACTGACTCAAGGCTTAAATTCAAGAAGACGCGAAAAACGGGCAGGGAGTATTGCTGAAAAGAGTCGACTCGAGCTGGGTTCACGTGGACTTCATTTGTTCCTTGGAATAACTGATAGCAGGGCGCTCCGCCAGGTCCGGTTCTCTCGTTGAAGAGCAAGTGTTCCACAGGGCGCTGGCACGATTGCTTACGTAAGGTGCTTGTTGCGAACCTGCTTAGGCCTCGTTGCACACTGGTTGAAAGAAGTATTTCAATCGCTGTGATCATTTCCGCCAGAGTAAATTCGGCGGCGAGTTTGCCACGCCATTGTGTTGTTGAAAAGTTTCAGGTATATTCTAAGATTACGATAGTTTGCGAATAGCGTTCGCACACGCAAACATAAAAACAAATTATATATATATATATATATATATATATATATATATATATATATATATAAGAGCGGTTATTGTCGCCACTTTGCCAATCTTCTTACTATAGACCAGGGCGCACGGTCATTGAGGAGCGTCTTTACAAGGGCTTGACATGCCAGGGGACTTCCCAGTGTAAGGCTCCGAGACAGTAGCGCTCGCTCAATATTGCAAAAGGCACAGCGTGTGTAGCAGTTTTTACATAGTCAGCCTTTCCTTTAGAGTTACATACGGCATAAGGTGAAGTCAGCTTTATCAATGCTGCAATAGGTATTGCTGAAAGCAGCCACTCTCGCCCGTTAGCAGTTGCGCAAGTAGGTAGATGAGCGAGCCGTGTTAAGGCTATACCATTTCCCGATATTAGAAAGTATTGAAGTGACTTTGTCCAGTATCTACGGTTGCACAACTAAATTGCTTATCATGTCTGGTTCCACCTGTATAGGGCATCTGTTCTGCTGATTAGTAGTTCCTCTCTCCGTGAGCTTGATTGAGAGGCGTTTTGAAGCTAGTTCTTTCAGTCTTAGGCCCAGAGAACCTGTCTCGAAAGGTGTGTACCTGTATGGTTACCGTGGGCGGACTTGCCGGTGCGATATTGAGTGCCTTAGGTTTTTAGGTCTTGTGAAGAAGGCGGCGTGTTAGAGCTTTGGGAGCCCTGCGCGACGATAGGCGCACGGCATACGGATGATGCCGACTACCAATGCCAAGAAACGGCGCCGAGAATCGATTGCTCCTTTAGTCCGCGGGAGAACTTTTTCGCAGCTCTGCTGAGGCTTTAGCAGTGATTTTGCGTGCTGCTGAGGCCCAGCATGTAAAAATAATTCCGCGTAGCTGCTAAGGCTCCGTGGGCTGTTGTTTCGAGTAGATCCATATCACGGGCAGTGACGACCAGTGCCAGATCGTCACCGTTGGTGACAAAATGGGATACCATCGGGGGGTGTGGGAGTCTAAGTACCCCATCGCAGGTCATATTCTATAGGGTTGAACCTCTGGAGGACCATGACTGTGGTTGTATAGTTTACGCTTTCGTGGGTAGATGCTCGGCTTTTTAGTAGGCAGGATGCTAGCATATGTCGTAGATAGGAGGACACATCTTTGTCTACAAGTGCGTTATTTATAGTGTACAAAAAAGGCGTGTTAAACTCGGTTTTGTCATCTAAGATAATAACCAGGCAATGCGACCGGTTTGCCATGGACGAATTTCTCAGCGCTTTAGCTATGTCTTAGCACTTTACCTCTCATCGCTGAATGTGTGAAATGCTGGACTCGACCGTGCTTGCTTTCCGATGGTGTCTTCTTGCCTTGTGGTATGGATTTGAGGAGACGTTGCCCGGCCGGACGAACGCCATGGGCTGTCCTGTATCGTTAGCACTGGTACGCGAGCAGAACACCAGGAATTGAATGAAGACTTCAGCGGAGCTTTTCGATCCAGTAGCTTACCCTGCACCTTGGAACTCGTCGGACTTGACAGAGAGGGCGGAAAAAGACCTAGCGGTCTGGCCTCGTTTCCGTTCGAGAGCGGTTGCTGGTTTGTGACCAACGACAATTACTGACTCATAAGCCCCTTCAATGATTAGTGCCGGCGCGGCCCGGACCGGTCATGCTTCAGCTCTCACCGAGGCAGGCAATATGAGAAACTACCAAAACATCGCATACCCATACGGGGTTCCTCACTTGTCTCCGAGACCCTTGGCGGGCCGGGCCTGTGCACTCGCGGTTTGCTACAGAAGGTCGAGAAGCAGCTGATTCTCGCCAACGGAGATAGGCGAACAGTCGATTTACTCAGACAGCATCTGTCTCTGGATGTGAAACGGGGCAATGCGGCCTCGGTCCGGGGAACCCTCCAGAGATAGCTAGTCCCTATACTGGACCTCCCGTAACGATGCACACATTCGCAGGATCCACAGTGACACCGTGTCCTCATCGTTAATGATTGATTACATTGAATAAACGATATGTATATATATATATATATATCGTATATATATAGAGAGAGAGAGAGAGAATATTGTGATGATTTAATAATCATTAACAATACGTTTGCACACTCTGCAGTGCTCGCCTACGAATATATATAATATATATACATATATATATATATATATATATAAAACAAAATACTATGCTAGTATATGGTATCGATATTTTTTAATTAGTTCCTAAAGTTATTTCTGTATTGATAACCCACTCTGTATGTATGTATATATATATATATATATATATATATATTATATATATATATATATATATATATATACATATATATATATATATTTATATATATATATATATATATATAATATATATATATATATATATATATATATATATATATATATATATATATATCTATATATATATATATATACATATGTATACAGAGTGGGTTATCAATACAGAAATAACTTTAGGAACTAATTAAAAAATATCGATAACATATACTAGCGTAGTATTTTGTTTCGAAATTGAGCACATAACTTAGCTACTAAAAAAAGCACTCAAATAATCCACTTTTGTCTTTACACACGCCCGCAGTCCCCTCAAAACGGCATCAACTATTGGTCCCAGATAGAAAACCTCAAGTTTGTCCCATTGCTCGCGAAGGGCTTGCGTGAGCTCGTCTAAATTTTAAAATCGAATATTCTCAAGACCAGCTTTTGAAAAACCCCACACTAAAAATTACATGGGGTTGACTTCTGGGCTCCGCGGTTCCTTTTGCGCGGTTCTGCTCGTGTGGGCGGTCGATCAAACTTAAATTTAAAAAAATATGACAATATTTCGGCTCATACCATGGTTGTGCTATGAGCTAATGGTATGGTTGCGGCCCCTGCTTGCGATCGGTCAACCACTCTCCGTAGCTTTCTGGGTTGTTTTTCGCGGTTAAAGCAATGTTTGCACAAAGTCAATATTTATGCCTCATTAGCGCGGTTAGCTTTGGCTTTGCACAATACAATATGAAACCACCCCGGGATCTTCATTGATAATTTTTCTGAAGCACGCACTTGATATCTGAAAATCTCTAGCGAGCTGTCTTTAGGCTCCTACAGGCACAATCTATCAATCCGGTTACGATCCCTGAGGATACCGGCTTACGGAAGCTATTCACACGTTCGCTTCACAACGTTCCGATTTAGTTAATACATCTTCGCGATGCGGTCTCGGCAATAGAACGGCCCCGTTACAGCTCCCATATAATAGCTGCTCTGCGTACACTAGCTTTGCTCACTATGGAAGTATCGTTACATATATATATATATATATATATATATAATATATATATATATATATATATATATATAATATATAATATATATATATATATATATATATATATATATATATATATAAATAAATATATATATAGCGATTGCCGTCACATTTGTTACAGTTTTGGCAAACACAGACACCAGCATTGCGGCGGCGCAACATACCCCTCCCAGCGTTCGGCGTGCTGATTTTTAAGGCGTTCCTACTTTTGCCTCCTCGAGAGGACAGGCATTCCTAAATGCAAGTTTAATTGCGAATTCCGCGCATGCTTTTCGAAGTATCTTCGCCGTCTGATCTCTTCTCGATTCTCGAAGAGCTTTTCACGGTGAACAACTACAGAACGTTGCTGCCGCTTTCCAGGCCAAGAAATGAACGGAGAGTTAGAGTGGAGAGAGAGAGAGAGAGATATCCCACGCGAGCGGCGTAAACATAAGTACGTGTGTTTGACTAATATTAGAGTATAATCACACTGGGGTTGGGCGTGCGCCATCTTGCGCTTTGAGACGTCGGCGCGTTCCGCTTTGTGTGTTTTAATCGTTTGTATTGTGTTTCTGGTCATAGCCGCCTATAGCCTCTTCCCTACCTTCTCAACATTGGAGAGAACCAAAATCAATTTAAAAGCAACCCTGTCCTGGATGGCAAGCCATTACTTCCCAAATGCGAGGCTACAGTTTTGCCACTAAACTGCCCCCCTGGGTTGGCTGCAATGATGCTGTAGGGCTCAAAATATGCATTAATTAGGTAAACGGATTGACGGTGATCCGGATCGTTTATGTCTCTGTAAGTCAGGGACTCTGTTCGGATCAATGCGGTATAGTGCTTTCCGTCTGCACGTTAGTGATGCACGTTCGTTTAATTTTTGGTTCGTTCAATTTGTTCCTGGGAAGATAACACAACATTGTTTTATACAGTACAAAAGCATACATAATAAAGAGTACAATTTTAGAATATCTAACAGTGAAACAGCGGAATCGTTTCCGGGTTGTTCAGTCTAGGTTCTAATTCGGTGACCGGCGTATTTTAACATGCATCTTGATGTGCCTTTACATATGCTGAAAGACATTTTAATGCATTTGGTGTACTTCGGTGTCCATAGCAATACCAACGGAAATAGCACCAAAAAGCTACAGCCATAAATATATATATATATATATATATATATATATATATATAGCAGGAAGACCATAACAACAAAAAATATGGTGATTACTCTTATTCTCGGTTAAGGGAATCTCAGCCATAGTAACAGGAACATGATAACAGTGAAAACAAGAACGTCAGCACATAGACGATACTTTGCGCACAACAATTTCTAGCAACTTTGTTAGCAACAAAGTTTCGTCGTGTCCTGTACCATGGAAGGAGCCATCCTGCAAGCAATTGCACCACCCGCTTCGTCTGGACAACACTGTGGCGATGCTGTAGTCGTTGCTGTCTCTTCGCGAGGCCAGTTCCCCCCGGGGGTAAGAACAGGGTGGGGCAGTCAGGGGATCTCACACAGAGCTGCGTCGTCCCCATGGCGGAGTGAGACATCAGTCCAGCCGACTCCGGACGAGTAGCTTGCATTTATCAACCGGAGCAGGAGATGAAGCGGGGGCGACACCGGGGGCAGCGTCTCTCTCGCTCTCTCAGCGGCGGCGGCTGGTTGACAGACAGACAGACAACGGATGTGTCCCCCTCTAACTGTGACTTCGCTTGGCAGTCGCCGCCACGATCACTACCGACTGCGAGCGTCGTAGTCGGTAGTGATCGTGGCGTAGAGTAGGTCGGCCACTGTTAAAGCGGATCCCTCTACCGGACCCCTCTAGCTCCGAATTCGACCGACCCCTTTTGAGTGGAGTGACTCGTTACGCTGAAGCTCCAGCTTCTCCACCCCTTCCCTTCTGTCAACGCTCTGGCCGCTTTCCGGAGGGCGCAGCGCGGGCGCGTCGTCTACAAGCTGAGACCTCTCGGCACGCGCATTAGCTGCTCGGTGTCCGTCTGCCTCGTAGGGCAAAGCCGAATGATATGCCATACGATGACACAGACGGATAGACCATGCGTCAGAAAGGGAGATGAAGGGATGGAGGGAGAGATTGAAAAGCGAGGAGACAGCTTTTCCCTGCCGCTGGGTTGGCTTGTAAACGGCCCCTCGAGATAGGAGAGGGACATCCCGTTGTTCCGTCCCCTAATTACTAATACTACTACAACAACTACTACTACTAATATGACTACACCGGTGCGTGACAATGTTGGTAATACCGCATATATACTTTTAAAATGTTTAGTTTTACTTCAGTTCAATGTCAAACGTTAGTCTGTTCACGGAACTGCATTTCACTTAAACGCTCAAGTTATGGGTAAATAAAAATGGTTGAAAAGAATCAGTCACAATCAAGACAGGAGGACATCGCACTCGACAAAGTCCAAGGGATATGCTTTGTATAAGCATTTTTCATAAAGCCAGCCACAATTGAGATTATCACGAGGACTTCTATGCAGTGTTTGGTGTATTTGTTACGCAACAACGTCAAACAATTAATGAGCAACGCGCTCGCAAATATATACGCATGCCAAGTAGTCCACTAAAACAGCATCTTCATAATACACAACAACTATAGGCAAGAACTCGTGGATAAATATACCTATTCAATCTGAGTGGGTGTCTCCCTATACAAAGCACAACAACCCCAGTTTAGGATATACCGAGATCACAAACCTGATTCAGAGTACCAAAGTAAACAGCTCTCTGTAAATGCAAAATGGCTTCCAGAACAGCGTATTTTTTTGTATCTTTGTCTCATGCAAAGTATGTAAGTGCTTACGAAGTAGCAGGCGATTGCCTTTAGCATAGCTCATACTAGTTGTTGACGTTGGAGCTGACGCAGTTAGATATTCGACCAGATTTCTTCCTACCCGGTGGCGCACTAGACTATTGTTAATATACGCAGTACGCGCCAAGTAAATAGTGAGCAAACTAGTGTCATATAGTGTCTTCGCAGCGAAACAAAGACTTCTGCGTGCGATATCGTTGGTCGCATAAGAAAACTCGGCGCTTTTAACAGGTAGATCTGGACACCAGCAACACCGGTGGCGGTTCTCGCTATTTTGCACCGCATGTTCTCTTTTTTGTTTCTACACAGGTTATATTTAACATGCATCTATGATCCGCTTTACATTGATTTGCTATTTGAATGGATCAACGGAAGCTTGGCAGAGCGTGTGTGTGAATTCATATTTCGTGTGAAAAGTCGAGCTAGGAACTCGCATCTTGTAGAGCAGCTTCGAGCGAAACCTATGCTATTGGGCTACATTGTTTTTGTTTGGTTGAGACAACTGTGCGGCATACAGTTGCGGTTTCATTACCACGTACGCTGCTGCTGCCACACACACATAGGTTTTGGATACTAAAGTAACACAAATACAGTGACGGCTTCGAGGCTTATTCGCGGCTATTCAAGAGTGCCTCAGGTTTCAGTGGTGGGAAAAGTGTATATTGTATTAGCAACTTCGGTTCATTTGTGAACTATGGTGGGTCGTGACGTGGGTTCCGCCGTTCGATTAGGTGCTGATGAGGAATACAAAGAATATCTGCATATATGGCAGCAGATCAAGGTGATGTGCCACCCGACCGACGCCAGAAGACGGAACAAAGGCGAAACGAAACTGTTTAACGAGAATATAGAGCCTAACCTAGGGTCTTAAAATGTTTTGGTTTAACAACACAATAACAAAATACGTAATGTAAGGTTTCCCCGTCGATTTGCCTTCGCCCTGCGTCGGACAGTAGTGTCATTAAAATCTTCTTCCAACGCGGATATCTCGGGTGGGTTGTACGATACGATCGATCAACGGCTCGATACGACAAACGTGAGCACCGGCTTCATGTTCACAAACGCTAACAGACCGCCATTAATGCAATTAAAGTGTTCGAACGTTTCTATTTCGTAGAGAGTATTTTTGTCGTATTCGAGGAGGTTGACCACCAGTGATGTCAATGAAGCAACCATCCACGAGTCTTCGTGTATTAGTCACAACGAGCCATTAGTCCTGTACTGTACTGTACTGCGTCAATGTCAATGTGGTCGGGGCGGCCTCAGCAGCGGATCAAGATTGCTGACAGAGTGGATGCGTGTCGAAATGCCTAAGAAGCAGTAGAGACCGACTGTCGTAATGCGAGATCATTGCGTATTCATTACGCTCGCACGCACGCGCTATTGTTTGGGTCAGTCTGTGTTGCAACCCAGTGCGCTCGAGGCTGAGCCCGACCGGCTGGTTGGCCGGCCTGCCAAGAAGGCCACTCTTCATAGTCCAGAAGACGGCCGCTGTGCTTCTGGCGCTCGTAGCTGTTGTAGTATCAGTCGCTGCACTAGTCGGCCTGCGGCGACGGCGTCGAAACCAGCTGTGCCGTCGGCGTCTAGGACTGTCGTGTCTAGGTTAAAGGTCTAAAGGCCTGTCACAGAGGTTGTGCCAGCCAAAGAATACGAGCGTCGTCATGGTCGAGTGTTTGTGAATATGTCCTACTCTACTAGAGACCTACCAAGGTCGACAGGCGGTTTTATTTGCATTAGTAAAATAGTAGTCGGTAATGAACTGGATACGACGAAATACAACGCAACATCACACGAAGTCTGAAAAGAGGAATACCTATATATATATATATATATATAGAAGGAAGGATATAAACCGGATATTTAAAAGAGTGTTCGGACATAGAAGCCTACATAGTCAAGTTTGTTATTAAATAATGGTGTTATAATGAGTGTTCTGAGAATAAATCGATATATCTTAGCTTATCATGGCCGCTGCTGCCTCACTGCTGAGCAGGTGGACTCCACTGTCTTGGACTCAAGAGGCAAGCAAACATACGGGCCACAGCCATTCGCCAGTGCTTCGTCTTGATTGACTGGTGTATTCACTTGATAAGAGTGTGTACACTTGTCACCCTTTTATGTCTGAAGCGCATAACGCTGCAGCTATTAGTTACCTACCTCGTACTCCCCCGTTTTGCTTTGCTTGGAACTGTGATATGCACTATAATAGTCTAGTGCATTTTCAGCTGTTCGTCGTATGTACGAATTGACCTGTGTTAATACTGTTACTTTAACTTAGGCAACACTTATTTCTCTTAGGGGGTTTATCGATTGAATAGATCTTTTGACAGTGTGGTGGTACCTCGAATTAAATAAGTGTCGCTCTTATAGTTTAGCGTTGCTTTTACGTTCACGTATACACGAAAATACCAAATGCTTTACACACACGACCTTAGCATGCTACCAGGCTTGCAATTCAAGCACTGTACTACGCGTGCATATACAAAAGCAGCCCGTAGACGCGTAATCTCGTGTACGCACGACATGTGCCCCTCCTCCGGGCAACAACTGTATAGTATGCCATTTTTATACACTCCTATCGTAGCGCATATATTTGACAGACCTATATTTGGTCTAAAAGTGTATATTCTCTCTCGATGAGTGTTGAATGGATTAGGTAGCTTAGTAGTGACATAAATATACTCTAACACACACACACACACATTGAGTACCATGACTTTTGGCGTTTCCGACTGTAAGACATCTTGCCCAGACGAGGTGTTTTCTATCATGGAATGCCTTGAACACGAATTGCTACGACGAATGGCTTCGATATGACAACGAGGAGCGTCGACCAACGTAATGCCTAATCACTTAACCACTCAATCACGACCTGTTGCCACGCTGTACCACTTAGTCTGCTCTCAGACATAAACAGAAGCAAATCTTTTTTTCTGCTATGTTTTTCTTCCTGTTCCTTTGTCTGTCTGGTTTGCCCGCTCTCAGTCGCGTTGCGTCTCTCGTATGTATGTGCGTCTGGCTTTTTCTTTGCGTTCTTTTGCTACGCACACTGTTCGCTTCCTATATTGCTTGCTACTCTATTTTTAGCCTGTTGGCTTGTTGAATCTCTCTGACGTCGATCGTTCCTCGATCCTTCTGAGTTTTTGCCATCAGAGTTCTCGGTCTGTGTCCGAGTTGTTCGACCACATCAGCACTATCGCTATATGAGGCTGGCCACTCTTGTTTTTCATGTTGTTGTTGTTGTTGTTATTGTTTTTATTGCAACTGCAATGTTGCTGTCCAATTGTCTGCTGGCCTGCTGGATGGGTGACGTACGTTTTTGACCCAAGTACAACTTTCAGCGGCCGACTGAAGGCCGACTAAAACCTGACCGGCGAATTTAGAGAAGGCCTCACCACGAGACGACGCCTATATATGTATAGGGCGGGGGGGGGGGGGGGTGTAGGATGCAATGGTGTTGCCATTTTCAATTGGCTATGCCAAACGCCTTTGTCATTTGTTTCGTTGTTTTGTTGGGCAAGCCATCCAAAAAGTAAGAAGCAACAAAAACGTATACGCTGATGCACAAAGATAGATAGGAAGAGCACAGCTATTAACTCTCGCCGTCTCGTAGACGGTCACCGTCACGGATTTCAAACCTGACCAATGCTTGAAGGGCTGTTAAAGCATTCTTTTTCACTAAGTAGAATATTTTTGTCGACAGAAAAAATAAGGGCAGATATAAAGCTATTTAATTCAATGTGTAGATAAATATTCACCATGTATATATGTAGTGGTGGATTGAGCAGCTAACACTCAATTCTGCAATACCGGGGCGTTGTCATGCGTGAGACCGAATCCTACTCGGTTGAAATTATTTATTTTTCCTTCTGGAATATGAATCTGGTTGAACATTGTCCGGATGCTAAATTTATCTTCCAAAAACTGTTAAATTAAACTAGCACTATTTTTGTTAACAACGTAAATTGCGAAATCGATCTTGTAGTGTTGGTGCTTGGTCCACAACATCAGCGTTCTCATCTAGGTCCGCTGGTTCTTAAGCCCAGTATGAGCACAAGCAGAAAGGAAGTGATGCCGTTCAATGGCTTTCTACAAGCCAACACTAGTAAGATGTGAAAAGCAGTATTATGCCTAGAGCCCGTCATAGCAAATGCCACTGATGAGATGTTTCAGATCGTGTTAAACATTTATATATATAGATATATACATTGAGAGTGAGAGATTATTAGTACGACACACACCGTTGAGGTACAAGCGATTCTGTTACAAAGCGTAAGGTCAAAGCACATGATAGTAATAATTGCACGAGGAGGTGCAACACCAACTTCTCAGCGATGCTTTCAGCGATACTACCAGAGCCCGGCGGAAAGCCGTATACGCGAAGGATTTGGGTTCATGGTTACATGCCCTCCCGGCACCCCCATGGGCCCGCATTTTGACCATGAGACGACTTCTCCTATTGCCGCTCGTCTACGACGAGGAACAAACCTAGTCAGCTTTCATCGATCTTAGTCTGGTCACTCCGGCAATGAACAGGAACAGTACAGCCTATCGTGTAATATGAGTGAGGGACACGGCGCCCTTGGATTGCTGCCATCAGTGAAACCTTTAGCAGAGCTCTTGCAGGTCATGCGACCTTCCGTGTGTCCTAGAGCTGACTGATGTTTATGCGGAGATAGATGGCAAGCATCCAGACGGGATGAGGACACGTACATATTTCGAGTCGGGTAAAATGCTGGCTTTGGGATGCAGCGTCAACGGACTCCTAAGACCGGCAACGTCCTGAACATCGCACCATTATTATTCTTTAAGCAACATCTCGATCGTGACATACAGCGTACGCATCTGTTTGAGGAGCTCGTCAAAAGTGCTCTTTACAAGGGCTAGACCAAACAAACACTTCGGAAGGTTCCGTACACGCCCGCATGAATTTTCCAATACGATACCTAATTATTAACGATTAAATAGATGACATATTTGCATATATATATACTAAAATTAAAAACAAAATATTTGTTCGGACACTTCGGAAGGTTCCGTACACGCCCGCATGAATTTTCCAATATAATACCTAATTATTAACGATTAAATAGATGAAGCATTTGCATTTGCATATGTATATATATATATATATATATATATATATATATATATATATATATATATATATATATATATATATATATATATACCAAAATTAAAAACAGAATAATTGCTATAATATTAAAGCAGCGTCATCATAATATAAGCAGTGGCGGATAAGATGAGCAAGCTATCTGACATAGCGCAGCTTGTGGCGCCCATCTGGCGCCCGTTGTTCTTTTATCCGTTACCTCACGCACGCACAACGCACACCACCCCACACGATACGGAATAAATTGCTGTTCCCTCGGCGGAAAACTGGTTATGCCGCAACGCTCCAGTAATTGTATAGCTTGTCCGATATCCACGCATGTCAAGTATGTCTTCCCTCATCAGAGTTGAGCCACCAAGCATATCGCCGATAAGCGCATTAATATGCCCCGTCTGGTGGCGTTTGCTACTTGGCTCCGTTGCTAGGACATCACTGGTACCGTCTAGACGGCCTCTTTCCCTATAGAGCAATTGACCCTGCGCTTGTTATTGCTTTAAATATTAGTACTTTTAATAAAGCTTTACTGTAATTGTTTTACGGTGCCTTCTACTAAAATGCACTACTGCTCTAAGTGAAAATCTTGGAGCTTGGCAGATTGTACGAACTAATTGTGTACATGTTTATCGATCGAGCTTCAACGCGGATTCATTGCATTTTTTTGGGGTGTTATATTTGCCTGGGCATTTTGCCCAATAATATGACGCAATCTGATAGCGGTTTTTCATAGCATGCAACGCTATCAAAGGATTACCTTTTTTCAGTCTATCTTTTACGTTTTTGAATCGCTCTATATTTTTGATCGAATGTATAACACCGGCGGTAGGTCCGCCGGTGATAATGATAATAGTTTAGTAACTGAAATGCTGCTTCGGATCAATTGAGCTCTCTCAAGATTCAGAGTAGCAATTTTCTGCGTAACGACACTTGCCAATTTGATTTGCATGCTACAATTAGGTATCCAGCCGAGTTTGCTTGCCCTAAAGCGTAACTATCTCCTTACTCGTTTCAGAAGTCTGCATTGCGTCAATGCGGTGACGGTAACACACTAGACGTATATAGCCTCTCTTAATTTAAATTAATTAAATTAATCTCTAAATGAATCGTACGACCCCATGGCAAGTAGCATCACTCTCTCGCCAGTTGTACTGTTTTGCGCGGATATGAAACGTTCAGTTACTGAGTGTGTTTTAGAACAATCGATACCTCTTTGATCAAGCAGACTACTCTGTTGACTTTGTCATTGATGCCAGTAAATTACAAGTAAAGTTGACAAACCGTTGTGTGGCAATTATGATTAACTTTCTAGATTTTTCAAACCTGATTCGTAGCAGCAGACGCATAGTAGTGACTGTATTGATTATTTCATGAAGCGCACAGAGCATAGCAGGGGGGCCGTGCTACTCGTGGAGGCGGCCCATCCCAATCGTCGACGTGATTCCCACCGTTGTCGTCTATCGCAGTCGTTTAAGCACACATCATTCGTATGCTCCGTTTGCAGGCCTCCCCCAGACCTTGCTATTCTAACAATAAACACGCTCTGAAAAAAGGGAAGAAGCGATAGCCGTTCGGGTTCTGGTTTTGCGACCAACCTGAACTCAACGTACCGCATAGATTAGCGAAAACGCCTTTGCTTACCGAATAAAGGGTGGGAGAAGGCTGGGATGCAGGCAAGCTTGCGAAACCGCCTCGCTACACGCCCGGCAAACATATTATTGATGATATCCAATTCTTGCGACACATTTAGGTGCAAGCATTATTTGGCTCCTACGCAACGGTGGTCAAAATACGATCTAAGCTAATGAGCTCTGATTGTAACTGCTAACCAGTTAGCACCTTTGCAGTACGAGTACTTTTAGAAACTTCACTAATAGTCAACCTTGGTCGATAGCATTCGTGCTCCCTTCCTTATGTCGGTAAAACAACGCTGAGTGGGATTCGATAGGTGCTGCAAAATCAGATATAAGTTTTAATAACAAATGTACGCTTAACTAAATATAAGTGATTGGCTTGATAAGTTGTAATGTGTATCGTTGAGACGCCACAGTCATCAAGGAAAATATTTTGCGCAAAAACACTGTTGGCTGGCGGGATGTTTCAGGCTTTTTGTCGGGGTTGTTGATTATCGGTGCTATGTTGGAGTGGCGTAGACAGAAACACAACAGCAGACGTAGACAATCGAACGATTATCTACGATTTCGTACTAAACGAAGTCGTCGTCCAATACGAACAAAACAATGCCGTGTAGCGGTGCGGCGGAAAATCACCCGAAAGCGCGCTGTACTGCTGGTAGCCTAGCTATGAGATGGTGGGGTGTCGGAGAGGGAAATGTCGTTGGGCTATTGGTACTTGTTGCAATCGATGCTAACCTGTTTTTCGTGTTGCCTACGCTTTGGCCGGGTCTGTCGCCGCTAAGACATCTGTTTCTGCTGCTGCTGCTGTTGCAAAGGTGGCGGTGCGAGAGACGGGTGCAGCGGGAACGTCAATATGTTGTCGTCGTCGTCGCCTCCGACCTGCTAGCTAGGATGTTTGCGTGCCGAAGCCGAAGAGATCTAGGACTTCGATGCTTGAGGAGTCCGCCCCTCACCCCTCAGCCTGTGTGGGGTCACGGCGTGGCCTCCTGCCTGCTACCTCCTGCTATTGGTGGTGGTGGGGGTGGTGGGGGTTGTCGTCGCCGTCGTCACCGTAGTCGTGTTTCGATTAATCTGGCCGCGTCTTGTTTGAGTGCTCGTTTTTTCCATTTGCGGATCGACAAATGTCGTTCGCTTGGTCGAACCCGCCATCTCGTTCAACGGCGAACGGTCCTAGATCGTTGGCTGGACGGAGAATGGAACGTTGGCCTCTCACGGACCCTCGAAATCAGGTGCAATAGCCATAAAGGACGGTGACGATAACATCAAAAACAGCAGTAGCAGCAGCAATAAAAATACGAACAACAGATGCACGTTCAACAATTCCTATATGAGTGACTATGAGAGCAACAGTACAGAAAATTGGCCGTAGTAGCCTTTAGGCTATGCAAAGACAAAATAATCGAATATATATATAAATATATATATATATATATATATATATATATATATATATATATATATATATATATATATATATATATATATATATATAGGTTGTCCGTTGTGGTCAGTGATTTTTTATGTACATAGAGAGAAAAGCGCGGAGGATTATTAGCAGGGTTTAGGATGGCAGATAGGGAAGAAGGGTGTATATATCAAAACACCCGTGCTGCTGTTTACTGACGATATGATAGTGTTAGGGCGGGGCACTATCGAAGTCCAACAAATGCTGAATGCATATGTGGAAACAGCGGAGGAACTGGACATGGCGTTTAATGAAAAAAAGAGCGCAATTTTAGTATTTAATGGGGTTGGGGGGGGGAAGCTTGTATTACGAGGACAGCAATTAGACTTTAAAAGTCAATACAAGTATATTGGACTGACAATGGCTACCGGGGATGATTATTTAGAGGAAGAAGAGATATTACAAACAATACAATAAGAAGTGATAAGTTCTGCATTAAGTTGCCGTTTTAATTGCGCCAGGGAGTTTCTAGAGGGGGGAGGGGGATGTCAAAATGTATACAAAGGGAAGTACAAAGTAAGCTAAGATTTTGTATTAGGATTAAAAATGTCACAAATACCAGATGCAGCTGGTGAAGACGGCACTAGGGATCAAAACAAGGTGGGATCGCAGGATAGAGATCGCAGCTAGGGAGATTGTGCACAATAGTCAGCATTCTCGAGAGCATATCGGAGAAAAAGATGAAATTGAGAGTGAACAATTCAATGCCAAGCGAATAAGGTTTCTCTTTAATGGGATCTAGATATAAACATCTGTTTCGGCCTTTGATTGCACGTTGGACTGACTATAGGAGCTCATCAGTTCCTCCAGGCAGCCAGTATGTCACGACTACAAAAGAGCAGAAGATACAGGAGGAACACTTCAATTAAAGTGACTAAAGTAGGATTTGGAAATCATTGACTATTAAAACTAGCTGTACTTCTAAGGACTGCATCGTTAAACTCAGACAATAGGATGGGTTCTGCCGTATCCTTTAGTAGTGTTATGGGTGCTGTCCCGGCGAAGATGCCTGCAGGCTTTTGCGTCCGCACTCAATAAACGAGAGAAAAAGAACTCGTAGAACGAAAGAGAGAGGGATGTATGTAAAGATTATTTCTCAGAGACGCTTCATACGTGTGGCCAGTTCGCGGTTGACGGAACTGGGGGCTACCGCCACGACCAGTGACGGGCAATTGCGGGATATTGTAGTGGTCCCGAAGCACCGGGATGCTTAGACGAAGACAAACGATGCATTTGCGTTGGATTTCTCCTACACGAAATGCCATCAGCTCTGAGTCATGCATGCGAGCGTCGTCAGGAACAAGCCCTATACTAATGGAACGAACGCTGAGACTCGAGTCATTCATTAGATTACGCCACAATTAACTTTGTTGCGTGGTGTTAATGAGTCTGTCTAGGTAGGACTAATTAAAACAGAAGAACAGATGCGCAAGCGACTTCTCGCGATGGGTCTCGCCATCCCACTTTGCCATCAAAGTGGACGAAACTAGGGTGTCCATATTATGATGTTCAAATACGATATGCATATCTTGGAGGCATTAATATATATATATATATATATATATATATATATATACATAAAACGTCAAGCAATTAGTGGTCATTAGGTCACTCTTCTATAGTGGCCATATGTTCTTCGTTTGTTCATAAAAACCATACATTAATCCCTTTTCATAACGAGCTTTTTGCATCAGTCCTTAATTGGTTTAAATCTGATAGACTACAGAATGATCTTAGTTATAGCACTTATGTTTGTACTACTACAAAGCGCTTCACCGCATAAACTCAATTCGTGTGTCTGCTTGAAGCTGATAATGCTACAATGGCAATAGGGGGAAGAACATGAACTTAAATAAACGTTGACGGATTAACTGCTCTCTTTGGCTGTACAAAAAGTCTATCTGCTTTTTTGTGCCTATTGTGGTCAGTATGTGTGCACGTTGAAGTTCTCCATGTTTACTAGTTTGTAATTTTTTTGTTTGTAGAAAACGTTCTTTGTTCTCATTATCTACACGGTAAGACAATGGATTTTGGATTTTAGGAAGAGTCCTGATAAGCCCAGCTAATACTGCTTTAACATATTTTTAAACGCTGCATAGCTCATAGCACTTCTTATATATATATATATATATATATATATATATTTATATATATACATGTTGGGCTACTCCCCGGGTTCGTAATTGCAGAAAACTAAAGCAATTCTAACACATACGACCTAGTTTGGCTGAAAATAAATTGACTAAACGACTGCTGTAAAATCCGACCAGCTGCCACAGCAGTGGCAGCGGCGGCATTTATATGAATGTCGAGAATACAATGAGCGCGGTACTCTTATTATTCTTTACAGGAAGTGCAAAGCTGCAAGAAGAAGAAGGGGAACTCTCTAAAACGTATGAAATGTGCCTGCCCACAGACAACTTGGAGTGACCAGTCAGCTGGTCCACCCCGGCGGCCGTTGGAGAAAGCGAACCAGGACTAGCAAAAACCGAGGGAACCTGTCAGGGAGGTCGGGAATCGGGCGCGGGTGGAACAGTGCGAGAGGCAGGAAGAGGGTTAGAGTCGAGAAAAGAAAGTAGAGTGTGAATGTAAGACGGCAAACGACTAGCTTCATCAATGTATAATCGTGATCAGTATCCTCAACGTTATCATCATTTGAAGCATTTTAATCATCATCATCGTCGTCATCATCATCATGACCGTATTATTATTATTATTATTATTATTATGACCGTTGCCCCTGCTGTTGCTGCTGCCGCCATTGGCATCGTTGAATAAACGAGCGACTGGCGATGTCCAATTACCAGCCAACGTGCGCAGCAACTTCAAATTGCCCTGGGCACCCGTCGTTTTCTATGCCTTCCCCTCCTCCCTTTCTCCTCCTTCTGCCTTGCTCTCTGTCCTCCCTTTCTCCTCCTTCTGCCTTGCTCTCTGTCCTCCCTTGCGCGCGCTCTCTCACCCCCCTCCTCTCTCTATTTTTTTTCTCTCCGTCTGTCGGGATCACCGCAGGGAAATACATCATCCCGATTCCCTACTACCCCAACAACTTCCTCACAGAGTACGGTCTTCGGCGGGCGCCGGTCGTTCTTCCTGCCCGTGGTCCTGGTCGTCGTCGTCGTCACTATCATCATCGTTGTCGTTGTCGTTTTTCCTGCTCTAGCACTGCTACCACCACCACCATCATACCCTAGAGTCCACTTCCCGGTTGTCAGACGCCCTCATAAGACCACCGAACAAGCGACCGCGTGACCGCGCCCCCCCCCCCGGATAGCCAACACACGATCATCCCCACAGGCCCTAGACCGATTGACCGACAGACAACCAACCCACGGTGATTTCGGCTCCTCCAGCCGAGCGGGAGTCGCCTCGGTAACTACCACCACACGGCCCAGCAGCCGCCCCAGCAGCCGGATTAACTAGTTCCATGCAGTCAGTCATCACAACCGCTGCCTGCTCGAGTGCTTTTCGAGTGGTTTTCACTGAGGGGATTGCGCTTGGATTGGGATTCAAAACAGCAGTCTTCACGCCGGGGAAAGGGGGGGGACATGCTATTCAGTGATAGACGCATCGTCAACGACGACGACGACAACAACAGCAGCAGCAGCAGCAACAACAGTAGATACACCGGTAGCAACAAGTCATAACAATCAACCGAATCAATTTCACGGAAATCATTGCGCCGAACGAGTAGACGTGTTGTTTTACGTAACGGAACACGAAGCAGGGTTCCTTCAAACGAAGCGGGCCGAGTCGGTAAAAACCAAGTCTCGTCCTTCATTTCCACGTAGTCTTTGAGAATGCGGTATCTCACTTGGGTGATTATTAATCACAACAAAGAGAGCCTTCGACGTCCTTAATATCAGCGGCAGGTCTCTCTCCTTCTCTTTTCTCTAGGCCTCTGTAGCAACTTGGAGATTATTGTGTGGGTGAATCCGGTTTTCGGAAACGGTGCGGGAAAACGGCGCGATACAACTGGGCGCATGCTAGGAAAAAACCAGGCAAGAGAGAAAACGAGTTTTGCTATTTATCGCAACATTTTCTGAAAAGAGGGTGATGGATCCGTACAGTGACCTAAACGGGTCAATATCTTACACACACAAGTAACATAATCCCAGAGTTGCTTAGAGTGTTCCAGCAATTCCCTTGATACTCGTATACGTTCAAAGTATATTGTTTAAACCTCAGCAAATTTGTTATTTCTTCACGTGTTCTGTCTCGTCTGGCTAACCGCTTCATGTTTCATGAATGTAGCGCTCACCAGAATGATAAACTACCGTTTTGGCGTTACGTGAGGTAAATGATACAGCGTTCTCAGCTCAAAATAGCAGAACGCTAAAACCAGAATTTAAATGGTATCTTGCCGCGTTTTTGGCGCCTAGTAGATACAGTTGGCCGGTAAAAGGTATTTTTGCTCATTTCAATTTTCCGTTGGAAACATTTCTGTCACGGGAGAGGTTGCAGACTCAGACCGGCGGCGCAGCAGAAGAATCGTTAAATGTTGACGTCTGTCTTCAAACTGAAAACTCTGAAAACTAAAAACTTTCTGTTTACTACTCGTATATGGCAGTATCTATAACGAGTCTAAGATTGCCGCAATAATGAAGCGGCATATTCTCTCTTTAGGAACTGATCATTTGCTTTTGGCGCGGGAGCTTATTTATATACCTGTATACATGTAGTTGTCTCTCCATTAAATATGACGCGGATGATGTTCGCCATTGGAAACGCTTGCTTTCGACCAATAACTGGGCGTAGCCGTGCGAACGCTTCAAAGAAAGGTACAGCTCGAGGGTGCAGGACGTTATATGGGAAATTTAGCGGCCGGTGTACTCGTTACTTGGCTCTCTAGGCACGATCCACAGCAATCGGCGCGTCTAAGACACGTCAAGAATTTTCGCCTGTTGCGCTTTTTGCTTTGTCTGATCCTACGAGGCTACCGGAGAGTCTTTGCTGACTGCTGTCAGCAATCGTGGCGTTACGTTTACAGTATTCTATAGTCGTAGCCTCTGCATCCTTATGTGTTGAAACACACCTTTAGTCCGCTGACAGTTTGACGGGTAGCTCTGTTACTGCAAGGTCTAGGTTATGAATTGGCTCAGTTTTATTAGTAAGTGCCAAATATTACTGCTTCACAGTTGCTGTGTATGTATATATATATATATATATATATATATATATATATATATATATATATATATATATATATATATATATATATATATATATATATATATATAAAGAGATATACAGAGAGAGGGAGCTAAAGAAGGAGTGGCGGTGTGGCCTAAGGGTCTAGTGCAATAGACGGTTGTCATCTGCTGGAATGTCGCCGGTTTAATCCCTGTTGTTGATCGCATTTTATTTGAGTAATGCTCATTGAGAATAGACACCTGAGAGTCTGCAATCATACTGCCACAAGGTCTCTTGGGCTTATGTATCCACTTATGCTGCCGCTCTAAACGACCTTGATATAACATGTGTGTATATATATAGCGTCCAGGTAATTTGCCTATAAATTTGCAGTACAAAGGCAACTTCAAATAATAATAAATGCACGCTTGGTACATCTCACTATGGTTAAAGGGTGGTGCTCCAAGATACGCGAGCCATACTTTATGACAACTGGCAAAATATTCAGAATTTTCAGACCCAAACTATTTGTCTAAGGCGCATATTACATCATTGTTGGTCTGATATCTCTCTGGTAGGATGCTCCTTGAGGCTTCCAAACAGATAATAGTCGCACAGGCTCAGGCCCGAAGAATATGCTTTGGAGCTTTAGTTAGCGTAAAATACGATTTGGGGCGTTAGTTAGCGCAGAATGCCCGTGGGCATATAGATAAGATACATATAGGCGGGCGCATTGTCGTGGTGAAACAGCACAGTCTTCTTCTGCATCGCGGGCCATAGAACTGTGATGCGTTTCGTCAGCTGGTCGTCCAAGAGTGTGGTATAGTACTCCCTAGTTCTCGCTCTTCCTGTAAAATGATTGTCAATTGGTAGAATACTCTTTGCGTGTCCGAAAACGGTCGCCAACACTATTCCTTTGCTTTTCAAAATTAACATGCGTGTCAGTTTTTGCTCATTTGTTAGGACGTGCGGTACTAGACTTTGCTTCAATTTGTTTTCGTTCATAAATGCTGATGCAATATTTGTAGTACTTTATCGTGACCTAGACCCATTTCTTTCGCCGCATTTCTTTCGCGCAGCCTCAGTGGCGGTGGTCAGTCATCACGATGTTTGTAGATTTTTAGAAGTTTTCTCATCCGAAGCTGGGTTTGGCCGTCCAGAACGTGGTGCATCCTTAATGCCTATACTACCTCGTTTGATTAAGGCAATCCATTGATAATGGTATTCCGTAAAAACAACGGTGCAAGGTTTCCGGAAACTGCATCTAATTTGGCTTTAATTTCCCTTGCAATAAAGCCTTCAAAAATGTTTAATCACAGTGCGGTGCTCGTTTGGATCCATTGTGAACTGTTGCATGACCTGCTACAAGCTTCATTCGGAACCAATCCACATGATACTTATTTTTGTTACTTCCGGAGAACGTGTATCTCCGACGTTGTGGTCGGCATGGGCTTTTTGAGATTGTAAATAGGCGATGTTATGAACTTTTTGACTCTCCTAGTGTACGAATTCTTGTAAACTAGGATATATATATATATATATATATATATATATATATATATATATATATATATATGTACAACGATGTTTAAAATACATCTATCGCTTAGTCTGGCTAGAAATAGAATGTCCGTAGGAGACTTAATATGAGTGAGATAAATGTGATAACGATTACTATGATTAGCACGCCACTTTTTAAATTACACTTCTTGAAGTTGTTTGTGGTTTAGTTATTTTTATATACGCAAAGTGCTATGTAAGCGCGTTAATTAAAATATTACACGTCGCAGCGAGAACAAATCGAGGTCAGATCTAACCTGTGCTGCCCCAGTCGTAAAGAGATCTCAGAGAGCTTGGGGCAAACTCGTGTGCATGGACCTTATTACTCGATATTTTTACTCGACACCACAATAGCAAAGTTTAACGCGCGTCCTTAGGCACGCTTACGCGAATAGCCATGATTGCATTCTCCTCATTGGCGACGGTACAGGCTTGAATGACATATAGTTTGGATATGCGTACGCTTCCGTGTGACCTCGTCTGGTTGTGACAAAATCGGGCTCTTGAGCTGTAAGCACGGGTTGTCTTACAGCTCTGTACTCGGTTGTCTCGGAACAAAGATATAGCAATCGAACTTCTGTGGGCGCAGATTCCCTGTATCAGGGTATTCTGGTGGCGTGGTCTAGCGGACTAGTGCGCTCATGGTTGTCATCTACCTGGGTGTCGCAGGTTTGATACCTGTTGTTGATCGAATTTTCTTTAAGCGATGAATCGAGAATAGATGGTAAACCACATACCTCTGAGAGTCAACGGCCGTCCTGCCACCAGGAATGTTGGGGCTATCGGTTCGTTTTCAAGAGGTAAAGCCATGGTCAGTGACAGCACTGCGGTGGATGCACTGATACCGTATTTTGTATGCATAACGGCGCTGATGACACCGGTTATTCTTGTTATCATATAAACAGGTAGCATATAAACAGGACATCCCTGAAATATATAAACAACTTCAAATATCTAGGGGTGATACTCCCTACAAACGGTCGGTCCTTCGTGGAGCACATTACGGACAGAGCGCGCCGAGCGCTGGTTGCGAGTGTTAGTATACGAACTCCTTCGAGACTATCCCTACGAACGACGCTGTCTTTGTTCAACATGAAGGTAGCGCCAGTCGCCTCCTACGGAATACAGGTCATCTGGGATTATCTCTCGTCGGCGTAACTCAAAAAGCTCGAGCGGATTAAGTTTGCATTCCTGAAACGAGCTCTAGGTCTGCATCGTACATCGCTAAACAGATACGTTTATCTGCTATGTGACACGCCGTTGCTTATAGAGGACCTAAAGCGTAGATTCAAGCTCCCTTCCACTCCGGCCTACGCGCAATTTATCAGCTTTTGGGACGAGAAAATGGCGGAGATCGATCCTGATTTCTATAGCACGGGTGCGATTACCTCTGAAATATGGAAACAGGCCGGACGAACGAACCGACACGTTCTCACGCGCATTGCTGTTCATGGCTTTCATGACGTTTTATGCGGGACGGGGGGGTTTCATGCACCTGCATATACATGTATCTGTACAAGATGCGGTGAAAGATGCCCCAGGTACCACGCGGCATCGTGTGTTGCGGTACCGTCGTTGAATAGCCTATCAGATGCGACTCGGCGCAGTCAAGGTGCGGACGCACAGGAGGTTAGCTTTAACCGCTTTTAATATTTCTATAATTATTTGAAACGTTCATACTAGACAATTGTATTTTTAAAGACACAAAATAAATATTGTTATTCTTGTTATCTCTGGCGAAGCCGGAATCAAGCAAATTGCTCATGCTTGTCTCACGACGTATAAAGAAGCGTTGTGATGATTATGGGTACGTTATCTTAGGTCGCAAAAACAGACTTTGTCGCAAGAGGAGGACATTACAACATTGCAAACACTTTCAACGTCAATATACCGGTTCCGCGCAGTTTGGCAGCGTTGTTTGGACAGTTACTTTTGCTCAAACGCTACATTACCTCGTTACGGTTATAAGTAGCGTTTAGGCCCCTCTAGTGCCTTTTTTTTGACCGACATCGTCGTGATTATAAAAAGCTAATGTCAACCTCACACAAATTGATGCATTTTGTTGACATAGGCCCAAGTTTTGCTACGGGCACCAGAGATACGACGCCTTCATGAACTAGTTAATGTGTAACTGATTTCTTCAAGCGGGTAGATCGTACAGATCAGTTTTTTAGACGGCAGAGTGTGCTGATTTTTTGAGCTCGCATAAACAAGCATAGTCGACTATCGGCGACTTCACGGATTGCCTACAGCGACTGGATTTCATCGCCGGACCTCGCAAAGACGCCGTACGGGGCTTTGGACTTCTGCAGAAGTCATAGTCGTAACGTAAATGAGGAACGGGGCCGGTCGAGGGCTGACTCGCGTCTGGCAATGAAGTTCGGTGGTCCCTTGATGAGGTCGGCGAGGTTGAAACGACCATTTTGCTACATAAGGCGATTTTTAATTGTTTTCCAGTAAAACACAAAAAACAGTTATTGCTAGCCGAACTACGTGCGTCCGGGTTGAAGATCGAACACACGGTGATACACAGGCAACACAGAGACTGCGCGCTAATGAAAGATTTAATGAAAACGATTTGTTTGCTTTTCCGAAACACTAGTAAATGAAGTACCACGGCAACGATTGCCACTCGCACGTGTCGACTGTGGTCGAACGTCGTTTTATATCAATGATGCGATATCCGCTAAACCTATTTTAGCTATCTTTTAAACTTTTAAAGCATTTCAACCACGTCCTTTTTATTACATTACTTTTAGTCCTTTCCTTCCGTTACCTTTTTGTGTTGAGGCATTTTTATTCATAGCACGAGCATAGCAAAGTGGACGCCTAAGTTCTGTATAGAAATTTTACATGATTGCATCCACAATTATGCGCATTTATTTTCCGCATTCTACTGTATTTCTTTTTTTAGGTCTTTACTTGACGTCGCCAACGCTTGTTCGTTTGTTGTTTGTATTATTTTAATTACAAAAATACCTTTAAAGAACAACGCCCAGTAATATTCCAAACAGCTGGATTATTGGAACTATATGCCTGCGCGGCGCCTCTTCGAATGTTTGCAAGTTATACACCGCTTGACAATGCTGCATGTATATTTTAAGCATAAACGTATAAACGGTTTAAACATGTACATGCAGTGCGTCGAATAAAGGCAGAAGTATGTAAAGGATCGGCGCATTATCCGTGTTCACTCCCGCTTAATGAAACGAAGCTTCTGCGGGATGACATCGGGAAAAATAGATCGTGGCGGACGGATTTTGACGTTTTTCCCAGGTTGTTCTGAAGCGATGGTGAAGTGCTGAAGGAGATTCGCAAAATATAGAAACACCTCGAGAACTGCCAGACTCTCACCAGGGCATGCACGTTTGCCTATTGAGAACGCCCACACCTAAAAGACATCACACAGATTTCACGACGGAAAGACATGATCATATAGGATGCATCTGCAGACACTGCCTGTTTCACTACTTGTAGTTGACTTGATCCAGGGTCCCTCTGGAAGTTTTAAACCATTTTAACAAGATTTTTGGCGAACATTTTTACGCCTAGACAGACACATAGAGAGCATCGATTCAGAAATCGTTTCCTATTTTATGAGTCTACTTCTGCATGATGTACCTTTTCCGTGTTGATGAGTTTTCCGTTGCCTATAAACCGTTCCGGTCGGAATTCATATGGATCTTGGAAATTTTCGGGATCGTAGTGTACGGATTCGATGTCTAGTAGCACACCCTCGTGCGGACCGATATCGTATCCACAGAGTGCAGTTGCGTGCAGCGTCCTGTACGAACAGCAAAGAACACATAACGGTCCCAGGTCATTTCTACAGAGTCAGGATAATTAATAAAAAAAGATTAACAGGTAGAGCAATGCAGATGATACATGAGAGGTCAAAATGTCTAGAGGAGGGAGAGACCAATACTTTAAGACGATTCTCCTTCATGTCGGAAGCACTTTAGTCTGTCTGATTGACGTTGCGGCTCCTAAGTCTGTTTTGCGGTGGTATCGGCTGGTATTTCGTAGATTCGGGCTATCCAACAGCTAAGATGTTTGCTTAGAAATTATGCTTGTTATGGAAACTTGCTTATCGCTACATGATCTTGCACTGCGTGCAGTACAGGTTCTTTGCCATCTCAGTTTTAGAAAGCGGCATGCGGCCGAACGAGAGCCGAACGCTGTTTGGGATAGGGCGAACCGTATGTGGGACAGATTCCCTGTCCACGCGCAACCATCGATAACATAATTGCCTTTCTTTTTATGCAAAAAAATGTCGAACTAGACAGAGAAAATAAAGCGATCTTCTCGGTATGCTGCACCTTCTAAAGACGAAAAAATCTATTACGAGAAGTCGCACACGACGTTCCTGTTTGGCAACGATTTGCTAATGCAAAACTATATCCTTGACGATACCGTGATAAGTTCACACAAGACCCACAAAGAAGAGAGAACTCTATTAAGTTTATTTTGTAACAAACTGTGCTGTTAAATTTGTCTTTAAAATTAAGTGATTTCTGGCGCACTACTTGTTACTGGTATTATCAATGTATATATGTCTTCACAGCAACTGCTATGAAATTACTGCGGATTATGCCGAATAGCACAAGATTATATAGTTGAGTGCACCAAAATAGAAACCACCTCTTTCAAACCAATACAAAGATCATTTGTATTCCAGCAATATATCAATTTGATACGAAGCGGTGCCTAGCAGTTACCGTTCCCTGGGGGTGGGGGGGAGGCGGGTGTTAGTGGGTTTGTAAGTCCCACACTAGTTACTGGCTGTGGTGACGCATGTACATCACGATTCCCGTAATTTCCCATATTAATGCTGAGAGGTTTCAGCATATAAAAAAAAATATATATATATCAATTTGTGGTGAATATATATATATATATATATATATATATATATATAAAGTACCTTCTGCTGACGCCGAAGGGTGCCACTGTGACGTATCGGTGTCGTTCAGCGATGACGGCCATCGTGTAGATCATGTTCCGACTGTCAGCCCAGGTCACTTCACGAGAGCGTCCGGTGACTTCGTCGATTTCCGCTTGAACACGGCACTGCACCTCTGGTCGGTTTGCCATTAAATGCAGGAGGTACTCGAGAGTCACGCGGACTGTTATGCTGCCCGCTTGAAATAAACCCATCGCGTTGCCACTGAGTAACGCATCTGTCGTTAGGAGAAAATAACGCATTTGTGCATTCACTTAGATAGTAAACGACTAGGCCACATCTAGGATAATCTATAAACGCTCTTTCATACTATCGTGCTGATGCACCGAGATCCTATATGCGATTTGGTACGAGAGTTCTCTCTGCTTTGGGATTGTACAAAACTGCAACTTCGCGCGATACACAAGATACACAAGAGATAAGCGCCATCTATTATCTCGATGCTCGTGCTATCAAGTTATTGGCTATTGCGTACAACCAAAATACTGATTGAAGTAACCTTTTCTACGTTTTTTTCATTAGTCTTTAATTCTAACAATTGTGTTGAATAGACGTTTTTACTGTTATCAACGCATTTCGTGTCAACCAACTCATGGCGCCTCTAATAAAAGTCACTTTGCCTCTACAAACGCCAATGGCATCATCTGCCTCAGACACATCGGTCGTAATATCTTCCGTACGTTTTGCAATATCCTTCAAAAACTTTGCGGTGCCGACACTTGTAGGACCCAGTGTCTCCAAAGCAATTGGCAAGAAGTGGTAGGTCCTTGACAGTTCGAGATACTTTTGTAGCTTTTCCGAAACTGCGTGTTCAGCGATTAAGTTGTTCCGCATTCGACAGAGTGGCGCAAATGTATGATAACGCCGCCGTGCATGAAACAGTCATTAAACATTCCAGACAAGGCTACAAAGGTTTGGTAATCCCATCAGGGAACGCCTCGCTTAGGTCTTTGGGCTCGAGTGTGGATGGTGTTTCTGCTCTTCGCAGTGTCCGTCTTACTATTCCATTAAGCTTTGTGTGTCTTGTGAGCCTGTCGGACAGTTTTTTAGGCGGCTTAACGAGTGTAGACCGTTAGAGGCGACTAACTTACCACACGACATGCAGAAGAACGGCTCACAGACGGAGGCGCCTATCCCAATAGTCGACGCCATGCGGAAGAAGTGAGGATTCAGTATGGTGCCAAGCTATCGGAAAGGCTTATGGCCAACTCCCACTAAATCAATGGTAAGCCGCAAAAAAACGGCTTGTTTCCTTATGAATGTGAGGTCATCCATAAGATAATTTACAAGCGTAGAGAAAATGTTGGTTCACGTGCTCTTTCAGAGGGCCGGGGTAAAGTTGGCTTCAAATTTTAATACAGTTGTTTTTCATTCTATTTTTCAATTTCCAAAAACATGTGGTTTCACCAGAGGAGCAATTTGATTCAATGATGCAGCACAGCAAGATGCGGCGAGGTTTATAACTTTTTAGTTATAAATCTCGCCGCAAATTGCTATGCTGCATTCTGCACCCCCCAAGGCTATTGGAAGGCTTGCTGCGATATGAAGGGTGTAGTGGCGAGGGATGCGCTGGAACGTCCTGGCTTGTGTTAATCACTTTGCATCAGTAATTACCAAAGTTTTATAAACAAGTCGGCCCCATTATCGTTGAGCGGAACTTACCCGTGAAGTCTGCATCTTTTTCTTGCTCGAGAAGGTAATAGTCAATAAAATCTCGCGGATTGTTCTTGTCGATGTTTTTTCGATGATCGAACACATCATTCTCCACTAGTTTCCGGAACCTTCTAATCACGTTCGTTAGCTTCGCTCCAATTCCAATGTTTAGTTTGTAAAGAATCTGCACGCAAAGAGTTCACAGCCGCAACGCAGTATTACTTAATAGTTCACTTACTATTGCTAAACAATTGCCTAGTTAACTTTGAGCAAGCCCATATAAGTCTAGTAACGACAACGCAATGACGATGAGTAGGAGCATTTGGATGATGCTTTACGCAATATCATGCTTTAACTAAGGCATAGCTTTTTACAAGTATCTAAAACGTAGAAGATATATATGCGCATATATAACTAAATGTATTTTCTGTTGCATGTACGGATATTTCCTGTCCTGGATGTCTGTAGTGCTTGTAGTACTATTTTGTTATATTCAGAAAGTTTTAATTTTGTCCAGATTTGTGGGTGGTCCGCCTGGTTTGTTTCCCATTGCTGGATACATTTGTTGAGGGTATCTATTCTTCTGATTAGTAGTTCCTTCACCCCGGGCGATCGGACGCCAGCTTGAAGCTAACTGCTTGGGTCTCAGGTTCCAGGGAACCTGTCTAGAGAGGGCTTCTATGGCTGCCTGAGTTTTTATGTGTTAAACATGCCGTGGGGGTAGCTCTAGTAGCTGTGTGCTCCTTTTATGCGCATGCGGCATATAGCATTATTCTGCCGGGAGATAATGCTGAGAGTCGGTTGCTTCTCTAATCAGTTCTAAGATGCTCTGGCGAGAGCCTTATGCAGGATCGTGCTTGGCACTTAAGCATGGGTGTGAGTTTTACTAGGTGCCTTTTCAGGTGTAAGTTTAGATTCTAAGCGCGCTTCAGGGCGTTTTAAAAACAATATGACCTGTTTACTCTTGGCACATTTCTCGTTGCTTCAGCTTTGTCGCATTTCTCGTTGCTTTAGACTCTCCTGATGGATGGGTCTGTAAAATGTAGGGCTTAAAAACCACGCTGGTTTTCGACAGAGCCTTCTTGTCTTTTAATTTCGTTCCAGAAAGTGCGTCGATAAAGTGCTCAATTGCTTCCAACAACGCATACTTATAGGACGGCAGACCGAGGGTCTCCTTGCGGTTCACCGGGTATCGGGTTATGCGTTTGAATTGTTGCACGTGACGACCTTTGAATTTCCACCCGTTACACTAGGAGTTGCATTCAGAAGTACAATGCTGGTATAAATGTTTCAACAAGAAAAGTTGTTGCTGTCGCGGATTAGGAGTCTGGAACTCGGTGCTCACCAGAAGTGTCGAGGGGTTGCATTTGCCGTAGAGACGGCAGGCCCTCACTATGATTCTTTATCTCGTACCGCCCACAGAACGTCTCTATGTTTCCTTACACAAACGTTTAACATCCTTTTTGTTATTACTTTTAAGTTCAGTACGTAGTTTTAGCGTGCCGGTCAGGACTATATCCAATTAAACATTAGTTAGGCATTGGGGCACTCTGCCACTGGCAACTCTTTTACGGGCCGCAGTATGTTGTCTCATTTAATAGAGTAAAAGCAATTCGGAAATTGTTTCATATAACTGTGGGTACTGAGTTACCCTGTAAAGACGCCCTAGTGGCATGTATATCTACTTTCAATGCGCTAGTGAGTCGTTGCGATTCTCAATGCAGCCACTGGCTACGATTGGGAGATTTGGTTGTCCGGAAGGGCTCTGCACCTAGGTATGTCGATTCCTGCGTCTAGTACCATGACAAGCCAGCGTTAGGTCGGTACAAGGAGATTCTCAAGGTGACCTAACATCTAAGACTGTCATCCAGAGCAGATGAGCTTCTCTAAAAACTGTTAACTGGTAGTTATAATATGGGTGACAGAAGTAGCCAATGACATGACTTTTGTGACGCGAATCAAATGTTTAAGCCAGGTGGCCTGCGCGAATTATAGTCGTGCAGTTAATCTTTGTTGTTGTTATATATATATATATATACATCTTGAACTGTATATTATACTCAATCTGAGTGAAGTAAATATAATTGAATTAAATTAATTTAAAAAAAAATATATATATATATATATATATATGCATCGCCTACAATAAATACAGTTTACTTCCGGTGTTATTTGAATTCCCAGTTGAGAGTATACTAGAGGTAGACAAATGGTGGGCTGCCCTGCAACCGTCCTCCAACTCGCTATGTGTACTGCCCTACCTTCAAAAGCTTAGGAATGAACGCTATAGCGATAAATATCCTGGTCTCGTTATTGAACGCCGTCAGAAGACTGTTCAGCTCCTGCCGCTTCGGATGATCGTACGATAGTCGTTCGCCAAACACGAGCGATGCGATGTTGTTTGACGTCGAGGCAACAAGAAGATCCTGAACGTTAAACGGCCGGCCTTGCTCTGTCTCGATCTGCGCGATGAGGTCCCGAAGCTCTTCCTAAAAGGCATGTTGTCATTTCGTTTCTTTAGAGTTGCTGTTAACGTGATCGGCGACACAATATATATATATATATATATATATATATATATCCGCGTCGATATGTTAGAGTTTATGTACGACTTCTGAGAGCAGCTTGTCTGTTGCTCAACACTTAAAAAATGAAACTGGGTTCAATCCCAGGAAATCTGGTATATACAAAACTCCTTTGTTTTGTAATGCAGCACCGTTATGATAACTATTCCTGTTGTTATCAGTCCAGGTCACTTGGTGGCAAAGCTCGAGTACAAGATGAGACAACTCGTGAACTTATTTGTATGCTTCAGTGAAATTCAGATAAGCAGAATAATAAAATCGGCTGTCGCCGCAATCTGATTATTATTATTGCCCAGCCGAATTATATAAGATACACAAAATCACGCACTGTAGCATAGTACAATTGTTTGGTAGCTGACTCATTTTTCATCAGTTAGGAATCCCGCTCAACGCGTATTATAAGCTCACCTCAGGCCTGGTGTAATGCGGACAACTATGCACCTACTTCCACAGATGGAAGCTTCTTTACACGTACGAATTCTTAATTTGCAATATGGATGCGAGTAATTTCATTAAAAAATCTGCTAATGTGAGATTTAGGATATAACGCCAATTGTGGTGATGCTTCAGAAAACTATCAAGTCTGAAATTAATTTGCAATAGCAATATTTAATTAAAATCCCGTCTTCCCATGTGGACTACTTGGTTAGCCGACCAGCACAGAAATATCAGCTCGTATCCTCCTTTCTGCTGTTTTGAACTCGATCCGATCACTAAGTATACTCCGAAACTCTGTTTCCAAGGTCACAAGTTCATATTAGTAATCTCTTCAGTCGTCAAAGTAACATTCCGAAAACGTATATTGAGAAACAGTAACATTTGATTAAACGAATGGATTTAACTCTTATAAGTTACGGTAGTTTTTAGTTTAATTTACAATATATGTGTGTAAGGTTATTAGACATTTAAAGCGCATTTAGTAGATTAACAGAATCGCGTTACTGCAAGTCACTTGGCGTTCTTAGCAATTCACGCAAAGAAAAAGCTGTTATTAGAGTCTGTTTTGTAATCAATGTGCTGTTATATACTGCATAAATAATTGCCTCCCTGTTCTATGTAGTCCGTGTTTTAGACGTATTAAATACGCTCATGAACGTGAGCTGTGTATTAACAAAGCTATTTTATTCGATGACAAAGCACTATTCCATGCTGTTGCAATAGAGACTGACAAGCAAGTCAACGAATTCTCTACACCGCATTCTATTTGTAGTATTTTCGTTAATATTATGAGTGGTTCTCTTGTAACTCCTGTTAACATCTTGTTAGCAATTTTACTATTGTTAGTGTAAGATTGTTTGCAGTACTAACTGATTTAGTTGTACGCCTAATTCAAACACCCGTTCCTGCTCTAACAGGCTTTGTGCTTGTATTAGGTGGAACTATTTAAAAGCGTCTGCACCTGGTAGACATGAGCAAGCAATTTGGCGCACGTAGCTGTCCATTGTCTGTTAGTACATGTACCTGCAAACACTGTTCCATAATCGGCGTCTTTCCAAATCCGAGATCCTTTAGCGTAGTCAGCGCAAAGCGTCGATGTTTCTTCCAAAGGTCGCCCTCGAGGGTGATTAAGGCTTAGGTAAACACGTTCAGGTAAAGAATAAGTATTTAGAATCGCGCGTTAGAACATATTGTAAACCCGCTAAAGGCTATAAAGATTAACTACATTGAACGTACAATAAAGAAATTATATTAAAACATATACAAGTAGCATATATATATATATATATGGGTTAGGAAATATATATATATATATATATATATATATATATATATATATATATATATATATGGGTTAGGAAATGAGTCAATTGAACATAGAGTAATAGAATGTACAGCGTTGGGGGGTAGCGGAAAAAAAGTACTTTCTCCAAACATGTCGGAGGGCGTAGCTTTAAGACCAAATGTTAGAAAAGACCACGTCGATATTACGAGATTGTCCTAATGGAAGGTAAAAGCTCAGTAGGCATTGGAAGATACATTGATGATACGGACGCGTAGGTAATATATATTAGGGTTGCTCCAAGCGACCCTAATATAAAAAAGCGACATATGTATTGCATTAACCAATAACGTATGTACTCAAAGAATACTTCTGTTGTTTTTACTAACTGATTCAAACCTGCTATTCTACATTGGATGCTGCTCGGTATATTAAGGTATGACACATACTAGATTAACATTCCAGTATTCTCTTCCGTAATCCAGACGAGCGCCTTGCCCCACCGAATGTCACCTCAAATCAAACAAGGGAGTAGGCGGATATTGCTTAGCAAAATTGGCCTTTCGGACTACCTGCATCCTTGTAAATTGGACTTCCTGGACGGAACTCGTGCACATATTCAATCGCGCAGTAGGCCTGTAAAAACTTAAAAAGTACCTTTTTTTGGTAATTCAACGCTAAAAATCTGACTACCCATGGCTACCTTTTCTTCTTAGGATGACCAAGAGAAGAGTTTTCTGTGAGTCTGAGGGCAGTTGACGCACACGAAAGCACTTATTGAGAAGCCCGGTACAGTCTGGGCTTCCTTGAGGCGCGTATTTCATGTGCAGTCAAATCCAGCTGTCCTGTTGTTAGGCGCATGTGCAGCCTCTCCAATAGTCGACTCGGCAGCTAGTGCTTCCCGAAGGCACTCTGCTTATCTATTCCGTGCCGCAGTGAAAAGCAGAAGTTTTCACAGAGCGGTTACTTTGGCAACAAAGGCTCTTCGACAGTGGGACATGAGTATGACGGAGTTGCTTAAACATATGAAGGGTTCGGACCGACGAATGCACTCTGACGGTTGGCGTTCCGCCTCGAAAAACTACTCCATTACCCCCAATTCCGAAAACTTTGTACATTGCATCTTAAAGGGTAGAGCCAAATTAGCTCCTGCGACTAACTTGTATAAGCTGCATGTTTGGGTCAGCGGCCGCAACGTTCCTACAGTAATATATGCCCACATCAAAGAATGTTTGTATCCGTAAAATGAATACGGATTAGTATTGTATTAGCGTTAACCAGTGCATGAATGATCTTTGTAATATTTTCCCGGCACCCGGTTTTGTAGAATGCTGGGCTAATATCCGCCATTCCTCTCCTTCTATAGGCGTAAGAAGTTTTTCAAGTCGCCAGTCTCGGAAGAAACCATATTACTTGTCCGTCCGAATTTTCCTGAGCTTCTCAAACGGAAAACAATCTGTTAGTAGCGGATTGTATCAACTCTTTGTTGCGCCACCGCATCATGACCAGGGTCAGGGAGATCAGTTAAAGCGCTTTTGCCTTTTAGTATCGTAGCCAACAAGGCGGTTCGCCTCGCCTGGGAGTTGTCGATGTCTATTTCTAAGCAGCAGTTGAATAAGATTGCCCAGCTCCAGGGTAGCAATCGAGACTTTCGCAGGTGTTTGCGCGGCGTATACCGTCTGACTCGAAAAAAAACAATATGCATTATAAGTGATATATCGAAGTGAGTAGTCGTGCCAGTTACCAATCAACAGCTCCACTTATAATTCTGCTGTTAAAATCATCAGTGTCTATATATATATATATATATATATATATATATATATATATATATATATATATATATATATATATATATATATAGATATACATATATATATATATATATGTATAATATATATATATATATATATATATAGATATACATATATATATATATATATATATATGTATATGTGTGTGTGCACAAATTGATAAACAGGGTATGCTTTTTTCGAGGGAAAACTCGAAATATTCAAAATGCTGCATTAATATTATATGCCGCTTCTGCTGAGCTAACTCATAAAAGTAAAAGAAAGTAACTCACTTACAAGGGACTTTGAATGCTTCTGACAGCTCCTCATCGTCGAAGTTTTGTGGCTGCCTTCCGAGCAACGCGTCGCTTAGCATCGCCTCACGGACGGCTTTCGTTCCAACGACCATGGTTACCGTGCGCATGCCCACACGCGCCCTGCGTACCATGTTGAATTTACTGAGTTGCTAACCTCTTAACCTTACAACGCCGGTGACCCGGAACCGCTGCCACGTAAAAACGTTGCACTATATTTTATATTAATAATAAACTTTGTAATAATAAAATATTAACGCATACATACACTAGCAGTGCAGTCCATTCATTGTGGGGATTCTTCACCCCACGTCATTGATTTGGGACGACATGCGTAATCGTTCGTACGTGTATGTGAAATTGACTCACACGCCTGATGTGTAAGTGGACACTATGTCAGGGCGGAGTCAGTGGGGATTCAGATGCCTAACATTACTGCCAGTCAAATGCACGGATATAGGTCACACATACAGAGACGGTACTGGCAGTACGGACACAGGCGTAATGCTGTATTGCTCAATCGATCGGAAAAAATCTTCATTTCATTCCAATCCAGCGTCAGTCCAATTGTGATCTCGTAACAACAGTGGTAACTAAGATCGATAACTCTGAAAAAGGCTCAGTAGCTAGTACTTTTGTTGTTGGTCGCATTGCATTACGGAGATCAGTTCCTTCAATATTAGAGCAAATGGGGCTAGTGCTTAGTTTTCGCAGACACATAATTTTGTAAAGCTGAAACGCTGCTAGAGATATGTACTGTTGAAACGTCACATGCGCATAGCATTACCTGCCATATCCTTAATTTAACAAATTTTGCCAGGTTTACAAAAATGTAAAATCTCTAATTTTACTCTTTCTAGAGAGTATATACGCCCTATAAACATTAAGTCAAAGGCAAGTACAGTTTTAGCGCTACTTTCGCGTCATGTGCAATTGTTGGGAAATAAAATTTTCTAAATGCTTAATATCCGCTCAATGATGTAGAAACAGAGTCGATGCTGAGAAATATACGTATAAAAAAAATTGTAAGAAAAAATGTAATGCTCTACAAAGTGCATCCACCAACAAGGAGATTCAACGTTATGTTTAAAACGTTATATATATATATTATATATATACACACACACATTTAATACGCTACCTGAAAACGGGCCCATACGTTCTGGCATACGCCTGGATCTTCTCGAGAGCTGTTTTGCGGCTGAGAAGAAAGTACAGTGCGATCCCAAAGAACGGAACGCCATAGATGCCTGGCGCAACTCGACCCTTGGCAAAAATGTAGCCCTTCCAGATCAGCCATTGAGTAACCCACCACACTGTGAACAGAATTGTAACCGTTTTTGCATCGACTGCGTTCCAGAGCAACTGAAGTAGGGCACTCATGTTGTTGTTGTTGTTGTTGTTGTTGTTGTAGTAGTTTGCTTGATGTGTCAGCTTCGTTGAGACCTGAGATTCGATTTGATGACGCGAAGCGACAGTAAACACGTCGCCTGGCCCTTGTCTGTCTGACAAAGTAGCAGGGTTGCAGTATTCGGGCAAACGTCATTTAGATGAGAACGTTTTTGTCGTCATTGAAGCCTTCACCGTTCGCCGACAGTATACAAAGTGTATAGTGCGCACCGCGCTCAACACCACCAGTCGAGGAGTAGTGTGGTACCCCCTTTTGAACCTCGATAGGAGAAGAGAGGGGGACCTGCTGACATGTCAATTCGGGCCGGCGGCGCCCCTGCCGCGCATATGCCAACGCGTAACCCCCATTGGTAACGAGCGTGTAAGTATCTCTCTCTTTTGGTAGTAGACTAATGTTTTTTTCCCTGGCAAACTATCAAGCCCAGTAGCTGCGGTTATCTCTTCTCTTTCTCCTCATTCCCCTTTGCCTCTCGGTCTCTCTTGCTTCCTTTAATCACTCTCGATTCTGAATAACTAGTCAGGTGTTAGCCGAACCTCACTGTTTGTCGTACGTATTGAACTGTCGAAACGCGTGTCGAAACACGTATTGAAAAGCCGTGAGCTTTCGTCGCCAATGTACAGTTTAGCATTGTCCACTTAATCTGCTGGCTAATTATTCCTAGCTAATCCGTTTATCCCTCAAAAATTAACAAGTGTGAATGACCGACTATTCAGTGCCGTAACGACCGTGTATAGACAGGCTCGTCACGCTTGTTGCGGTAAGGCCTATCTACGGAGCAGATGTAAGAAATAAAAAAATCAACAGTGAGAGCTATAGCTCTGCCCGCCGAAATGATTGTACCTCACGAATATTATTATTATTATTATTATTATTATTATTATTATTATTATTATTATTATTATTATTATTATTATTATTATTATTATTATTATTATTATATTATCATCAACAACAACAACAGCAACAACAAGACCGCAACGTTTGGACGACGATTTCTCGGCAATGCTTGAACGGCAAAACGAAAACATTCATGTGTCATCCAAACGACGCGACAGCGAAAAGCCTTGCGCTTTCATCATGATTGCCCGGACAGTTCGCACTCAATCAGCTGGTTCCAGCAATTCCTAGTTCTAATCTATTCATCCTACCAAGAAGAAGGAAGAACAATGGAATTAACTACACAGTACTATCCGTGTATAGACAGACGCATCACAATGGCTGGATGGAAGGCCTATCCGCAACACCAGCAGGCGCACCAGTAAAGCAACAGCAGCGGCTGAGCGCGATGTTCTGCTAAAACACACTAATCTACTGCTACCACTTCTCTCAAGTGAGAGCATTACCACTTGAGTCTTGCGTCTCGAGCCGATGCGCACTGCACTTGCTCTGTACTGTGACGAAAAAGGTTCAACAACGGTTCAACCTCAACAACGCCACGTTCACCCCTAAATATGAGTGCGCTACTTCAGTTGCTCTGGAACGCCATCGATGTGAGCACAGTTACAGTTCTGCTTACAGCGTGGTGGATTACGCAATGGCTGATCTGGAAGGGCTACATTTTTGCCAAGGGTCGCGCCGCACCGGGCATCTATGGCCTTCCTCTCGTTGGAATTGCCCCGTACTTCTTATTCAGCCGCAAAACAACTCTCGAGAAGATCCAGGAATATGCCGACACGTACGGACCCGTTTTTAGGTAAGGTATATATATATATATATATATATATATGGCTGCACGCCAGACAAACATTGATATACATATTGATGATTTTAGTTTTTGTTATACATTAAGGTATAAACATTATTTACTACGATTGGTCATTCGCAAATTCAAGAAGTAATAAATAAGACGTTGGCTCAAAAGCTACGATAAAACAAGTATGTCATTGTTTGTAAGTAAAGTTGACAGCAGCAAAGAATCAGCAGCGTTCGGCTGGATATCACATCTTTTACAAAGCCTTTTCACGAATCTTTTCTGAACACTCTCAACTATATCTGTGTGTTTGCACAAATATGGGCCTCAGAGAGGTGAGCAACATAAAAGTCTGAGATAGATGCATTTCAAGGTCACCTACATGGTGACCTTTAAATGCACTATCGGTCCGTGTTCGTGGCAGTGGATAAGGTTAGCAACTAGGCCATGTCAACAAGATTCGCAGGACGCGCGTGGGCATTCGCACGGTAACTATGGTCATTGGCACGAAAGCCGTTCGCGAGGCGATGCTTAGCGACGCGTTACTTGGAAGGCCGCCACAAAACTTCGACGACGAGGAGTTATCACAAGCATTTGATGTCCCCTGTGAGTGAATTATTTTCCCATTCATGTGTATGCTTCGCCTACTTGGATCCTCAGAATATAGTTGTGCATGCAATATTTTGATTCTTCAGAGATTTTTTTTGCAAAAGCGTACATGTACGTATACATGCGCACACGATATATGTATTTGGACGTGTTTTTGCGTCTATATACATATATATATATATATATATATATATATATATATATAACTTTAATTAAAAATAAAATGGAGCTACAATTGTCTCCCGATAACGTGTGCACTGGCAATATTACTCTATCTTGTATAGAGTGGGTTGGGACCACTTCAGCAGCGTGCCCCGGACGGACGCCGCGTTCCCGCGTTGGACGTCAAGGTCGAGGCGCTGTCTCGAGAAAGCCGCAGATCTTTTGTCTCCGGTTGCGAGGTTCAGCTGCTCACCGATTCTGTGGTGAAGTGTGCGAGTCAAGTCGCCAGGACCGCCCAAGGTCTCAAACGCTAGCGGTTGAAACTCATGTGGGTAATCTATTGAGGCGTATTTTGCGAGCTTCCTTGCCTCGGCTAGATTACCAGCGTAGCCTGCTGAGATCGCCCCGCCACCGACAAAAGAACCCCATAATAAATCGAGATGGAGTTGCCGAATTGACCCCGTTCAAATGACAGGAGTAGCCTACGGTGATCTCTTAAGTCTTCCGCTATTCTTTGTCTTTCTACGCGACGTACTCAGCTTCGTTCGCTGTCGGCGTAAATCCATAGAGGTTCTCCTCTTTGGCGACGATCTGTCAATTGGTAGCACCAGCAGGTTTGTGGTGCGATCGGCTCGAAACTTTTGCGGCTGACAGCCGACTGGAGGGAAACACTGGTAGGGCAAAACCGATGAAGCTCCGCCGTGGTGTCTCGTTTGCAACAGCTGATCAGTTATGGATCGGAAAGTACTGGTGGCTAGTGTGGAAATTGGGAAACCGCCTCCATCATATCCTTTCTCTACACGCCGTCACAAACCTTTTTCGATTTTAGCTGGCCTTAATGGGCCCCTTTCTGCGGCATGCAGATATTCTGGGAGAAACCTAATGTTGCACGAATGAACCAATTGGACCAGGTAAAACCCACACACCTCAAGCAAATTCTTAGGTTAAATACATCAAGCCGGAATATGCTACCGTATCTCTTCGCTGACACGTCTCCCTTCATCGAGGACCCTACGGAAACAGTTCAGTCTGGCCGAGATTGACCACTATAGAAACTGAATGCGTCTGTGGGAGGAGAACAAAGCGAAACAATTCTCCGCGGTTCACTGTTACATGCAGAGCTGGGGGCCGCACGTACATATATTAATGTACGGAAACTTTTATGACAGTGAACTCTTCTCTTTGTCATCCTGAGAACTTAAAAGGCAGCCATAGGGAGCCAGATTTGTGGCGTGGGATTACCAAAAAAGAGTAATAGTTGCAATTCTGGCTGTATAAATTTTTCAGTTTTTACTGACCCATTGCGCGATTGCTTATGAGCAGCACGAGTTCCGTCTACGAAGTCTCATTTACAAGAATGCAGGCAGCCCGGGAAGCCAATCTTGCTGAGCAGCAGCAACCGCCCATTCCCGTTTGTGATTTTAAGTGGGCATTCGACGGCGCAATGTGCTTTTCGAGCTCGCGGAAGAGAACACTGGACCGACTGAACCTGCAACCATTCATTAGAAAGTAGCAGAACTCAATCAGTTAGTAAAAAACATTAGAAATAGAAATTCTAGGAGTACAACATACGTTTTCTTTGTCCTTGTCCAAGGAAAAATGATTGGACCGCAAAAATGGGTAAATGCAAAGATATTTAATTTCACAGAATATAAAGTGGCGTACAAAGAAGCCGTGAAGTTCGGTATATTTTGGCTTTTCTGGAGTTATGAGGCTGGCTTGTAATTAGAGTTTAATCTGTCAATGATCAAGACGCAAAGGTGGCGTTTAGACTACGTGAAGCCAACAACATATTGCAGAAAACATGAAAAAATCACGAATTCCGTGCCGTGATTAAGCATTTCTATCTTGTCAGTCATACGTTGAGATGAACGTATTGAACCGGTTTTTCTATAATGTACCGTTTGTCAAATGTTATTTCTATTTTCTACAATCGAATAACGTGCATGTAATCGTGTTTCAGGACTATTGCAAAGTTAAGAGTTAAACCAGTGTAGGAACAAGATTGAACTAAGTTACACTTTTACAAGTTCCTATTTTGTAGATTGTTTATAATTAACTCATCTTAAAAAAAATCTATATATATATATATATATATATATATATAACCTACATTCTATGCTACTAAGCTACTAATTTGTGTTGTCATACACTTTCATTATTGTATATGCAATGTAGTTAAGGCTTAGGACGTTTCACCATTCATGTTCATAAATTATGGATTTACAATATGTTCTGACGTACGATTCTAAATCTGTATGCTTTACGTGAACGCGTTTTTCTAAGCTTTGCTCACCCTCGAGGGCGACCTTTGGAAGAAACACCGACGCTTTGCTTTGACTACGCTACGGGATCTCGGGTTTGGCAAGACGCCGATTATGGAACGGTGTTTGCAGGTACATACATTAAGAGACAGTGGCCAGTTACGTGCACTGAGTGGCTTACTTTGTAGTTTCCACTTATTAAAAGCACGAAGTCTGTTAGCGCAGGGATGGGTTCTTGAGGTAAGCGTACAGCGAAATCAGTTTTTACTACACACAGAGTCTCATACTAGCAGTAAAGACTAACTATATGTTAATAAGAGTTATATATCTAATGCACACCACTAATAAGTTTTAGAAATGAAGATACTACAAACAGGATGCGATGCAGCAAATTCGTCATTTTTTGCAACAGCATGAAATAGAGCTTTGTCATGGAATATAAGAGCTTTGTTAAAACACGGCGTTTGCGTTCGTGGATACATTCGATACGTCTAAAACCAGTCTATCTAAAATTGTAATGCAGAATTGCGGTACTGACCCTAATATTAGCTTTTCTCTGCTAAGAATGCCAAGTGGTTTGCAGTCGTGTCAAGATACGTTTGCGTAATGTTACTCTGAGAGCAGAAGCGATTACTATTCTGAACTTGTGACCTTGGAAACAGAGCTTCGGCGCATGATTGGTGATTAGATAGGATTCGGAAGGCAAAGAGAAGGGTAACCTCAGTACGAGCTAACGTTTTTGTATCGGCCAGTTAGCCAAATAGTTCACAAAGGATAACGGATTTAAATTTTATATCGCAAAAGCAAATTCATTCCAGATTTGATAGCTGTCTAAAGTATCAACGCAATTGGCATTATATCCTCAATCTTAACCTAGCAGTCTCACGAGATCACTCATCTCCATATTGCAATTTAAGAATAATTAAGTGTTAAATGGCTTCCCCAAGAATTCCGGTGAACATAGGTGTATCGTTGACCGCATTACACTAGAGCTGAGAGTGAAACTGAGAAAGGCACGCTAATATATACTCGCTAATATATTAGCGATAATAATTATACATGTTGTTAATGTAATGACAAATCTGATTGTGGTGACAAGTTGTAATTATGTTTATCTGAACATCAGATAAGCACACAAACAAATCCATTGTCAACCTCGTACTTAAACGGTGCCAATAAGTTGCCTGGATTGCTAATAACTGGAATAGTTATCATAATGGAATTAAGCAGTATATATATATATATATATATATATATATATATATATATATATATATATATATATATAAAGGCGTCTATCACATGAATGTTAACCCTAAATAAACCTATATGCCCTTCAGGACGAGCTACGGGACCTTGTCGCGCAGGTCGAAGCAAAGCAAGGCCAGCCGTTTAACTTTCAGGACCTCCTGGTTACCTCGACGTCAAACAACATTGCGTCGCTCGTGTTTGGCGAACGACTTCCGTACGACCATCCGAAGAGGAAGGAGTTGGACTATCTGCTGACGGCGTTCAATAACGAGAGTGGAAGGATCATCGTTGCAGCATTCATACCCAAACTGTTGAAGGTAGGGGCGTTTTCATTTGCGCACGCCGCCCGACTTGCACATGCCAACTGCGCTAGAAAGTACCGCTACAGTAACGGAGACAACATGCTGCAACCCATTAAAGAATTGCCTCTAGCTTTTCAACACCACATGCAAAGCATAAACTAAATCATTTCAAACCCTATTTGTATTCTAAAAACTCACTTCGGAATTCAGTTTTCAGCATCCAATGAGGCTATCCTGCAGGTCTAGCACGTTTCTGCGTTTTAGTGCTGGACTTAGTGGTCTTTATAGACTCTCCTTTAACACGTGGTACACGGACGACAGAATAATAAGGGGAGAGCGGGCACCGTAACTTTCGATATTGCTAAGATTTTAGCGCAAAACCCTGATTGCACATGAAGTTAACTGATAAATTTGTCTGGTTAATAGCAGGCAAGAGAGATTTACGCGCATGACTTTTGAGGCTATCGAACCCACGAGGGTTGTTATATCGCGCCGGATCGCTTCTTGTACTTGATGTTACAACGGGCACCCTGACGACGCACATCGCTGTTCATTCGCTCAAACCAACCATAGCTTTAACGAGAATTGAACACATTCCCGGAGGCTTGCCCAGCAAAATCCAAAAATGATTGCCTCCAGCAGGCAAGATCTAGTACTAATTCGATCGTTGTTACAAGCGACAATTCGAACGTAAGACCCGTAGCCCGGTAAACCGTAAGGATTCTTTAGCCTAGCGCTTTACAAGTATGCCTTTTTGCCTATCGGAAGCAACTGATGACAAAATTGACTAACGTACGGCTATTCACAAAGCTAGAAGACACAGAGATGCGATTGCAAAATCAATATGGTTTCCGAGCCCGACATCCCACACACTTAGCCATCAACAGCAAAGCAGAAGCGTAGAAAAACGCATCGGGAGCAAATCGGCCGAATTGTATGGATATGCTTTTAAATGTCAAAAACGCGTTTAACGCAATTTTGTAAGATGCCATAAAAAAAGTACTTATATACCCCTACGTATGGCATATCTAACCGTCATACCTAAAATGTCGGGCATCTACTTACAAAGGCATTTACAATACCGTCAGAGTCGAAGTTTCTCAGGGGTCTAGCCCCCGAGCAATACCTCCACACGCTTCGGACTCGGATTGTCTCCACAAAAAACGTTCCACAGAATCTAAACTTACGCCTGGAACTGCACCCAGTATAAGTCACGCCCACAGTTTAAATATCTAGGCCTGATTCTGGGTAAATCTCTTATTGCGGATAAGAGAGCAACCGTCTCTAGCATCAGTATTCGATAGAATCATGTTATATGCGCTTCTGTGATTGATTTTGCGCTTGGCATGTATACCTACATACGCATGTCACCCTTTTATATCAGAGGCGCTCAGAGCGGCAGCATATACGTAACCTACGCAGCGATATAATCAATGTATCCTCCAATACCAATTGAGTATTTGTCTTCCATTGGGAGAACATTTTTATTGTATTATCTTTGTAATATATTCTGTATTTTGCCCCTCCGAAATTGTCACCGAAATGGGCAAACTCGATCTGGAGCCCGTCGCCAATTTCCATTTGCCTGTATAATCCTTGTTTACCCTTAATTTCACCATTTCTCCGATCCCCCCCCCCGCTCTTACCCATTGCTGACTATAGCACCTATTCTCCCTAGCTGCGAACTCTAGTCTGCGATCCCACTTCGTTTTGAATCATAGTGCCGTCATTACCAGCTACATCTGCTTAACCCATCTTTTATTTGTGAGTTTAATCTTAATGCTAAATCTTACTTAACTTTGTACTTCCTTTTTTATAAATTTTGACATTCCCTTGCATCCCCTCACGCATATATGTATATATTTTAACACTTTGATAACCATATTTAAGGTAATAAGTTTTGTAAGGGTATTTTGTAATAGGTTAAGATATACTTAAGACATGACAGCATCCAAGTGCTCTTATCGTATTTGCATTTTCGGAACTAGACTTATATGTGCTTGCTCAATGGTAACTAGACTATAAGATAATAGTACCTAACGGCTGTAAACTTTTTGTGTGCAGATTCTTTACAAACGGAACATTGGCATTGGAGCGAAGCTAACGGACGTGATTCAAAGATTCCGGAAGTTAGTTGAGAACGAAATTCTCGATCATCGTAAAAGCATCGACAGAAGCAATACGCGAGACTTTATTGACTATTATCTTATCGAACAAGAAAAAGATGCACACTTTACGGGTAAGTTGCGCTCAACGCGTACTGAAGCAAATGGCTCGTTTGCGAGACTCCGGTAAGCATTGATGCAAGGTGATTAACACAGGCCCAGAGAGTTTCAGCGCTTATTTAGCAACCGCCTAGGCGCAGTAATTAAAGTTAAACTAACTTTTTGTGTTGTTTTCTCTCTCTCTCTTTTTAAATTTACGATATTAAGAAGAAAACATGTTGTTTCAGCAATCAATGCTTTAGTTGTTAGTTGTTAGCTTGAGAAACGTTGCTATCATGAGCAGCGACACAGTGGTTGGCACTAATCTCGCTTGCGTATGCAAAATTAAAATATCTTACGTTTTTAAAGCAGCGGTAACTCTCGTATCTAGTCGCATATACGCTATCAGTGAGTCCGTACGGTAGTACGAAAAAGTGTTCATAGATTGTCGATGTCGAAGCCTAGAGGTCTAATATCTACGCTACTGTACAAATGCGTTATTTTCTCCTAACAACAGATGCGTTAGTCAGTGGCAACGCCATGGGTTTCTTTCAAGCGGGCAGCATAACAGTGCGCGTGACGGTCGAGTACCTCTTGCATCTGACGGCAAGCCTACCAGAAGTGCAGCGCCGAGTTCAAGCGGAAATCGACGAAGTCACCGGACGCTCTCGTGAAGTGACCTGGGCTGACAGTCGGAACATGATCTACACGATGGCCGTCATCGCTGAACGACATCGATACTTCACGGTGGCGCCATTTGGGTTCAACAGAAGGTGCTTTACTATATATATATATATATAGATATATATATATATATATATATATATATATATATATATATATATATAGATAGATATTTATTCGACTTAAATTGGTATATTGTTGGCCGACAAATGATATAAGCATTGGCTTAAAACATCCCTTACAACAGCAGTATCGGAGCTGGTTTCTGCATTGGTACATCCGAGTGTATGATAGCGTGTTGTTCGGCATAACCCGCAGTAATTACAAATACAATCTCCAGTTTCACAGCAGTTATCCTGAATAAATTAATATGAATGATATTGGTGCCAAGTAGTACGGTAGAATACAGGTCTACCTCCTTGTAGACCTTCCATTTATAAATCAGTCTCAAAAACCGGATTCGTCAGCATAGTTCATTGTTACCAACTTGAAGGTTCTTCTTTCTTTGTGGATTCTGTGCAAGCTTATCACGGTTTCGTCAAGGACGTGGTTATGCATTAGCAGATTGCTGACTAACGTTCCCTCTGGAGGAGGGTCACCTTAATAATGTAATGGTCTCTTCTTCCTCTAGGCATATTCACCATTAACGTACTGCCTGCATCGCTATATCTGTTAATCTCTTTTAATAAACATGACTCTGTGAAAATTACTACAAACCATTATGAGCTGTTCTCTGTTCTTACAGGACGCTACAGGCAACTGTGCTATGTGGCTACGATATCGGTCCGCAAGAGGAAGTGGTACTGGACATTGACTCCGTACACTATGATCCCGAAAACTTTCCAGATCCATATGAGTTCCGACCAGAACGGTTTATAAGCAACGGCAAACTCATCAACACGGAAAAGGTACATCCCGCAGGGGTCGATTCATAAAATAAAAATGTTTTCCGAAAAGAGGTTTTGTATGTGTGTCTGTACGTGAATATATACTCCGCAAACCTCGTTAAAAGTGTTTAGCGCAAAATTAATTGCGACACTTGGCGTCGTTTACTACAAGTAAAACAGAGAGTGTTTGAAAATGCGCCTCATCTATCCATATTATCTGTCGTGAAATCTGTGTGATGTGTTCCAGGTTTGGGCGTTCTCGATCGGTAAGCGTGCATGTCCTGGTGAGAGCCTGGCGGTCCTTGAGACGTTTCTATATTTCGCGAATCTTTTTCAGCACTTCACCATCGCTCCAGAACAGCCAGGGAGACAGATGAAACTCCCCCTGCCGCGATGTATCAGACCGGATGTCATCCCGCAGAAACTTCGTTTCATTAAGCGAGAATGAACATGGGTTGTATGCCGATTTTTCGCAACGACCGATGGCAGTAGGTTTGCCGGCTTCAGCGACTCGGCTGTGGTTAAGCGCCTCCTAAGACCAGAGGTGTTATAGAACCTGCCAAGAAACGCTGGAACATGGCATTTGGGCGAGAATTCTCACCTATAGTTCTTGCGTTTTTCTGCTGAAAAATGACACATGATTACAGTTACTGACTTATTAGCCCCAGTGCTGTCGAGGCCCGAGCCGGATATGCTTTAGCTCTCGCCGAGGCAGGCAAGGTGAGAAAGTACCAGAACATTGGGTAACCGTACGAATTCTACGAATTTGCCTTCGAGACACCTGGTGGGCCGGGCCCGTCCACTCGCGGTTTGCTACAGAAGGTCGGGAAGCAAATAGTTCTAGCCAGCGGTGATAGACGAGCGGGCAATTTTCTCAGACAGCGCCTGTGGCTGGATGTGCATAGGGGCAACGCGACCTCGGCCCAGGGAACCCTCCAGAGCTGGTTGGTCCCTACATTGGACCCTTCGTAAATGTGCACACGTTCGCAGGGTCATGCTTCTGCACTTGTCATGTTCCCATTGGTGGTGATTAATTACAACAAATACATTTAACTCCTTTAACAAAAAATTAGATGGGCTGTCACCACAATTAGATTTGCCATTATATTACTATTATTTATTATTATTATTATTATTATTATTATTATTGGATATAAGCATTTTTGCTTGTATTGCCTAGCCGTAATCTATTGGATACGCAAAATCACGCGCTCTAGCATAGTATAACTGTTTTGTAGCTGACTCATTTTTCATCAGTCAGGAGTCTCGCTCGACGCGTATTATAAGATCACCTCAGGCCTGGTGTTATGGGGACAACTATGCACCTACTTTCACAGGCGGAAACCTCTTTACACTTAATGATTCTTAAATGATGAATGCGAATGATTTCATTAGAAAATCTGCTAATGTAAGATTTAGAATAAAATTCCGGTGTTACATCAGGGAGCTATTAAATCAGAAATAAATTTGCAATAGCAATATATCATTAAAAATTCCTCTTCCCATGTGAACTAATTGGCTAATCGACCAGCAAAGAAACATTAGCTCGTGTAAAGGTAGCCTCCTTTCTGCTGTCTTGAATTCTATCCGATCACCAAGCATACTCCGAAACTCTGCTTCCAAAGTCACAAGTTCATATTAGTAACCTCTTCAGTCGTCAAAGTAACATCACAAAAACGTATATTGGGAGACAGTATAATTTGCTTAAACAAAATAATTTAACTCTTATAACTTATGGTAGTTTTTAGTTTAATTTATATTACATGCATTTGGAATTATTACGCATTTTAAAATGCATTTTTAGTCGATGAACAGAATCGCCATACTGTAAGCCACTTGGCGTTCTCAACAATTCACGCAAAGAGAAAATATTATAGTATATGATATTAAGGTCAGTTTCGCAATTAATGTACTGTTATATACTGCATATATCATTGCATCCCTGTTGTAGGTAGGCCGGTTTTTAGGTACTGAATGTATCTATGACCGTAGGCTGTGCATTAACAAAGCTATTTTTATTCCATGACAAAGCTCTATTCCATGCTGTTGCAACAGAGACTGAGAAGCACGTCAACAAATTTTCTATACCGCATCCTATTGTTTTATTTTCATTTATATTCTAAGTAGTGTGCACTACATGTACAACTCTTATTAACAATTTTTGCTATTGTTAGTGTACGATTGTTTGCAGTACTAACTGATTTAGTTGTACGCCTCTTTCAAACACCCCTTCCTGTCCTCTAACGGGCTTCGTGCTTGTATTAGGTGGAACTATTTAAAAGCGTCTGCACCTGGTAGACATGAGCAAGCAATTTGGCGCACGTAGCTGTCCATTGTCTCTTAGTACATGTACCTGCAAACACTGTTCCATAATCGGCGTCTTTCCAAATCCGAGATCCCTTAGCAAAGCCAACGCAAAGCGTCGATGTTTCTTCCAAAGGTCGCCCTCGAGGGTAATTAAGGCTTAGATAGGCACGTTTAGGTGAAGAATAAGTATTTAGAATCGCGCGTTAGAACATATTGTAAACCCGCAATATAAAAATACGAGAGGTGGAAGGCTATAAAGATTAACTACATTGAACGCACAGTAAAGAACTTGTATGAAAACACAGATAACAAGCATATGATGTAGGTTATATATATACACAATAACAAAAGCTAAATATAGGAAGGGGAAAAGTAGAGAATGTCTAGCTTGTGGGTTAGGTAATAAGTCAATTAAACATATTGTAACAGCATGTACAACCTTGGAAGGTAGCGAAGAAGAAGTACTTTCTCTGAACATGTCGGAAGGCCTAGCTTGAGAACCAAGTGCTATAAAGAGCCAGGTCGATTTTATGATGTTGTCCCAATGGAAGGTAAATATTCAGTAGGTATTGGAAAATACATTGATGATATGGATGCGTAGGTAATATATATGTTGCCGCTCTAAGCGACTCTAATATAACAGAGCGACATGTGTATTTAAGCACATATGTCAAGCGAATAATAAATCAATATATATATATATATATATATATATATATATATATATAGATATATATATATATATATATATATACATTTTTTTCATCCGTTTGAGTTTATTTAAAACACGAATTCTATGAAATACGAAATACTTGTACAAGTGCAGCTTAGCTTAAGCTTGTACCTACACCGATTTAGCTTTTAATTTTGCCATAGTGATGAAACGAGGATACGTGTTGGTCATTCGATTGTACTCGAGAACAGAGGTAATATTTTACAAACAGTACATTATAGAAGAGCCAGTACAGTACCTTTATCGACATATGACTGATAAAAGAGAGAGTAACTTATGTTGTTTGCGATACCAGTGCGTGAGAGGCCCAACCCTCAGTATTCGTTATTTTATTTTTGGATTAGATTATGGCATACGATTATATTATGACATCAGTGTTTTACCCGTAGTTGTTGTAAATTGTAACGGAAAAAAAGTAACTGGGGTCGCATTTGTCATCTTGTCGGCTACCGAGGATTTGTTCTAAACTACCTAATAGCTTAAATTTCCTCCCTTTGTGGTGCATTGCGCAGGAGTTAAAAACCTTGCACCTGGTACCGGCATAACAGACCGATGACGGGTTGTACTTGTTGTTATGGAGTTAGCAGCTGGAACTTGTTGTTATGGAGGGAACAGCTGGGATGACTAAATTAGGAGTTGTGTGCACTTTTGAGGTTGTTAAATCTATGCTACCTCGTGTTCCGTTGAGTTATGTAATGTGCTGCTACGATGTTGTGATATTCTGGAAGAGGTAGCTCATTTGTGTCTTTGTTTACTGCCGTTCATGTGACAAAATTAAGAAAAACATTTCCTAATTTCCAGGTTATTTTATAATATTAATTAAAGTAGTAAGGCCCGAGAGACTTAGTCCAGCGATGTTCCAACTTTTTCATCTCTTTCGATAGTTTTGAGCCTTCATATAAATACAAGTTCTCAGAGGCGATCGGAAGAAAACTTAATTTCCCGAAGCCATATCTTTAGGTTTAGGAATAGGAAATGGTCACGAATGATTAATTCGTGTGAATATGGTTGATAGGGTAGCAATTCATACCCTAATTCGTGCAATTTTGCCACTGCGACTATGTGAGCAGAAGCGTTGTTGTTGGTGAAAGATGGTCTCGGCCGTTTCGTTTGCAGCTATTTGCGCCAAAACAAAATCAGAAATGTGGAAGAAGATGTTTTTGTGCTTTGACCCTCCTTTCTCTGTAGTCAAGAGAAAGAGAAAGAAGACCAGACGCTTTCCGCTGTTTCGACTCGGGTGTACAGAGGTTATCCGGGCTTCATGCACGGTCACAAATTATCGCCAAGAGTCTTGTGGGTTGCGCTTAAGCATTCAACAAGCACTGCTGCGAAGTGCTTATTCGTGTGTGTGTTTTGATCGACGGTCAGTAATCGCGGCACTCACCTTGCATACAGCCTTTTTATTCGGAGTCGTTCGTGCAATATATGATGCGCGGCCAACCTACTAAGATGCCTACGACCTCAGCTATTTTACGCACCGCGGCGATCTTCCACGATGACACAACGGATATTTTGGATTGTTCTGGCATAGCAACTTCAAATGGACGTCCAGGGCGCGCTTCATCTTTGGTTCATGCCCGAGCACACTTGAAGTTATTAATCCAAAATTCAATGGTCGCCAACACTGCTACAGTCACCACAAACTTTATTCAACTTGACGTTGATTTGCGCAGCCGTCCACTTCTGCAAATCGAAATGCTTTTTCACGGTACGGAATTCGCGTTTCTCTATGTCTCCATGTTATCCACGTTTAGTTTAGTTGTTGGCCACACTAAACACTTCTGAACGTCGCATTTGCGTCTAGGTGAATGACAGACAGAACTTCAATTGCAAGTCAGCTATATAACAAGAAAAAATACACTGAACCTCAAAGCGGCTCCTTTTCTGCGATACTATATATTTTGCATAGATAAAGATGTTTGCATTAACCAATTTCATTGTCCCACTACTTATGCCTGGGACAGGAACAAGAACAGCAATAACTTATGTTGTACTTCTAGAATACCTCTGTCATTTTTACCAACTGATTCAGCTCTGCTATTCTATAATAGATGCTGGCCGGTATACCAGGGTATGGCACATATTAGATCAACATTCCAGTATTTTCTCCCGAGAGTTTGAAAAGCATTTTGCCCCGCCGAATGCTCACTAAAAAAACAAACAAGTAGGCGGCTACTGCTTGGCAAGGTTGGCCTCTCGGACTGCTTGCATCCTTGTTAATTAGACGTCCTGGACGGAACTCGTGTTCATATGCAATCGCGCATTAGGCCTGTAAGAACTGACATAGTACTCTTTTTTGGTAATTCCACGCCAAAAATCTGTCTACCAATGGCTGCCTTTTTCTTCCCAGGATGAAGACCAAGGAGTAGTAGACCAAGACTCACAATAAACAAAAAGTTTACTGTAAGTCTGAGGGCAGTTGACGCACACGAAAGCACTTATTGAGAAGCCCAGTACAGAAGTTTGGGCGCAACCTTGAGGCGCTTATTTCAGATGCAGTCAAATCCAGCTGTCCTGTTGTTAAGCGCATGTGCAATTTCCCTAATAGTCGACTCGGCAGCTCGAGTCGAGCTTGGCAGTGAAAAGCGAGCGTCTTCACAGAGCGGTTACTTTGGCAACAAATGCTCGCCGACAGTGCGACATAAGTATGACGGAGTTGCTTGAACATATGAAGGTCTCGGACTGAACGACGAATGCACTCGCACGGTTGCCGTCCGCCTCGAAAAACTACTCCATTACCCCTAGTTCCGGAACCTTGACACATTGCGTCGTAAAGGGTGAAGCCGAATTAGCTCTTGCGACTAACGAATATAGACTGCATTTTTGAGTCAGCGACCGCACTGTTCCCACAGTATGTAATATACGCCCGACCAAAGAGATTTTTTGGTATCCGTAAGATGGACCACGAAAGAGGCGCGCAGACAGGCGAGGGAGTAGCAACTAGTGTATAAGTGATCCTTGTTAGGTATATGAGAAAATATCGATAAAGTTAGCGAGCCAGTAATTTTAGCGATGAGACTTCTGGGCAATCATCCGCTTCGTCTGGCTCGTGAAGTCCTAGTACGCTGCACTCAACGTGGTGACAACCATGTACGACAAAGCAAGGCACTAAGTGTTCGTTGCTATGCTGTGTACCCTTACAGTTGCTGTTTCGCATGGCCCGCGTTTTGCAGAAGCTGGACTATTAACCGCTTTCCTCTTCTCCTATAGGATTAAGAAGTTTTTCTAGTCGCCAGTCTCGGAAAGACCGGACTATTTCCAAAAGGACCTCGATGAAAGGCCTTGTGTAAGATAAGAGATCACTATCAGTGCGTTCCGAACAGGTTTTGTTATGAGCTCTGCAAAATGTTGATGGGCACGGCTTTTTGCGCGAGTACAAATAGAATCTTATACCATGGTGTTCTATCCAACGCAGAACAGTAGACTACGAAGGCCGCGTAAAGCATTCGTTTGCCGCGCTTTTCTGCTAGAGTGCTGAAAGTTGTCTTGAGAAAGATACGGCATACCGTTTTGTCGATTTCGTGCCACGTAAACCATATTACTTGTCCGTTCGAATTTTGCCGAGCTTCCCGACAACGAGACAATCTGTTAGTAGCGGTTTGTATCAACAACTTTTTTTTTGCGCCACCGCATTTTGACCAGGGGCATGTTGGGTCGCCTTTGCCTTTTAGTATGGAAGCCAACAAGGCGTTTCGCCTGGAAGTCGTCCATGTCTATTCTCAAGCAGCTGTAGAATAAGGTTGTCCAGGTCCAGGGTAGCACTTTTGTCAGACCCCACAAACCCATACGCATCATAAGTGATATATCCAATAGAGTAGTCGTGCCAGTTACCAATCAACAGCTCCACTTATAATTTGGGAAATTAATTCTGCTATTAAAATCACCAGAGCCTTTGCAGATATATATATATATATATATATATATATATATATATATATATATATATATATATATATATATATATATATATATATATATATATATATGTATGTATATATATATATATATGTATGTATGTATATATATATATATATATATATATATATATATATAAACAAATTGTGATGATTTATTTATTATTTACAATACGTTTGCACACTCGGCAGTGCTCGCCTTAATAAAAATGGTGGTAAAAAGGTGTCACGTGAAGTTAAAAATCAGCTGTCCGTATCCTTGCTTGATGGTAGCCCCCGCTCTTATGGACCCGGTGCGAGCGGTATATCCTCAAGGTTCCTTGCAACGTTAAGACGGTAAGATCCATAAGACATATATGTATATATATATATATATATATATATATATATGATTAAATTCGTAAATAACGTATGCATCTTTGGAGAAAAAACTCGAAATATTCAAAATGCTGCACTCATATTCTGCCGTTTCTGCTGAGCTAACTCATGAAAGTAAGGGAAGATAGCTCACTCACAACGAATTTTGAATGCTTCTGACAGTTCCTCTTCGTCAAAGTTTTGTGGCTGCCTTCCGAGCAACGCGTCGCCAAGCATCGCCTCGCGGACGGCTTTCGTTCCAACGACCATGGTTACCGTGCGCATGCCCACACGCGCCCTGCGTACCATGTTGAATTTACTGAGTTGCTAACCCTTTTACCTTAAAACGCCGGTGATCCGGAATTGCTACAACATGAAAACTTTGCACTATATTGAAGTATACAGACACTAAAAGCGTTCTATTCGTTGGGGATTTTCTTCACCCCACCGATCCATGCGTAATCGTTTGGACGTGTATGTGAAATGAACTCACACGCCTGATGTAAGTGGACACCTTTTTCTCCTCCACCTCTCAGGGCGGAGTCAGTGGGGATTCAGATGTGTAACATTACTGCTAGTCAAATATAAACAGTCAAATATATCAAATATAGATCACACATACAGACACGGCGCTGGAAGTACGGACAGCACAATGATGTATTGCTCAATCGATTGGGCAAAATATTTGTCATCCAATCGTCATGTCGTAACAACAGTAATAACTAAGGTGGATAACTCAGAAAAGGGTTCTGTAGTTAGTACTTTTGTTGATCGATGTGATTATGGAGATGCATTATGGAGATAAGTTCCTTCTATATTAGAGCAAATGGGGCTAGTGCTGAGTTTTCGCAGACATACGTGTTTGTAAAGCTGTAACGCTGCGAAATATATGTACTGTTAAGACGTCACACCTACCACATATTTAATTTAACAAAGTTTGCCAGGTTTACAAAAATGTAAACATCTCTAAATTTACTCTTTCCACTTGTAAAATGTATTTGGGCACTAAAGTTTTGATGCTCAATATTCGCTCAACGATGTAGAAACAGAGTCGATACTAAGAAATATGCGTATAAAAGGATTTGTATCGTAAAAAAAGTAATTCTCTACAAAAAGCATCCGCCAACGATGAGATTAAACATACGTATGTGCACAATTGAAGATTTCTACATTATGTTCGAAACGTTATATATATATATATTTATTCGCTACCCGAAAACGGGTCCATACGTTCTGGCATACGCCTGGATCTTCTCGAGAGGTGTTTTGCGGCTGAGGAGAAAGTACGGAGCGGTTTTAAAGAACGGAACGTCATAGATGCCCGGCGCAACTCGGCCCTTGAAAAAATGTAGCCCTTTCAGATCAGCCCAGATTGAGTAACCCACCACACTGTGAGCAGAATTGTAACCGTTTTTGCGTCGATTGCATTCCAGAGCAGCCGAAGTAGGGCACCCATGTTGCTGTAGTTTGCTTGATGTGTCAGCTTCGTTGAGATCTGATGCGATTCGATGAAGCGACAGTGACCACGTCCCCTGACTCTTGCCTGTCTAATCTTTGTTTGTAGCGAGGTAGCAGTATTCAGGCAAACGCCATTTGGATAAGAACGTTTTGTCGTTGAAACCTTCACCGTTCGCCCACAGTATACAAAGCGTATAGTGCGCGGAAGATGACGAGTGGCATAGCTTTTGCTTTAGAATAGTCGACTAATGATTTTTGGGCAAATTATCAAGCCTAGCAGCAGCAGCAGTTATCTCTTTTTATCTTTCTCCTCATTCCATTTGCCTCTCGTCTGTTTTTCTTGCTTCTCTTAATAACTCTCGATTATAAGTAACTAGTAAGGACTTAGCCGAACCCCAGTGTACGCCGTACGTATCAATTGTCGAAACGCGACGAAGAGCCGTAAGCTTTCGTCGTCAATGTACAGTTTAGCAATTTTCACCTTATCTGCTGACTAATTATTCCTAGCTAATCCGTTCATCCCCCCCCCCAAAATCAATAAGTGTGAATGACCGGCTATTCAGTGCTCTAACGACCATGTATAGACAGGCTCGTCACGATGGTAGCGGTAAGGTCTATTTACGGAGCAGATGTATGGAATAAAAAAAATCAGTAGTGAGACCTATAGCTCTGCCCGCCGAAATGATTGTACGTTGCGAATAAAGGCAGACAGGGGTCGATATCATTTTTATTACTAGTTATTACATGTTAAACAATTTTCAGTTGTTCTGAACGTATCATTGCAAATATTTTAAATAATTACTTTTATTTACTTATTTATTTATTATTATTATTATTATTATTATTATTATTATTATTATTATTAACAACTGTACGGACCGCATAGATAACATAACGTGACTGTGTCATCCAAACGTCGCTACGGCGAAAAGCCGTGCGCTTTCATCATCATGATTGCCCGGACAGTTCGCACTCAATCAGCTGGTTCCAACGTTCATCCTACCAAAATGAACAATGGAATTAACTACGCAGTACTTGCCCGTGTATAGACAGACGCATCACAATGGCTGGATGGAAGGCCTAGTATCTGCAGCAACAGCAGGCGCACCTGTAAAGCAACAGCAGCGGCTGAGCGCGATATTCTGCTAAAACACACTAATCTACTGCTATTACTTCTCTCAAGTAAGAGCACTGCCAGTGGAGTCTTGCGTTTTGAGCCGATGCGCACTGCACTTGCTCTGTACTGAGACGAAAAAGGTTCAACAACGGTTCAACCTCAACAACGCCACGTTCACCCCTAAATATGAGTGCGCTACTTCAGTTACTCTGGAACGCCATCGATGTGAGCACGGTTACAGTTCTACTTACAGCGTGGTGGATTACGCAATGGCTGATCTGGAAGGGCTACATTTTTGCCAAGGGTCGAGTCACACCGGGCATCTATGGCCTTCCTGTCGTTGGAATTGCCCCGTACTTCTTATTCTGCCGCAAAACAACTCTCGAGAAGATTCACGCGTATGCCGACACGTACGGACCCGTTTTTAGGTAAGATATGAATATATATATATATATATATATATATATATATATATATATATATATATATATATATCACCTTGTTATGCGATTCTCTGGCTACACGCCCGACAAACATATTTATATATATATATACATATAAATATTGATGATTTCACTTTTTGCTATACATTAAGGTATAAACGTTATTTATTACGATTGATCCGCATTGAATGATTCGCATTTCCAAGAAGCCATAAATAAGATTTTGGCTCACAAGCTGCCATAAAACAAGTATGTCATTGTTTATAAATAAAGTTGACAGCAACAAAGAATTAGCAGCGTTCGGCTGGATATCACATCTTTTACAAAGCCTTTTCACGAATCTTTTCTGAACACTCTCAACTATATCTGTGTGTTTGCACAAATATGGGCCTCAGAGAGGTGAGCAACATAAAAGTCTGAGATAGATGCATTTAAAGGTCACCTACATGGTGATCTTTAAATGCATTATTGTCACGTGTTCGTGGCAGTGGATAAGGTTAGCAACTAGGCCATGTCAACATGATTCGCAGGACGCGTGTGGGCATTCGCACGGCAACCATGGTCATTGGCACGAAAGCCGTTCGCGAGGCCATGCTAAGCGACGCGTTACTTGGAAGGCCGCCACAAAACTTCGACGACGAGGAACTATCACAAGCATTTGATGTCCCTTGTGAGTGAATTATTTTCCCATTCATGTGTATGTTTCGCTTACTTGGAGCCGCAGAATAAGGTTGCTCATGCAATATTTTGATTCTTCAGAGATTTTTTTGCAAAAGCGTATCTGTACGTATATACGTATACAGGCGCACACTATTTATGTATTTCGACGTGTTTTTGCGTCTACATATATATATATATATATATATATATATATACAGGGTCATTCATATCGTTATGTACTCATTTCGGGGTTTGGTAGAACTCGGCAGGAAAAGAATTTTTTCCAATGGAAGGAGGACGCGGAAACGTCTTGTTTAGAAGAAAGAGTTAAATTTATATAAGTAGTTATTCTGCTTTTTTTTACTCTTACATAGTTGTGCGAAATCTACATTTGCAGGAGAACCGATTATATAACCGGCGTGTTCGGAGGAAAATTCTACACACTTCAGTAGCTTGCGTAGCGAAAGGCGAATAGCCAGATTGAGGAAGGCCATAAAGAGTCGATATGTTGTTATGTCTTACGTTAACGTCTTTTTTGTGAAAAATCGTAAATGTTTCGCATTATGGCCAAAAGTGTATGTCAAAAAGACTCACGCAATAGTAAATTTAATGCCCACCATTTTATCACCAAAGTGATGGTGCTGCGTTACGTAGTTGCCAAATAACTATGTTTTTTCGATAGCCATATCGAAAGCGAAGGCATGCATACTTGCATAGGGTGTATGAGAAAGTTAGATACATATTTTGAGGTTTGGTAGAACTCGGCAAGAGAAGAATTTTTCCTAGTGGAAGGAGGGGGCGGAAACGTCTTGGCAAAATTTTACGGTTCTAAACGTGAAAACTTGCACGTAAAACATAACAACTATGACTGTCGAAAAAGCTTAGTTACTTCACAACTACGTAACGCAGCACCATCACTTTGGTGCGAAAATTGTGGCCATTAAATTTGCTAATACTATTGTATTAATGATCTTATGGACGTTCATTTTTGGTCGTAATGGAAAAATTTTAACGCTATTTTCATTTTAAAAATAGCGTTAACGTAACATATCGACTCTTTATAACTTTTTTTAATCTGGTCATTTGCTTTTGCTACGCAAACTAGTGAAGTGTCTTCGGTTGTGCAGAATTTTCCTCCGAACACGCCGGTATGATCGATTGCTTCATGCGTAGGTTCTCCCGTAAACGTAGATTTCACACACGCACGACTATGTAGAAGAAAAATGCAGAATAATCTCCTTCCATTGTCGAGTTCTACCAAACCTTGCAATAAGAATATAACGATATGAATGATCCTGTATATATAAATATAGCTACGCGTGTTCAACTTTGCATATAATATTATAATACCGTATAAATACATGGGTAAATATATATATATATATATATATATATATATATATATATATATATATATATATATATATATATATACCATATGTATATATATAGTGATGTGTTGAATTTAAAAGACTGACCGATTGATTGACGCAGTTTGACTCTCCTTCAGATTATAGGGCAAACCATGGCAGTTAGACAACCCCCCTGCAAGAAAAGCGATTAACAAGCTTGATTGATATAGCGCGTTCGTTGCTGATAAAGCCAGACGTCGAGCCGTTAATAGTCAATGAACTTGCCTCTGTTCGCGAAATCAAACTCTTTTGGACAGCGAAGGCGACGCATAAGCTCAGGACTTCGGCTTGATGTTGACCTGTTGCGTTGACCCATCCTGGCCTGCGCCCTGAGTGCAGGCCGACGAGCACGTCACTCCCCTCAAAACGACACATTTAGTCGGGCAATGAGATCTACGGGCTTTCCGTGTTTACTAGAACCCCGGGTCTTCCAGGGACGACGGACAAGGACCTGATGGTCTCACTTTAAAGGATCTTCCTTTTACTTTAAACCTTTGGCCTGCATGGCCGCATTCTTGTTTGAGACGCAGTTTTAACCGACTCATTAGTCTCTTCGATGGTCGCTCCAAGTGCGGACCGAGCAGGTCATGCTTCTAGGTTGGCAGAGGCTAACACATGCAGAAAATATTCTTCTATTGGTTATCCGCATCAATTTTATCCGTCGGCGATCGAGACAATGAGAGATCTAGGCTGAGCGCATGGGTAGAAGTCGCAAACTTTCGACGGGAGACTCGGGAGCATTAAAGTTTTTGTGTCAGGGACGGTCATTTGACATTCAACGAGAAGATGAAGCAGTTTGGTGTGCATTCTTGAGCTGGGGTAATCCTGGTTTAACAATGGTTTATATATATATATATATATATATTTTTTTTTTTTTAAGATAAGCAAGCGGGTGATTTTTTCAGACAGCGCCTGTTGCTGGATGTGCAACGGGGCAATGCGGCCTTGGTTCGGGGAACCCTCCAGAAATGGCTGGTCCCTACACTGGACCTCCCGTAATGGTGTTAAATTAAAGAAAAAAATTATTTAAATTAATTAAATTTTAAAATAAATTTTTTTTAATATACCGATCTGGTTTCAATGGAGCACAGATGAACATGACTCTTTTCGTACTCGCGCAAGATATTGTGTCCGTCAGTTTAACTTTATGCAGTTAATCTGCGCTGTATTTTCAAATCATAACAAATCGAGATGAAGTTGCCAAATTGACCCCGTTCAAACAACAGGAGTAGCCTACGGTTATAACTTAAGCCTTCCGCTATTCTTTGTTTTTTCCACGCGACGTACTCAGCTTCGTTTGCTGTCGGCGGTAGAGGTTCCATAGAGGTTCTCCTCTTTGGCGACGATCTGACTATTTGTCGCGCCCTCAGGTTTGTGGTGCGACTGGCTCGAGACTCGAGAAACACTGGCAAGGCAAAACTGATGAAGCTTCGCCGTGGTGTCCCGTTGGCAGCAGCTGATCAGTTATGGATCGGAGGGTACTGGTGGCTAGTGTGGCAATTGAGAAACCGCCTTCTTCATATCTTTTCTCTACACGCCGCCACAAACCTTTTTCGATTTTAGCTGGCCTCAATGGCTTTCTGCGGCATTCAGCTATTCTGGGAGAATCTTAATGTTGCACCAACTTAACCAAGTAAAACCCACAAGCAAATTCTTAGGTCAAATACATCTAGCCGGAATACGCTCAAACGTGCAGCCTATAATCGTTAGTCGCAGAAGTTAATTCCGCTCTACCCTTTAAGGCTCAAACGTGCAAAGTTTTCGGATTTGGGGGTAATGGAGTAGTTTTTCGAGGCGGAACGGCAACCTTACGAGTGCATTCGTCGGGCCGAGTCCTCCATATGTTCAAACAACTCCATTATGCCCATGTTCCACTGTCGGTGAGTGTTTGTTGCCCCAGTAACCGCTCTGTGACGACTTCCGCTTTTCGTGTGCGTCGACTGCTCTTGGACTGACAGTGAGGATTACCAAAAAAAGAGTAATAGTTACAATTCTGGCTGCATAATCTTGTCAGTTCTTACAGACCCATTGTGCAATTGCTTATGATTAGCACGAGCTCCGTCCACGAAGTCTTATTGACAAAGTTTCAGGCAGCCCGAGTCTTGCTGAGCAGCAGCCGCCTACTCTCTTCTTTGATTTTAAGTGGGCATTCGACGGCGCAATGTTCTTTTCAAACTCGCGGAAGAGAGCACTGAACCGGCTGTACCGGATACTATTTATTATAGAGTAGCAGAACTGAATCCGTTAGTAAAAACATTAAGAGTGTTCTAGGAATACAACATACGTTATAGTTTTCTTTGTCCCTGTCCAAAGAAAAATTCTTGAAACACAGAAATTAGTAAATTCGAAGGTCTTTAATTTCGCAGAATATATATTGACGTACGAAAAAGACCGTGATGTTTGGTATATTTTGGCTTTTTAATTTTATATGGTTGGCTTGTAATTGTAGTTTAATCTGTCAATGACCAAGACGCAAAGGTGGCATTTAGAAAAACACGAATTTCGTGCCGTGATTAAGCAGTTCTATTTTTAGCCAAAATAGCCGCCATTTTGGGACTTCAAACAACATCATTTATTTTCTCTTATCAGTCCGTATATGTTGAGATGAACGTATTGAACCGGTTTTTCTATAATGTACCGTTTGTCAAATGTTACCTCTATTTTCTACAATAACACACACGCATTCGCGTTTCATGACTATTGCAAAGTTAAGAGCTAAAGCAGTGTAGGTACAAGCTTAAACTGAGTTACACTTGTACAAGTTCTCATTTCGTTGTAATTAAGTCATCTTATGTAAAATGTATATATAAAGAGAGAGAGAGAGAAAGAAAGAGAGATTTTTTTAGTATAACACATTTATTTTCCGTATTTTATATATATATATATATATATATATATATATATATATATATATTTATATATATATATATAATCTACATTCTATGCTACTAAATTGTGTTGTTATAAACTGTCTTTATTGTATATTCAATTTACATTATGTTCTGACGTACGATTCTATATCTGTATGCTTTACGTGAACGTGTTTTTTCTAAGCTTTGATCACCCTCGAGGGCGACCTTTGGAAGAAACACCGACGCTTCGCTCTGACTACGCTACGGGATCTCGGATTTGGCAAGACGCCGATTATGGAACAGTGTTTGCAGGTAAATACATTAAGAGACAATGGCCAGTTATGTGCGCTGAGTGGCTTCCTCATGTCTGCCAAGTGCGAGCCGACACTTTTAAATATTTCCATTTAATAAAAACACAAAGTCTGTTAGCGCAGGAGTGGGTTCTTGAGGTAAACGTACTGCGAAATCAGTTTTTTCTGCACACAGAGTCTTACACTAACAGTAACGACTAACGAGATGTTAATAAGAGTTCTATCTAATACGTTTTCGAAATGAAAATACTACAAACAGGATGCGCTGTAGCAAAATGGTCGTTACTGCAACAGCATGGAATAGAGCTTTGTCATGAAATATAAGAGCTTTGTTGATGCACAGCTTGTCGAGCCCGGTAGCGTAGTGCGTTCGCCTGCGCCTCGCGACCGGAGGAGACACATAGGTGCGCGAGTTTGAAGCTGGGGGTCAGGCCGAAAAGTATTTTTAATACACAGTTTGCGTTCGTGGATATATTCAATGCGTCTAAAACCGGCCTATCTAGAACAGGGATGTAGTTATTTATGCAGTATACAATTATGCAGTATGAATGAAACACATAGTTTTATTCATGAGTACTTGCAAACACTCGAAAGCATACAACCTCTGTACTGCGAAGCTTGTCCATGGGCTTGAACGAATGTCCTGTGAATATATATATATATATATATATATATATATATATATATATATATATATATATATATATTGTAAACTAAGTTAAAACGATCTTAAGTAATAAAAGTTTAACAAATTTGTTTAAGCAATTCGTACTAATTATATAGATACGTTTCCGTAATGTTACTCTGAGGGCAGAAGCACTTACAATTTTAAACTTGTGACCTTGAAAACAGAGCTTCGGAGCATGATTGGTGATCAGATATAATTCGGGAGGCAAGGAGAAGGGTAATGTTTCGGTTAGCCCACAAATCACTCATATTCATATTGCACTTTGTGAATTATTGTGTTAAATGGCTTTCTCAAGTACTCGGGTGACTGTAGGTACATAGTTGACCGCATTACACCAACCCTGAGAGTAAAACTATAATACGCGTTGAGCGAGACGCGTTTTACTAAACAGCCTAACTGGTGGAAAATAAGTCAGCTACAAAACAATTATACTATGCAACGTGTGATTTTGTGTATCCTATAGATTAAAGCCGAGGATTAAAAGCATGCGTGTTTATTTCCGACCCGGGCAAGATGTGTACCAAAGAAGCTTAGCTTATGTATCAATTATAATAGACATACAGTCATAGTCCATTATGTTGCCTGGATTGGTAATAATCGGAATATTTATTATAATGGTATTACGCAACATATATATATATATATATATATATATATATATATATATATATATATATATATATATATATATATATATATATATATATATATAATTCGGCCTCTATCACATAAACGTTAACCTTAAGAAACCTATATGCCCTTCAGGAAGAACTACGGGACCTTGTCGCGCAGATTGAGGCAAAGCAAGGCCAGCCGTTTAACTCTCAGGACCTCCTGGTTACCTCGACGTCAAACAACATTGCGTCGCTCGTGTTTGGCGAACGACTTCCGTACGACCATCCGAAGAGGAAGGAGTTGGACTATCTGCTGACGGCGTTCAATAACGAGAGTGGAAGGATCATCGTTGTAGCATTCATTCCCAAACTGTTAAAGGTAGGGGCGTTTTCATTTGCGCACGCCGCCTGACTTCCACATGCCGCCATCCGCGTCAGAAAGATCATGCCATTGTCTACTTCTGTCTACTTCTACAAAATTTACCCTACCTGAAAACCTCTTTGTAACTCTTTGTACCGACTTGGTCACCTAAAAGCTTCTTTTTACCAACCATACCCTGGCTACTCACGGCTCTAGATGCTGGATTCGACTCATTCCTTAGCCAAATCCTAGTCGATGGTCGCTTACTCGTTACGCAAGAAAAGCGACAATCTGCCGATAGCGAGCTTATCCACCGTTCGACGTTACGACAAACCAGATGTGCTAGCCAGGGCGCCTTTAGAATGCAACTTAGTATCTATAGTGACACTGAAACGATCTCTAGATCACGTTTGCTACAGTAACGGAGACAACATGCTGCAATCCATTAAAGAATTGCCCCTAAGCTTTTCAACACCACATGCAAAGCATAAACTAAATAATTTCAAACCCTACTTGTATTCTGAAAGCTCAATTCGGAATTTAATCTTCAGTATCCAAAGAGGCCATCCTGTAGGTCTGGTACGTTTCTGCGCTCTAGTGCTTGACTTAGTGTTCTTTATAGACTCTTCTTAAACACATGGTACACGGACGACGGAATAAAAGGGGGAAAACGGGCACCGTAAGTTCGATATTGCTAAGGTTTTAGCGCAACCGCCTGGTCGCACACGAAGTTAACCGAATAAAGTGTCTGGTTAATAACAGGCAAGAGAGATTTACGCGCATTACATTCGAGGCCATCGAACGCACGAGGGTTGTTATATCAGGCCGGATCCCATCCTGTACTTGGTGCTACAACGACGCACATCGCTATTCATTTGCTTAAATCAACCATAGCTTTAACGAGAATTGAACACATTCCCGGAAACGTTCCTAGCAAAATCAGAAAATTATGCTGAAACGCCGCGGTTTACGCCTTCTAACAGGCAAGATCTAGTGCTAGTTTGATCATTGTCACAAGCGACAATACGAACGTAAGGTCCGCAACCGCAGTAAACCGTAAGGATCCTTAAGCCTAGCGCTTTACAAGTATGCTTTTCTGCCTCTCGGAAGCAACTGATGACAATACTGATTAACGTACGACTATTCACAAAGCTAGAAAACACAGAGATGCTATTGCAAAACCAATATGGTTTCCGACCTTTAAGTATGACGTATCCTACCGTCATACCCAAAATGTCGGGCATCTATCTACGAAGGCATTTACTATACCGTCAAGCCGGGATTTCCCAGGGGTCTAGCCTTCGAGCAATACCTCCACACGCCGGACTTCGGATTGTTTTCACAAAAAACGAAAGTAATTCCGTTAAACGACCTGGAGCGCTGATATATTACAGACACTGGATAGGAAATACCCGTTCACGCGATACGAAATATCCGATATATAAATATCGTATATACAGGGTGTTCCTATTTGTGTGTCCAAACGCTAGGGTATGGTCAAACTCGGTGAGAAAATCATTTTTGCCAATGGGTGGAAGCCGGGAAAACTTTTTGTTTAGGAGTGAGGATGAAATTTATAAAAGCAGTTATTCTGTCTTTTTTCTCCTACATAGTTGTGCAAAAGCTACGTTTGCGGGAGAACCAGTCAGCGCACAAAGGAACCGATCATACCGGCGTAAAATGTTTGGCGGAAAATTCTGCACAATAAAGTATACATTACTAGCTTGCGTAGCAAAAAGCGAATAGCCAGATTAAGGAAAGTCATAAAAAGTCAAAATGTTACGTTAACGCTTTTTTGTGCAACATCGTAATTTTTTCCATTACGACCAAAAATGCACGTCCAAGAGACTACTCTCAGGCAATAGCAGATTTAATGCCCACTACATTCGTACCAAAATGATGATGCTGCGTTAGGTAGTTGCCAAGTAACTAAGCTTTTTCGACAGTCATATCGAAAGCGAAGGCATGCATACTTGCATAGGGTGTATGAGAAAGTTAGGTACATATTTTGAGGTTTGGTAGAACTCAGCAAGAGAATAAGTTTTTCTAATGGAAAGAGGGGGCGGAAACGTCTTGGCAAAATGTTACGGTTCTGGACGTGAAAACTTCAACGTCAAACATAACAACTATGACTGTCGAAAAAGCTTAGTCACTTGGCAAATACGTAACGCAGCACCATCACTTTGGTACGAATGTAGTGGGCATTAAATCTGCTATTGCCTGAGAGTAGTCTTTTGGACGTGCATTTTTGGTCGTAATAAAAAATTACGGTGTTGCACAAAAAAGCGTTAACGTAACATTCTGACTTTTTATGACTTTCCTTAATCTGGCTATTCGCTTTTTGCTACGCAAGCTAGTAATGTATACTTTATTGTGCAGAATATTCCGCCAAACACGCCAGTATGATCGGTTCCTTTGTGCGCTGACTGGTTCTCCCGCAAACGTAGATTTTGCACAACTATGTAGGAGAAAAAAGACAGAATAACTGCTTTTATAAATTTCATCCTCACTCCTAAACAAAACGTTTTCCCGGCTTCCACCCATTGGCAAAAATGATTTTCTCACCGAGTTTGACCATACCCTAGCGTTTTGGACACACAAATAGGAACACCCTGTATATATATATATATATATATATATATATATATATATATATATATATATATATATATATATATATTATATATATATATATATATATATATTATATATATATATATATATATATATATATATATATATATATATATATATATACATGTAAATACTTGTATATAAACGCATTGATTGTTCGATTGATTGATTTTTCGCTTGGCATGTATACCTATATGTCGAGCCTGGTTGCGTGGTGTATTCGTCTGTGCCTCGCAATCGGAGGAGACACATAGGTGCGCGGGTTGAAGCCCCCACCGTATTGTATTATCTTTGTAATATATTCTGTATTTTGCCCCTCCCTATATTTAGCTCTTTGTAGCCTTGTATCCACTATCCCTGCCCTGGCATCTGTTAATAGCTCAATGGCAAGTGGTCTTGAATCTTTATGCTTATAAAATGTATGCCAATTCTACCCCGCCCCTTTCCCGCTTTTCCTTTCCAAAACTGTCACCTGCCAAATTCGATCTGAAACCCGTCGCCAATTTCCATTTGCCTGTATAAGACTTGTTTACGCTTAATTTCACCATTTTCTTCAATACGCTCGCTCTTGCCCATTGCTGACTATTGTACCCAATCTCCCTAGCTGCGAACTCTAGCCTGCTATTCCACTTCGTTTTGATCCTTAGTGCCGTCTTCACCAGCTACATCTGTTTAACCCATCTTTTATTTGTGACATTTTTAATCCTAATCCCTTTACTCTTCTCCCTTAAATCTTCTTCCGTAAATCGTACTTTACTTTGTACTTCCTTTTGTATAAATTTTGACATCCTCATCGCATCCCCCCCCACGCATATATGTACATATTTATTTTAACACTTTGATAGCCACATTCAGGCGCTTGTAATAGGTTAAGATATATTTAAGGCGTGACAGCATCCAAATGCTCTTATGGTTTTTGCATTCTCGGAACTAGCCTAATACGTGTTTGCTCAATGATAATTAAAAAAATGCGCAACATTGGTAACTAGACTATAAGGTGATAATACATTACGGCTGTACATTTTTTTTGTGCAGATCCTTTACAAACTGAACATTGGCATTGGAGCGAAGCTAACGGACGTGATTAAAAGATTCCGGAAGTTAGTTGAGAACGAAATTCTCGATCATCGTAAAAGCATCGACAAAGACAATCCACGAGATTTTATTGACTATTATCTTATCGAGCAAGAAAAAGATGCACACTTTACGGGTGAGTTGCGCTCATCGCTTACGGGAGCCAAATGGCTCGTTTGCAAGACTCCGGTGAGCATAGATGCAGAGTGATTAACACAGAGAGTTTCAGCGCATATTTCGCCGCAGGCGCAATCACTAAAGTTGAATAAACGCTTTGAATTGTTTTCTCCCTTTTCTAAATTAACGATATTAAGAAGAAAATTTGATTGTTTGAATCAATGCTTAAGTTTTCAAAGCAGCGGTAACTCTCTTACCTAATCCCATCTATGCTATCGGTGCGTCAGTACGGTAGTACAAAAAAGTGGTCATAGATTGTCGATGTCGAGGCCTAGAGGTCTAATATCTAAGCGATTGTACAAATGCGTTATTTTCTCCTAACAACAGATGCGTTGGTCAGTGGCAACGCCATGGGTTTCTTTCAAGCGGGCAGCATAACAGTGCGCGTGACGGTCGAGTACCTCTTGCATTTGACAGCAAGCCTACCAGAAGTGCAGCGCCGAGTACAAGCGGAAATCGACGAAGTCACCGGACGCTCTCGTGAAGTGACCTGGGCTGACAGTCGGAACATGATCTACACGATGGCCGTCATCGCTGAACGGCATCGATACTTCACGGTGGCGCCCTTTGGGGTCAACAGGAGGTGATTTACTTAATATATATAAACATATATATATATATATATATATATATATATATATACGTGAGACGTTGGGGGACCAGGGTTGCTTACCAAAAAATTACTCAGAGACGTCGGGAGAAGATTGGTGGTTGCTACAGGAGACAGAAGAGCCGGGGAGTACTTACTGCAGCGCTTGTCGTTAGACGTTCAGAGGGGGAACGCTGCGTCGGTGAGAAGAACTTTGGCCAGGTGGACCAGCCCCATCTTGGACCTAGAGCCTGAGGTCGTTAGCTTTCAGTGCGTTATGTGACACATTGTGATAACAGACAACATGCACAAATAAATTTGCCGGCGGGCTATGTCGGTCTAATATATATACATATATATGCCGTTTCGAGCGGTGCGTTAGCCGCCTAAGCCACCGCCACAGAACTGTGAGCTGTTCTGCATGCAGTACAAGTTTTTGTAGCAAGCAATTGGCAAGTTCACCATTAAAAAAAAGTTCGAACCTACATAATACAAGCCGATACCACCGCAAACCAGACCAAGGCATCGTGACGTTAATCAAATAAAGCGAAGTGCCTCCGACATAAAAACAAGTTATCTTAAAGTGATGGTCTCTTCTTCCTCTGGGAAAATTCACCTTTAATATACTGCCTGCATGGCTACATCTGTTATTCTTTTCTAATTAACCTGACCCTGTAAAAATGACTACAAACCATTATGGGCTGTTTTCTGTTCTTACAGGACGTTACAGTCAACTGTACTATGCGGCTACGATATCGGTCCGCAAGAGGAAGTGGTGCTGGACATTGACTCCGTACACTATGATCCCGAAACGTTCCCAGATCCATATGAGTTCCGACCAGAACGGTTTATAAGCAACGGTAAACTCATCAACACGGAAAAGGTACATCCCGCAGAGGTCGATTCATAAAATAAAAATGTTTTCCGAAAAGAGGTTATGTATGTGTGTCTGTACGTAAATATATACTCCGCAAACCTCGTTAAAAGTGTTTAGCGCAAAATTCATTGCGACACTTGGATTTGTTCACTACAAGTAAAACAGAGAGTGTTTGAAAATGCGTCTCATTAATTCATAACATCTCGTCATGAAATCTGTGTGATGTGTTCCAGGTGTGGGCGTTCTCGATCGGTAAGCGTGCATGTCCCGGTGAGAGCCTGGCGGTCCTTGAGACGTTTTTATATTTCGCGAATCTTCTTCAGCACTTCACCATCGCTCCAGAACAGCCTGGGGGACAGGTGAAACTCCCCCGGCCGCGATGTATTAGACCGGATGTCATCCCGCAGAAACTTCGTTTCATTAAGCGAGAATGAACATGGGTTGTAAGCCAATTCTTCGCAGTGACCGATGGCCGGCTTCCGCGACTCGGCTGTGGCTAAGCGCCTCATAAGGCCAAAGGTGTTAGAGAACCTGCCGAGAAACGCTGAAAAATGGCATTTAGGCGAGAATTTTCACCTATAGTTCTTGCGTGTTTCTGCTGAAAATAAGAAAGACAGAGAAAATATTCGCAACAGCAACAAATTGACTCACAGCTACCCTACAAAGTCGATGCGTTAAAAGGCTATGCTTGAGCACATGTATTCGGTGTCCGGCAAAAAAAAATCAATAAATTAGTGGAGGAAAACCATGAAGCAAAACAACATTGAGGAAATGAAAGTAGATGCCGCTGAGTAATACACGTGACACGTTCTGCAACAATCATGGTGTTAATGGATACATTTATTTTCAAAACATGGACAGCGGGCGGCCCAGCAATTAGCTAGTTTTAGTCCAAACAAAGTACTAACAAAAACGTCAAACCACCTGCGGAGCAAACGACACACAAAATAAGCAATTGAAACTTTGGAAATAATAAAAATCCGTAGTACATACTGCAATATAACAATATGGCCAACACATCATTATTCCTGTAATCAATATTGGCTTCCATAATAACTTACTTGCAATTCTTGCAAATCTCTAATCGCATTACAGGGGTCTTACATTTAACTACAACACCAATACTGGCAATTATGATCGAAAGGTGTTTGAATGCATCAGTGCGCAACCGTACACGAGCAAACGTCTTACGGACTAAACATATATATATATATATATATATATATATATATAAAACAATGTCGTAGTTTTATTATACTAACATGGTTGATAATGGTTTCTAAATAAACGTGTTCACCTTGAATATCGAATAACATAGGTGAGCGATTCTGCAAATATTTGTAAGTAGTCTCTCAGTCAGAAGTCATGTCTGTCCTAGAATCCGAGTTATCGTTAATAGCCGCGTGGCGCAGTTAGCAGCCTTCACTGAGGGCGGAGGATAGGGCTTGGCGAGTTAGAATGCCTCTACGGGTGAACGAGCGGCCTATCGAGTCTGAGGTCAACATATGTTACTCTAGTGGAATCATCCAATAAAATCTCTAATGATGCACTAAAAAGGGCGTGTAGCTAATTATATGCATGCTCTGCAGAGGTTGGCCTCAGCCCAGCCCTAGTGGAATCATCGTTGCTTCGTCAATAAGTAAACGAGATGAGATGTATTTTGGTAAAGTTTCCAAAAAGCTCAACCAAGCTGCTCGTTAGTTGATGTCGAATAGAGGTGAGTTCGACCTGACCGGTTTCGTCGAGGAGGTCGCTAATATTACCGGGCCTAGTAAGCCAAATCCTTCTTGGCAACTGGCAAAATATTTGTCGTTTAGCTGTATCGTCTAGTTAAGCAGGTCGATGCTTGTATCGGTTGTAAGGCTATTAACGCGCCGTAGCTCGTCCGTTTTTCATTAAAGCAAAAACCTACTTTGAGAGTTTTTCAAGTACCTGCGTTAATATCGCACTCAACATTTTCTTACTGTTCTAGTTCTTGTGCCGCTAAGCGGTTCTCATAATCCAAACTGTGAACAGCGAATTCAGAATTATTTTCGCTCTGTTATTCGTCTCTTAACGGCCTCCTGAGCAGCCAGCGCGCACAACTCGAATTGTATGAACAATTAGAGTTTCCGGAAATACAAGTGAATAGCGTCTGCACCCGATTTAGTATATATATATATATATATATATATATATATATATATATATATATATATATATATATATATATATATGTATATATATATATATGTAGATTGTTATTAATCATAATATTGGTGAGCGATCCGCCGGAAAAAATCCAGCGGCGACACTCGCAAGTTAGTACACTCATGTACGCTGACGACCTTGTCCTCTACTTCCGGAGTCGATTTTACCTGCAGCAATCGCTTGCTTCACTGCAAACGTTTGTTGACCTTAACGCTCTAATGATAAATGTATCAAAAACTGAAGCGATAAAGTTTTGCCACAGAGGTAACCTTGCCGAAAAAGATGAATTACGCTATTGTTTCATAATATTCCAGAGCCTCATTGGCTGTCGCAGAATGTCGCTCTCAATCTTTTTAATGTGTAAGATTGCACTGACTGCTGCTTACTGCCGTTATATGGCCTCACCTATCAAAAGCGAATCTGGAAGTACTTGACAAAATCAAAGCCAGCGTTCTAAAACGAGTGCTAGTAGTTTACCGCACTAGCCGCAACTGGCTTGTCTATCTGCTACTGTCGGTCTCGAAATCGATGGTCGAATAGGAGTATAATTTTGCGAATGTTGACGTCTTTATGAGACCAGAGCGATGACCACAAGCTCCTGGAAGGGCCTATGTTTTGGTGGGCACCTAACGCGTGCTTTGTTACTGGCTTTGCAGTATATGGTTTCATGTGAAGACATGTATACGAGATAGGTTGCAAGAAATATCGATCGAGTGTGAATACAAGCTATGCGGAAAATCGTGTACAAAAACAATAGCACTGACGAAATTGGTGTAGAAAAGCTGTAGCACATATGCGCCCCTTGACAGCGTCGAAACATAACTGAATATATATATATATATATATATATATATATATTCAGGTATGTTTCATTTATATATATACGTAGTCTATCATATTAATATGTACCTACTTTAAGGTTTGGTAGAACTTGACAAGAAAATAATTGTTCCTAATGGAAGGAGGCAGAAACGCCTTGTTTAGAAGTCAGCATGGAATTTATAAAAGTAGCTATTCTGTTATTTTCTCCTACATAGTTGTGCAATTTCCGTTTGCGGGGAAACCAGTCAACGCTTGAAGTAACCGAGTATACCGGCGTGTTCGGTTATGTTGCTGTGCTGCTGTGTCTTACGTTGAAGCTTTCACGTGCAGAACCGTAAAATGTTGCCATTACGATAAAACATGTATGCCCAAGAGAGTATTCTCAGGCAATAGCAAATTTAATGCCTATCATTTCGTACCAGAGTGATAGCGCTGCGTTACGTAGTTACCGCTATATCGAAAGTGAAGGCATGCATACTTGCTACCGTTTTGGTCTGCTTCAGCAAGGGTGCACGTTAGGTACATAATTTGAGTTTCAGTAGAACTTGACCAGAAAATATGCTTTACTAATTGAAAGAGGAGGTGGAAACGTCTTAGCAAAACTTTACGGCTCGAAGCGTGAAAGCTTCAACGTAAAACTTAACAACTATGGCTGTCGAAAAAGCTTAATTACTTGGCATTTACGTAACGTAGCACCATAACTTTGGTGCGAAAATAAGGGGCATAATTCTATTGCCCTAAAGTTACCCTGGAGTGCCTTACCGGGCCTTGTCAAGTGAACACAAGTTCTTTTCCATTGCGTGCATAATGCTTCGATCGATTCACGGGCTATAAGCTTCCAACCCACTAAAAAATAGCATGTTCCTATCCCTATACCCAACAGGGAACTGCGCAAGCAAATCTTCAAACAATTGAGGGAGGTGAATAGTAGCGTCTTTATCTTAGCTGCCCTGAAGTGCCTTACGGGGCTTGCCAATGGCCTGTCAGGGATATCACCCCGTCCACCAACAAATAGAACGACGGTCCCGAAGAAGTACTGACGTATTACATGACGCAATTTTTGACTAGACACTGCAGCCGACTAGGTATACGGAGAGGGCGTAAAATGTTTGCAAGAAAGCTGCATTTGTGGATGGTGAAATGAAAATTGAAAGAAAAGGCTAGGCATGTAACAGGGCTGTTTTGATGACTCTCTGGCAGCTTTCTCTCAGTCTATCATTTGTTCTCGTAAACATGATATTTCATTATTGAGAATCCAAATATGTATGCTCGAATATATAAATCCATTGTGTTATCTAGACGTCTGTATTGTTCGCCCGTCTAGCGCTTACGTGTGCGTAAACACATAAATGTGATTGAAAGTGTTTAGCGAAGATTCCTGAAAAGGCCCTCTAGAGAATTGATATTATTGTGCCGAATGCAAATCGTATTCACCGCGTCTTTGATGCGTCAATGAACAACTGTAGGAGCCAATCTTATTACTTATACCTAAAAGTATCCAAGAATTAAAATCACCAACACATATGTTTGCTTAGTGTGTATGTGGCCAGAGAATCGCATAACAAGGCGGCTTCGCGGGCTTCACTGCATCTCAGCCTTCTCCCGCTTTATTCAATACGAGCATTGAAAGTCAGTTCCATTGTGTTTGGCGCGAGACTATACGCGGTTGGCTCCTTCCGAACACCCCATGCCGGTCTACGGTACTTAGGCAGCGGCCAACTATCGTGATAAGAAAGCTGATTAGAACACAAAAGATTCTTAACACTATTAATCTTGCAAATGTAATAATACAAATGATTCCAATATGCACAATAAGTCGAACTTAAACGAGAGGATCACCTTACTCAGCAGCTGCAGAATCGATTGTTTCGATAAATCAAAAGGAATGCACTAATATATAATATATTTTGTACGTTATAACGAGACATACTCCATACGTTGGCAGTGAGTATCTCCAATATTATGTTGGTGTTACTGATGCTCCAGTACGTTGCGCTGTACGGAACTCTCAATACTGGCTATGTTAGTGGTGCTGAGATGTTGCTAAGACGGTTCATCCTCAAACTCCTATGTGTACTCGTCAAACCTAATGTAGAATGTCGTGAACAAGCTGTGAATAAAATGTTAAAGACGTGCACGCCTTGCAGTTAAACGAAATTATATTTTTTTATCTTGCTAGTACATAATCTCTTTTAAAGTATTTTTTTTTAAATTAAGCTTTTTTAAAATCGACAGACCTGATGTATGTTATAATTGTATTCATATGCGAAATTCAGATGTTAAATATTTTGTTAACAACAATGTATACTTGGGCAAATATTTATTTCATATTTATTCACTCAGGTTGAGTAGCGAGTATAACTACAAAATGGCAAATGTGACCCTTAAATAAAGATGCTTTTGACTTTTTTTTGGAGAAGACAAACTGGAAAATGCGGAAGGCACTGTAACAGGGTTGGACTACGTAGGGACAAGATAGTTTAACAAAGCCAGCAATACCTGTTATTTCGTCAAAAGTGTGAGCGAAATACTCCTAGGTATGCACCACATCACGTTACTATCGCAGGGTCGAAATGCCGAGTTGACATCAATTCCGTTTTTAGATTTTACAATTTCTTCCGGCAGCTACACCAAACACGTCCACTTCGTTTGCAACCAAAACTGCTCACTGACTTGACTATATGATAATGAACACCTCTATCAGATACATATCTTAAGAGAGCAGTATAAACATTACGTATGTAGAGTATGCGCCGTTTTAGCCCATAAAGCTCTGGATGAGTCTCTGTGGGAGCCTTACGATATTCCTTAGGCTCGCGCGAGATATTCAGTCCCTCCTTTGCAAAGTGATTGCCGCATTCATACCAGATAGCAGGTAAAACCGATGCCTGGTCTTACCTTGAACGCTTTATGGGTGGACATATCGCTTTAGATTTGCTTGGAGGATTTAATATCATAGGTCGATTTAGGGCCATTCCCTACGTCCGCCAACTCGTCTTCCGAACCATAACCAATTGTTGCGGTCTTCTTCCTACGTCTTTTTTTCTCCATCACTTTTTATTTTAACTTATCTTTATCTCCCATTGCTGCTTTCTCCTGTGGAGGCATATTCTTAGTGTTTAGTCCTCTCCCCCTCCTATAGCACATACGCCAGATCGAACTAATATAATTCAGCCCTAGAAGGCTTTAGTTTACTTCCTTCTTCGTTAGCAATGGCTTTCTGACATCTTCGATCCTCCTACCCGGCCAAGCAAACGACAAACTCTTTCTAACACCGGTTTTAGGCAGTTGTATGCGAGCACGCTCATCCAAATGTCAATGGGACGTGCACAATTGCCCTTGTGCACGCGTGCACCAGATCTTGTCGTTTTGTATCTGCATACAGAAACGGAGAGAGAGAGAGATAGAGAGAAACATCCCTCTGAGCTGTCTCTGCTGACGTGCAAACCTAAGTGTCGGCTTTCCTTTGAACGTTCTTCTTCCGGATCTTTGTAGTCTGTCCGGAGGTCCACCGAGTTCATGCAAAATGTACGTCAATCTGCCCATCACATACCGAGGCACTAGACCCACGCATGCTCCTCCCGACCGTCCATATATGCAAGGCATCCCAAGAAAAAGACAATAAACTATATGGAAGGGGAGTAGGAAGAAAACAAAGATCTGGAGGAAGCATAAAGCACACCAGGAAGAAAACGACGAAAGAAAGAAGAAGAAGAAGAAGGGGCAGAAAGAAAAATAATGAAGGAGGACGCAATGAAGATAAAAAAAAAAACAGGTGAAGAAGAAAAAGTCCAGTAAAAAGCCGAGACACGAGTCGGATGCAAATATGTCTTAAGACGCGAGCGGCGCGTCGACGCCAGCGGTGCAAGCGGTCGGACGGTTCCGTTGGGTCGGTCTGATCGTCGTCCTCATCGCCATTGTGCGCAGCCTACTACGGTAGCCGCTACCATGTATCTGACGCCATCATCATGATCATCAGCAGCAGCACCACTCACCAATTTACATCATTATTATTAGCACTCTCATTGTGTCGTCGTCGTCGGCGTCGTGTTCGTCATCATCTGCTGCTGCTGCCGCTAAGTATTGTTATTATGCAAACATAACGTTGACTTTTTACTGCTCGAGCAACACTGCGATGTCCGTCCTCTTGGCGGCGGCTGCAGCGGCGGTGGCGCGTTGTCTTCAACTGGGCTGGGCACAGGATAGTGAGCAAGCCACTCAAACTACCCCCGGGGGTTACGCATCACAACCCCCCCCCCCCCCGGGCGCCTTCCTTTGCCCACCGTTGCGCGTGCTTGAACGGGCTGCGGGAAGCGCAAACGACTGCACATTCAGTAGCAGCAGCAGCCGGAGTAATAGCAGTACTCGTAACAGAAACAGGCCCACATGACACGGGCATACAGGCCGGCTGGCTGACATACCCCTATGTGATGGCATACATACATATATACACAACCTAACACACACACTTACACATATGCATACACACAAACCTCTACAATATGTAAGGCAAACAGCCCCCGGCTGTTCGTCCATTTTCAGCAAGGCAAGAGCCATCCGTAATCTGTGCTGCAAGTGGGAAGTGGGGCTTGGGGCAATGGCTCTCGCGCATCCTGCTGCGGGAAACACGGACGTACTGCTAGCCTGCGTGTCTGCCTGCCAGCCGCGGGTACTTTGCGTCTACGGGCTGCGATTACCACTACTGTACCATGACGACACTACTCCAACCCCCCCCCCCCCCCCCCCCCCCCCCAACGCCCCGCTCTTAGAACGATGATTACTGGGTAGTTCTACTATGACGACTACGTCTATGGTGTCTGCTTGCCTTGTCTTAAGGGTCGTCTGTTGAATGCCGCGGCGGCGGCGGCGAAGCGCTGGAAGTGGGGAGGAGGTAGCTACGAGGTCTAATTTATTCTAACGACGACCACTGCGACAACCACCCCCACCAGCGGGCGTTGTCCTCGTCGTTGTTGCCAATACTGTCGTGGTTGCCGCTGCAAGCCAATACAGCAGGGCTGTACTGTTAACTTTGCTCTTCTTAGGTGGGTGGCTATTACACAGGCGTTATGCTTGTTCGCTGTTGCTGCTGTTGTTGTTTACTGCTGTTTTTGTTGCTGCTGTTGTTGTTCTTGTCGTTGCTGCTCATCGTTGCTCATGTCGTTGTTGTTGTTGTTGTTGTTGTTGTTGTTGTTGTTGTTGTTGTTGTGTTGTTGTTGTTGTTGTTGTTGTTGTTGTTGTTGTTGTTGTTGTTGTTGTTGTTGTTGTTGTTGTTGTTGTTGTTGTTGTTGTTGTTGTTGTTGTTGTTGTGTTGTTGTTGTTGTTGTTGTTGTTGTTGTTGTTGTTGTTGTGTGTGTGGTGGTGTTGTTGTTGTTGTTGTTGTTGTTGTTGTTGTTGTTGTTGTTGTTGTTGTTGTTGTTGTTGTTGTTGTTGTTGTTGTTGTTGTTGTTGTTGTTGGTGTTGTTGTTGGTGCTGTTGTTTTGTCATATTGGCGTTGTCGTCGTGTCGTGCGCCAACAGTCACTATCATCGCTCTCCTTGTTTGTTTTCATAGATGTAACAACGTTTCGAAAAGAGATCTCTCCTTCCAGGACAATTTCGGGAGAATCTGCGAACAAGAACAAAAACGCTGTTTATAATGCTACTCTTTATTTTTGATGTGGATGTTGTTGTTGTTGTGTTTAACAATAACGACGTCAACAACATACATACGTTACTATATGGTAAAAAAAATGGTAGAAAGATCTTGTATAAGTTAGTACCACTCCTAACCAAATATTGTGGATGATAAGCTCGTATAATAGTCAGAGCAATAAAAATAGATACAACAGCAAATGTACAACCACATTAAGAGCACAGCTAATGTAACTTTTTTAACAGAATATATACATTTAATAAATCAATCATGTGAAAATGAGGTCAAAGTTAGCAAAGTGCGTGCGTAAAAATGGGACAATAAAGTGGGATACATAATCGTATTACTACGCAAAGTCACTCAAGTATTTAAAATATAAAGACATATCTCCGAACGCGTTAGGAAGGCTTTGATTGCCTGTTCGTTGATCAAAAAACTACAAGTGATGTCCGTGCGCACCGCTATTGCGCACTTCGACTTGAAGATCGCATCAATTGCTTCGTACGGCACAGAGGTCATCTGGATGTAGCTAACGCCGGCTAACCTGACTACCCTTAATGGAGTTAAATCCGCGTTTCTGAAGCGAGTGCTTGGGGTGCACAGCTCAGCTCGGAATAGACTCGTGTACTTGCTGGCAGATACCCCGCTGTTCGTAGAGAACCTGAAGAGGCGACTGAATCTCCCTGCGACACCGGGATACGATCGTTTCATCAGTGAATACGAAGTTAAAATGGCAGAAATTGATCCAGAATTTTACACAGTTGGGGCAATGACATCAGATTCATGGAAATATGTAGGTACGACTAACCGCCATATTGTTACGCGATTTGTAGTGCACGGGTATCGCCACTTCGTGTGTCGCACAGTGGGATTCCATGAGCCGAATTAATCTTGTGTTTGTAAAAATCGTAGCAATCCATGTTCAAAGTATCACGCCACTCACTGTATATAATTCATCTCGTTATCACGATTGGCGAATGCTTCTGGTAACTTCTGGTAATATGTGTGTTACGGCTTATTTGTTGCCAACGTGTTTGTTTGTATGTAGGTATAGATTAGGTATTGTTTTACCCAACATGAAGTGGAAATAAATGAATAAATGAATATATATATATATATATATATATATATATATACATATATATAAATTGTAGGCTTTATATTTGAAAAGATATATTGCATAATGCGCGATCGACAACACTCATCTATTGTACGTGTTTTCAAACGTCGCCAATGTTTTGTCGATGCAAAATGTTAGTCTCCCCTACCCGCTCTTCTTGCGCAGTTAGCAGTAGCACATTGCAATACGTGCATCTACTAGAGCTGCTGAAGCGTATATATTACTACCGTCACAATACATACATATGGTTATCATTGACGCTTCGGCGCTAATTGCTGGTACTAATTTATTATTAATAACAGTTTGAGAACCACTTTAAAACTGAACTCTACTTTTGCCAGTGCTGTTCTTAATTTTGCTCGTCTTACTGTTGCAATTTTCATCGTCTCTCCTTATGTTTACTGTTGTTGTTATTGCTCTTGTTGTTGTAGTACTTTTCGCGTTCTCCGTTTATTTGCTTGCGGTCTCGTCTGGCTCGGATAGAGGAGGCGGTCCGTCCTCTCCACGTCGTTGATATCGCTAGACGTACTTAACGCCCACCAACGGTAACGCAATGTATTCCCTTAGCTTGCTTGGTAAAACACGACCATTGTTGTGCTCCGGTACAAGGCATAGTGATCGAGTACGGTCTCGCCGACTTAATGAGATGGTCAATGTTAGGCGATACGCAGGCTCTACCAGCGTCGCCTTCTCCGCGCCTCGTCGCTCTGCTCCGCGACGTGATGGCAACCAATGAAGGGAAACACTTCCGGGCCACGTGTAACAACACCTTTTCCTTTCGTTTTCACAACAGTGACAACAGAACCCGAGAGACGGACGACCAGCCTGCGCTTGCGACTGCCGTCATTAACGACTTGGGCGTACTTAGAAACAGATTCTTAGAGAAAGGCTAACCGGCTGAAAGTCGCCCAGTTATTTAGTAGCGCAATTTTTGTAGACATTTTTATTTTCATAGACAACTGCGAGCTTGGTTGGTAGTAGCAGCACTCGTCTTTTGATCAAGCTCCGAAGCGTAGTGTGTCAGCTCACTTATTCGAATTAGGGCAATGTGAAATACAGTATCAACTCTGTCTGTGTCTGTTTTTACTAAGGGCCAGATATATCTCATTTTTATACGACTTGGCATTGCTAACTGCTCGCTTGTGTAAGACCTTAAAACAGATTAGTTCTTTGATCTACTCATTAAAGTTTGAAAATCAAACCTACCTCCTCAATAGGAGGATGGAAAATTCTCCCCTCACGAATGCAAACAACTTCGCAACACGTCATCCTAATAAGGGTGTCTGGTAACATGCATCTGTACAGCATTTGCGTAGAACATTGTGGCATACAATAGCCAACGAAACGTGTGACTTAAGCATGCTGATCACTTCTAATCGAGAAATTGGCTGGTAGCCATATTACAGAATTAGGTGTACTCTCTATAAACGTTGTCCACAACATTTTTCGTTGCTTCGGTCTCAATGCCTCAAGGGGGTTTGTGTACCACTATGTTGGCTGGACAGTGTGGTGAAGATATCCTGCGACTCTTGCGTCATGAGTTTTATCATACAAAACTCTTGTACTTTCAAGATACACGTATTCACTGACTGTTTGAAAACCACTTTATTTAACATCGAGAACCGGTTAAAGGTATTCACAACATATTGGTTATCGGTTAAGCTCTTCGCTTCTCGCATAATTAATTCGATCTCATATTCGATCAGTATAGACAGACAGCGACGTATAGTCGTTTAAAGTTTTTTTTAATTCTCTTATTCAAAGCACTGATATATACTCGCCAAAGCCACGACCAAGTGCAACGACTCACCTAATCCATCATCTATAGCCTCATCACACGGGAGAAAAGCAAGGGATGGTACTTGTAGATGATGCTACAAATTACCTACAAAAGTTGCGCTCGATATGTGCAATATGCAGATTATTTTGTTGGGCCAATCTGGCGTGGTAATTGTAATAATAGCCGTAACAAGATTATGGATATGATCAATTTTTGTAGTCACCATCACCATTCGTTTGCCCAGCAGCGGCAGCGTAATAAAAAAGCCAGTATCGCTTCGGTTGCGCCGTAAGCCGCCACTTAACAGGCAGCACAATCCGGGCTGACTGAGCTGCCGTCGTTGCTTTGTTGGTTAGTTAGTGACAGAAGGAGCAAACGCTTTAATAACTGGATAACTGGTTAGATATATAGATAGATAATGTATTGATAGACTGATGAATACGCAAGTGTATATATATATATATACACATATATATATATATAAATATATAAATGAAAAAGCCGTACACGAGCAATAAAGCCTTACGAAAAATCTTTAAAAAATATATATATATAAATATATATATATATATACTGATTGAGGGAGCCTCTCAGAGGTGCCTGTATGACACTGCTGTTGTCCTTGCATGGAAGTGGAAGTGCATTCGAATTGCATGCAAGCCAACGAGCGGGTCGGGACGAGACAACGGCCTATGCGCCTCAACGTAGCGCTCGCTGGCTGATTGATGGCGCCGAGGTCGGCAAGGGTCAGAGTGCCGGGCGAGGAGCGCGCGTGCCTTCGTTCCACAACTGCATCCATGGCGCCACGAGCGGGACTCGTGGACGAATGATTGACACAATCTCAAGGCAGTACTACTCGTCTCGGCTGTCGTACGAAGACGCGACAAACGAAGAGCGTTGAGTGAATGAATAAATCAACGGCTAGATGGACAGGCTTCCACGACGCCTTTTTTGGGGGTTGGGGGGGGGGGGAGGGGTGGGAGGGAGACGTGAGAGGGAAAAATGGTTTTACACACCACACACACACATTCTCAAGCAGTCGGAACAGGTAGCGTGGGACTCGATGCTGATGTTTTTGGCAAGATACTGACTAAAAATCCCTCACCTAAGGACTTCACAGGCGAGAAGCTGGAACGGTCCTTAATCTTACTTCAACCCCCTGCTTTCACTTAAAGGTTGCGTGGGCAGAGCGCAAATTGCACCACCATCATCACCACCACCACCAATAACAACAACAACAAGTGCAAAATTGCGAAGGCAACAAAGCCGACGGTAGCGGTCGCGATCTCGTACATCACGATTAACAAATAAAAACAAGGCCCAAGTAAAGTAGAGGATGTAGATATAAAGTTGACTACATTCAAGCTAACGTGTCAAGGTGCCGGAAGCTCAATTGTGCCGAATAATATAACAAAATAAGAGCGCAGTGGGTGCGTATATATGTGTGCGTAGGTTACTCTTAAAAGGCGGAGCCAATCGAGTCTCGCCTCTGAGCCTTACGAGTTTGACGAGAAGAAGGAAAGAGACCTGTGCAGAGGCTCAGTAATCTATCCGATGCGGTTGCTCAGAAGCGGAAGTGTTAAGAAGTCTCTGCGCGAGGCTTATCAGCTTAGGGACGCATCAAACGTGTACCAAGGTGACTATGTCGTCGAATATCCAGCAGCTCAAATATACGATACATATCAAGGCAGAAACAAAGCTTTTACCGTGCGTTCACTTAGGACTTTAGAGACAAGAGAATAGACAAGATAACTCGGCGGGAACAAAAGCAAATATCATATACGTAGAGTTCTAGCAGCTTGATAGCGGCCGATAACCGCGATGACGAGGTTTGAACAAAACGTGTTTGGCTTAAATGAAAAGCTCGCCCTCTCTCGGTATGCAGATGTGGTTAGAGGCGACGGATTCCATTAGCACCTGCTTCCGAGTCAGTGAGGTGATTTTGCTGTGATCATCGAGAAGAGAGTAGCTATATAACGTTACCGCTAGACGTTTGGAAATTGTGCAGTATTTTATTCTGCCGTAAAATGTACAGTGAGCTTGGAAAATGGTTAATAAAACAAATCATGCAAAATAAAGTAAGGTAATGTTTTGCACACGAGGGAGTGCCACCTAACAGATCCTATAAGTAGATTAAGGAACAAGGAAGTTTATGTCGGATGTGGACGCAAAAACCAAAACGTTTACGTAGCCATAACGAGTTGACATGGATACCTTATAATACCATCGACGGTACATATTTGTGATGACGTTATTGATTTTAATTATATATTTTGGGAACACGGGTTTATTGCACCATCTTACACAAGTACACACACAACAATGACTAATATATATATATATATATATATATAACATATTATTATTATTAATAGTATTACATGTTAAACAATGTTACAGTTGTGAGGTCTGAACGTGTTATTGCAAAGTTTTTTTAAATAATTATTTCACTACATGGCGCCTAAATTAAATGCCGCGTTTCCCCTGCAAACGGCCAAAGACAACGCTTGCTTCAAGAATTGACCCTCTCTTCGGTCGCTTGTGACCTCCTGAATTCGCTTACTCAAATCTTTGAGAAATGCTTCGGTTCCCTTGCTGATTGGTCCTAGCGTCTCCATGGCAATAGGCACAAGAGTATATCTTGTTTCCAGTCCAGTGTATTTAACGAATTTTCTGGCGTCCGCGTGCTTTGCCACCCACCCCGGCTCAACTGAGCTGTGGTATAAATAGGAAGCCGCGGTAATGCACGAAACCGTTGCATCCCAAGCAAGAGACTTCCCATGAGATCATAATGCAATGGTCACCCCATCAGGTTTTTCTTCGCCAGCGGACACTAAACCTTTCCGTTCAAGTGTAGATGGAATACCGGATTTCCTAAGAGACCTTATAATCACACTGTTTAGTTCAGCATGTCTGGATGATCTACCGGCGCTCTTCGGGCAATTATTATTATTATGGATTTTCAGTGCAGTTAGTCCCCACATACTGATAACCCGTGAAGCAAAATTGTTTCAACGACTGACGCTACAAGATAACACTTTTCCCCCGACGGCCCCCTGGTTATTTGAATTAACCTGGCCATACTTGCTACTTAGTGCGATGTGGCTTTTTCATAATATGTATGGGCTGTACAGCTTTGGCTTATGTTAAGAATGACACCCAGGTATTAGACACGTTTGTTTATCTGGATTATATGACCGTCCACACATTTCTCTTGTCCCCAGCACTGCTTTCTCCTCACCAGAACTTGATCGCTTTAAAGGGGCGGAAGAGACGAGGGTCTAATCTAACACAGTCACACTGAGATCCGCATGCATCGAAGCAGCAAGGGCAGTCAAGCTTTTGGCGTTCGTGCTGTCAGGAAGTGGAACACCCTTCCGGTCAGCGTTGTTTGAAATCCTTAAACAACTTCAAGGAGAACTCAAAGTCACACTTATTATCCCCTCAATGATGGGTACACTAGCCTGTCTATATAGACTCTTGCATAGAGGAAAACAAAAGTAATTTTATTCCGCTGCAACATTTTGGCCACACAATGGTAATTACTATCGACTCCTTGCAATATTTGTAAATATATGAAATAACGTACCGCTGTAAATGCGTATATAATAAATTACCTTGTTAAAAACAAAATTATATATATATATATATATATATGTTTACAATTCCTCATTGTCAGGTGTCATTTCTACTACATAGAGATAGATTCAAAGTTAGGACGGTAAACACCTTGAAACACCCGATTCCGTTTCAATCTGTATCCGAATGCCACAAGAGTCAGTGCCTGATTTCTTTCGCTTCGTCCTCTACATAAATATGGTACTCGCAGCACCACCCTATTGTATGCCGTTTTGCCTCTTTTTGTTCGCTGTGTCAATGTTTGACTTTCGACACACTAATAGGCTTCGCCTGCCCACGCATTTTCTGATATGACGGTTGGTTTTGAAAGAAATGGCAAAGGGTAGCAAAGGCTAAGGAGGTTTCTGCCCACGCTTCTTCTGTATGACGGAAGGAACGGGCACATGAACTTTTGAGCGACGTCAGCCCGGCCGCTGAAGGCAAGGAAAAGCACTGAGCGGTGACAGAAAACCACACACCTGCCGGTGGCCGCCGTACAGCGGCAGCTCGAAGTGAAGAGAGTATGCTCATTACGTGCCCGACTTTGGCTTGATTGGCATCGAATGAGCCGCTGGAAAAACAATGGACGTGTTGCAAGATCTGCGGGGACGTCGTGGACTAGAATAGAGGCGGTAGCAGAAGGCCAAGTCTGCTGGGCTGAGTTGCAAACACGTCATATGCAAACATGCCGTTGTTGAGACGTCGTACAAATGTCATACATTCTGTGACGTCTCAACCACGTTCGACTTAGATTGAAACTTAAAAGCAATTCAAAGGAAACAATTAGAAAGAAAGACGGAAAATACGAGAGATAATCATTATTTTGAACTGTCGCAAGAATAGTCACGAAAGACTGCATACATTGTACATACGTATCAGTACGAGAATTGTGCACAGTACACACAATGTTTCTTCGTCTCCATTTTTAGCACGCTAGTCAATGGAAAATTGGGCATATGCATTGCGTAGTAAAAAAACACGTTTTTTTGTTTTTTGTTTTTGTAATAGAAGTACAATGTTTGTCTGCGTATAGCTGCCTAAAATCAAACACGCCCTTCGCGTTCTGATATCTGGCCGTCACTATAGCTTGCCGCCGCTATAAGCATGTCAGCATCTAATTGTCTCTCTTTCTCTCGCTCTGATGAGCCACTTGGTCATTATTATATGTATAATATTATTGCATTATTTCTGTCTCTGTCTCACACACACACAGACACGCACACTGATAAAGGCACTGGAATAAATATCAAGTATTTTAAATCGGCGGCGCGCCACTCTTGGCATTATGTCATAACGTCATAACATAAGTCCTTGTCGCCCCAGTAGACGCCGTAGTTGTAGTAGTAGTAGCAGTAGTAAGCATGACAAGGCTTACCGGGACTAGTCGGGCCTTGCAACGCTGTTCAAAGACGGCCACAGTTACAGTTTGCGTGTAAACGGGTAGAAAAAAGGGTCTAGACATCTACCTAGCCAGGTCGACCTAGGGACCGTGTCTACCGTGTCTGCACAAGCAGCGGCGCGAAGCAGCGGTTTAACAGTTGAGAAAAGCCGGTGATGCGTTCGTAGCAGTCTTTACGGCTGAATTACATCGTCGGCGGCTACTAGCGGCTACGACGCTATTCGAGATGATTTAGCTCGCTTGTGTTCTCTCTCTCTCTCTCTCTCCCTATCTATCTTTCTTTCTCTAGCTCTCTACCACTCGCCCAGTTCTTTCACACGCATTTCTCCGTCTCGCGTATCTTCTCCAACCGTCTGGATCAAGTCGTAGGAACGATCGATTTCTAAATCGACTCAACTCGACGAACAGAGCAAGCGAAGACGACATGCAAGCAGGTCGAAGCAGGGCTTCGCAAACGACGACGACGACGACTACGACTGTCGTCTGGCTCTCTATTCTCCGACAGGCGGCTCAAAGGCGTCGCCGAGATTGGCTGATCATCGCTTTGGTTGGATTTTTCCCTCCGTCCCTCCCTCCCTCCCTACCTTACTCGATCTCTCTCTCTCTCTCTATATCACCTTAGATCTCGACGTGCGCTCTCTGCAACCACTGCTCCACTGCGTGCTTGGTGCACGCGCGGGAGTTTCGAACGAAACGCCTCGCTGCTTTAAAGGGACCAAAGAGAAGGCTTAGGGCAATGACTTGTTGTTGTCGTCGCCGTCGTTGTTGTTGTCGTTGCGGTTGTCGTTGTTGTTGCGGTTGTTGTCGTTGCTGTGGTTATAATTGTTGTTTTTGCTGTTATTCACGACGCCCACGACAACTAAGACAACAGTCATTAGGAAACAAACATGCCCGATCCCAAAAGAGAACACGCACCATTTCTGCAAAATCGCAGCGACTCACATTTTGCCTATTCTTACGTGAGGAGCGGACGCACTCTCTTCTTTCGTAGTGACGTAACGCAAAGAAGTCTAGTCGTTGGGTTCTAGTTCGCTAACTAGTGCTTTGTTGGAAAAGTCAATGCAATTTGAATCCATCTATGCCGTTGGATAGATTGCTGAACGCAATTACTATACACGAAAGGTAACGAACTATATGGAGATTAAATCACGCGTTTTTGATTTCTATGATAAAGTGAAATAGATGGTTTTTATTTGTTTCTGACAGCAAACAAAAATAAAGACGGGGGAAGACGAAGAAACTGCCCGGTCCCAATTCAGGTGAATATACCGCGTAGCTCAAACGCTTGAGTCCAGGTGCGCCGATAAGAGCCTTTGCGTTTTAAGCCCTGTGAGCTGGCATGTTGACTTGATGTTAAAATTTTCGCCTAAGAGACGATTTGAAGCTGTCTCTTATGGGTGCAGCAAAACACTTAACCAATCGCTCGTCACTCATCTTTAAACTTTCACTTCTGGGGAAGAATATGGCGCTTCGCTTGTTAAAGTAAAGGTGCTCCAATGCCTGGCCACTGCGAGCTCTGGGACTTAAACAGAGATTCATACATATATATCCGGCATTCAAAAGTCTCCAAGTGTCCTTTAGCAATGCATATGTTATGTTTGAGTTTTCGAACTTTGAAGCCTTCAAGCCGGAAAATGCGGAAAATGTTGTAAGTCGCTACGTAGCTAAAAAAGAGGTTAACTTTAAAAAAACGTTAGCTGTGCTTTGCAGGGTACTGTCGGCATATATGTATACTATGAGCATCGTTTGTAACTTTAATGTGTATGGCTGTATTGTGTCTTGGTCAACATGCTTTTACGATGCTCTTAGAGTATATGTTAACAGCGTTTTTTTCGCTTAACTTCAACAATCGCTTAACTTTTAACTGAAGTATAAGAGAGGAAGGGATACTACAGAAAATACTTAGACTACATTTGACAGATTCATAGAGACTTAGTTTAATTTATCATCTAGAAAGTTATCTCCCTTGAAGTAAAAATTCAGTCAGTCAGCTCTGATTTAACCTTCTGTTTTACTGCCACAAGCCTAGGTGCCGCATGGATCCCGGCCCGCGAAAGTCTGAAAAAGAAGAAGAAAGAGTACACAAAAACCAAAGTTTTAAAAAGCGAAAATATTAACTTTCAAGGGACTAACATATATATACAGAAGTGTTTCTGAGAGACCTATGACACAGGAATAGCGACCCGCCCGGAAGAATAGCATTGCGTTATATAATAGGAACGATGCAGATTACACTAGGTGCATAGTTAGTTATGCTATTAGTTGAGCATACAAAGAAGACCATAACAGTCAAATATATGATTATTGAAAAGTCTGTTAGGAAAACCCTAGACATCTCAAGATGTCCGCTAATGCTGCCGCTCTATATAAAACGGGACATGTGCACATAAGTCTACATGTTAAGCGTTTAACGAGTCCATTCATCCATCCATTTATGATGCACAACCAACGTATGCAACAATTGCATTTAAAAAAATGAAGCCAATGCAATGAGTGTAAGCAAGTGCATGATCCTTACTAGCTGTTCAGCGTTCTGATTTCACTCACACTGTTTAAATTCTTAGATTGCAATACATTATTTAGATAGTTCAATTTTCAATTTCAATTCAGACGTGGTTTATTTACGGAACTGCATACATTAACATGCTTAAGTTCTCGTTATGAAAAGTGGTACAAGGGTTTGGGAATAAAAGGAGAAAAAGAAGTTCGAACAAACACTATATAAACACTCGATTCGAAAAACGGACACAGAACAATAATTGCTAAGTTATTTGCAAACAAAAATATAACCAAACCGGTTCGTTTCGAGTAGGTGAAACAATACGCTATTGTTGGAGACCTTGAGCAATTCCGAGAGCTTGGGCAACCAACCTCAAGCGAAGAGCGCGCCGGGAGACGGACTTTGCCCATCGGTGCGTGATGGTCGACCGTTTTTGTCCGAACGGAGACCGAACGGCGATATGCGGGCAAGACAGCTACTACCCTGATGTTTTGCAGTTTCGTTTGAAGTGACCTTCAAACGATCCGCCGAGCCAATTTTCTACGGCGCTCGGTGGATGGGAAGCGTCACAGGCTGCGAAGCTCTTGGTACAGCTTTTGCGTGCAGTAAGCCGCTAGGTAATGAGCTAATTAGACACGACGCTGCCTAACACTGAGCTAGTCGATTTTATTGTAGAGTTGCACATCCTCTTAATTTCCTAAGAACTCACTTAATCTCACCCACCGCACTTCTTTTTGACAGCGACAGTGACATTTTTCGTCCAGTGACTAGACAACACGTAAACGACCAAACTGTTGGTTAGCGTTTACCTGCTCAAAGCTCTGACAGACCACAGAGCCTCAACAGAGCTATATAGCGTCTGTAAGGGAAAACCTTAATGAGGACATTGCGTTGCCGTAATCTGGTATATATATGGATGCATAGATACACAGGTCACACATTTCAATGATAGAAGTAAACCCTAAATGTGTCGATTTGTCGTACCCTAAACGTGTTTTCTGCGTGTTTTTAATTCTGCGCGTGGCTTTATCGCACTGACAGGCCACACAACAATTTAACTCTAATGGCATGCGCCGAACATTCTGTTGGCGCCGTTGTTCGCCGGCTGTATGCGTCTCAGGGTCTTTGCCTGCGTTTCTTCTAAATTTTAATAGAGATGGTATCGCCCTACCAACATGTCTTCTGCAATATACCCCCCAAAATACTCGGTTGTGTGCGGTTACCAGAAATGCGGCTACTTTTGAACACGTTCAGTGCTTCTCTATGCTAGCATTCTCAATCTGCTAGTGTACAGGCAGAAGGCCTCGTGAGCCATTGTGCTGTATTTCAGATTTGACCACGATTCTTTTTCACAGTTTTTGTACTCCGGAATCATGCTTCTGTTACACAGTCGACTTAATTCTGTACTAGTCCGTATGTCACACCGATCGACGAACGTGTTGGCACAGTTACTGTAAAAGAAAACGTATCTCGCTTTATTTACACTAGTTCTAAATATCTTGCCATACGAGACTTATACATGATGATACACATAGTGATGAAATTTCAGATGGTGTGCTCGTTTCCCAAGGCTCTGTAACCGCGAATCGTAAACTTAAGCGCCACGATTTATTATTATTATTGCGGTCAGTGCCGCTAAGTGTTGCACAAGGGTGCCTTGGCAGGATTGGTTCTTCGAGATCTCTTTCTTGTAGACCTTCGTCAGTCGTTTATAGATAAAGCGATCGACCGCCTTGAAGAGACTAGGCAAGGTGCTTATAGGTCGAAAAACAGAGACATTAATTAAAAAATCAGGAGATCAGCACGCTAAGAAAATACTTATCAATTGGGTATCCCCAAGAAGTCCGCCCTCTCGCGTTTGAGACCTTGGGTGCTCCAGGCGTTAGGACCAGGCAGCTGATCCGCGAAGTCGACACTTTGTTAAACTTGTCCACCAGTGATAGCAGATCGTCGTTATTTTTTAAACAACGTCTGGATCTTGACCTACAACGCGTTAACGCTGCCTCCGTTCGGGGCACACTTTTGAAGTGGTCTCGGCCTGGCCTAAACAAAACGGACACGTGATAGTCACTATACACGTTCGCTAGGCACGTTGGCTCAGCTAATTAATTGTGATATGTGTGACATATTAATGTATTATACGGAAAATAAATAAATATATATACTGAACATGATTCAATAAAACAAGAATATAATAGTAACGACAATAAAATACGATAACTATAAGTAATAACAATAATATTTTTAAAAGTACTAACCATGTGCCTACGAATATTAGAGTTTAGTGGGCTGCTCTTTGAGACGCAATTAATTTACGCGCGCCTTAGATGTTAAGATGTTGTTTGGGATATGACCCTATAAATGTATGTCTTTTAAGATCATTACAATACACGTGTATTATACCAGTGCTACTGGCAATGTTTAATTATTTCTGCCTCTTGTGGGAAGGAAAATCCATAGAACTACCAGATAAACCTCCTGATCGATTTAAAACACTTGACGGGTTCACTTCTTATAATTGGAATTCTCAGAAAAGAAATGCTTGTGCCAAAATTCGGTATATACTTGAATGGCTCATAGTTGTCAGTTATGCATAATACTTCGAAGTGGAGTATTGACTATTGCAGCAGAATGATTTGCGAATGTATGCATAAAAATGAGACATATTGTAGACATATCGGCGGTATGCCAATCGGTCAGTCAACATTCTCGTTAGTTAATAACATTAGGGCTTTGAGACTTGGCCATATTTTGGCCGTACGATTTCGAATTTTATCTCGTATATAACAAATGCCGTAGCGATTTTTGCAAATATCAGTAGAACACACACACTTTGATCGCATACGAAGTACATATTACGTTAATAGCATGTACCATTTGTGTTTATTGTTGTCGTTATTACAACTGTTTATGTTGTTAATTGTTGCTGCCAACCTAGCGTAACAGAGCTGTGTTTACTTTGTGCTCACCTGTACCCGTCTAGAGGGCAACATTTACCTTTATACCTGACCAATCTAGTAGGAATACGCAACCAATTATTGTCAATAAAAAATTACCATAAAATACTAAACGTAAACATACTATAAAATCAATAGATTTGTATGGTTTTGATACTTACTACTTTAATCATTTTTATCACATTAGGTGCATGTGATACAATAATTCCAATGAGCACCTATAAAATGAAACACATTCTTGAAGCTAGAACTGGTACTTATTTTACTCTATTCCGTCTATCTAGTTATATTCTAACTGGCTCCACTTTATATATATATATATATGTATATATACATATATAATACTCCGTGCAGTGTCTGGTTGATCGTTTCACTAAGTTAGTACACTTTGCCTACGCAAAGCATGAAAAATCTATAGTTGGCGACAGAACACTGTGATGACATCGGAGCTTGGGTGTCAAAGTTGGTGTCAAGATTGGGGGCGCGTGCACTCGCGGCGAACCGTGTCCGATCCGGGCCTTTCGGAGCTGTGCTTAGCCTACGCTTCAGGGCTTTCCGGTGTCAGCGTGGAGATAAGAGTGAACAACGCTCGACACTGTTTGACACAGGGGTCGGCGCTGCCGGCGATAGAGCCATCCCAAGTCCCTCTGTTCCGTTCTCGCCACTATCCGCCACTAAACTGCGGTGGGTGCGGCATACGGCTATAGTAGAGCGAACCATCACGTACTTGTTACATACTTGCCCAGTTTCACATCTAAAAAGGGAAAATACTATCATACATTTCAAGTACTCTTGCTGCTCCTGCACAGTACGCTTTGTAGAAGTACTGTACACGTGCATTCACACTATATATATATATATATATATATATATATATATATATACTATTACTTGTAGTATGAATATTTGTTTGTACACGAAAAATCAAGCGAATTCTAGAGCGACGTTTACAGCAGAAACAACGATACTTTGAGTTTTACTATTTTTATACTTTGTTCTCACTTTATTACTACTATTTTATGCTGAACGATTTTATTTGCCCTTTCTAGGCATAAAACCGACACGCTTAACAGCACATTGCGTAGTTGACGGTATTCATGTATAGTTAGACATGTATGTTTAGCTATACATGATTAGCTAAACAGCACGAAGAAGACGATTTACGCAGCAGCGTCGACCTCAGGCACCTCACGATAATGCTGCGCATTTATCGTGAGGTGCCTGAGGTCATGGGCACACGTGCATTACCTCGTGCAGATTCCTACTGTAGAGTCGGTTTTAGGTGGCAAAAGTGCTTCTTTCACCAATGTTAACATTTGTCAAGAAATTCTTCCGTTTAGGCATATTTGGGCATTGTCCGCGTATTAACAAACACACACATATATATATATATATATATATATATATATATATATATATATATATACCATTAAGATTTACCATCACAACCACAAAACACAAATAATCAGGAAAATCCAGACACGGGCAATAACCTTTTCTTACAAATGCCTTAATTGTTACAATTGTTAAAAATGTGTAATTATGGAAATGAGGAATTACCAAATAAATTTGTCGTCCAGATGAAACAATTCCATACCAGAATCCGAAATTTTAGGGGATCATTCTAATGCTAAATCGATGGTGGTTCGATCCGTTATTGATTACCGTAGGCCGATTTCCCCCGGTGTCGGATTCCCATAAAGTTGCCTGTTAACAGGCTAGTGTACGGTCTGAAGTCGGCGACGTTCGATGTGGCGAATTATAGATAGTGGTCAGAACTAAGTGATCATATATTTCATTTATTTATATATATATTATTGCATTTGCTTTTGATGCGTACGTTTTTACCCGTTAGCGTCGGTCAATCCCTAAAGGGAACGTCAATATCAACCTGTAGCGAAGCGTCGTTTTGAGCTGGTGCTCCATTGTACTGGAAAAGCATTCTCAAGCGGATATTTTCACAAAAATCCATAGTGCAACCCTTTGAGAGGTTTACGAAGATGTCTGTAAGATGTTTGGTCGTTTGTCCAGTTCAAACATTTACATAGAAGCCATCCTGATGTGCATGTGGACAAATGTAAAGCGGGTTCTCCTTGGCCCACCAATAAGAACTGTGTGCATTAAATGTGTCCTCTTGTGTAAACCAAGCTTCATCTGTAAGCATTGCTAGTGCAGAAAATACCCTGCGTTTCTTCTCTTTTTTTTGCAAAGCAACAGCGAATAACTGTCTGTTACGGTTTTCGCGAGTTAAGTTTTGTCGCGAATAAGTTGGACTTACAGATTTTGAGACACGTGTTGAATACCATCAGTGCTCGTTGCAAAAAAAAAAGAAATTCAGGTGTTCTTTACGAGTGCAGCGTTTACACAATGAGGCATTGTTGTGCCTTTTTGAGTAGCCGCTGTGTATTTTTTATGCACACAAATACCAACATCATTAGCGCAACAACGAGAGCCCGCACATGACTCCCCGGCATACACGCGCATGTGCGCCAGGATGGCTTTTTCATGTTAAATCAATGTTTGAGCTGGCATGATAACAACTATCGTATACATTTTCTAAAGCGTTAAATATAGAGACGTACCACACATTTTTTAGCAGTTCCTGTCTAGAATAGCTGTGTTGTTTTTGTCACAGTTGAGCACCAGCACACAGCGACGCTGAGGTTCGGGTTTATCTCGACGCGACGGTCGCCGTGTTCTCAATGGATTGGCCGGTGCCAAATTTAGTGTAAACGCACATGATCACACAAATGGTCACCTAACTCTGACCATCAACTTTCGTTCACCACATTGAACACCACCACATACTTACAGTTTACGCCCACCCCCCTTCCCCATCTGTTAACATATGACTCTATGGGAATTTGGCATCGGGTACGGGGAAAACGGCCTACTGTAGCATATAACGAATCAAACCACCGATTAATTACCATAAATAATTCCCATTACATGCACACATTTCTGAATGTGGGAGTTTCATTACTGCAGTAAAAATTTAAGGCATTGGACACAAACGCTCAAAACCTAAATATCACAGAATGTCTATAATTTCTGACCTATCAAATGCGACTATTTGCCTTCCGCTAACCAGCATAGAATGTCGTTCAGACAGAACAGAATTCACAGTATTCCATTCTGCTGCAACCATATTACTTGTGCAATGATGTCCATCTAGCTAGATTTACATAATTTGTAAGTGTAACTAGACGGAAACATTTGCAACGTCATTGTCGCTCCTAAACAAAGCATTTCCGCTCCATGTATGTCAATGCTTGTTTTAACGATTTAACGAAATTTACAGACCCTTAGGTCTGGTCAAAGTGGGTTTGGACACCCTGTATGTACGTGGACGTCGCAAACGCGTTCTCAGCTGAACGCTTCTCCTTCCCCGTCGCCGCAAATCGTTTTTGAGAAAATGAATATTTCATTTCAGTTGGGCTATGTTTGGCAATTGCACGGCTTCAAATGTACCTCGTAGTCGATCGTCTGCACCGGTAGAAGGCGTCCTACGGGGGTCGTGTTGAGGTCGTGCAGTTCAACGATCTATTCACACGGCTAGCACTCAGCGAGCACCCAGCCTGCTCTGAGTATGAATAGCGAGATCCATATATATATATATATATGTGTATATATATATATGTGTATATATATATATATATATATATATATATATATATATATATATATATATACGGATGTATAAATAGAACGAGAACAAAGAAAACTAAACGAGAGAATTACTGGGAGAGCCCACGAGCCAGAAAAGTGATAAAGAAAACACAACGTAGAGTCAGTCTGCATTCAGTGTTCTCGCTCTGGTAGCTCCACGCGCCCGCCCGAACCCCCGTCTCGTTATCGTTGTAGTCATCGCCGTCGTTTCTGAACGCAATTTGAACACCATGGCCCTCGACCGTGTCTAGGCTAGCATTCCTAACAACGACAATGCTCCTCGAGGTCTGGGCGAGATGGGAGAGCAGCGACACAATAACGGACCTCTCTAAAAAACGGAAAATAAGCTTTGGCCTCAACACGACACGCGGCGGACCTCGACCTACTACTATTACTACGATTTTGACTTGTACAGTTACTACTCCGGTCAGAGCAACTTCTGCTGCTGCTACTTGTCCTCCTACAATAGGCACGACTACCACTAATGTAATCTAATAGAAAGGGTGACAGCGTCTTGAAGATATTCCGTTCCGAGTCCCTCCACACTTGACCAGTGTGCGAATTGTCTTTTTGTCTTTACCAGATACGCAGTGGCCTTGGTTGAAACTATTTTTAACACCCATTGTCGACCTGTAGCCCTTGAATTGTGTTGTATTGACTTTAGCTCATATATATATATATATATATATATATATATATATATATATATATATATATATTTATATATATATATATAGCCAGAAGCCGGAACACAATTATCTCACTCTTTCTCGAGTCGAAGAATTCCCAGAATTCCTGCGGCTGTGACAAGAGCCAAACGTTTACTGCATCCTTTAGTTCGTCCTCCGACCTGAAGCGTCTTTGATTTGTGGGAGAGCAGGGGAAGGTAACAACGCATGCTTCTATTGCATACTCTTCCGCTGTGTTTTTGGCTAGAAGTAATAGCACAAACTCTTGCCACCGCTAAATAATAGTAAATATCCGCTTTAAAAAAATGTCTCACTCATTTGAGCCTACCGTGTAAATATACGATCGAAAAGTTCTGATACATGTTTATACAAAAAAAATACCTCTTTTAAGTGTTTTTATTTTTTCAAAACAGCTTGCTGCAATGCACTTGTGCCACATTCTTTTCTACTCTTTGAAACGCTTTTAAACGTCTTTTTCGAAAGTTGAGTTGCGTTACAATGTTCTATCTGCATTGATAGCGCGCCGCCTAGATGATTTCCTAGAAATTACCAAGTTAAAGGAAGATTTCTTAGAAAGTATCGAGTCATTACGAATTAAAGCGGCAATTTTTTGCCGCAGAGACATATCCGCCAAAATAGATGAATTTCTCAGAACCACATCGGTTGTCGTTGGACCTTGCTCTCAGCTTTTTTTAATTTAAAGATTACACCGACCGCTGCATACGGGATACAGGTCATATGACCTCAGTTAGTCACTGCGAACTTAATTGTACTCAATAAAATTAGAGCCAGTTTTCTAAGAAAGGTGCTAGTAGTCTACCACGCTAGCCGCAACCGGCTTATCCATCTGTTGAGCTCGACATAACTCTTTGTGAAATACCTTATGCTTCACCGAGCACGGAGGCCTTTGACAATAATCTTGCTAAGTAGAAGTAGAAGTTTGCGAATGTTAATTTACGCAGTCTTTTAAACTACATTATGTGTACAGAAATTATACGATTTTCATTTGGCGTTTATATGAGACCTCAGCCTCACCTAAGTTGCACATACGGCATAAGGGTGAGTCAGCCTCACCAGTGCGGTGTAGGTATCGCTAAAAGCAGCCACCGTAACCCGTTAGAGTTTTGCAAAAGTGGGTAGGTAAGCGAACTGTGTTTAAGGCTGTAGCATTTTTGAGATTAGAAAGTGTTTTTACCCAAATTATATTGTGCGCTTATATATTATGAACGAGGTTAAAAGGAGCATGCTATGTTCAAACTTTTGCAAAGCGTGTCTAATAAACGATCCCTTGGCAGGCAATCGAAAGCAGGTTAATAATAAAAAAAACGCAGCGTATGTCATTCTCTTGTTAGAAAGGCAGTGTGATACATGGCCTAAAACAAATTTAACTGTATCTGACGTCGATTGCCTTATTATAACTGTATTGTTCTGCCGGGATTTTGTCTTCCACACATACAATCGACTAACGATGAGCGACGGTTATATCTTGTAAAGGACGCTCATAAGTGTTATGTCCCTATAATCCTTTGGCTCAGATGCATCCCCCTTTCACTTAAATGTTGGCTGTATATAGCACTTTTGCAACTCATCAGTGATTTGGCCTTTTCAACACACATTTATTGTACAGTTTTGTCACAATAGGGCACATGGCGTAGATATTAAACTGCAGGTATTCATGAAGAATACGATCAGGTCCTGCTGATTTCCCGTTTTGCTTCGATATAATTGCAGCTTTAACTTCGTCCTCAGTGAAACCGACAAATTCTTCTAGAAAGTCCTGAGCCTCAGATAGAACGTAGTGGTATTTCCCTTGTCGTGAAACACCAACGTCGTGCAATAGTTTAAGCATTTTCTGTTGTTACTCTTTGACGCAAACTAGTAGCAATCGTCATTACGTTACATGGAGGCCATGTCCTTGACATCTATCGAGTAAATGCGCACAGCTTAAAATTAAAAAAAAATAAATCAAATGTTCGCTTTTCAATAGACTAATTTACTTTTCAGTCCACACAATGGTAGTAAAATACATAGGATTCTACAAACATTAAAAACCCTACTATGACGGGAAGCCGAATTCCGTAAAAAATAACCATATATTTTCGATATGAGCTGCCAAAAAGTTTAATATCAAGAAATCGCATTCCATAGTCTTGTGCCAGTTAAAACCATTGGCTATGAAGCCTCATTCACAATTGACTATTGCTCGTATCAAAAGTTCCGTTGTGGACATTCTAATTCTGAGGATAAACGCTGAGAGGGAGTCCAAAAACAGCGGAAATGTAAACAGTATGCTTTTATTGAGACTCACAATTGATTTAACGCATGAAAGGATGTAAACAATTTTTCTCCAGTGAACGTGACAATGAACTCTGTCAGCCCTACGTCCAGCAGCATTACGTTAAAAAAGCACTGTCGTAGCGTTATCGCGTTGTGTATCCAATGACAGCTCTAGCCAAAAAAAAAATCACCAGTATATAGCTCCCTCGAGGCAAATTTCAGACATCTACATACCTCACCAAAAGCGTTTTAGTCAATTAACCTGAGTCCCCTAAAATCTCAAAGGCAACAGGACGAAAGCCCATGGGGTCGCCAAAAAACCTCCGACAATAATTGATCTCCGCCTGTGAAAGAGCTTAACCAGCCTGAGCCGCCCAGTTACTGATTACGGTTGCTAAAAAATCAGAAACAATAGCGTCTTAGACAAGTCTCTTGCCCCCCCCCCTTCCCACCCCAAAGCTGTTAGGGTCATTCGGTCAAGTCACCGGGAGTCGTCTGCGTTCTGACCAACAGGCCGACCAGGTGAGGTATCCTAGTGTCCAGGTGAAGACACTAGGATAGTCAGAAGACTTTAGGGCACGGAACACGTAAACATTTAACGTGTATAAGCTACGGAATCAGGATAAGCCATGATAACCCAAAAGTGAGATCCTCTCGCCGCAGCCGCACTCGGGTTCTTCGGCTAGTGAGGTCCCAAGGCGGAAAGCGATACAAATTCTAACGGCAAAGACATCCACGAGAGTTGCGGTGGGAGAACTTGATAGAGAATTAAGTCGTGCACCAGGACCACTAGTTCAAATTGCTGGAAGGCGTGCTTTATCCACCACGTCTTGTGCTGAATCATTACGGTTGGTTAGACGAATGACCTCCAGCGGCGCGGTCCAGCTTGTCTGCGAAAACGGCTCCTCAAGAGGGGGTGTTCCGGTAAGCGTTGGTGAGTTGAGACATAACCCGCACTTCGTTGCAAAATTCAAACGTAGTGAATATCACGAGCTGCGGTTATAGGGTAGCCAGCTAACATGCCATCGTCCAGGTACCATACATCAAGCAGGCACTCGAGGGAGTCTATGAACTCCTTGACGGCGATACGTTGGATTCCTATATGACCGCATAATGGTATGGCATAGGTCAAGCACATGCGAGATAATAAGCCTTGGGACGTGATCACGTCAAATGCTGGTGAAACTATTTAGTATATATATATATATTTTGTTTTTGTTTTTTGTTTTTAAAGATTTTCCGTAAGGTTAATGCCCGTGTACGGTTTTTTCATGTCATGGCTAATTTTTAATGCACCCCGGCATTTACCTTGTCTAAATTGGAAACCATGCAAACTAATTTAAGAGTGGTTGGTCCGGGTCTCGAACCCAGTTCTTCCAAATGCAAGGCAAAGGCTTTGCCACTAAGCCATCTTGCTCGGTTATATGTATATATATATATATATATATATATATATATATATATATATATATATATATATTAGTATGTTTGTGTCGCTAAAAGAAATATAGACCCCAAATTTGCATTCGCTGCATATTATTCTACATGGCCTTTTTATCGCCAAAAATGCTCATTGAAGACCTTAAAACTTTATGCTGTTCTATGAAACAAAAGCAATGACGTCGGATTCGTCGAGAGCCTGCAGTTATGGAAACCGACATCTAGTCACCAGATTTTCCGTCCACGGCTTCCACCTGAAGATCTGTGTGCGCGAGAAGTTCATGAGATCTAGCCGGAGTGCATTTGTAAACTTTTAGGCCGTCCGTGTCATCTAGATCACCTGCAGCGTTGCAAAAGAGCAATTCCGTTGTTTCAACTCTGAAAATGTGATGCCTACGATGTATATGTGTAAACCAACTCTTGGTTAATAAAACTAAACTAAAATTTTATGCTGGCAAAAAACAAAAAGGGCTGCTTTTTTCCAGAAATTACTGAACAACTTCGAGCATGGACACTGAACCAGTTTCTTAAACGCGCTCAAAAAAGACGAGATCTTTATAATCTGTTCTCACTCTCCTAGAGTACCGGTATGATAACGCCCCGAACGGACCATTAGGCGCAGAAAAACAAACATTTAATATAATGCAGCGAGCTTCCTATCTGTCTATCTTTACTTCGAGCAACTTTGTTATCTGTTAGAAAACAATTGACTCCATCTCCGATTGGTGCGTCAAAAATGATATGATCATTTCGGTCCCTAAATGCGCCGTTGTGTGTCTGAAGGAGGGCCACGTCTACACACTTGATGGACAGGAGATACCCAGAGTAAACAGCATTCGCGATCTTGGGGTTACGATAACACCGGAGCTAGATTTTAGCATTCACATTAGGCAAACCATTCAATCTGCTTGTCTTATATGTAACATGATATTTCGTTGTTTTATTATCGAATGTCCATTGTTTTATATCCGCCTCTATAATAGCCTTGTACTTCCCAAATTCATCTACAGCTGTGAAGTCTGGCGGCCGTATTTAAAGAAACATATTGAGGCAATTGAAAAAGTTCAGTCTAAATTCCTTCGACGTGTTGCATTGAGATGTAAGGTAGAGCGTAGCAGTCTCGACTTACTACCTATATCAGAACGACACTCGAGAGCAGATTTTAAAATGTACGCACGAATATCTCAGTCGAATAGACTCCCCATCTTTTTTAATATTCGAAACAACAATCTGCGCAGTACTCAAACCATATCGTCAAAAATAGTTGCACGATCTAACCGAATCAACAATATGTTTTCGTGGCGGATGGCGAGAATGTTGAGAACTATGAATTCGTGATATAATATTATAAACTTTACTCTTACATATATATCACGCACTGATACTATTGCGTCCTTGTGTATGGTTCATTTTTCTTTATGCGTCTTATATTGTGCATTGTATATATTGAATAACCAACTTGTGAATAACCATGTATATAATTATATTCCCTTTGAAAACAATAAAGGAGCACTTGAATTGAAAAATTGAATTGAATTATCTCCTCTACTACGAAGAAAAATCAGTGGGATCTGTTTTGATGTTTGAATCCCATGACTCAAAAAATGCATGTGGAAATAACATGAAAGTATAGTAAATAATTTTTTTCCAAATACCAAATATACTTTTTGCACGAACAATTCGGAATTGTCGGCAGTTTGCCGACCAAACCTTTGCAGACTTCTATGTAAACACAATTATAACAAACTCCATCTTGACCGGATTTGAAACGCACATCGTGTTCCTTGCTAGTGTTTACTGGATTGAAAAATGCATCAACTTGTAGCCAGTCATGTGCAAGTTTTAGGGCGCGTGATTTAGACTGGCCATTGATTACTCAATTTAACCCTGGTTAAATTGGGTACTCAATTAAGCAAATGTCTTACTGGAGATAGACCGCATAGAACGGCCAAAACCAACAGGCACTTTTTATGAAAGCACATGATGAAAGTTGTATGAAAGTAGCCTGGCTACTGCCAGTATTGCAGTAGCCATGCTATTTAGAACAACTTTCAGATTGAACCCCCGAGCAATATGGCCATTTGCTTTACGTTAATGCTTCGGATGAAAATAGAAGGGTGTAAGCAACGCAGGTGATTAGATGATGACGGACATATATAAGGCGTGCTTTCTGCTTAGTCGTTGCGTTAAAGTTAGTTGTCTCAGAAACTATTCTACCAACAGCGGCAACGGAGTTGTAAACGCGTGCCGACCACCCTTTAGGCCCTCACCGGCCCCGAGGGCTCGTAAACATTCCTTCCTAAGTATCGGCCAAAACGCAGGCGACTAATTAAGTGCACTCTCATGGGCTTCTGGCAGCGCCAATGAGAAGCGCCAAGCGAATCACCGTCGCTACGACGCGCTTAGCGGCGCGTTTGAGCCGGACAAAGAAGAGGACAGATGGGATTCAAGAAGGCGAATCGGCTAGTTACAGCGATGATCAGATAAGAATGCGTATGAAAGCGCTGCTGAAAACGCCGTCTTGCGCTTCCTAGAAAACGATCAGAACGCTATACCCGCTGTGTGAGATGACGCAGATACTTAGCTGCTAGCGTCATCAGCGCATAGCTTATTGCCTTTGGTCATTCAAGGTGGTTATCGCACACACCAGATAGATTTGCATGTGACCGTGTTGTGTGCGCCGTGAATATAAAAGTCCAAGCACTTTAAGACTGGATACAATATCCTCCTATATAGAGTAATATGGTTTAGGTCAGAAGTCTAGCATACACACGTATGTACACTACTTTACGTTAGACGCACCTTTAGTGCAGCAACCGAGAACAGGAAACGTGCAAAAATGTGCCTGTAGGTATATAAATGCATATATATATATATATATATATATATATATATATATATATATATATATATATATATATATATATATAAATATATATATATATATACATTTGTTTTTTTATGGAAGGCTGCATAGGTCCAGTTGTTGGGTCAAGCTATGCTTGGAATCGACACGCGTTTGCTTTACTACCTTCCACGGGATGCAAAAACGACCAAGCGTTGTTTGTGGAGGTGGCTTCGATCCGACCTCTAGCTGCTGACAGAATACTTGCCGCATAGCCGCGTCATCCCGCTCATCGTCAAGGACCCACGTCCACACTCTCTCGATCAGGTTGGGGAGTCTCGTGTCAAGGCCGGTGGGACGTCCTGTAGCGACGGAGTGCAGCGGGCTGCCTACATTCTGGCGCTCCGTTGTAAGACATCGTAACTGATATGAAAGTCGATGCCATCGCATTTGGTTACCTGCGGGAAGCGGGGGGGGGGGGGACGTCTCGTTAGCCCAACGTGAAAATTAGCTAGCCTGGCAACATAGAAACACGGGATCGAACAAGGCGGGCACCTGCCTTTCCGGCTTTGTACACGACCTTCGCCTGGCCTCGTACTAGAACAGCAAAAGGACAACTTCCAATGGAGCAGAAAATAATTCACTGCCTGCGACCGCTGGGCACCACGCGACATTTTCATATAGTACTCAATGCCAAGAGGAATAGTGGTCATGAGAGCTATATTCATAGTATTTTTTTTTAAATACATCATATTTTACTTGCTTAAATATTATAACAATTGTCTCCTTATGAACGTGTACACCGGATAAAGTAAGTGAAAATGTCACACATCCTCTAGGTTGGAGCGTGTTACAATTCATAGTATTAGTAAACCAATGCGGTACTTGAGGCAGAGCAAACCGTACAAACAGTCAGATGTTTTTGGCTCTTTTCTCTCAACATGAGTTTTTTTCGTTATTTCCTCCGTAACGAAACATTGAAGATGATCACTTCATCAGCTGGACGTAATCCAGCAGTAATCTATTTTTAGATATAAGAGTGCTTCCTATAGTGTACTATGGAAGCATGGCTTGTCGAGGAAACAGATGTGTCGGACAAAAGAGGCAATTCAATTTATAACCTAGCGCCGAGGGCCAACTTCTCAATGTGCACATTCTAGTAAATGCAGAATATAGTCGAAATGGGCATTACCCGATTCCGATGCAATTCGTAAGCAAGCAGATTCTGGAAGAGCGTTCTAAGAGTGAAATGTGTAGGATGAAAACTGGTGTAATTATCACTTATCATGTTGTACGCCGGACAAAAGAGCAACAATGTATACTTGCTAGAGTACAACGGAATATGCATTGCTATAAAGAAAGAGAGACTATACATAGTGACGATATCTAAGGCTTATATCAAAAACAGTGGAATCAAAATGAACCGATGACACCAGCTTAGATGTATGGTGGATTCCATTGTGCTTTGCGAGGCTCAGGATATCTTGACAACAAAACGAAATATGTTGTTCAAAGAATTGCTGATAATTGAAGCTTATAGGATCATCAGCACAAACGGTGCTCAGGTTCTGACACAATTTTATCCTTAGAATACCAAAGCCGTAAGATGCAAAAGGCTACATGAAGACGCAATCGTGGAAAAATTGTTTGTTGGCATTAAGGCATGAGGTCACAGCGCAAAAATTGGCAGCGAACCTGAGTTTCTGACACTAAAGGCAGACACACTAGCAGCTTGACCAAAAAAAATGTAAGAAAAGCCCCAGGGGCCAAATAACATACTGCCTGACCTAAAATGTATCTTAAGCTGAATTGCATTGCATTGGTAACGACGTAATTTCCCTAGCTGGAAACGACAAGAGCCCGAAGATTTTGCTGTTGTGAAATACTTGTTCAGTGAAAATTCCGAAACGAAGATGCTTGGAAAAAAGAAGCATAGGTAAAGCGCATTCTTCGGGCTAAGGAGACTATCGGTCATAAAGACGAATAGAAATGAAAAATATTGGCAAAACGAATAAGGAAACATTTATAATAATGGATTTAGTTATAAAATACCTGTTCAACTTATTTAGCTTAGTAGCATCACACTTGTAGATTTGCAGGTATGTCTATAAATCAAACCCCAACTTGGTATCTAACAAGCCTAGATTGCTTGCCAAAATGTAAGCTTTTTATGAAGAATCACCGTTTATGGTGTCATATTTTGATTTTCAGAGCGGAGTATGTATACGCGATCACTATAGGTCGAAAACTTATGCGAGAACTTTATACCAACGCGTCAACACCTAGTGTGTTAACTTGTTTACATGTGTTGCAGGCGCTACAGGCGGCTGCAGAGAATTAGGCTAACCCGGATAACCGTAATCATAGAAAAATAAAAAGAATTTTAAGATACCGTCATCACCTTTATTTCACTCATATTGAGTATGAGGATCACATTGCTATTTACACTGTTGTCAGCGGCTTTTGACATGCCATTCGGTAGAAGCAATGCAGCGATCCCTTCATAAGGGCCAGGCAGGCAGACGCGTAATACTTTGCACGCGCAAAAGGGCACTGTTTGACAGATGGAAATTCTTTTTTTTTTGTTTTTTTTTTTTAAGATTTCCCGTAAGGCAATTGCCCGTGTACGGATTTTTCATGTCATGGCTAAGTTTACTCCACTCCGGCATTTACCTTGTCTAAATTGGAAACCATGCAAACCAATTTAAGAGTGGCCGGTCTGGGTCTCGAACCCGGTCCTCCCGAATGCAAGGCAAAGGCTTTGCCACTAAGCCACTTTGCTCGGTTCGAACAGCCCAGATGATGATAAATCTTGTATAAACGCTTGACACCTGAAACCCGCTTTGACAAGCAAAGAACTTGCCACATTTCAAGCAAATTGAAGTTTGCCCGAGTAAAGTGTACCCGCACTCTGTCAAGACTGCATATATATCAGTCTGGGAGTCTTAAGGTAGAAGAATGCCACTGCCGTCGGGATGGATAGTTGCCAGATTTAACCTATTTTTTTCACAACGAGAAGCTAAAGCTCTCCCGCTGTCTCGACGATGCGCGCAGTGAAGGTTGTCCCAGTACAATGGAGCCGAAGCCCCAGATAACGGAAACACAGTTGGCAAACTCCAAGGATTGGCTGCCAACGATATTGTGCTTAGGTTAGGTCTGGCGACTATCCATCCCGACGGCAGTAGCACTCTTCTATTTCAAGACTCCCAGGCTGATATATATGCAATCTTGACAGAGTGTGGGTACACTTCACTCGGGCAAACAAAGCGACCCTCTCTTCCTCGGAGTGACTTTACCAGGCGATCTCGAGATGCTTTATTGAAGGCATTGACACAGTCTTTAACGATTGCGTACGAAACTGCTCTCGGGTTTTGTCGGAGCTTGTTTTATCTGTGGCTGAAGCACGTGGATTGCATCACGCGTTCTCCGACCTCTCCGGGAGCCGAATTGCTTCGGCTATACAGCGGTGTAAGTTTGAATCTCGTCTGTCACTGCCATGCTCGCCCTTAAATAGCAGAGAACGCCTAGCGGTGTGGCAGGACCCAACCCTGGCAGTTATCCCCCTTTTCATGACTTCGTTAATGAGATCACAAAGATCGTTTGCCAAGAGACGGCTTAGACTGCGCTCAAAGCTCATAGTACACCTGGGGTGCCTCTGCCCTATTTACACTCCGAAAGGAGCGCAGGACCAAACTTACTTCTTCTACATCAAAGGGCAGACACATAGTATCCTGTTCCAAATTGAGCGGGCGTTGTTGTGCTTTTCGAGCAGTGTGGTTTTCTCCTGCCAAGCGTATTCCCGCTTATAATTATAGGATAGCACTACAACCACTACGAAAGCTCAAGTTAAGTAGAACACTAATACGTGCAACCATGGTAAAAGATATGCGTCATTTTTGGAATATGAGCAAACAACAGTTATTGTTCTTGCCCTCCGCGCCGGGCGAACTCGCGCCAGGATTGCGCCAAGGCAAATTTCGTTCGTGTCAATCAACGGAGAGTTCAGCAAATTGCAAATTTCGTTCGGGTCCACCAAGGGAGAGTTGAGCGAATTGCATTCGATTACGTAGTTTCATAAGAAACAGAACCGTGCCCCTACATAGTACAGAGGGAGATTCAGGCAAAGTGTGCACAACAGAGATTCAAGAACTAATTGACACAATAAACTACGAGTTTTTGAGAATCATTTTATCTCAAGCAGCAATCTTGTGCGTGGATTTAGCATAGCCAGTATGGCCGTGCGCAGGCTAGTTCACTAAGTTATTAGATACAATTACTATGTCATACAAGTCAGACTCATACCCTATAAGGCCGTGAAAGCCAATAGACTTGTTTGATGGCATTTGCTCCTCTCTTCTCTCATGCACGAAGCAGTAAGCCGTCTTTGTTTTGTCTTGCCAAACAATCCCGATTTCAATTCGTTGGGTTTCTATGCGTGAGCGGGGATGATAGTAAACAAAAATGTTTGTTAGAAGTCCCGTTGGTATATATATATATATATATATATATATATATATATATATAGTAAAAAAAGCAAAAGCAAAAGTTTGTTCGAATTAGAGATAGTTTCGAAACAACGTGACGACGTGGAGAGCGTTCGGCCATCGCGCAGTGCTTTAACAAGCCCGATTATAACGATTTGCACCCTAAGCCACTCAAATGCTCAAGCCGCGAGGCACATCGAACACGATAGGTTATTGAACTTAGCTGCATTGCAGGATAAGCCTATAACGGTTGCTGCTATCAAAGCAAAGCGTTTTGAATGTAGAATAGCCAAAATATGTAGCACATTTAGTTCTAAGCAAGTGTGGTTTATCCAGTTATGTATTACACTCTTGTGCGATCAGGAGGAACGCTTTTAGCACCTTCTCGGTGCAAAATGAGACTAACGAACATCTAGCATATGCATCAATGGCATCACATGTTTTTAAGTCGAGAAAACGAAACTGCTCTTTCGCAACGCTCGCTGAAGGTGATACGGGCGGCCACAAGGTTTACATATGCACTCTGGCGAGATCTCATAAAACTTCTCGCGCACACAGATCTTCAGGTCAATGCCACGGACGGCAAGTCTGGTGACAAGGATGTCGGTTCTTATAGCTGCAGCCTTTCCACGAATTCGACGTTTGGCATATGCCCATATGACATTTCTAGTAGAACCGCTTTTGCCACGTAGGACAGACTAGTCTGTAGCCTTTTTGGGGCGCAGTGATAGCGGTATTTTTGCGCGAGAAGGTAGCAGCATCCAGAAAGGAAATGAATTTCATTGCGGATCTCGACTATTGCACCGTCAACAAAAACAAAGCGTAACCTTCCAATCTCACTGACGTATTATTGTTTCAGAAAAGACTATGCGGCCGCCCGGCCTTTCCTTAGCGTTTTTAGTGGTTCGAATCGATATCCTCGTAAGGCACTTTGTGGGCAAAGGCCATACGCCGATCCTTTGCTTCACTAAAGGTCCTGTGTTTTTAGGCCCAGCGGTTGTCTATCAGTTTTTTACGCCTAGTGCAACAGGTTTACGCAAAAGTATGAAATGCTTCTAACCAGGTACCGCCGCAGGTATTACTATCTATTGATATTGGTAAACAAGCTAATCGCAAAACTACGGGCTGGTTGCTCCATCAGGTCACACATCCTGACATCAGGAAAATGCGTGACATTGGCTAAATTTGCTAATTTAGCGTTAGTGGCGTATAATACTATACATAGCTGGTACTGTCTTACTGCTGGTAATGCGAACGAAGTATGATGACCAGTACAAAGTAAATATGCTCAATGTAAATTAGCCTCCCAAGTGGCCTACTGCTGCCAAGAATTTCGAAGATATTGTACTGAGAGAGTATTACTGTCGTTTCAACGCAATACTTAACCGTGGTTACTAAAAATATCTTACAGTAATTCCAATACATTACCACACCGTAACCCACAGAGTATACACTGAATGAAATAGAGGAGTTTCATGCAAGCCAAGAATGAATAGCTAGTTTTGTTATTTCAATGGAAAGTTGGATTTTTGCCACGTACCGCACGCTACAGCACTACTCGTCGTCTCGAACTTGCCCCTGTATTTAGTCCGTGTTGCTTTGGCATGGTAAAAACACAATTTTTGAGCTCCTTCACTATTCACGGCGGTGTTACAGTTGAAGACACTACAGTTTTTCACTTGTTGTGCGCGAAATAAGCCTAGCAGAACGAAAACCAAGTCAGTCTTGAGAGTAATAGGCCCTAGTTTCTTCGCACATCGTATTAAGCCTAGTGGTAGCAATAACGGTTTAACCGCACTATTCTATACTGTGGCACGCTTTTATGGTGCAGCACTAGTAATTCGTGGAAGCTTGGAACGCGGAGGGCAAATTGCTTAAGAGCATGCAGAATTTACTCGTCGAAAAGGTCGTGAAATTATTTGAATAACTTGTCCGTTAAGGTTTAAATAAACAAATCGTGTTTGTAGTAAACAGATATGTTAAAACAATATCGATGGCCAATCAAAACCACACTTGCATAGGTTAAACAATTTGCTATTTGTTACTGATTATCGTAATCTTTATACATATAATATGCCTGCCATGTGAACAAGAATTTAAATTTGATTCGTCAAATGTGTTTGGGTAGCCATGTAATTCATGTGACTGATGACGCAATATGCATGCCTTGCTGTACAAATTATACGTTTGTCTATTACGTTTGTCTATAAATGTGTAAGCTAAATCAGACCTTTGACATCAGACCATTTTTTGTGGAAGGGGCGAATGCTGATATGCACTGTTACTACGAGTGGGGGGTGTTCCCCCTGCGATATGGGACTCGACCCAAACGGTTAGATGGTGGTTCGCCAAGACCCCTATCTACTAAACACATCTCTCCGCTTAAGCCTCATTCTCTTGTAACCCAAATATCTATAGAACGTCAATATGGGCTATGAGAAGTGGTAAGTGGTTACGGATCATGTGGCTGAGGTTACTCACGGGTTCCACCACCGGTCCGACGTGCTTGTCCACCTTCTACAAACCCGTTTGATTACAAGCCCCGTCATCTGTTAATGTCGTATGCGTCTCTTGCCGTCGTTACTTTTAGGGTGTTTTGCAGCCAGACCGGCGCTGTGGAGAGTGCAATTGATTCGGTAACCGACATCAATAGTGGTCGCCAGCACTCCCGCGGCCCGTGCAAGTTTGACAAGATCTTGTCAATAGCGTTAGGCGCTTTAGCTGCCTTAGCCGTGCACTTTCTAATGTGATTAGTTCCCCCGAGACCTCGTCTAAAACGACACTAAGGTATCTCGTTTCTGTTACTTGCTTGATCCCACAATAGGCGGAATGCCGCCGGATACCTCCCTGGCTTGAACCTTTCTGCGGCCATATTTACCTTCGCGCGTGTAAGAGGCGGAGATTGCTCTTCTTCTGAGGGTGCCCCTCTACTTATCTAGGTCCATTATTGAAATGTGCGTGTTATAGAAAAAGTTTATTTAAAATGTGTAGGACTGCCATGTCTTGCAATGTAACTTTTGGGGCCTACACGCCTATCTATCTGATAATTTTGTAGGGTGTTCCCTATGGTTTGTTATTTGTGTCATTTATATTTGTCGCCAACAGCAATCCGCTATTTATTTTTTAAAAACACCCTATTTTTGTAATTGTACAAGACGAGGATTTTGGCCTCCATTGGTCCCTGTTACAATCCGTTCGTTTTAGCGCCATAACCTGTTCCACCAGTATTTTGGCTGGCGCGTAGCCCTCCTTTAGTGAGGGGACAACCCTGGCCTTTGGGGGGGATCATGTAGCTCTTCAGGTGGGGGGGGGGGGGGGGGTGAGAGAGTTTCCTTCTTGAGTTTGCTCTTAAAGACCTCTTAGTCTTTGCTCCTGTAGTGCGTTTTGCTTTTTATAGGCAGCGTTTCCTACTGCAGTTCCATCGTGAACTCAATACTATAGCTAATTTATTGGCCATTGTATCGCTGCATAGTGTTAGATCGACCGTTGACTGATGTCTGGCCCTGTGGAAGGTCGGATTTTTGCCATCGTTTTGTATATTCATTCATCCATCGCATGTGTCGGGAGTAGGTCGCACGCGCACCGACTCCTCGGAAAAAAAAGTGAAATTTTCAAGTCTAGGCCACGTAGTAAGAAAAACTTACCGTCAAAATGGTTCTGGTGTGTGAACTGTGCTGTGAGAAAAGTAGCATCCAGAACAAAGTTCTGGTCTGCAAGATTTGTAAGACCATTGTGCATCCTGCGTGCTGGGGACAGATGGAGGAGGCCCAACTACCACCTCCTGGTAAGTGGATCTGTGAAATATGCCTAGGCACGGCTAAATCGCCTGCCCAACAGGCTACGTCTAGTGCACTTGCGGCAATTCAGGACCAGTTGACTCAAATCAACGACACGATCACGGCTATGCCAAAAATGCAGCAAGAAATGTCGGTTCTGAACCAAAAACTGACGGCAATGGCCGAAAAAATCGAGCGCATTGATACTATTCAAAACGATGTGAAACTCCTGCAGCAAAGAATGGAAAAAGTGGAGTTGGCCGGCACGTCGACTTCAACACTAGACGACACAAGTAATGCAAGATTACTCATGCTAGAGCAAGGACAGCTGATGTGCGATTTTGTGTTGCTCAACGTCCCTGGACCAGCCAAAGAGCCACCAACAACCACCGTGCAGTTAGTTAACCAGCTGATTGCTGCGGCTGGCCTGGACAACATAAATATAAAAAAAGCTAGACGAAAATTCTACACAAAGCCGAATAGCGCCATCATCGTCACAGCTGATACCGAAGAAAACGCGAAAAGAGCAATAATTCGCATCGGCGACAGGAACAGGCCGCTTACAACACAGCACGTCTTCCCAAACAAGAGCACCATCAGCAGCAGCGGCAACAGTAACAACAATCACACCATCACAGCTGCCACTCACCTGGCGCCAAAATTGTACCAACTTAGAAAAGCATGCAGTGACCTAAAAAAATCATACGATATCACATTTCGAACTAATATTCACAATTGTACAGTATACTTGAAATATAAGGGAGGGGAGGAAAATCAAATAAGAAACATTAACGAACTAGAAAGATTTAAATTAGAAACATTAAGTATATCCGGCGGGCAAAATGAAATGGGAAAAAAACGATTCTATGAAACTTCACCAACCAAGCAAGCAGACAATGCTGAGGCGAAGAGACAAAACAGCTCGGAGAATAAGTAACATAACATGTGCATTGTATATATGCATGTGTGTGGGTATGAGTATGTATGTATATGTATGTGTATATATATATATGTGTGTATATATATATATTTCGTTTTAGGGCCTTTGTTTGATTCGCGTTTACATATCTCAAAATAAATAATTAAACACCAGTAAAACTTGAATTTAGTTAGCTAAAATTGCAATTATTCATCTTTGAAGGTAATATTCCTAGTTGATCACACATATCGTTTAATGTCCATATACCCAGACATAACATTTAATAATTGCTTCCACATAGCTTTAACTCAAATTTCCTTATGTGGTTAATAACTACCTTAGTGTTAATCACCCATTGCTGACTTTTCCGAGGAGGGTCACATACGCATGGAAAGAAATTACAAACATGTAACACATTCTTTATTTAATATTATTACAAAAGAAAAAGCCAGTACAATATTTAGAGTGTATTTATTAAACATTAGAAGCTTATCGGCCAATCTAGAGCTGCTTCTCGGTATGCTATCTCAACTGCCAAGATACGACGCTCTTGTCCTCACGGAAACGTGGGTTCGCCAAGACCAGATGTGTGGATTCAGCATCGACGGCTACTCCGGGTACTTCTCGCCCGAAAGTAAAAGCAGAGCAGGAGGCGTGGCAATATTTGTTAATAGCAAGTATGAAAGTACACAAGTACAAGTCGTTATGGAAAATGCTGACGTATGTATAACATCAATAATGGCTGAGAACACAACTATTCAACTTATAGGTATTTACAGATCACCGAACAACATATATTCTATACCAGGACATTTCATTCATGAACTACAGAGTATATGCAAAGCCAGTGAATCACCGAACAAACTTATCCTCACAGATGCAAACATCGATGTCAGCAAGACAACAGGAATTAGTCAAGATTACTTAAATGCACTGGCAGAAGAGGGTTTCAGACTCTTGAAGACAGGGGCAACGAGAACAACCAATGGAAGTTCCACCATCATAGATCACATATTTGCCAACATCCGGACAATTGACATACAAGAAGTCGCAACACAGTCCACTAGAGGTATATCAGACCACAACGCCATTACCCTGAGTATAGAAATAACACGAAAACATACACACTCTAACAGTATACCCAATATAACACCGAAAACAATGAATACCAGAAGATTTGCCAGTGAAATCAGAAAAGTTGATTGGAGCAGCACATTAAAACGTCTAGATGACCCGGAAACACTGTGCGACACCATCATAACAACACTGCAGACATGTGCAAACAGATCAACACAACACAAACACCCTTATACAAGAGCAAAACACACTATACTGAAACCATGGATCACAAAAGAAATTCTTAAAAATATGAGAAAGAGGGACGAACTGTTCGAAAAATTAAAGACTGAACCGAACCTTACCAGACAACATAAAGTACTAAGAAATCAAATAAAATCACAACTCAGAAAAGCCAAAGACGCCTTCTATACATCTAAATTCGTCGGTGACAAAAAAAAAGACTGGACGACAATCAATAAATACATAAGGGGTACTCAGCGTACTGACAAAGTCGACCCAACTAAGCTAGGAAATTGTGCAAACTTAGCAACACTGAAGGAAAAAGTAGATTTAGTTAATATGCACTTCGCTACAGTTGGTGAAAAGCTCAGCCTATCAAATGGATCGACAACAGATGACGAAAACCTACCAACCTACAGATGTCGAGAGCCCCTCCGGTCACTACCACCGGTAGAAAAAGAGGAAATAGAAGAAACAATTAGACAAATTAAAAATGACAAGTCACCTGGAGAGGACAAAATGACAAACAATATAATTAAAGCAAACAGTGACATCTTCACGAGGATAATCTGGAGGCTGGCAAATTCAATATTTACGCACGGTCGCTTTCCTAGTGCACTTAAAAGATCAAAACTTGTACTATTATATAAACAGGGACGCAAAGACAACATAAGTAACTTCAGACCAATCTCACTCCTCAGCAATTTAGGCAAACTAATCGAAACGTTAATCGTAAAACGCATAAAACGACATCTTGACGACAATAAAATACTACATAGTAATCAGTTTGGGTTCAGAAAAGGCAAAAGCACACAGTCGGCGTTAATGGCTCTGCATGAAACACTAGCTCAAGAGATAAATAAGGGTAACAGGCCAGTAGGTGTGTTTTTAGATTTGTCTAAGGCTTTCGACAGCATTCCACATTGCCGCTTACTGCATAAAATGCAACGTATGGGAATCACTGCAAAGGCACTAACCGTGAAAGAAACATACCTAAATAACAGAAAACAGACATACTCGTTCAACAACGAGTCTTCCGAAGTTACCTTAAGACCTTTTGCCGTCCCTCAAGGAAGTGTGATGGGTCCTCTTTTATACATTTTGTATTGCAACGATTTCTTTCAAATAAAGGACTGCTCTACTAAATACATGTACGCGGATGACACAGCACTTATCTATACACAGCAATCACTTGAGAATACGCAACACATAGAACGAAGCTTAAGTAAAATCGGGACGTGGATGAAACAAAACGGACTTGTAATAAATCACAGCAAAACTAAGTTTATACAGTTCGAACTCCGAAGTCGTCCGGCTATTGCACACATGAATTCCATACAACTACACAACCATCTCGATATAACCAGCTCTATGCATTGTCACTGCCCCTTAATCGAACGAACTGATACGATAAAATATTTGGGAATGATGATTTCGAGCAACCTATCTTGGCAACCACACGTCAATTACATTGCCAAGAAAATGAGGAAGGGCGTGGCAATATTAAGCCAGATAAGAAACTCAGCGACAGTAGCACTAAAACTCGAAGTATATCGTGCACTTGTGGAGAGTTACTATCGATATGGACTAACGCTATACGGTGGTTATTATCTGACAATATTACAACCATTAATCGTCCTGCAGAAGAAAGCCATAAGATTGGTCTGCGGTGCTGAACGCAGCGTTAACGCAGCAACACTTATGGACAGTTTAAAGGTTTTGCCTTTTCGACATCAGTACGCAGAATCAGTGCTATCCCATTTTCTTCTGAAAGAGGCACATGTTGGGCGTGAGATACAAGATAGACAAAGATCAAGTCACCAATATCTTACCAGAGCACGCCAACATGGCACCCTCAATTTGGAAAACATAAAAAGTGAAACCATGAAAAGACGGGCTGCCAGTCATTTTATTAAGCTATTAAATAGTTGTCCTGATAACATACGACAACAAACAAATGAGACCACTAGACAAATCAAGAAACAAATACGAGAACACATTACATCACTCAGCCAGGAGCAACTGTCCAGGTTAATTGAATAAACTAACATTCCAATAACACAAAATGTATGACACTCAAAAACTACGCATTACGCACAAACACATCATCACATGAAATGCAAACACAGACAACATGTAACCACCGTAACGAGTTTCCACATGAACGCCCACACACATTTCAGCAGCCATGAAACAGCACAACTACACGTGTGCAGACACGCGTGTGCAAATGTATATATATATATATATATATATGTATGTATGTGTGTATGTATGTGTGTGCACATGGTGTTATAGTCATACGTGCCGAAGACGTGACATGTGGGAGACAGCGACGCGAGCCTACACATTGCGTCACTTGGCGGCCTTTAAGTGTACTGTCCATGGCCGAGGCGGTTGGCCATATCTGATTATCCACGAAGACCATGAAATACAACTTCAAGCGACCACTAATATTATATATTTCGACCAGATCTCTGAACACTCAGGCAAAATATTATTTACTGGCTATTATTATTATTACTATTATTATCATTATTATTTTCAACTACTATTATTTTTTTTAAAACATAAATATGATATGTAGGTAACATGGTGCTAAGAAGATGGAAAGAAAAATAAATCATATGTATTGGATGTTCCAGTGCTGCGTACACGGGCTTTTAGCCTTACGAACCACACGACTATAATGTTGTAATACACATAAAATACTGTGAATAAAACGCACTTAAAAAAAAAAAAAAAAAAAAATATACAGGTCCAGTCTAGCTGCTCATGCAATCAAGGTTTTCCCTCTCTTGTTCGCCCGCCGTGACCCCCATGTTTTCAATGTCGCGTTGAAGTCCCCTGTGACTACTACATCTTTTCTGTTTGTGGCTTCATTTATTGATACTCCAGTTGCCCAGGCTGCCGTTGGAGATACTGTAGCAAGAGTACAGCCGCCTTCTTTCTAGCGATGTCACCCATACTAACCTGTACCTGCTTCAGTGCCTTGTGATTTGCACTCTTGGTTCTATCTGAAAAACATTTATGAGTAGAGATTGCTCCTTCATTTTCTGGATGTTGGAACCGGGCCGCCCCTCCGGGGCCTTTTTGTGACTAGCCATCTAATGTATGCATTTGAAATTTGTTGACAATACCTTATAGCTTATTTAAAGCTGTTGTCTAGAAGACATATATATATATATATATATATATATATATATATATATATATATATATATATATATATATATATATATATTCTGGGAATTATGCCATAGAACGTTAATGAGATTATTTAACAAATCAAGATAACCACGGTGGTAACATTGCAAGGATCTATTAAAGTGTTCCCTCCTAACGCTTAGACAACTTTTTAAAATATTTACAACCAATTATAGTTTAATACAAGCGTATCTTACCTAAATATTGTATCTACAAATAACGCACCCATTCTTTGGGAATAAACGTTAAAATAAAATAGCATTAACAGCACTAATAATAATATGAATAATAACAATTACAGTATCAACATGATACTACTAATTTCTACAAAAAAATGAGTCCCAAAAAGAAGGTTCTTGTTCTGGATCACAAAAGATAACAAGAAGATGAAACAGCAGAATGTCGAAAGCAAAGGGTGTCTCCCCTTTCTTCTCTCTCTCTCGATATGTTTATATAAGGAAAAATATATAAAAAAAATATTTATATATATAAATATATAAAGAATAAATTAAGGTGCTTTATTTTCCTTTTTACGTCTCACGTCACACGTATACAGTTCATACGTCTATGGTGCGCGCCAAAGTCATCTATATGGCACCTTTTTGTGTTAACGCCAAACCATCATTTTCATCAAACTTCAAACGAGCAGACTGTGGGAGCTCGTTGGAGCCGGCTGGCGAGCGCATTTCATCCGCACTTTGGAGTCTTCGCTCTATGATGGTCTTCGAGTATACAAAGTGCTAGACGACCTCACTTTTTGGTCTGCTCTTGGCCAAGCAGACCACTCGGGCTTTTCTTTTTGGGCTGGGGACGAGTTTCGTCACAGTTTTGACATGTCCTAAGCGCGCAGTAGCTGCACTTTACAGCTCAATATATGTATAACGAAGCGGTAGTGAAACAAACCAACAAAGGGAATATAAGATCAAACGATTGTCTGCACGCAGAAAGACCGTAAAAAGTCATACTTATAGTCGCAAAAGTTATATATACATACATAAACGTCATAGTCGCAAAAGTTACATATACATACATAAACGTCATAGTCGCAAAAGTTGCATATATACATACATAAACGTCTGCATGTGCATTTATCTAGGTACGCATATATACTTCCTTACATATACACGTACCATGCTTCCGTGTAAATATATATATATATATATATATTTAAATACCATGCTTGGATAAATATTAGCATATTCAAAAATTAGTCACATTCACAAAGAAACGACTACCCTAGAAAGCTCCGCCGCTCTTTTCCGGAATCGTGCACTACCTTCCGTAATAGTGGAGGCTGAGCCTATGGTGGAAACCATACATTTCGAACCTAACCAGCATGTGCTGGTTCAATCCAGCCACAATATTCCATTCCATATTAGTCATGGTCTTCTGTGTTTGTCTTAGAAAAGGTTTTTCCCATTTAGAACGACAAACACCCGTAACCACATTAAGAAACGTTTCACCATTTCCATGTAGAGACAGGGTTCCAGGTGGACCGCTTGTGCGACCGATAGTCCAGTACAGTGGTATTACGTATACAGCGGCTGAGGCCATCTCCATTTGGAAGAGGAGACGCAGTGCTGTGAGTCAGAGACGCCGCAAATAAGCTCGCGCATGGCACCGTGATGCCCAATTGTTTTACGTGAGCTTGTTCATGCTTTTTAGCCGCTCGGAAGCGGAGCCAGCAAGGAGCCACCAGTATAAATAAAAGGGGGCTGAGGTTATCACTCAACACTTAGCCTATTTGTCTGCATAAATTGATTATGCTCCTTTACGCCGTCGTCAAAACGTTATCTTGAACTATATCTCTTAATATTGTAGATACAGCGTACTCACTGGAACTCTATGATACGCTAGTTTATTGTTTACACGAGTTCACAAACCTACCTCAAACGCGATCTAAAAGTCAAATAGTACACTTCGTAGATAAAGTGTCAACAAACAAAACGATTCCTTGCCATGATGCCGACTTGGTGATTACACCTTTGTCCTGGGCATTCGGATTAGCAGACCTTGCTTCCACGTTTGTATTGAGGCTGTATTTGTTGGTATGTTTTTAGCCAAACGTACGGGTGCCGCCGCGTCTTGCAACCATTGCTCTTGCCGGGTCTGGTAGCCCTTGCATATTTGGTCGAATCGTATCTAATCCATGTTCGAAATTGCTTAGCAGATTGCCTTTATGCACTTATTATATTAGCACGGTATGTTATTTCTGATTTTTACTTGATCCATACACGTGTGGAGCCATGTAGTGAGAAATCCACTGTGCAAATCAACGTTTGGACATATATATATATATATATATGCATATGGATAAAACTATTTACTACTCGCTTAACATAAAATGTTATAATTTAGGACTCTAATATAATATACGTCGATTGCAAATCTACTTGCTTCAACGACGTCTATGGCCGAGGTCTCCACTGGACCGATAAATGTGAGTGTAGTGCCGTTTACCACATGGAATCCCAGTCACCCAGGTGTACAGGTACCTGTATCCGCAGTTCCAATGTTACGCAGTTGTCGGCCCGCGCCTTTGTTTGTCTGGTCGTGTAATACAGTCGTCGTCGAAAATTGGCAAGCTGTAGCAATTTAACAGACTGACCCAACGGGTCAGCTTGACGAGGTTCATTAAACCTCAGTTCCAGGTGGTCTGGCGCACATTTCACAAGCCGTTACCTGGATACTGTATACTGTTTACTTGTGCATCGACATTTGCGCTCTTAGCGTTTCAAGTTCTGAGTGCCCTCACCATCCGTCGCTAAAACATGCTATTTGCACTACGATGAAGGTGGACCTACACGATCTGTCTTGGCAATTTGTTTGGATGAGATAGTGTCAATGTTTCTAAGATTGTTTAAACAAATGCTAAAATTTTGATGAGTTTGTAATACGATTGCACACGCGATAATCCGGCCTGAACTGCAGTTTCCTAATAAGAGTTATCACAATAAGATTTTAGGCATTGGTACACATTTATAAGACACGAGCGCAAAAGCTAGAACACGGAACTCTCTACAGGTAAGATAACAAGCAATATATGATATAAAGCGAGTATCAACATTCAAATGACTGAGCTTTTGTACCAATTTCAAATGGTTATTGTGTCAAATGCTTCGAAAAGTTAAAATATGTACAATCAAAGCCAGCTTATTGTTTATCATGGCCCAATCTTGAGTCATTTCGACGAGTTTAGTTATTCAACAAGCCATTAAATCGAAGAAAATTAAAACTATTACCCACTAGGAGTTTTTCAATGATTATGCATGCGACTACATTTGACTTTGAACCCTTCGTATGTACAGAAGTTAGGACTGACTGCCGATTTTTTTGGCGCAGTGCCATTCTCATAAGACCTATTGTATATAAAAAAAAGGGGTTCAGTTATCACAGGCACTACATTTTTATGAAATAGGGCGTAGGAATAAATCAGGAGTAAAACTGCATGCTTAGTGGATAGTTGTTTAACTTTTGTAATAATATTATATTCTGATATTTCTTAGTATAGACAGCCGTCTCTCGAGACCACGTCGTCGGAAACACCTTCGGGAACTGAGCCCCCCTGGGCAACATAAACCGACGCGAGGAAGTCTTTAAATGCATGATGAGCTGTGGCGTTTGCGACTTCATCGGCGGTTTCCGGGAGATGCCTTTGCATCTCTTATGCACTCTATTGTGCGATGCGTGTGTTGAATCGCAATCGTGTCGGTGTTCCAGCCTAGTTGTGTCCTAGCTTCCAGTGCTGCACCGCGAAACTCCGGCATTGCCATGACAGCTGGATTTTACGACTCTGTGCGTTTGGCCGCCGCTTGCAGCACTGTAGCTGAAAAACTGGCTATTTCACACATCAAGTCCACACAAGCGCCCTCCCGCAGTGACTGCACAGTTACGTCGCTTGTAGGCGCTGTGAGGTCCTTAAGCGAATGTTCAGCTTCTTTCACGGCTGATGCTGTGTCGTGTCTGGCGCTGATTGGCATGTACATATACAACTATGCATATATAGGAAATGGAAGTTATGTGCTATATAATATATGTATACGTATATATATATATATATATATATATATTGTGGTGGTAGTACAAAATTGGTTAGACGACAATTTGTACATGTTCAGGCCAAGAAAACAGTCTAGGTTTAAATCGGCTGGGTTTCTTTGTAGTTGAGCGAGTCTCTAACATCTATTCACACCCTAACAAATCATCATTGCGCACTGCCATTTTGTTAGCGTTTGAGAAAATGTCCCGAGACACAGTGCAACGGACCTGGGCGTAGGTATTAAAGAAAACGGCGAAAACGTTAAATCAATGGACGCGCGAGAAGTTGACAATGAGTCTAAACTCATCATTATAGGTGCCCTATTATTAAAAATAAAAGGACTTCTAGAGACCACAGTTTATATATATATATATATATATATATATATATATATATACTGTGCGCCACTTAAATCGAGGTAAACTGTGGTTTCTCGCAAAATCGTTACCTATTTATCGTTACCGAGCGAGATGGCTTAGTGGCAAAGCCTTTGCCTTGCATTCGGGAAGACTGGGTTCGAGACCCAGACCGGCCACTCTTAAATTGGTTTGCAAGGTTTCTAATTTAGAAAAGGTAAATGCCGGAGTGGATTAAAAATTAGCCATGACATGATAAATCCGAACACGGGCACTATCAGGATAAAATTTCACCTCTAGGAGAATCGTCATATTGTTGCTATATAATTGCATTTTGCTCTATATATACAGGTTGCGCCAGTTAAATGAAGATAAACTTTGACTTCTTGCAAAATCGTTATATTGTTGCTATTAGAGTACCTTTTTGCGCGTCTTTCAGTGTATCCCCCGTATGAATAGAAAATATTGTGATGATTTATTAATCATTTACAATACGTTTGCACACTCGGCAGTGCTCGCCTTAATAAAAATGGTGGTAAAAAGGTGTCACGTGAGGTTAAGAATCAGCTGTCCGTGTCCTTGCTTGATGGTAGCCCCCGCTCTAATGGACCCGGTGCGAGCGGTATATCCTCAAGATTCCTTGCAAAGTTAAACGGTAAGATCCATAAGATTCCTCTTCGTGACGCCGAGCCCCAAGAGCGTACTCGCAAATTAAGAGTCCCATACACCACTCATAGAGATAGTGATGGATTCAAATCTGCGAGGTTTTTGCCAGTCGGGGAGCGCCGCTCTTAGGAATCTTGTCCTACCGCGCTTTTGCAAGGTCCCTGTTCAGGCCGCAAGCCTCGGCATCCAAAACCCAGACCTCGGTTGGTGTTGTTATGACGATGTCGGGCTTTAGACCCGGTGCGCCCGATCGACGGAATACTCGCGTACGAACCACCTCATGACCCCTCTCGCGGAGAAGACGCGCCACGCGATCACAGACGTCGTCATGTCTTTTTATAGTTTGTTTGTGCGTTGTACCGGACATCTGAGCGACATGAGCCAACGTCTCAGGCGCATGACACCCGTGCCTACAACGTTTGTTGTAGCCCGGGCGTCCCCTGGCCAATTTGGTAGTGCGTTGATCCTGAGCTTTAGTAGGTTTAAATACTCCTTACCAGATAGGTAGGGCATACCCTTAATCCAGTAATGTGCAAAGGGCGTTTCGTGTGCTTTTTTAAAATGTGACCCATCGAGCGTGTTGTGTAGTTGTTGAGACCAGTAATCGGTCTCTTGTGTTGCGGTTTCAATGGAGGTTCCCAAGCGCTCGCAAAGAAGTCTTGTTTTCGCAAGGTCTTTTTTAAAGTGCTCGGTGGTTAGCATCCATTGGACCCCAGGGTGCGTGGAGGGTTGTAGTGCTGTCAGATGGGAGAGGCGGAGTCTGGAGATAAATGTTTGGAGGCAGGGGATGTTCAGACCGCCGTGTGCGTTCGGCACCGAGTTTTCGAGCTTAAGCCATTTCGACTTAACAACCTTTCTGATCTCTCTATCTAGGTCACTAAGGAGTGCGTAAGATGGTCTGGGATCGGAGCCCAGTTTATATAGGAGACGGGGAATGAGAAAGTCTTTCAAAAATATGAGTCTTTGGTGGGGTTTAAGGGGAGCTATCGTGAGTCTGTTGAGTAAATTAAGGAGTATATCCTTGGTGGAGTCAACTCTGCCATTGCTGTCAAAGTCGACTCCAAGATATCTCCATCGATCGCTCATACCTTTAGCTAGCAATTGCCGATCTCCAACGTTAAATTCTGGTACGGTATTGATAAAACCTTTATCTTCCTTCCTATTAAATAGGTGGTAGATAGAAAAGCTTTTATTAGTATTAATTTCAAGGCCTCGGGATTTCAAAAGTGGGTCCGCAATATTAAGGAACCGTTGGAGAGTGGATTTTGTGGAGGCTAGAAGGATGAGATCATCCGCAAAGGCTAAGCCCATAAGGCGGAAGTCATCAGTAAGTTGGTACCCGATATTAGTTTTGTCTAATTTTGAAAGAATGTCGTCGAGAACTAGATTAAATAAGAGGGGGGACAGAGGATCTCCCTGCCTAACACCCCTAGTTGGCCGAAATGTGCGACATTTTTGTCCAAATTCTATGAGAGTTTTAGATGAGAGGTACAAGCGTTCGATATAGTTAATGAATACCTCCGGGTATCCGCGAGTCCGGAGTGACCACAGGACGGAGTCATGACTCACCATGTCGAACGCCTTACGGAGGTCGATTGAGGCGAGTCTGAGCTCACGTCCTGCAGATTTGGCATCGTTGAGGATACCATCCAGAACCGCAAGATTCTCGAAGGTACCATTATAGGGGAGAAACGCTCGCTGGATTGGGAGAAGCTTAATAGAGTTCTGGAGGCGTCTAGAGAGAATTTTGTTAAGCGTTCGTTGTAAGTATGAACTAATAGATAGGGGTCGCAGATCGCTTGGGGATGTGGCATTGTTAATTTTAGGGATGAACGCTAAGCGAGCAGTTTCGTGGTTGCGTAGTCTTGACGTCGCTGTTGCCTTTTAGATATTCGCGCTTCAGTGGAAGGTGTTTCTCTAAAGGCACGACGTCGGATAGTGTGTGTAAAATGTTTGTTCAGAAAGTCGTTTAAGGCGATAGTGTGGTCCTCACCTGCGCAAATTATATTTGATATATACAGGGTGTGACTGAACGAATTTTATAGCGATACATAAAATTGTAGAGCTCGTTAAAGCAAATATTTTTTCCAATGGAACATGTGCTCTGAGAAGTCTTGTTTCGGAGTTACAGTGAAATTACTACAATTTGTGACACTGGTGTTTTTGCCCGACATAGGAGCACAAAATGTGCTGTTGCGAGACAACCAGTCTTCTTAGACAGAAACTAAGCACACCGTCGTGTTCGTGATAAAATTCTGCTCCACCTGATGAATATGCAAGGCCGGTCAGAAGACGCGACATGGTCGCTTAGAAGAGAATTCGCCAAAAATAAAGTTCTTTATTAGCGTTCACGCCAAATACTTTAGAATCATAACCCTACGACCACCCACGTGTTCAAAGCTAACATATACAGCAAATGCGCATTTCATGACGATCATTTTGGTACCAAACGTATGGCAATGCGAGCTGTGGTTGCGGAGTAATTACGATTTTTCGGCGGGATGTCCAGATTAAGTGCATGAAAAATGACGCGCTGCGGCTGTCGCGCGACACGTCGGCGGTAGTGAACGTCGCCACACAGTCATTTTACATGCACTTAATCTGGACATCCCGCCGAAAAATCGTAATTACTCCGCAACCACAGCTCGCATTGCCATACGTTTGGTACCAAAATGATCGTCATGAAATGCGCATTTGCTGTATATGTTAGCCTTGAACACGTGGGTGGTCGTAGGGTTATGATTCTAAAGTATTTGGCGTGAACGCTAATAAAGAACTTTATTTTTGGCGAATTCTCTTCTAAGCGACCATGTCGCGTCTTCTGACCGGCTTTGCATATTCTTCAGATTGAGCAGAATTTTATCACGAACACGACGGTGTGCTTAGTTTCTGTCTAGGAAGACTAGTTGTCTCGCAACAGCACATTTTGTGCTCCTATGTCGGGCAAAAACACCAGTGTCACAAATTGTAGTAATTTCACTGTAACTCCGAAACAAGACTTCTCAGAGCACATGTTCCATTGGAAAAAATATTTGCTTTAACGAGCTCTACAATTTTATGTATCGCTATAAAATTCGTTCAGTCACACCCTGTATATGCATACATGTAGTCGTACTTACGGATGACTACGTAAACATATTTATACATACGTCTTAAGTAATGGAAACAATGATAAGTGTATCAACCAGTGATGATAATAATTAATAATAAGTGTATCACGCGTAGAAGTCAATCCAGCATCGAAATTATACAAATTGTCTAGTGACAAGCGATTTATTAGTCGTAATAATGTTTTGCTATTATTATTATTATTATTATTATTATTATTGCGGTTTTATATTCTTGTTTACAAGCAAAATAAATGTGTGCATTTTTTCATGTTTTGTTAGATGCTAGATGTTAAAAATTCAGATAAAAAACTAGTTTCTCAGAGGATACGCATTCACTAACACAAATATATATATATATATATATATATATATATATAACGCTAATAAATTGTTTACTCCAAATTGTAAGTTCCTTAAATATAGGTTTAGCGCATATATATATATATATATATGCCAATATTTATTATATAATACATATTCAAGAGTATGTATATTATAATATATAGTCCCGTGGAACACTTATTCTAGTTTTATTATTTTATTTTGCATTCATGCGTCGCTGGCTGGTGCTGAGACAAGGCAGCCGTTTTAGGAGGTCAACGCACAGCAGAAGAGAGAACGGAGGTGCAAATCGAACACCAGCAGCAGCAGCAGCAGCACTCATAGAGTAGTCGTAGTCGTTGTTGTAGTAGTAGTAGTAGTAGTCGTAGTAGCAGTGGTAAATGACATCTTTAAGTTGACCTGATCGGCTTACCGAACGAGCGAGCGCTGATTAAATCAAATTGGGTGCTGCGCAAAGGCGTGTGCTCATATCTTCTTTTTCACCTCTCCTGTAGGGTCGTGAACGACACGAACAGCAAGAGAGTCGAAGGCACACGTATCTACGCAGGCCTGGCGTTTGCCTGACCGGTCGATGCGCGCCAGGCCAAGAAGGCCAAGCAGATCTTGGCCCACGCCGCAAGCGAGAGCAGCGCACCAGTGGGTGCCGTTGCAGTGGTGGTGGTGGTAATAGTGGTAGTAGTAGTAGTAGTAGTAGTAGTAGAAGTATTTGTAGTAGTAGTATTTGCAGTAGCAGTAGTCGTAGTAAGAGTTGTAGTAGAATAGTCAGTAATCGTCACTCACACCACCAGGTGGGCAGGAGGAGGCACCGTGGGCTCGCCTATTAAATCGAAAACAGAGAGCCAACAAAGATAATGCTATTAAAGGGCATGCCCCTTTACTGGGCTCGGGGCGGCCCCGGGCTGAACGAGGAGGCCGAGCAGTAGTCGCATTCCGCTCCGTTCTGTTCTGTTCTGCCGCCGCCGTCGTCTTGCCGTTCCAGTCAGTGACAAATGTTCGGATCGGAGCATTACCAGCTACTTTCACTGTTACGACTGCAGCCATATCACGCGGGCTAGCTGCAGGACAGCTGCCGAATGGATGGGCAAGCGAAATGCTGTGAACGGAACGGAACGGGACTGGGGGGTGGTAGTTGGGTTTTGTACGAGTGCGTAGACGTTGCTACTACTGCTGCTCCTGCTGCTGCCATTGCTGTTGTTGCCTCGTTGACAGTGAGTGATCTATGAGGGGGCGTGCTTTGTCCTCGCTGATGTACCACGGCCGCCGCGCCGTGCACGTTGAAGTCCTCGACGACCTCCTTTCCTAACCCCTTCCTCCACCTCCCACCTCTCCTTTCCTTTTGTGCCGTGGCCGGCCCTCCTAACGGCTGTGGTGCTCCTGAGCGAGATCTAGCGGGCGGGCGAGCGGGGGTTGGGGGGGGGGGGTGAGGAAGAGGATGGGACAATGAAAACAGAGGAAAGTCTACGGGACGTCTCGTTGCAAGGCAAAACAGGCGGGTAGCCGGTCTAGCCGTTTTCATATATATTTATATATATTAGGTGTTCGCAAAATAGTCTGAGATCCTAAAAGTAACACAAAGACAAAAATGTTTAAGAAACTTTGGCATTTACATACAGCTATTTTGCCATTTCTATTGAAATACAATATCAGTGAGGTGGTGATCTTTTTATGGCTATAAGCGGGGCACCATAATGTTTAGCCATTTTTAACATAAATAAGGTTCAATTAGGTTAATGCACGCTTCAATGTTAGGCTTTAGTGCGTTGATGGGAGTGGGATGATTAGCGGACATGTTTATCTTTGAAAACCTCACAGGAAAAAGTTTAGCGGAGTTTAACCGCAAGATCTTGTCCGCAAGAGTCACGCCCACCGTAAGTTTCACAAAAAGCCTACAGATATGCCCGTATAAAGTTTCTGCTTCCATGACAAGTTCTTACCATCTTTCATTCTTCATTTTCGATTTCCTAGCTCCGTCTTGGACTTGGCAGTCCTGTCCTGTCTCCGTTTACTAAGAGAGCAGGTCTAGGAGGGAAATCTGTGAATATAAGGTGCGTGTACAGGGCAGAATACGTAGATTAGTGCTTCCAGGATACCTCGCAGTATGTAAAGTCATTGCCAATGTGACGAAAAACACTAAATTATAATAACATAAACCTAATAAAATGAATATACTTTAAAACGTACGCGTGCTATTAGGCTGCACGCAGTAGATGCAAAATCACACATAGCAGCACTTGGACCTAACAATAATGAAATTGGATTTCTTTGTTGACATAATTCCGTGCCCAAGTTCCTCTTCGACCGCATGCATATTCAACTAGCCATAATCATCTCGTAAAGCACCTTTGCAAGAATCTATTGTTACATTGTATTTGAATACGATGTGGGCAGATTAGAAATATGTTCCTATTCACAGCGGATTGCTTTCATTGTGTCTAAGTACGCACCATTGCGTACTATGTCGAAACTACGCCATGCACAGCCATTTAGACACTCTATGACGGAGACAAAAGCGGCCGACAAAGAATATTTATAAAGTTGATCATCCTTCGCGCTTGCTCAGGATTCGACAGTGCATATAGCTTTCAAGGCAGCACCAACATTACGACAGTCTATTATCCACGACAAGAACGGAAGAATTAGTCTCCGGGGAGGCGCCGGACCCCCGCGAGATCTGGAAGTACGTAACAAAATTTCCGTTACCATTGATTCATATCGGTTAGGTAGAAGGCGGCAAGAGCGAGGGGGATGGGGTAAAGCTCTGCGCTCTTAAACGATCGACACCCGATCGAGCACATCGGTCGAACCCGTGGTTCATTCATTCGACGATACAGAGAATAGTTGCCAGAAGGAAAGCAGAGGAAAGTGATGGCCGAAACGAGCATGATAAGAAAACGGCGCACGTGAGAATCGAAGCCGGTCTCTGCTAAATGAACTGGAACGGTGCGACGGCTTCCACTGAAGGCGAGACTCCGACTCGTGCCGAAGATTCAATGGAAAATAGTATTTGTTGGCTGTTCATTGGAATGCAGTGAGTGCATAGGGAGCCCATCTACAGACCAATGCTTCTCCTTCGATCACTGCTTGCTGGTTGTAGCCCAGGCGACATAGAGACGGTGACATCGACAAACCTAGAAAAAATCGTTTTTTCTTGGAAAACTCGGAATATTGTAACAATGAAGGCAATAATACTACAGCGCGCATGTCTCCACTATTATTACGACCCTTACTTAAGCCAATGATTATTTGCCTTGGGTTGGGCCCCACTATAGATACTAAGTTTTAACGCGCAAACTATATATGTATTCTTTATAAGGCGCACACGATATAAACTTCTCTAACATGCACGTTTAATAAATTTAAAACTTCATATATTATTATTTGTATTACTTTGTGTTAAAAGAAAAGACGTTAGCGGCTTGTGGACATTACGTATCAAACGACCACTAACGTCACCGTTTGTTAAAACGGTTTAAATATAAACAGATAATATATATATATATATATATATATATATATATCAACCAAGTTAACCACCTTTGGAGTTTCTGCAAATTGCCTAAGAAATACTTAACTGGATGCTTGAATAAATAAATACATTTGTTCCAGGTTTAATTTTATTAAACGAATTTGTTTTTACAAGTGATGCTTTAAGCTCTTTGATCGAGGAAAGTCCTCTGTGCATCCACGTCGACTACCTGTGCGACATTGCAAATCTTGTATCGATTTATTTCCTTGTCTAGTATATCACAAAATTCAGTTTGAGGCTGAGAGAGAAACGCACTATGAATTATAGGGATACAGAAGCGCTAAAACCCAGCGGAAACTGCCTAGTGTTGCTGTAGATTGTACTATCTTTGTATTTGTTTCTTGACGTCGCATTCGTTTTGTAAATAAAACTATTATATTCACAGTATAGAACTAACTCTATGTTTAATAGCCACGCATAGACAACGACAGCAACAGTATAACAGCACGAATATAAAAATAAATACATTGTGCAAAATTATATATTATACTAAGCAAATATTTTATTCTACAGCGCAGCTTAGCTAAGTAGATATACAATGTATTTTAACTATCTGGACCTTATAATATCTATGAGTTAAGTAATAGTCTACCTCTGATAAACTGGCTGAATTGACAACATAGGAGCGTGCAAAGGTGTTCATGCAGCCACCGAAGGAAGGCGCAAGAAAAAATATAAAGTAAGCTTTTAAACTGAAACGAAGCCTGGACCGACGCAGGGTTAACAGCCCATACAGGCATACTTGGTAGGCTCTCCTCACAGTCGTAACGTTTTTCACCTGACGTCCGAGACCCGCAGCTTTCAGCGCACCTTGATATATATGTCCATACGTATCCGTGCATGGCTGTACATTTTTTTCACCTTCAGAAGTTTTGAGTTAGAAGTAACGTCTGTACGGCGTCGTGATGGTTTACCTGTTTTAATACTAGATCAATACAGAACAGCAGACGCGATGCCCCAAAAACACCATATCGTCATTTTGCTCTGCATTTTTGCCATATCGTCGATTTGGCAGGTCAGAAGCCGGTCAATCAATTTCCTTCGGGTAGCGCTAATCAAATTCAGCAACACGGACCTCTTGGATGGCGAACAGTAATTATTCGGAAGCCGACGAAATTGCGTCCCAGTCGTTTAGATTTTTTGTATGTGTGTGCATATAAGATGCAGACGCCCAACGTAACAATATACTGCCGTCTTTCCATCCTTTATCTTTTATCTCGACAAAAACTATAATGAATTGAACTTCCTGTTGCGTTACATATATATATATATATTTAATATGTTTTCCGGCCTGCCTGTTTTTCTGCTGGTCAGAGACGGAGGTAATTACAAACTGGTCCGGACACAGTGCATACTGTGTTTGTCGTATGTGAGTTTTTTTTGTCGAAGTCTGTGGCTAAACAGAGTTGGCCCTCGTCAGAGATTCTAACAATGCTCCGCTTACAGCGCGGTTATTGTAAAACAGTTTTTATGAAAAGAAAATAATGTAGCTGTTTTGGACCGCCCCTTATTTGCCCGACTTGGCATCTGCAGACTACCTTTTGTTTCTAAAACTAAAATCCGACTTGAAAACTTTTGTTTGTCCCCCACCCGGTTCTAAACGTTTAGCAGGGCGCAGCATAACGGGCGTGCTAAATACAATTTCAAAGGGAGACAGACATTCAGACAAGACATCCAGAAACTGTACAAGCATGCAAAACAGGTGTGCCATCCTAGAAGGGATGTACAATGAAAGGTGAACCATAAAACTTGTCATTTTTTTCCAGGCATATTTGCTATCGTGTCAGTCTTATGAGTGGGTATATATATATATATTTATAGCACTTGGGAAGTTTCAGCCAACACACGCCTAACAAGGCAATGATTCGAGTTTACAAACTGCAAAGAAAATGCTACTGAGACCCCCTAAAGTTTTGCTGATTTAATGTAGTAATATTATTGCAGTGGTTTTAAGTTTTAAAACCAGCGCCTATTAACTATAATTGGCTGATTTATTCCTAAATGCACATGTTACTCTTCTGTTTTAGGGGCGCTTAACGCGACAGCAGCAAACATGTTATCTCAGCATATATTTCACCCATGTATTTTCATCCAATACATGCCAAGCAAATGTTATTGGGACAACCGGTTATTTGTTATATCGTCCCTTTCAACCATTTAGTCTTAAAGCTAAGATCTTTGGCAGATAAGACTCTCCCAAAACTGTGCATTATTTTACAATATGTTCAGTCAAACCATTCTATAACCCACATATTTGACATTCTATACGTTCTTCCTACGTGTATTTAGGTCGCCGTACTCCTGTATCTAGCATGCCTGCCCTGGTGTCTGCTAGTAGTCCCCCTTGCCTTTAATCATTGTATTTCTCAAACACAGTTCAATTCCAGTTTTCCTTTCCATATATAAACTCATTCTGGTCCATATCGCCAATTTCTAGTTACCCGTCGATGAATTTTTGCCATCGATTTCACCATATCGATTCACCCATTCCTGCCAATATTTTTGCTTCCGCTCATTGCTGACTATTATACCCAATCACCCTAGTTTGCGACACTCTAAATACTAAAACTAAACGTTAACCTCTTTGATAAGCCGGCCTCTGTTTTAACAGGGTAGCTGTGTAATCTGTTTAATCAGATACTCAGCGGGGGACACAAACCCCAGGTCTGGCACGAGGCCAGGCTTACTCTGCTATTCAAGGGCAAATACGGCGACAACGTGGACGATCCAAATCTCTACCGGGGTACCGCGTCGGAACGCACTCTTAAAAAAATCTTCGCTAAGTTGATTATCTCGAAAGTGTTTCCAACTGTGTAGATGGCCCTACCTCCGGAGCAATTCGGATTCAGGATGGGTCGAGGTACACAGGACGCAATCCACGTACTCCAGTCGGAAGTTGAGCGTGTGTTGGCTTTGCCCAGGGGCCACTTGTACGCCGTCTTTGTCGATTGTGTCAAGGCCTTCGACAAAGCTCCCCGTCACTTACTAGTCGATTCATTTCGACATGCTGGGGTGGGTGGTTCTTTTCTACGAGTGCTCTCCAGCTTTATTGCTGAAGACCGCCTTGAAGTAAACATAAGGGGCGAAGACACCTTGCAGCTGAGGCAAAACGTAGGGACCCCTCAAGGGGACCCTCTCAGTTGCCTGGCCTTCTCTTTGCTCATCGCGTGCCAAGCCCGCCATGTGAGGAAGGACCGCTTTCTGTACTGCTAGTGGGTTGCGGGCCGGCAGTGAAAACAATCAGAGTCAGGCTTAAGTCACCTATTACAAAACCACTTCAGCAATTTTTGCTAGAGTGGCAGGGAAAAGTGACCAAGGCCTCGGCTGAGGTAGCGCAGTTAGATGTGTACCTCGCCAGAGAGCTTTGGGATGGAATGTCATGCACTAGCTGGCACGTGTATACAAGGTACATTGTACTTGGCTATCATCGCTTGGTGTGTTCGACTCAAGGATTTCACCAAGTTGGCGATCAATGTCGTTGCCGGTTCTGCTCGCAGATATGCGCTAAATACCACGCAGCGAGTTGCCAGACGCATCGGCGGTCTTTGCACTTTCTTGCCCGGTGGGACCGTCGCTAAAGTGTTCAAATTGTATATAATGACGATTGTATTGCAATTATGTATCATCTTGAAATGCAAAGTTATTGCGAAATAATTCATATGTATGTATAAGCTGGCCTCTCACAACGGATGGTCCTGCATCATTTGCTTTCCTGAGAACATCACACCGCAGAATAGCAGGTTCTAGGATATCCGCCTCTCCAGAGTCACACAGTACGCAGGTATCGTTAATGGCCTCCTTAATCCTTGACATTGACTCTGGAACTGGCCGTGTCCGGTCAGAACGTAAGTCGTCCAGTAAAAAAGTTTCCCGTGTCGGCAGTCACACCCTGAGGTCCAGTATCAGACTCCTGGTCCAGCTCTCTGTGGTCACATCGGGTCTTACCTGCGCCCATTCCTCGTGCCAGGCCGACATTGTTGCACTCCTGGCCATGGTGAGATCTAGATGTTCATCTAGAAACATTTGACTTTTGTCAGCCAATAGGAGGCCCCATGGCAGCGTCTTGGCTGGGACCAGGCTTCAGTCAAGGCCGTCTGATACTCCCGACTTACCCCGACTGCCAGCGTTTTTTGGGTCGACCTCAGTGAACTCCTATTTTTCGCCATCCACAGTGCCATGTTCCCTCAAACTAAAGCTGCCGAGCGCCGGCCGCAAAAGCCAGCTTTCTGTCCTTCTCAGCAACTCTACCGGCTCTAGGCATGATCCGCGCGAGGTTCAGAAAGTTCATTTGGGCCTTTTCGTACGTCACGTAAACCGATCCGGCCAGTCCTGTATCTAGCATAACCCCAAGATTATTCACCTTCTTTCTGATTTATATCGAGTGGCCCGCCATCACGAGATTAACGCCGGTCGTCTTCTGTCTGCCTGCTAGGTATCGCCTCCATCTTGTTAGACGTCGGTTTCAAGAGATGGTATTTCATCCACTCGGACACCATTGACAGGGCTTCATTCGCGGCGTTCTTCAGGGCTCTCACGCTACTGGCCGTAACCATGAGTGCAAGGTAGTCGGCATACGCCAACGTCTCCACGCCATACGGGAGACCTTGGATCTCGAGCACCCCGTGCTATATTTCAGAGCACGGGTCTTAAAATCGAGACCTGTGGTACCTCGGCAGTAACCTCGTGCTCCTGCCCCCTCTGCAACCAGACCTCTGTTATCCAGGTAGGATGAAATCATTCGACGAAGGTAGGAGCCCTTTTCTTCATCGCCTCCACAATTAATTTCCAGTTCATTGTGTTGAAAGCATTTTTGACATCAAGGAGGATCAGGAGCACGAATCCCCTCGTTGTGAGGGTCTCTATTACGTAGTTGCCGAGAACTTAGCTTATTCGACGGCCATATCAAAACTGACGGCATGCATGCTTGCTGGCATTTTGGCCTGCGTCAACAAAAGTGTATAAGATAATTAGGTACATATTTTGAGGTTTGGTAAAACTCGGTAAGAAAATATTGTTTTTTTCCCAATGGAAAGTGGAGACGGCAAAATTGTATTGGCAAACTTTTACGGTTTTGAACGTGAAAGCTTAACCGTAACAACAATTTGCTATTGCCTGAAAAAGTCTTTTGGGCATAATTGTTGGTCGTAATGGCAACATTTCACGGTTCTGCACGTGAAAGCTTTAACGTAAGACATAACAATCTATCGACTTTTTATGCTTTTCTCAATCCGGCTATTCGCCTTTCGCTAGCTTGCGTCAAGTGTCATTCAGAATATGCGGAATTTTCAAACATCCGATCACGCCAGTATGATCGGTTCCTTCATGCGTTGGTTGGTTCTCCCGCAAACGTAGATTTTGCACAACTATGTAGAAGAAAAAGGTAAAATAACTACTCTTATAAATTTCATTCTCACTCCTATACAAGACGTTTCCGCCCCTTATTCTATTAAGAAAATTATTTTCTTGCCCAGTTCTACCAACCCTTTTAATAGGTAAATACGGTTATTATAGACCCTGTATATATATGGACTACATAGGGAAATGTAGACCCCGTTAAAGCAAATATTTGTTACCAATGGAACATGGACTCATGGAAATCATATATCGGGGTGTGAGTAAAAATAATAAAATCTGTTACATTTTGTGTTGTTGTCCGCCATAGGAGCACAAAATGCACGATTGTGAACCAACTAGTCTTTCTATAGGATATACGACGTCGGCTAGAAAATGCAACGTAGTCGTTTAGAAGAGATTTCGCAAAAATGGAAGTTTTATTATTAGCTTTTACGTTCAATACATCAAAAGCATAACACACCTACGACACCATACATTTACAGTATTCATGCAAATGCGGATGAAGATAATTTTGGTATCAAATATATGACGATCCGATCAGTGATTGCGTAGTAATTAAGGTTTTCCGACGGGCATGTTAAGCTTGAGTGCATGCATAAATGACTTACTCTATCAGATAGAACACTCGTCATAGCCTCTAAAAGGGCATACAACTATTTATTACCTCACAGTACTTGCTCGATGCTTATCGGCCGGACCAAAAACATTTCGTTTTTTTCTCAGCTGTCGATTTTTGCCGTGAAAACGCCATGATGTCGTCACACGCACTGCTGCGTCAATTGGACGGGACACAAAACTGCCTGCTTCTCTCGTCTGCCATGCGCAGGCGGCCGTGTATAAGTACAATTGTGCTAAATAGTCCATTTGCATTCACAGATGTCTCACTACGTTATCCGAAAGTGGCATGTTCAAATTTCAAATCAACCGGTTTGGTTGTTACGACGTTTCGTACTTTTTTATTTGAAATCAAATATATATATATATATATATATATATCCAATGCATCCGGATCATATATAACGGTTATTGTTCCTTGGCTACAGGATCTTTGCCGGTAATGGTCGCTCAGTGCAACAGGAGCCCATCTCGGCAGCCAGAGACGATGAAGTCGTCAGGTTGGCGCACGTTCCGTGCACTCAAATTGGGCGTCAAACTAGCTTGGGCTGAGACGCATGGCGCCCGGAGAAGGACTTGCGTGGCTTCGCTGGGGGAGTGGGCCGCGCTTTTTGACGTCTAGCGCGGCACGAGTCAATCAATTTTCTATAGGCAGGTGGGCATTGCCCAGACAGGAAGGCAGGCGGTTGGCAGATGCACTCTATTCGGGGAAGCTGCTTCCGACCGAGACCAACGAACCAACTTCATCCGTCGGCAATCGAACTACAGTCAGCATCAGCCTAATGGTTGAAAAACATCGATAGACAGTATTGCAAAGGGGGCCATCATTCCCTGACGTGTCGTGTCTATTAAAGTAAAACACAGTCTTTGAAGGAGAAGACTAAATCCCATACATTTGTAAATGCAGAGACGTCTCCAATACACGTTGAACAATGCGTTAAGATCTTGAGCGATCCCACAGTGGGTTTTAAGATGCTTTCTGGTACACAGCATAGTTGACTCTTTAAAATAAGCTGGCGGTATATCGTCCTGTTAATTTTGACTTAATGAGAGATGAAGCGAGCGGCGTGCGCCCGTCATTGGTTGGATTGGTTCTCGCAGATCATTGGATTCATAGTACATAGTCATACTTGACCGTTTTGCCTGCTCACAGATTGTTCAGCAATTAAAAAGCTCTCGTCAAAAAGCTAATGTTCGATAAGGCTCGTCACGAGTCTTTTGCAACGAACCTATTTTTGCTTATCCGTAACATTTTGAATGTTTCGTATCTTGCAGGTTTTTACCTAAAAGCTTTTAACTTCTCTATTTGTTTCTCGCATTTTTCTGTGGGATTTCGCCGTTGTGATGTACAGTCACTGAACTTGCATTATTGTATCTAGTTGCTTAGTTCGTATAGCAAGCCTTTTAGTCTACGAAATCCGCGTAGTTTTCACGAGGCAACTGAGTGAAGAGAAGTGTCAGCTGGTTTGTTCGGTGCGAAATCCTTTAGCAAAAACATCGTGCACTCAAGTCGGCGCAATCAATTTTTACTAATATTTTCTAAAAGGTTGTGTTTAATTCGAAACCATCTTCCGTCCCCTACAGGCTTGGAATGGCCGTGGGACATATTGTCAATGCACCGAGGGCCGGATATGTTCAGATATCTTGGGTTTAGGGGACATCTAGGCAGGTTGACCCTGGTATATATGTGGCGGTGTGGTCTAGGGGCTAGTGCGTTAATCACGGTAGCCACCAAAGTGTCGCTCGTTCAATCCCTCTCGTTAATAAGTTTTCTCTGAGCGATGCTCGTTAACAATAAATGATAAACCATACCGTTGGGAGTCAGCGACCATGCTGCCATAAGGACTGTTGGGGAAATCCAAGATATTTCAACATGTTGCCGCTCCAAGCGCCCCTGCTATGAAAGTGTGTATTTCAATATACATACCAAACAAATACCACAGAAAAAACTTAATATATATATATATATATATATATATATATTAGCAAGCGATCTAGGGAGTTGTAGAGCTCGTTAAAGTAAATATGTTTTCTTTAGAACATGATCTCTGAGAAGCCTTGTGTCGGACTGAGAGTGATATTACTTAAATCCGTGACACTGGTGTGTGTGCCCGACATAGGAGCACATAATGTGCAATTGCGTGACAACCAGTGACTGTATAGGAGAACACAAATACTAAGCACATTCTCGCATTCGTGAGCAGCATATTGTCGGATTTGTGCTGAAGAACTTATAACTACGGCATTTTCGTCAGTCGTATAGAAATTAATTTGCAAATAATAAAGTTTTTGTATTAGCCTTCATGCTGAATACGTTAATACCCGAATACCACACTTCGCTTTAAACTAACACATTCAGACAAATGCACATTTCCTGACGATTGTTCTGATACCAAATGTATGCCTACCACAGAACGGATTGCCATATATTTGGTACCAAAATGATCGTTCCATATATTTGGTACCAAAATGGGTTGAAATGCGCAGTAATTATGTTACAAAACATTTATTCACCTTTATAAGGCATATGTACAAAACAGTACACAATAATATATGTAAATATACGTATAAAACATGCCTGCCGGTGCAGGCGTTCTCATTTGGTCGAACATAAGATCATAATTTTAAGATCATCGCATGTCACTTTGGTTCAAAGATTTACACAGTTTACACAATTCGGACTAGCAGATGCGCGGCGATGCAAGTTCATTTAAAGAGCGCACATAATTACACACTGACGCGTGGTATCTTGAACACGCTTCTCCACACCTGCGGCACACACAAGTTAGGGATGGGTCGTGGAACCCCGTCTGTTGGCACAGCTCATGGTGGAAACCGTGGATGGCAAAACGGGTCACGACGTGCCTGTTACTTCGGTTTGCATCCTTCCACGCCTGGTTCATCATGGCACCTGTGGTGAAGAAGGTCGGGTCGATATCTGAGGTCTTGCTCTCCCATCGCCGTACACATTCTTCGTATGCGGCAGTCTTCTCTAGTTTGAAACGACGCTGCAGCTCTTCCATGAACAGTGGGGTATCCGCCAGCCGATACACTAGTCTGTTGCGGGCGCTTCGATGGAGACCAAGGGCACGCTTAAGGAAGGTTGCTTTGAGTCGGTTGAACGCGTCGAGGTTATCAATAGTGAGGTCTTCCCAGATCACCTCAATTCCATATGATGCCACCGGGGCGATCTTCAATGCAGTAATTATGTGTGCGCTGTGAATTGTCATGGGGTTATGCTTTTGAAGTATTGTGCGTGAACGTTATAATATAACTTCCATTTTTGCGAATTCTCTTCTAAACGACCATGTCGCATCTTCTGGTCGACGTTGTATGTTCTGGTTGTCTCTTAATCGCACATTTTGTGGATTTTAGTAATATAACTCTCACTCCGAAACAAGACTTCTCAGAGAACATGTTCCAGTGGAAAAAAATATTTACTTTAACGAATTCTCCGATTCCCTGCTTCAAATCTTTCTAGAACCCCTATGTCGCTTTCTAAGTATTTCTGTCTGAGAGTCCCTGTATACAGGGTGTTCCTATTTGTGTGGCCAAAACGCTAGGGTATGGTCAAACTCGGTGAGAAAATCATTTTTGCCAATGGGTGGAAGCCGGGAAAACGTTTTGTTTAGGATTGAGGATGAAATTTATAAAAGCAGTTATTCAGCCTTTTTTCTTCTACATAGTTGTGCAAAATCTACGTTTGCGGGAGAACCAGTCAACGCACAAATGAACCGATCATACCGGCGTGTTTGGCGGAAAATTCTGCACCATAAAGTTTACATTACTAGCTTGCGTAGCAAAAAGCGAATAGCCAGATTAAGGAAAGTCATAAAAAGTCAAAATGTTACGTTAACGCTTTTTTGTGCAACATCGTAATTTTTTCCATTACGACCAAAAGTGCACGTCCAAAAGACTACTCTCAGGCAATAGCAAATTTAATGCCCACTGCATTCGTACCAAAGTGATGGTGCTGCGTTACGTAGTTGCCAAGTAACTAAGCTTTTTCGATAGCCATATCGAAAGCGAAGCCATGCATATTTCCATAGGGCGTATGAGAAAGTTAGGTACATATTTTGAGGTTTGGTAGAACTCAACAAGAGAATAAATTTTCCTAGTGGAAGGAGGGGGCGGAAACGTCTTGGCAAATGTTTACGGTTCTGAACGTGAAAACTTGCACGTAAAACATAACAACTATGACTGTCGAAAAAGCTTAGTGACTTGACAACTACGTAACGCAGCACCATCACCTTGATACGAAAATGATGGGCATTAAATCTGCTATTGCCTGAGAGTAGTATTTTGAACGTGCATTTTTGGTCGTAATGGAAAAAATTACGATGTTGCACAAAAAAGCGTTAACGTAACATTTCGACTTTTTATGACTTTCCTTAATCTGGCTATTCGCTTTTTGCTACGCAAGCTAGCATGTATACTTTATTGTGCAGAATTTTCCGCCAAACACACCGGTATGATCGGTTCCTTTGTGCGTTGACTGGTTCTCCCGCAAACGTAGATTTTGCACAACTATGTAGAAGAAAAAAGGCTGAATAACTGCTTTTATAAATTTCATCCTCACTCCTTAACAAAACGTTTTCCCGGCTTCCACCCATTGGCAAAAATGATTTTCTCACCGAGTTTGACCATACCCTAGCGTTTTGGCCACACAAATAGGAACACCCTGTATATATATATATATATATATATATATATATATATATATATATATATATATATATATATAATATATATATGAAAAAGCCACAGCAAACGTAATCGTCGCTTGTTTGTGTGTTGTGTTGTCCCATCTCTTATACATTTTGTGTCTCTCTGTTCTAATTTGGCTTCTGTTTTTGGTTGTTTCAGTGCTACTAGCACATCGGCGGGAGCAGCCTACGCTGATCAATTCAGCACCAACAGCGATATTAACGACAGAGGTAGCTCAGCGATTTGCCACATTTTTATCTCCTAATTTCAAGCTCCGTCACCCTGTAATACCTCTGGCACTTCTCTATCCCTTCTACCGCTGTTCGACTTTTAGCGGTCACTACAGATGCCATTGCTTTGCCAGCGGCAAGCGGGTAGGCAGCAGGAAAGCAGATGCGCCACCTACTATCTAGCCAGCTAGGCTACGAAAACGTCGACGGTCGTCCAATTAGGGGCTTCGAGGGACACATAGATAGATAGATAGACAGATAGATAGATGAGCCGTTGTCAAGTGCTCTGTATCGTCGGTACCGTTCTTTAGTCCGTTGCTATCCCGTTCCGAGAGGCTATTATCCCGAGCATTGATCGACGCCGTTTAACGGCTCGGCTACTGCTGCTCTTACGGCTCCTATTGCCCTTCCTTATTCCCTTGACGCAAACGTAACCTCAGTATTGCCTCTTCGGCCGTCATCTCGTTCGTTGCCGCTCAACCACGTGCCAGGCAAATCCGCCTCTAATCTTTCTCCCGGATTCTCTCTCTCTCTGCTTTGTTCTCTCTCCCGCTCGCTCCCGAGTCCGAGTTCCTATTCTCTTTTCCCACCTCTCTCTCCCTCTCTCTTGCACTCTCGCCGGCTTGTCCTATCTCGTTGTTTACCTGTTCTGGATTTAACCACAATGTTGTAACGGGGATTGCGGTATGAGCAAAGTCGTTCAGTCGTTTCTCGTTGCGCAGCATTAGACATGAGCAGATACATTCAAGTTGTGCCCTCGCATCCACCAACGATGACACCCGGTTGCAAGGAAAGGTGGGACATTAGGAAGCAACGGCTATGGCAATCTTCTGTGCAGGTTCTGGGTCGACCGGTCGAACAGCTTAACTAATTAATACCTAGCTGAACCTAAAACACGAGTTGTTATTGTTATTAGTCGTAAGAAAAATAGCTCCTTGTATTTATTAAATTTAATTGCACTCATTCGTTAATTGACAATCCACAGCCGTTGCTGCGTAATTTGACAGTTAAGATTAGAAGTCGTTGCTTGTCATCGGTAAACTTGTGCTGTCCTGTGTTTCTAGTAGACATACCATGGAGGTTTTTATAGATTAAATTCCACGCAGAAATCGGCGACATGCCAATTATTCGAACTCAAGGAACTACCATGAGCAGAAATCAGTGGTACACAGACTAGTTTTAAGCGCTAAAAGTGCATACCTATATAAATATATACATATATATATATATATATATATATATATATATATATATATATATATAACACGTGAAAAAAAGGCATTACACCGGGTATTCGCTTCAAACATTTTAGATCGTATTTTAGTGCAAAAGGGTGAAGAATGTACAGGGCACCAGACTACCATAGAGCTTCAGCTCATACCATTATTATGGAGCATACCCCACAACGCATTGCAGCCATTACCACACGTGTTAGCGGATCGATTTATTGCATATGTAGGCGAACTCGCTATAGTAGCTTCGGCTCGTGATCCATGGGGACTGGAGTCAATGGCCAATGAGGGTCGAGGTCTGACACTAGCACCTCAGAAGACGGATGGTATTATCCTCCTCAATTATCCTCGCAAACGGAAGCCTTTATCGAGCCTCATTGTGAGCGGGCACGGAGCTGGGCCATCTCTCTCTCGTCGACGATAAAGTACACAAACGGCTTGACACGAGATTTAGAACCTCATGGGAATTGCCACATATACGTGATACATGGCACAGGCCTCAGCACATTTCTGGCGATTTAAGACAGCATCTTCGCAGCAGCAGCAACTGACGACATTATGCTGTTTACAGTCCCGTTTCTCGAGTGTACGGCCACCTGAATAGAAGCTCTTGTCGTCTCTCGGATAAAACTCCATGGCCCCTCGACCGTAGTACATTGTACGTATGTATGTAATCCTGAGAGAGTATCAACAAGGGTAACGATCCAGGCATATATATATATATATATCGAAGGCCACCGTTATCGACAAGAACACGCAGATGGCAAAAGGGCAATGCATAGAGGTGAAGAGACAAAAAATGGGATAAAGAAGTATAATCGGGTAGGTAGGATACACTTTTGTCTCTGTTTACTCTCGAGACCGAGACCACACCGATTATTATTATTATTATTATTTTTTAAATAATTATTTATTATTATCATTATTTATTACATGTTAAACAATGTTACAGTTGTGAGGTCTGAACGTATTATTGCAATGTTTTGTTAAATGATTAGTTTACTCCATGGCTTATTATTATTATTATTATTATTATTATTATTATTATTATTATTATTATTATTATTTAATCATCAGTATCATTATCACTATTGTCACTGCCGTTGTTTATCCGCCTTTGTCTCAAGTGCCTAAGTATGTCGCTTGACGCTTTGTCGTCGGCGATCGGCTAGCCAATACTAGCCGGCGATCGAATAACCACTACTACTACTTCAGTACATTATGTAAGGTGGTGCACCTCGGTTTTCCGATAAATTAGCGACACAGCCGCCAGCCGTCGCTGCTCTGTGCTAATGAAGAAACAGGTGTGTCAACGGCGGCGGCAACGGCCAGCCGCCCAGCCACCCACCGGCGCCAGACAGACGCCGTGTATCTGGCAGCTAACACACCGTATCGGTGATAGTGATACAAACGGGAAACCGAGAAATACGAAAGCAGCAATGAGACGCACTCTGTGAGCGATATATATATATATATATATATATATATACAGTTGGAAATTATTGTGTTACCAGAGCCGACATCTCATCACTAGGGTTTAGGCAATAAAGAGTTTTACCAGATACCGTATTTGCAAACTTAGGTTCTGCGAGCAGCAATACAAAGTTTATTACCTACACTGGTGCCTAAAACTGGTGGCATCCTTGAACAGCTTACGATGATGACTATGCGTGTATAGTGTAGGCAAAACAATATATATTTATATATATACATATATAGGGAGAGAGGTTTCAGTAGTGTACATTAATCGTGCCAAATGAGAGGAGAAGGACCTCGTTTTACGTGCTTACACTATAGGGTGCCGGGTGCCGTAAAGGGCATCACCTTAGCGGGTCCCCAAGCTAATGGGACACCGTGATGTGATTTACTTTTACTACTCCATCGGCACTCGTGGACTTTCTACTAATGATCATTCAGATTGTGTGTTCACACAATCATCATTCATTTAAATACCATTTAGACGGTGATAGACTAAAAGTTGAATTGTAATCTGAAAAATCATTATGGAATTAGCAGGAGTCAATAACAATCGTGTCATCAGTCGTCAATGAAACACTTTATTACAAACAAAACTGCAGCATTACCACTACCTATTACCATTACCTTTATTACTACCAAAATAAGGTAAGTGGGAGTAACTATGACTCTCTTACCGGCTTGGTCTGCTGGTGCGCGACTTCCGCGCGCTGCGGGGACCTTCACGAGCCCCTATGTAAGTTAGTCAGACGATACAAACTCCCAATAGTAACACCCCCGTGTGGCAATCTAACGGGGGGCAAGGCATACGATAGAGATTGGTTGGCAACGAATTTATATTGTCATCCTGTCGTGGCCCATTCGAGGGCTGTTAAGGCTATTGCCAATACGGGGGGAATGTGCTGCATAATGACCCCCGGGCCGGACGGTTAATGCCCCGGGTGACACCCGGTGGTACCGTCTGGGACGCCTGCCGCCTTGGCTTAATAGGCAAAATGAGTGAGAAGTGGCCACATGAACGCAGACCGCCGGTCGAGAGGACCTCTCTGGTCCTCTCGACCAATTAGACCGAATTAGACTACTACGTCTCCAAAACACGCAGCTCCAGTCGACGGACTACCAGCATCGGCAGAGGCCGCACAATCCACAGAAACACTACCTACGCCAGCCCCGCTAAGCGGGCGACGCTCCCGTCGTAAGACCGTCACCCAGCCGGCGGATGACGGCGGCGCCGACTGGCACCATGTAGGCGCAGTGTCTTCTCATGACAAAAATGATCAAGATTCTGCAAATAAATCTTAACCGCTGCAGAGCCGCGCATGACCTGCTGGAGCCGTACGTTGTACAACATCGCATCGCACTCTGCATTATTTCAGAGCCAAATGTCGCTCTCTCGAGGAACTTAGCCAACGCATGGACAGACAATTCCTGCGACGCTGCTATCTGGTGGACTGGACAGGAGGCCGCACTGTCCATCACGGGCCATGGCCAGGGGAACGGATTCTCATGGGCTTATCTGCCAGATCTTAACTGTGTAATATACAGTTGCTACTTCTCCCCAAACAGGACGGTAGAAGAGTTTAACAAGTTTTTAGACGACATTAGCGCATCGATTGACACTCATCGCTACCCTGGCCATTCATTGATAGTCGCAGGCGACTTTAACGCACTACACGTCGCGTGGGGCAGTCGCCGCAACACGGACCGAGGACAGATCCTACTGGACTGGCTGTCGGGCCGGGGCTTGGCACTTGCCAATAACAGCGACGTGCCGACGTTTGCGCGTCGCGGCCAGCTATCTTTTCTTGATCTGACGCTAGCGGACTCGGCTGCGAAAGCCAACATCCAGGACTGGGAGGTACAGGAGGCGGAGGAGAGTCTCAGCGACCACCGCTACATCACCTTTCAGATAATGCCGCGAAATAGACATTACCCGCGTCTGCCGGACTGCCGATACTGGCAAATGCGACACATCAATAAGGAACTATTGGTAGACACTTTTAAAAGACGGCTCACTCGCCTCGGCGATACGCCGCTCGACGAGAACGATCTAACGGCGATTATTACAATGGCATGTCATGCGGCCGGCGGTCCGGCCAGACAAGGAGGTCCAAGGAGAGCCTCCGCTAAACACTGGTGGAGCCCAGAAATCGGGACCGCCCGCGCAGCCTGCGTGCGCGCAAACCGCATCATGACTCGGGCGCGGTCGTGGTTGGCGAAACGCCGTCGACGAGGACAAGATAACCGCCAGCTAGCTAAAGCGGTCAACCGCGCTGATCAACTACAACAGCTGTACCGCACCAAGCGGTTGCGTCTGCGACGGCTAATAGGCAGAGCGAAGACCGAGTCCTACAAAGCGCTGGTTGAGTCAGTGGAGTCAGACGTCTGGGGCATTCCGTACCGCACGGTGATGGGAAAGTTCCGTAAGCCGCCCCCACCGCTCCCCACAGAGCAAGTACGAAACCTAGTCACCGCCCTCTTCCCCCGGCAGCCAGCCTGCCCCCCCGTCAACATCGAGGTAGACCCTGACCAGATCCCGGAAGTGAACTCCGAGGAAGTGGCACATGCCGCGGAACGCCTCGCAACTGGAAAGGCACCTGGGCCGGACGGGGTTCCCCCAGGGGTCATAAAAATCTTGGCGCAGAACCATCCAGAAACTCTCGCTCGGCTCTTTACACGCTTGCTTCAGGACGGTCGTTTTCCATCCCAGTGGAAGCGCGCTCACCTGACTCTTATACCGAAACCGAACGCAGCAGCGGGATCATCTTCGACCCGCCGCCCCATATGCCTACTCAACACAATCAGCAAACTCTTCGAGAATGTGCTGGTCAGACGCCTGAACAAAGAGATCGAGGAGAAAGCCGCTCTGTCGGACAACCAATACGGCTTTCGCAAGAGCCGATCGACCCTCGATGCCGTCGAACGAGTGCTCCAGGTAGCCTACACAGAACAACAACGGACACTTAGGACACGCAATTACGTTTTACTTATCCTGCTGGACGTGCAAAACGCGTTGTTTAATACAGCGAATTGGCAAGTAATAATGGACACCCTTGAACAGAGAGGCATATCCCCCTACATGCGACGGATTATTTCCTCGTATCTTGACGCGCGTTCACTTTCGGCCAACGGTGAGGTCCACTCTGTCACGGCGGGCGTCCCGCAGGGCTCAGTGCTCGGGCCGATCCTCTGGAATATAGCATACGACGGAGTCCTGCGGTTAGACGACCTGCCTGACGGGGTGGACATAATCGCCTACGCCGACGATCTGGCGCTGGTGGTCACCGCGAAAACGGAGGCGGTGCTCGAGGCGCGAGCGAACACGGCTCTTTTCAGAATAGAGAAGTGGATGGTCGACAATTACCTGGAGCTGGCCCCCCAGAAGACCGAGGTTATCTACCTAACCGGCCGCCGTCGTACTAGGCAAGCATCGTTAGAACTTGCAGGACACCGCCTGACTATCAAACGGGAGGCAAAGTACTTAGGCGTAACGCTGGACACAGGTCTCACCGGCCTGCCACACATCCAGAGCATCATCCAGAAGGTCGCGGAGGTCTCCACTAACCTTGCACGCATCCTTCCTCGCGAGGGGGGCGCAACGCACGCCAAGCGGCTGCTCCTAGCGGCCGTGGCAGAGGCCATCGCTCTGTATGCCGCGCCCATATGGGCTGGTATGGCGCTGCGGACCGCAAAGGCACGGCGCATGATACGAAGCTCCCAAAGAGCGATGGCCATCAGGGTCACGCGGGCCTACCGGACTGTCTCGACGGACGTCCTGTTGGCGCTCGCCTGCCAGATCCCTTGGGACATACTTGCTGAAGAAAGAAGCAAGCGCAAGAAGGACGGCGACACTTCATGGACCCAAGCACGGGAGCACTCCCTGGTCACATGGGCGGGCACGTGGTCCAACCCACCAGCTGGGGATACCAGAGGGGCCTGGACAAGAAGCCTAATCACAGACCTCATAACCTGGTATAAGCTCAAGGGAGCACTTACATATCACTCCGTGCAAGTGCTCACAGGGCATGGACAATTCCAGTCGTACCTTTTCCGGATAGGCAAGGCGAATACAGATATCTGCGTTCTCTGCACCACAGGTGCACCCGACGACGTGGCGCACACCGTAGAAGACTGCGATGCCCTTACGGCCTACCGCACGGGCTCCTCCTATGTCCACAAAGGTAGCCCGACCACGACCATCGTGGCCAACATGCTCAAGTCGACAACGGACTGGCACGCCGGGACCCAATACTTAGACGGGCTTATGCGCGAAAAATGTCGCCAGGAAGATCGCCGCAGATCGCGATTCAACCCTAGGCCTCTAGTGTTCACTCCCGAGCAGGACCCACTCTCTGCTCGGGACATAGTCGTAGACTAAGGAGAGGGTCGCAGCACGGGACTCCCCTCTTCTGGTCTCGATGTAATGGTTCACAATTCCGAACCAGAAGAGGGTGGGAGAGGTGGTTTTTAGTGGGTAGAACGAGCGGATTGGATCGAGTATTATACTCTTCCCCGGCGTTTAGTCCCACACTACCCTTCATTAATATCGGAGGGTGTGCGTAAAGCATTTTCCACCTCTACAAAAAAAAAAAAAAAGACTACTACGTCTAAATGTAGTAATATTTTACTACATTTAGACGATGCCGCGTCACAGACAACTTAACCTATTACGGGCGTCTAAAATGTGGTTGTCAAAGCGTTAAAAAATGTATAGGTTACAAAGAGCATAATAAAGTGTCATTATGATGCAGACGTGCAGAGAAAAACGTAAACTGATTATGATCACACATGACACAGTTGACCGCGGCTCCGTGACTATCGGATGCACATGAACATCGGTCCTGAAAAATACTACTAGTTTTCCAGTTCCAGCTGCCCAACTAAGCTCGAAACCGGTTAACAACTCCGACGAGATACTGATAACCCTTCAGCATGCTCCAGTAAAGTGAAACCATCAGTGCCCTACGGAAACCTAGTATTTTTCGGCCATTTTAGTGAACTGTTATGTGAGAGGTAGCAAATCAGCTGATCTTCAGCATGAATCTGCCATGGCCGACCCCCGTTTGTGTTTGTGAAATGTTTTGGATTCGAGAGTGAAAAGAAGTGCTAGTGCACACCTGACATCCAGGAAGAACGAGTTTGGCCATACCCAAGGCAAAAACTCGATTCTTAAAATATATCCATTACACTGCATACGGAGCCGTGGTCTACGGCTACACGATGATACAGCTGGTTGCTGCAGCGGAGTAGTGTGGATAGTGGTGCAAGCACGCGGCAGAGAGGTGGTCGTGCAAACAAAGGCCGCCATCTTGGATTCAGCAAGCGCAAGATGACGACGACGACGACGTGGCGGTGTTGTTACATGGCCAAGGCGGTAAGCGGGAAGCAACACGATCAATACCAAGATCAGCCAACTGAACGGCACGCTAGTTTGTTCTAGTCCGCCCGCCATGAGCCTACTGATCAGCAAAAGCACAGGAGTACGACCCACCGTTCTGATCAGCAGCTCAAGCCCAATCCAGCTAGCCTAGTCCGGTCATTCTAGTTCATTCTAGTCCATTTTGGACTAGGTGGCCTAGGCCTCCGGACGGGATGAGTGTCCGCTAAGACAAATCCACCTAGCTCATCGAATCTTCTAGTTCATCTAGTCCAAACATTGGACTAGCGGACTAGAATTTCCACCCAAACTAACGCCACCACCAGATCGGCACTGACTTGGATCGCACGCATCTGGACTCAGATTTTCTAGTCTAGAGTAGCCCCCCTCCCCCCCCCCCCCCCTATGAACCCTGGCGAGGGACTTTGCACCGTGGACGTAAGTGGCTGGAGACAACTGGAGGTTGCTGTATAGTGGGCGGAGAGAAGGACAGAAGGGGAAGAAAGCGGAGGAGGTGACGGCTGAAACGACGGACTGTGGAAACCGGCTGCCTCTACAGACGCCGGCAGCACCCAAGTCGCACCGGCGTCGGACACTGCATACGCCACTGACAATTATCAGAGACCGGCGCAGCCTGCAACTGCGCCTCACGCCCAAACCGTCAGCGACGCGCTGGTCTGATCATGATGAGAGTATGTTGGACTCTCGGTTGGAGCTAACGGAGGGCGAAAGTAGCACGACAGGCCACGATATTAAGGAGGCGGACGTTGCGGCCTACCTTATAAAACCGCACTGATGTCGAGTCTGCCGCGCAACGATTGCGCCGACGAGACCAGGCGAGGTTATCACGGATTTCGTCTGTAGACACTGTGATAAGTGGGCAGAAATTGAGTGTGACAGACCGGTATGCGGAGGTGGAAGCGCTGAGAACGGTGCGACTGCCGTCGGCAAAAAAACATCTTACCATCATCCATCTCCAGCTACAGATAGCCCAGCTGATGGCACGATTGGGCTTCTCGGCGTAGGACGTCAAAAACAATGCCATTCCAGCTGATGCTGCCGGCTCTAGGATGCGGTTGCCACTGTTGCCGCTGTTGCTGAGGCTTCCGTTGCCCCTGTTGCTGAGGCTCCTGTTGCCGTTGTTGCTGAGGCTCCTGTTGCCGTTGTTGCTGAGGCTCCTGTTGCCGCTTTTGCTGAGGCTTCTACTGCCGCCGTTGCTGAGGCTCCTGTTACCGCTGTTGCTGAGGCTCCTACTGCCGCCGTTGCTGAGGCTCCTGTTGCCGCTGTTGCTGAGGCTTCTACTGCCGCCGTTGCTGAGGCTCCTGTTGCCGCTGTTGCTGAGGCTACTGTTGCTGTTGTTGCTGCTAACGCAGCTTTGGATGCCACTGTTCCTGCTGCTACGGACGCTGCTGTAGGCGAAGGTGAAAAAGAAATCGGCAATGATGAGAAGGCAACGAAAAACAAAAAGAAGAAGAAAAAGGCAAGAAACAAGGAGACAAAGAAGATGAACGGCAGCAACCAGATACATACAGTGGAAGAAGAGTCTACGGAGACGAACGACCAACTATCTCAAGAGGAGCAGCGATCGACTAAGCCGGTCATTGTAGTCCCGCCAGACGGGAATGCCGGCGGCTTGCCTGATGCGACTGCCCCATACGAGACGGTCCGGAGGAAACGCTACAGAGAGGACGCCCCTGAAACTGCCTCAGTATATCTTGGTGGTTGCAGACCCGGGTACTCCCTCACAGACCTCCGCGGGTTTGTCAAATCGTTGGGGTTCCCGGATGCCCGTTGCTGGCAGCTAAGAGGCCATGGGGAAGAGCAGATATCCTGCTCTTTTAAAATCCAGGTTCCTGCTGCTGACATTGGACGACTGAGATCCCATGGTTATTGGGAAGAGAAAGGGCTCAGGGTGCGTCCTTTCTATGCTGACCAGCGAGGCCGTTGGCAGGCAGGCGCTGAGGGCTTGCCGCCTGTAGGACCCGTCGGTATTGGGCACACCGCAATGCAATGACCAAACTACCTGAGGGCGTTGAGCTATTGGAGGTATCCCGTTTCTGTAGACTGGTGCCGCTTGACGACGTGTCCAATGGTTATACGAGTTTTGCAGGTCTACATGTGAACGCAAGGGACCTCCGTTCCGGGACGAGGTTCGACGAGTTCATGGCCCTTATGGACGGCTCACACGTTGATTGGGATGTTGTCGCAGTGGGAGAAATTTGGTTTGGGGAGGCCGACAAACTTCTTCACAATTTACAGGGCTACAATTTTATATCCGCCTGCAGACCTGGGGGTGGAGGAGTAGGCCTTACAATTTATTCGCATTGTGCGCTCGACCCTATGTATACCGCTATGAAGCCTAGCGATGACGGCAATGTACAGGCCATAAGGCTACGTCTGCGCCACCCTGGCTTTGACGGCTATGTCGTCGGAGTATACTCTAATGACATAAAATCGTCGAACACTCTCATGGAGATACTTGACGATATTCTGCCAGCGACTGGGGATTTACCTTGGGTTCTTATGGGGGACACCAACATTGACCTACTAGAAGGGGACCCTATTTCTGTTGAATATTGTACTGCTCTTGCCAGCAAGGGTTTTGAGTATGCAGTCAATATGATAACACGCCCAAACCTTAGGTCCAATGCTGTCTCTTTGGGCTCGTGCATTGATCACGTCTTTATTGCAAACCGTGAACGATATTTACAGATTACTCCTTTTGTTGTCGATACGGTATTTTCCGATCACTGCCCAGTAGGAATCATGTTAGCGGGCAGCACGACACGATTATGACAGTTTGTGGCAAAACCTGAGGCTTGCCCTGCCTACCGAAAGCTCAATGATGAGGGCCTAGGGCGTTTTGAGGACGGTGTCTCCAAAGTGGACTGGTCCTCAGTTCTTGCCTCAGATGACCCCAAGGACTGATGAATGATGAATTACGAATCGTACAATAGGAAGCTTCGACACCTGTTTGACGAAAGTTTCCCGTTGAGGCAGCGTAGGGCTTCAAAAAAGGAGAATCGCGGCTGGACTTTCCCAACGAGAGGCGGTATACGACGCCATTTCTGGCACAGGGAGCTCCGAGCCCAATTCATTTTCCTTTAGTGATGTCACAGCTCAGGAGCTGCACTGCGCTGCAAAAAATTAAAGCCGGAGGAAACGTGCCTGGTCGATTACAGTTGAATTTAGTCGACGCGTTATCAGGCCCTCTAGCTGCGATCTTCAACATGTCGATCAGGACCAGGGTGTTCCCAGAACGCCTAAAGACATCAGCGGTAATCCCGCTTTACAAAGGCAAGGGCGATAAGAACCAACCTGGAAACTATCGACCGATGTCGCTGGTGTCATTCATATCTAAGATCTTTGAGAGACTTATTAAGAGCAGCTCAAGGAATACCTAAACGCGACCAATTTTCTTTCTAAAAACCAATATGGTTTCAGGGAGTCGCGATCAGCAGAGTTGGCTTAAAACCATATCTGGTGGGAAATCGTCAAAGCTGCTGAAGACGGGAAAATGTGTCTCGGAGTTTTCCTTGACGTAGCGAAGGCTTTTGACTGTCTTGACCACTCTATATTTTTTAAGATGCTGCGAGAAATGGGTTGCGCACCAGGTGTAACTGCCTGGTTTAAATCGTACCTAGGCGGACGTAAGCAGTTTGTGTCGGTGAGTGGTTTGAGCTCCACCCCTGGGACTGCCTCGATTGGGACTCCCCAGGGGTCGGTTCTTGGCCCTTTCATCTTCATAATCTACATAAATTTTGTCTTGCGTGGCATTAAAAGGGATATAGAGTGCCGACCAGTAGTATATGCGGATGATACAACTCTGCTTCTCCTCATCTCACTTGCTCAGCTCTCAAACGGTCAAGTTAATCTTAGGCATGTGGAAACCGGTATCGAAACGGCAATTTCATATTTTAAACGGTTTGGCCTTGTCGTGAATCCGACTAAGACGAAACTCGTCTTATTTCACACACCTCAGCGGGCATCGAGGCTGGAACTGGACACGGGTAAGATATCCCTCCATGTGGGCGGTGCAGCTGTTCCTCTCAGTCGAGAAGTAAAATGTCTCGGTATCACGCTTCATAAGAACATCCTGGAATCGATTCTCACTTACGGAATCACTATATAGGACCAACCTACTCGGGAACCCTGCACTCGTTGCGAGTGATCCAGAACAATGCGGTGCGAGTCATTACTGGTCTGCCTCGTCGGGACGACGTGATGCCATGGTACGACAGACTCGGACTACTCAAATTCAATCAGCTGGCACGAATAAATTTAGCCGTGTTTGCCCATAAGGTGGTTAAAGGCAAACTACCTCCAGGTTGCGATTTCGAATTCCAACTCACCCCCTTCAGGTCTCAGCGATATGAGGGCCAACTTAGGGTTCCCAGATGCAGGTTGACCTTAACGCACCATTCTCTAGCCTGCATGCTGCCAAAGGTATGGAACGAGCTCTCGCAGGACCTCCGAAATACGGAGCAGGTCGGCGTTTTTAGAAGACGTTTAACCAAGGAACTAAATGCTGAAAACAATTGTTCTTAGTTTTTAAGTCAGTAAATCGTCGACATTGTGCAAGATTAGATTATATAGGTTTGTGTGTGTGTGTATAATATTGTGATTACACTTGACAGATGCAGGTAATCCAACGATAGGTATTTTTAATGAAATATGACTTTGATATAAATTGTGACAGATTGCCTGTAAAAGAGCATGTCAATAAAACAATCTGATGAAAAAAAAACAATCTGATCTGAAGGTGAATTGAACCGTCTCGTTTCTAGAGGCATTTTTTCAGTGGACATGGCACCTATTGCGTGAGACTGGTAAGAGCAGCATGGTTCATACCATTTGCTGTGTTGCTATGGTCCTTTGTAAACGAATGCTCGTTTTGTTGTGCGTTCACAGTTGTGGATTGGTAAGCCGTGATGTGGCGGTGCTCGCGTCAAGTGTTCTCTTCTGTGCGTGGTTTTGGTGTATGTTGCATCTCGGTTTCGACTTCAGTTGCTTTTGGGCTGATTGTGTGCTATTTGTGACACTCTGAACCACCAACATGATTGGCATCAATTGTGCTTTCTGCAGCGACACCTGCGACATCCGGCGGCTGCGAGATCGTACGCTGCTCGCTAGGCTGTGGGACATTTAGTCACCGCAAATGCAACACCGTGGGCAGAGAGCGCTCGCGTTTGGTCAAGCCAAAGCGCACGGCAAGTAATCGTCGCACCGTTTATAATCGGCACATCCTGTACCAGCTGACAATCTCATACTTGCTGTTTCTAAAAGTAACAGAAAGCGGATCTTTGTCTCTATTCGCATTGCTCACAGCCTGTCTCACAGCCTCGGGCATTCATACGTGTATTGCGCCTAAACTGAAATCGCCACTACCAGTGTGGGAACTTCGATCACAATACAATACATGCTCGTCATTTAGTCTCTTTGTGCAAGACAGATACAAGATAATACTGCTGGATTCTAGTTCTGGGCGTCTGGGGCTGTCATAAAGTCCTCCTTTCTTGGCCATCTCCCGCGAGAGAACGTAGTGTAGCAGATTACTGAAGCCTAAACATGCGATGGTGAACCTTTCGATGGCACCAGCTCAGTCGGCGGCTCTCCATTAAACCCCAAACAGAGCAGCAACGGTCCTTTCCAACAGGACGCTAACACTGCATATATCTAAACGCATGCTTAGCGGCAAAACAATGTGATGTGAACTGCATTGTATCATATAGTGTGACCAACAACATTGATCTTATATTTCTGTGCGAAACCATAGTTCAGTGAGGCCATAACGGACGCCGAATTCTCCCTTAACACATTTTTTTGAACCGGACCGTAATGCCAGGGAAAGGGGGTTGCATCGTTGTCTCAGCTTGGTTGTCGTAGCTGTGTCGTGCGACTTACCTGGCGAGCGCATTGCAGTTGAACTGCTCACTCCACACACAAGGTTTCGTTTGCATTGCTTCTAGGTATCAAGTGCCAGTGACACTCTCAAAAGCGTAGAGCGGACTTGTGAATGCTGTGACGCCATCAATTGTCTATTGTCAGCTGACCTGCCATACTTATTGCAAGCAATTTCAACTTACCTGGAATTGATTGGACTACTGTTGAAGCATCCTCAGCTACAACAAGGGTGCCCTTCTCGGTAACTGCTGTTTTGAGAACAATTTTGTCAAGCTGATTGATTGTCCCACGCATCAATCTCGCTCTATTCTTGATTTTATTTTAACGACAGATCCGAATTCCATTGATACAATTGCAATATCTGATCCCGTAATTAGCTCGGATCAGAAACTTGTTTCGTTCAGCGTTAAAATTGGCGTTACCGAGGCGGCCCACTTGCTCAGCAAGGTCAACTTCCAGAAAATGAATCTTGCATAGCCACGCACTTGAACCTGGTTGTCTGGAACGATTTCTTTTTCGGTTTCTACCACTTTGACGAGATGTATACCAAGTTCGCCCAAAGCTGTCGTATTTATATATATATATATATACGTTTATACTTTTTGCAAATCATAGAACTATAAGTTGTTTACCAATTATCATTTGTTTCAACTACTCTCTTCGTACGTAAGAAGCCAAGTCATAAACTAATACGCCGCACACATCACAATCTATACTGTTAATTTAAGGAATGCGGCTACGATTGACCTACTGCTCTTCTCCCTATACTTTGAATGCTACATAAAGCCACTTAGCACAATGTTTTTGCATGAGGCTCAGTCATTGCGAATCATTCGAGTACCCTTTTTTCGGTGTCTCGTAAAGCTATCGCTTACACTCAGATCAATATTATTTTTGGTTGGCTGTCGAAGTAAAGTTATGGAAGTGCTTTCCAGCCGTCCATTACGCGCTGCAGTGTCATTAATAATTTACACGGATTAGGAGACATTTTTGTATCTCACGGTTAGTTGACACTTGTACGTATCGGTTCACCAATGTATATATGAAATACATGTAAACCGCACCGTACGCTAGAATATTACAACACAATTCAAAGTCGTCTTTTTTAAGGGATGTATAATGCGAGAACAAATGAGAGACTAATATACATAGGTCAGCATACAGAATTCCGCAATATGCTCCATAGTGGCAATGATCATATTCCGAACGATGGCGATAGCAATCGAGATACAGTTTGAGAAACAAATCGTGTTTAAACATTTCTCATGTAAAAGATAATAGTTGGATTAAATGCATACTTTCAACGCTTATTTGCCTCCACCCGCACAACAGACGGGCATTCTTTTACAGACGGGCATGTTTTGGTTACGTCGGCCGCATAAAACAGAAAGGAGGTTTCCATACTATAAGCCATGGTTATCGTCATGGTACAGCTCACATAAATGGTGCGCGTTTCGTGCAACCTCTGCAAGTTAAATCATATATATATATATATATATATATATATATATACGTAGGGACGTAGTAAAGAGTGTGCTATTCGCACTACTCTTTCGTACAAATTCCGACGAGGACTTAATGCACAGGAGTGGTTCGATCGACCCTGAATTTTTTTTAACTGATTGTTTTTAACTCAAACTTTTAATATACATTCTCAAACCGGGCATTTCCATCTGTACAAAGAACCCGGTGAAGAACGTCCAAGAATAGCAACGAATGACGATCATATGTCTCGTCTGCAGGCTGCAATTGACGACACGCAAACATAACATACACATCGCTAGAGGAGACTGTAGGATTTGTTGCCAGGTCTACTCCACCACAGGATGAAAAGGAGAAGTGGGTCTTCCTAGCTCTTTCTGATAATTGTCAATGAGGGCCGGCCTGTTTTCTTCTCGAGACTTGGGTACAGTTTTATGAGCCTTTCCTCAAATTCTAGAGCTTCTACTTTGCGCCACCAAAGTGGAGCTGGAAAACATCGAAAAACATGTTTTGTAGGTGGTATTGCTTTGGTCGTGTGGAAAGATAGGCCAATGGTCGTTTACTTGCCCGAGGCCCTTGCATTTGTAATACTTTGTCATGCGATGAACCAAGCTATAATACTGAACTATTGACTGCACTCTGTACGATGTATATATTACTTTTAAAGCTAATTATTGAGCCGCTATAAAGCTAGATTTAAAAAAAGTGTAGGGAAATACTATTGTATGAATCATTGCGCAAGAGTTGCATGTAAATATCGTATTCATTAACTCAATAGGCGGGTCGCAGTAGATCGTAGGGTTACAAGACGTCGATATGAACAAGTCGGTGATTACTGGAGTAGGGTTGGGCAATGATGAGAAGGACTAGATTCTAGTAGCTAAACCGATTGCAATGGACGAGGCTGGGTATGGATTCGTGGAGATAGATGTCGATCAGGTTGAGGTGGTTGTCCGTTATCTGGATATATTTTTAAAGTTTGACCTACATAGCAATTGAACAGCTTCTAACATACATTTTGAGACCGAACGAGATGATATTGTGATCAGATCCGACTATGGGGTCGCCGATGTAAAGGTTATCAATCACGTCAGGATGAGTGGTCAGGAGAATATCGAGGGTGGAGTGGAAATGATGCGTGGGGCCATCTTCATCATAGGCTGGACTAGATTGTTCTCAACAATGCAGCTAACGAAAAAAGTTCCCATTGACTCAGCAGTGGAGGTTTTCATTGTAGCACTGACGATTGAGGAGGTTGCCATTGTTAGCCACGGGTCCGTCAAATTGACTGTAGAGTAATACCGTATCTTTCTTCGTATCTTTTCGTATCTTCGAAATTTTACAAGAAACAAGCCCGTTGCTTCTACCCATTGTGCGTTGGCCCAAAGAGCCCACGATTCACGACATCAGAATTGCAGGGCATATCTATAGAATCGTCCCGCCGGCGGTTAGTGTTAAACGCGTTTCCAGTATAATTTACAAGCAGCTTTTGCTTTGCCTTTTGATTTTGGTTTTCACACACTCCCGTGTTGAAATCTCATCTTGAGTCTGACAGCTATCAGGATTTAGTCGTTTGGGAGCCTTCTCTTTTTGCTGCTTTCTTGGTTCCTGTCAGTACAACCTAGTTGCTTGCTTCATGTTGTAACTCATTTCAAGGCGTTGTGAGAAGTAATACTGTTTTTGTTACAGTTGTGAGCTTGTTATGGTGGCGTCTTGTGTTCCTGCGCTATATATATATATATATATATATATATATATATATATGTATATATATACATATATATATATATATATATTTTATATATATATATATATATATATATATATATATATATATATATATATATACATATTATCATTAAACATATGATAAGCCAACTTAGGAAACGGGCTTTACTTTTCCATGAGTCACGACATATTTCTTCCCTCGAATTTAAGAAAGTCTTGTATTAAGCATTATTTTTTTCACACTTAGAATATGGTGTTTTGTTGAACGGTGCTTCATTCAAGTCCAATGCCAAATCAATAGTAACTTCTTAGAAAAGATGCATACGAAATATCTTAGCACTAAGGACAAATGGACAGATGAAAAGTATATTGCACTTTTATGAAGTATACACTTATAGCATTCTGACACATTACAGAAGGAACCGTACCCCCTTTGGGGCTACTTTTGTTAACGCTCACCTTAACAGAAAAGCTGTAAACAATGTTATAATACACCCATATACAAGGCCTTTAAAAAAAATATTCATTGCTTAATTATCGCCTGGTAAACATCAAGGCCAGATTTCCTCATCTGCTTAGATGCGTATCAGAGTTAACTAGTAAGGAACGCAAAACCAAACTTAAACAACAGCTTTGTTTAATTTCGCCGGATATGTTAAAAACATTTGGGTGAGTCGCCCAGCACAATTAAAACATTGAAAATCTCACAAATACTGTTATCTAATACGTAGGATGTTTACACATTTACAAGAGCGAGCAGACACGGACAATGGTCTTTCCTACAAAACGCCCTTAATTGTTACAATTGTTGAACAGGCGTAATTACGGAATTTTTAAGCTTAATGAGGAATTGCTGAATTTAGGTACATTTTCCGTCCAGAGAAGATGATTCCATAAAAAAAAGATTCCATAAGGTTTCAACTGAGTCATAATAGCTGAGTGCCTGATTATTAGAGAGTGTGACGTGGGTGGACATTTAAAATAAAATTTTTGAATCGCGCTGATTTCTGGTTACTTAATAAACGACCTACATATATATATATATATATATATATCAGTTAGCTTTCTTCGTTCATAGCGGTTCTTTCAAGTAGTTTCGGGTAAAGCATTAGGTGAACTGTGTGACGACTTAAGTGAGTGAAATAAAATCCAAAGATCTCGTCAGAAGTAACCGATTGAATAGAGTGGCTGCGAGAGCAGCATTTAGTCGCGCCGTGGTTCATTATCCGTGTGCCAATCCTTAAGGCGCTGGTTACACATTTTGGTTTTATCCACTATATGCACACACATATGCAAAATGTATATTTCTTCTCTACCTTGAATAAAGCGTTTCAGTATATATATATACATAAGGCTTTACGCCACTTTCGTTTCCCCGACTGACGTACCTACGACATCTTCACTTGTACTGTGTATTCACACTCACATTTACACAGACGAATCGAATTTGACAGCCTATCTCTGGTTCTCGGTATACCCAACGAGCGGCCATTTGCTGGCCACAGTCAAATAAATATCGAATCCAGGTGGCCAAATGATGAACACAGGTGTGTGATCAGCTTGACCGAGTTTTTGCCGCCCTCCAAAGATCTAGTTTTGTGAATAGATAAGGCGTCATCTGCCATTAAGACAAAAAAAAATTAAATCTTTTTCACCAGAAGCATTTGAAAGGACACGTGAAGACACTCCTCGGGATGCAAAAGACAGAAATATATGCCACGGGCATCGACAGTCCGGCCCAGAGAAATGGGGAAAATGTGGCTAACAATGATAACAGTGATTATTTAAGGGGAAAAGCCAGTTAGTTCGTTATTTGCAAATGATTTTAAAATTAATGTATATATATATATATATATATATATATATATATATATATATATATATATATATTATATCCATTATATAACTGATTGACATATAATAACATACCAAAGCGAGGATTATGTAAAACGAATAGCTACGTTGGCCGTTCGTGTGTACAGCTCTGCCGATGAAACTCTGATAGTCTAACCGAGACGGCCAGGCCAGCGGTTTGATGATTGTTGGTCTCCAATTCTGAGGGAAAACAAGGGCCCCACCCACCGTCAGGAATCGCCTCCTGGTCCCACACCACCCAGTACGACCCAATATATTCGCGCTCAATGAGCACCGCTCGAGCGTCCAGTTGGGCTTCAATGCGCCGTGGTGACTTAACTTGGCCGTGCGCGAATGACGAACTTTGTTTGTTTGCCTCAATAGACTGACCGACTCACCGAGTGCGATTCGCCCTCAGTGAGTGCGCCTTTGTGTTGTATGTAGCTTGCGAGCTCGAGGCTGGTCTAGAATCTAACCTTCGCCTCTTTTGTCCGGCATCATTGGCCATTCGATTCATACACGCGTTGGACAGATAGACAGACAGACAGACACCGTTAGCCGCGTGACAGCTTGAGGATGTGGCGACATACGCTTTATCGTGCTACGATCGGCGTGTACCGTAGTAATTCGACTTTGCGCTTGTCCTTCCTATCATCGTTTGCTTCCGTTCGTTTGAAAGCCTAACTAACAAGCTTAGCATAAATCTCCGCAATCACCATCGCTGCGCAAGCAATCGTCTTGTGCACATTTTTGTCAGTCACAACTGCACTGAGCGCTGTGTTTGTGTGTGGGTGTGTGCGTGTGCTGAGTGATCCAGTTAAAAGTTGGCCATTTTGCTAGGTAACGAGCGTCGTAAAAGCTCGTTTGTGTTCCAACGATGCGGTTTTTGCTTGATATAGAGAGCTCGCATAGCTGCAAATTTAGACTGCATTCGTCGATTATACACGACGCTGAATAACGACAAGTGTCTAGTCTGGGTAGAGTAGTTTTAAAACAAAATAAAAAAGGCACACCCGCACACAGCATAGAGATGGGTGGGGAAAGTCTCTCACTGCCCATGTGTATGTTGTGTGCGGTGTAGCGCAGCCGAAACGAGATGAACGCCTAATTTGCAGTGAAGTGCTAGTGAATCAGAGGCTGGCTCTTTGATTTATGGCATACAGCGATGGCATAAATACGAGGGGGCCCAAACCATTCGAGTAAACGTACTCCATACTCGAGTTTAGTTTTACGTGCCACACTGACGGGATCTAACTGCAAAGCGTCACAATGTAGAGCTTTGTATTGAGAGAGATAGCAAGAAAGGAAGAAGAAGAAGAGACAATGAAACAGAGAAAGAAAGAAGGAATAAAAAACAGAACAAAATTGCAAATACATGAAGGTAATATACAGTAAATTAGCAATTAGTGCATATAAGGTGAATGAGGGGAAACGAAAAAGACGTAAACGCCGTGGAATGTGCCTGCTAGCGTAGTAAAGGCAGCTGGCAGGCATATTTTCGTATTTGCCTATATTTATACTACAGACGTTTGACATTGCTTCATATATCAATACTGACGTTGGTGATGTAGGCATAGAAAAGGGAAATTCGGAACCAGTGTCACGAATACAACTATCATTGTTAGTCCGTCCCGAATGAGCACCTATTTTGTGCATCCCTTTCGCCCGTTTCCATGATTATGATCCTAGTCCCGCACATTTGTACGTGAGAGCTTGGGGTCTAGAGAGCACCAGCATCACACTGGTGCTCTCTATTGTAGTATGCATTCTATTGTACGTAGTAGGCGATTTGCTGTGCTGTGAATTGGCATTGCCGGAAACAGTTATTGCCATGGAAATCGCATTCAGGGCTAAAATAAAATCTAGAGATATATTAGGTTGATGCAAATATTCGACAGTGTTTTACTATTGAGAGTAGGGTGGTACCTCTACAGCGTCTGGGGATGTGTTAATCGTCCGTGCACCAGTTTCTCTTCCGCGTGCTGTATTGGCTATCAGGCAAGATGCGCTTGGATAGAAAGGAGACACATAGGTGCACGAGTTGGGCCCCACCGTTGCACATTTTTGTCTATGGGGTCCGTCTTACGAAGCAATGCGAAAGCAGACCGTGGGCTTCAAATGTGGTTGAGGAAGCCGAAAACAAACGTGTGTGAAACGTGTACTGTTTTATAAGCGGATTGCCAAATGGTGTTTAGCTAAAGCCCACTGAACTGCAATCTTAGGAATGGACTTTGTGAGTGACAGCACTTTCCGCACTGGTGCTTACGAAGCGTCTATGGTAAAGATCGATTATCTGGAAAGTGAAGCATGGTCTAATCTTCGGTGATAACGGAGTGCGTCTTTTACCGAACGCTATAGCAAGAGCCAGGGAAACCACTTTTGAACTCGTGGAGAGTCAACGTTGACAACACAACTGTTATTAGCGCATCCAACAAGCGCGAAGACCGCATCGAAGCTAAGTAAGTGGGTTCATCACTTAGGTATCGACTGATGGCATTGCGTGGAATCGATGGGTCACTTGCAGTGAACGTGGGCTTTTTACGTACGCGAAAAGTTAGCCTGGTTGGACAGCGCAATCATCCCAGTTGAAAAGTAAACCGTACATGGTATAATATTGAAAACGTCGTTGAGCTTAAATTTTGTAACTGATATCGGATTATCAATGAAAGCATTTACGGCTGAAAGTTCCAACAAATGTTTACAAATAATGGATCAAAGACGTCTCCTAGCCATCAGCAAAATAAAAGTTGTTTTTTACCCTAACGAAGCACGTTCTTGTGCAGCCCGACCTGGTTGACATCAGCAAAACGACACGGCCATGATTGTGCCAACTTGCAATAGAGTCTGTTCTAAACTTTTTTGGGCTGACTCTCAGCCTCAACGTTTAACGTCTACAGGTGGTTGCTTTCGCATTGCTTCGTAAGACGAATCCTATACATACACATGTGCAACAATGGGGCTCGAATTCGTGCTTGTGTATGATGAGTCTATGTGTTTCCTATGTTTTCAAGCTGCTCTTGCCTGATGGCCGACACAACGTGCAGAAGAGACACTGATGCACGGGCGACTAACACATCTGCAGACGCTACAGACATACCGCCCTACTGTCATAAGTGAAAAACTGCCGTATATTAGCATTCACCTAATATATCTCTAGATTTCACGGCTACTTTGACCCTGAATGCGATTCCCATGGCAATAACTATTCATATTGGTAATGTCAATCCACAGCTTAGCAAAACGCTTGCCATTTAGTATAGAATGCATACTACAATAGAGAGCACTGTTATTAAACACAGCACTACTGGTTACAGTAGCAACAACAGCAAGCAACAACTGCGTCATGAATCAAGAGCCAGCTTCTGATTCACTTGTACTTCATTGCAAACTAGCCGCTCGTCGCGTTTCGGTTTTCTCCGCGCTCCCATCTCTATGCTGTATGCGGGTGTGCCTCTTTTTTTTGTGGGGGTTTTAAAACTACTCTACCAGTAGGCTAGACACTCGCCATTATTCTGCGTCGTGTATAATCGACGAATGCACTTCAAATTTGCAACTACGCGCATCTATATCGCGAGCAAAAACCGCGTCGTTGGAAGACAAACGAGCTTTTACGACGCTCGTTACCTAGCAAAATGGCCAACTTTTAACTGGATCACTCAGCACAGGCACTCACCCACACACACACACAGCGCTCAGTGCAGTTGTGACTGACAAAAATGTGCACAAGGCGATTGCTTGCGCAGAGATGGTGATTGCGGAGATTTATGCTAAGCTTGTTAGTTAGGCTTCCAAACGAGGAAGCAAACGAACGAGGATAGGAAGGACAAGCGCAAAGTCGAATTACTACGGTACACGCCGATCGTAGCACAGTGCGTATGTCGTTTTCAAGTTGTCACGCGGCTAACGCTGTCTGTCTGTCTGTATGTATGTCCGTCTGTCCAGCACGTGTATGAATCGAATGGCCAATAATGCTTCGCAAAAGAGGCGAAGGTTAGACCTTTAAGACCAGCAGCAACGAGCTCGCATGTTACCAGACAAAGGCATGCACTGTAAAGAGAAACGCACACAGTGAGTCGGCCAGTCGATTGAGGCAAACAAACAAAGTTTGTTATTCACACAGTCTAGTTAAGTCAGTCAGTGTGTCTCACCTCGGCGCATTGAAGCTCATTGAACCTCGGGCACCGCTCATTGAGCGCGAACATATTGGGTCGTACAGGGTGGTGTGGGACCAGAAGGCGATTCCAGACGGTGGGTGGGGCCCTTGTTCTCCCTCAGAATTGAAGGCCAACAATCATCTAACCGCTGGCCTGGCCGTCTCGGTTAGACTATCAGGGTTTCGTCGGCAGAGCTGTACACACGAACGGCCCACGTAGCTATTGCTTTTATCGAATCCTCGCTACAATATATAACGTATTTTCCATCTTACATCGTTTGTAAAAGAGAATATAGCAAATACGAAAATAGGATAAATATGAACAAAAGTTTAGAAATTAAAACAATAATCGTACTGCGCAGTGCGGTGTTTGACTATATATATATATATATATATATATATATACACATTTCATAAAACAAGACGTCAACACAGAAAATAACTGGAATTGTTTCATTTTAAAATAATTTGCAAAATAAACGATTGAACCGGCTTTCGTCATTCAGAAAATACTTCCTAAGGTCAGCCACATTCTTCCCCTCTCTCTGGACCAGACTATCGATGCTCGTGGCATAGACTTTTGGTTTCTGCATTTTGAGAAATGTCTCCACGTGTGCTTTTACTGCTTCTGGTGAAGTGAATTTATGTTTTTTTTTGTGTTTTGCTTTGATGAAAGATGACGCCCTTTCTATTCACAAAACTAGGTTGTTCGAGGGCGACGAAAACTAGGCCAAGCTGATCACACACCCGTGTCTATCATTTGGCCACTAGGAAGACACGTATAGTGGAAGATGCTACGCCATCAGGATATTCTACGTTTTACGTTGTCGAAAAAGGCCCAATTTACGTCACATGTATCAATTTGATTCAAGAACGGACACTCATTCGTTCTGGCAAGCCAAAAAGAGCATTTTGCTAGACCCTCCATTTTGCTGCGCTCGCTCAAGTAATGAGGTACCCATTGTTTCAACTAAGTGTGACAATGGTTGTGTGGCGCACTCCGAAGTCCCTGGCTTATCTATGCGTAGTCACTCGGTGATTCTGTTTCGCAATTTCGTGCAAGCTGTTGTCCTCAAGCGTAACATGCCTTTTGGAACAAGGTTCATCTCGAAAACCTAAAGGGCTTTTAAACACATCTAAAGAATTCAGTTACCCTCTGTCCAACGTACGTATATATATATATATATATATATATATATATATATATATGTATATATATATATATATATATATATATATATATATATATATATATACATAAATATTTATATATATAGACCATATTCTCACGAAACACCCTTGTTTCCCGCTTGACGCCGAGACACAGTCCCTCCCAGTCTGCAAAGTTCAACGGACCCAAGCCAAATAAAGGCTTACACGTAGTGCTCGTTATTCATTGAAACGAATTCATTATCTTACTTTGCATACCAATCTGTGCAGTTCCGAGGAATAGACCAGTCTCTGGCCAGCAGCTAGCTCGGTGGGTGCGCTACGTAATGGGAATGCCCGTTGGAAGAAATTTTCCAAGCAGAGACTAGTCGTGAAGAAAATTGTAATTGTAATGTAGTTGTAGTAGTGGCTGTAGTGGTAGTAGTATTAGGTCTAATTGAAATCGGAAGCGTAAGTTACGCTGGAAGGTTGGTTGGTGCCCGTTCTCCCTGCAACTCCTTTAGTGAACGCAACGACATCAAAGTGCACCTCGTTCCGCTGCTCCTGCAACTGAGCCAGCTAGCCCAAACACAGCCAGTAGTAGCATCAGCAACAAGAGAGCTGAATGGCGCCTTGGAAAAATGCGTAAACACAGTACCACCTATTGAAGGCAAAGAACGTTTGCATCAAATCTCGTCACCTTCTCAGCATTACTGTGGTCAAGGCCATGTGAAAACTACTGGCCCGTGTCCAGCTGGACATGAAGGTAAATAGATGACAATGCCTACCGCGAGGGGGTGGGCTGTCATCATCTTTCCTTTTTGTCCGGTCTCTAAAGGCAAGGTGTGCGTTGTTCTCGTATTGCGTGCATGAGTGCCCACAGGCTGGACAGACTCTTCTACAAGATTACCATTTTCCCCGTATTGCCTTTCCGTCTATGCTGCCTTACCTGAATTTTTTCTTTCCTTGCCTCTCGTCGCCTTTCCACTTTGTAATCCCTGAGCCCTGATCCTCTTCTCACTCGTGATAGATCGATCTCATCATTGCATGATGGGATTCCGCCCGACATTCGGTGGCGAGACATGTCTACGAACAAGCGGATAAGCGGACGCAAACACAACAACGCTAATTTTCGTGAGACCTCTGATTTCGATGTGTAGGTTCATCTAAGTTCGTAATCCTATTCGCTGCGCGCACGTTTATAGGCCACAGACGGGTGCACACGTATTAGTACATAATTAAGTGTTCAAGAAGCGCATTTCAGTCGTGCAACGTTTTGTTGCGGTTTCTTTTAAATATTTTGAGTTCCATACATGCATCTACTAAATTACGATAAACAGTGAGAAAGCCCTAAAATAGCGTCGAGCTTTCATATAGTCAATCTGAACTGTCATTTAGCCGCTTCACAGAGCTAGGAATGAGTATTTTTTAAACTGTGATTAGATTGCAAACACTGTTTGCATTGTGGTATTTTTTAGCTTATGGCGTGAAGTTTTTGCACCATTGATTAATAAAGCCAATTACGCCTGCTATCTGATCATTGTTATTGTGCTACTCGCAGTGGGCCTAAAAGCATCAAAAATGCCTCGCCCCTTCGTAGGACATATCATAATCCTGATGGGACATGGCTATCTAACCATAATCTTTTGTGGAGATTCCGTATTCCATTCCCAATGGCGCTTTATAGAAACATCTCGCCTGACATTACCTTGGCAATCCGACTTCTCACCATGAAAATGGGATGTTGACAGCGACATGACAATGCTGGGTAGACGTTTTTCTTCCTTTTTTTTTAATTTGTGCCTGTAATTGGGGGTGGCTCTTATAAGTGACTCGCAATTTTCTCTTCTCTTAAAATTAGAGTAGAAAATTGTTCTTTTTAAAAAATAAACAAGGTTTTCCTAATACCACGGCCAAGAGGGCCCTGGTTTTAGAAAAGCTACGGGCTCTACCGCAGCCTACCGTTTTGTATTATTGAATTGCATCAATTAACTAAATTGAATCATATAAATAACTATGTTGGCAGCTGCGACGATTTTGAGCCAACTTACCACGGCCCTCTGAAAGAGCACGCGAACCGTCATTTTCTCGACGCTTGTAAAAGTGAGAAATCGACAAGGGATGCCATAAATGATAGAACTAAGGTCACGTGCCGTTTTTAGCGGCTCAGCGTTTTTTTAGCCTTGGTGGGGTCAAGCCCTGCCCTCCTGTCAGCTTGGCACCATGTTGGATCCTAACTCTCCGCATGGTGTCGACTATCAGGATAGGCGCCTCCCGTCTGTGAGCCGTTCGCCTGCATGCCGTGTGACCTACTGATCGACTTTGGCGGTCTACAACCGTTAAACTGCCTAAAACGTCCGGGCAGTCTCACAGGACACCCTGAACTGAACGGACTAGTGAATAGGGCACTGATTAGAGCAGGAAAACCATCCACACTCGAGCTTATAGATTTAAGTGAAAGCAAAATGCTTGGGATGTAACTGTTTTTATGCACGGCGACGTTATCATATCTTGGTCACAAATCTGTCAAGTGTGCATGGACCACAGAATACGCAGAGCCGGGAAAGCAAAGAAAGTATCTCGACCGGTCAAGCAGCTACCACGTTGTGCCTACTGCCCTGGGGACACTGGGTCCTATAAGTGTCGGTACCGCCAATTTTTTTTATAGATATTGCAAAACGCCCAAAGGAGATTACGAGCGACGACGCAAAGCGATCGTTTATTCAAACAGATGATGTTATTGGCTGTATGTAGAGCTAATGCGGTTTGTTCTATAGACGCCACGGGCTGACACAAAATTAGCTGGGAGCAGTGAAAACGTTCATTCATCACAATTGCGAGAAGTAAACACTAATAATAATCGTGCTGGAATGTACCTAATAATGTGGAGCAAATATAAAGGTTAATTACTCTATTATCGCGAAACATTGAGTCGTATAAGTGTCAAAGTTTTGCGGAATATATCGCAATACTTACAGAGGTACCGACGTAAATCGGCTGTGTGTAGAGAAAACGCGGCTTCTATTATAGTAGGAGCTATGCGCTGACACAAAGTTAGCTGATGAACAGTGCAAACGTTCATTCATCACAATTATAAGAATGAAATCCTAATAATCATAATAATATAGCTCGACGATGTAACTAACAATGTGGAGCACATATGAGGTCTAGGAGAGTTACTTGTTATCGCGATGACTTCATAGTCGGAACTGGTAGCTAGTGTTTTCGTCGACCTCGTCGTCGGATGCAGCTGTCGGACGGAAGGCCACGTAAGGCGTTCGAGTTTGTCGCCTTAGAGGTCGTCGAAACGTACGCAACAACACGCACAACTCGTAACTAAATTCCGCTCTAATAGGCGACCATATTCGCTCGTTACGTCGTATTTCCATGGAAGCGACCCGGACTGGCGTGGCCACCCTTCGATCGAAAGGGCAATGAACGGTCGCCCAGGGGCGTTCAAGGCTGTGTATACATGTTTCGTCTGTAGTGTACGCCTGCCTCTTAGTGAGTCAACGACTCAATGATTACTGACTGACTGACTGCCTGTCTGTCTGTTTGTCGGACTGGCTGTGACTCATTGAAGTTGGATGTGGGCGCCCGTTTTGTAACCACTATGCGATGGTGGTGTGCCAGTGCCAGCGAGTGTGTTCGTTCTGTAACTGGCATCAGCATCGTTGCTGTCACGGTCGTTGTCGTCGTCATCATCACCACCATCCGTCATCATCATCGTCATCGTCAGCATCATCATCATCATTATCATCATCATCCGCCTCCTTCTCACCACCCTCATCATTATCATCACGAGAAGCCAACATCGCCTGTAGACCAATGGTAGTACCTCGACCATTTGGACCAATGGACGTACAACAGCGAGATCCTTTCATCTCTTACATATGGCGACCAAGTCAATTGAACGGGCTCGCTCATGTTGTATAAGCTTCTTCGACTTACAGTCATTACATGTGTATATTTATATATATATATATATATATATATATATATAGATATATATAGTAGTACTTAGCTTCATTAACCGATGGTTAATTTGCAATATTGCGCGTACAGAGAAAACGCACAGTCACACATATATTCATTGCTGTTCCAGAAGTCGAGTCAACGGAACTGCTCTATTGCATTGTTGGAGGTGATATAGCTCACACTGTCGCCCGCAGAGTTTGCGTAAGCAGAACGAGCAAAACTTCATGTAACTTATTTCGACTACAGATCTTTATGTAAAGGCCATGTCGTACGATTAGGTATCTATACTCATAATTGCAGCGCCTCCAGAAACTCCACGTCATAGCGAAGCAGGGCGCAAGGTAAATCGCTTGCCTGAAATACTCATTTGTGACCGAATCGGGCCTCGGGGCCATTCCTGACCGTGATTTTGTCAATTACTTCAGAATTACTAAAAGACCGTGCAGGGCTTAAAGACTTCAGTGACGCACTCGCCTTATACTGACATTACTACAGGAGCACAACACGGAACGGTTATGGCACTGGCAAACACTTGGTGGAAACGAGCATCTAATATACCATGGAGATATAAACACGCAATAACGCGCCTGTCTGTCTGCAGCCACCTATGATGTTGTTATTGCGCTTCAAAGAGCAGTTTGCATTGTTTTTTTTGCTCTTCATTTGTTTTAATGGTATACGCCATCCTTTCCAAGGACACTTCGCAGCTATATCACGACATAAAATATTACAGTAAGACTTGTCCATCTGGCACCCATTTCGATGCATTGCAAAGTAGCGAGCCGCCCTGCCACTTAATGACCAGTTAGGGTTGATATTATTGTGATTAAATGTCAATACTATAAAACGTATACAAGCACAACGTTTGCGGTTGTTTTTTTCTTTTTCTCCTAGCAGTTGTCTAGTTATGCCGCTATAAGTTCAAGTTGGAAAGTTAAATAGGATGTTAGGGCCAGAGCTCAGTTGATGCTGCTGTGATTTTAACCTAGACGCACAGAGGTCTCAACCCAAGACTGCGGTGTATCATGTGTTAAAGACAGTTTTGTGTAAAAAAAAGTCCGCAGAAGAGCAATCTGTGACGACGATGACAGTAACTGTCACATAGCCCCGCATCAGATCAATTTTCAATACTATTATATTACAATTTCTCTAAATGTTGCGTTCTGACTAGGAGTTTGTCCACGGTCTCAGATGGAAGCTCCCAAATGTCCCCGAGTGGCGTCAATAAAACGAAAAATGCTGTTGTGTAAACAAATTATGTTTAAGTCCACATTGAGTTGAATTGAACCGCTCTGACAATTGAGATTAGGGCCACGAATGCAGGCGCTTTGACGGGTGGCCACACGCTGCACGGAAAGTTTTGTGGAAACCCACAAAGCATGCTCCTGTGTTGAGAGACACACTACAAACAAGCGATTAGATTCGCAACTAGGGAGGCCTAAGTGGGGTATACAAATCTCTCAATGAGACGACTAGAATTGGTCTTGTTGTCGGCTAGGCCATTCATTGTAAAAAGCCTGCTGTATTGCATTAGGGTGCATTGCTGCTATTGTCCAAAGAAAAACCTTAGCTCAATTGACGTGCTACCACAGTCAAATATGCAAAGTGGTGTGCAAGCAATTGAGTGCGACTACAGAACTATGGCATAATTTATTCGTTCATGCGCCGCGCTTGTTATTTTGTTGTTACTAGCTAGAGATATCGAGAGCAACCTAGGCCCCTCACGTGTTACTTGTGGTGGCAATATCGAGCAAATGAGAGACCACACTGTTTGTTGTGGCTGCAGTAAACACACCATCCTCCCTATGCATTTCAAATATTCAATCGACAGACCACAAACTGTAAGTCATTTTCTGGAAAGAAAGTGCTTTTACTGTGGTAGCTAATAGTGCTAATGTAATGGCTAACATCAAAACAGCAGCAGTTGTTCACGCCAAATAAAGGACGCAAGCATGCATGGCATTCACAGTTGGAAAAAGAGGACGCGCGGCGATTTGTAAACAACGTACGAACAAATTGACGGATTTGAAAGTTGTAAACGTTTAGACCGGCCTCCCATAAAAGCGTTATTTGTAAGCCGTCTCAATTTGTCACACACACATGAATATTGTGGGCACACACTGATTGTGGGCGAAGACATAGATGTTACCGTGACGAAACCTTTAGCGATAAACCAGGATAATACCTTTTATTTACCGAAATACTAGAAGCTCAAAAAAGTTCTCTTTACTGGCTCTTAGAACCGGCCCGTTCTTAGAACCGCGTATTCCACACTGGCTCTCAGAACCGGCTCGTTCTTAGAACCGCGTTCTCCTCGCTTGTCCTTAAAACAGGCATGTTCTTAAAACCACGTCCTTCTCACAGGCTCTTAGATACGGCTCGTTCTTAGAATCGCGTTCTCCTCAGTGGCTCTTAGATACGGCTCGTTCTTAGAACTGCGTTCCTCTCGCAAGTCCTAAGAACCGGCTCGTTGTTAGAACCGCGTTCTCCTCGGTTGTCCTTAGAACCGACTTGTTGTTAGGACCGCGGTATCTCCGGTTGTCCTTAGAACCGACTCGTTGTTAGAACCGCGTTCTCCTCGGTTGTCCTTCAAACCGGCTTGTTCTTAGAAGTGCGTTCTCCTCGGTTATCCTTAGAAGGGGCTCGTTGTTAGAACAGCGTTTTTCTCGCTTGTCCTTAGAACCGGCTCGTTCTAAAAACCGCGCTTTCCTCGCTTGTCCTTAGAGCCGGCTCGTTCTTAAAACCGCGTTCTCCTCAGTTGTTCTTAGAAGCGGCTCGTTTTTAGAACCGCGTTCTCCTCGGTTGTTCTTAAAAGCGGCCCGTTCTTAGAACCGCGTCCTCTTTGCTTGTCCTGGGAACCGGCTCGTTTCTAGAACCGCGTTCTCCTCGCTTGTCATTAGAACCGGCTCGTTCTTAAAACCGCGTTCTCCTCAGTTGTTTTTAGAAGCGGCTCGTTCTTAGAACCGCGTTCTTTTCAGTTATCCTTAGAAGCGGCTCGTTTTTAGAACCGCGTTCTCCTCTGTTATCCTAAGAAGCGGCTCGTTTTTAGAACCGCGTTTTCCTCGGTTATCCTTAAAAGCGGCTCGTTCTTAGAACCGCATTCTCCTCGCTTGTCCTTAGAGCCGGCTCGTTCTTAGAACCGCGTTCTTCTCAGTTATCCTTAGAAGCGGCTCGTTTTTAGAACCGCGTTCTCCTCGCTTGTCCTTAAGACCGGCTCGTTTCTAGAGCCGCGTTCTCCTCGCTTGTCGTTAGAACCGGCTCGTTCTTAAAACCGCGTTCTCCTCAGTTGTTCTTAGAAGCGGCTCGTTCTTAGAACCGCGTTCTCCTCGGTTGTCCTTAGAAGCGGCTCGTTCTTAGAACCGCGTTTTTCTCGATTGTCTTTAGGAGCGGCTCGTTGTTAGAACCGCGTTTTTCTCGGTTATCCTTAGAAGCGGCTCGTTCTTAGAACCGCGTTTTCTTCGGTTATCCTTAGAAGCGGCTTGTTTTCAGAACCGCGTTCTCCTCAGTTGTCCTTAGAAGCGGTTTGTTCTTAGAACCGCGTTCTCCTCGCTTGTCCTTGGAACCGGCTCGTTTCTAGAACCGCGTTCTCCTCGGTTATCCTAAGAAGCGGCTCGTTTTTAGAACCGCGTTTTCCTCGGTTATCCTTAAAAGCGGCTCGTTCTTAGAACCGCATTCTCCTCGCTTGTCCTTAAAACCGGCTCGTTCTTAGAACCGCGTTCTTCTCAGTTATCCTTAGAAGCGGCTCGTTTTTAGAACCGCGTTCTTCTCGGTTATCCTAAGAAGCCGCTCGTTTTTAGAACCGCGTTTTCCTCGGTTATCCTTAAAAGCGGCTCGTTCTTAGAACCGCATTCTCCTTGCTTGTCCTTAGAACCGGCTCGTTCTTAGAACCGCGTTCTTCTCAGTTATCCTTAGAAGCGGCTCGTTTTTAGAACCGCGTCCTCCTCGCTTGTCCTGGGAACCGGCTCGTTTCTAGAACCGCGTTCTCCTCGCTTGTCATTAGAACCGGCTCGTTCTTAAAACCGCGTTCTCCTCAGTTGTTCTTAGAAGCGGCTCGTTCTTAGAACCGAGTTCTCCTCGGTTGTCTTTAGGAGCGGCTCGTTGTTAGAACCGCGTTCTCTTCGGTTGTCCTTAGAAGCGGCTCGTTCTTAGAACCGCGTTCTCCTCGGTTATTCTTAGAAGCGGCTTGTTTTTAGAACCGCGTTCTCCTCAGTTGTCCTTGAAACCGGCTCGTTTCTAGAACCGCCTTCTCCTCGGTAATCCTAAGAAACGGCTCGTTTTTAGAACCGCGTTCTCCTCGGTTATCCTTAGAAGCGGCTCGTTCTTAGAACCGCGTTCTCCTCGCTTGTCCTTAGAACCGGCTCGTTCTAAGAACCGCGTTCTCCTCGCTTGTCCTTAGAACCGGCTCGTTCTAAGAACCGCGTTCTCCTCGCTTGTCCTTAGAACCGGCTCGTTCTTAGAACCGCGTTCTTCTTGGTTATCCTTAGAAGCGGCTCATTTTTAGAACCGCGCTCTCCTCGGTTGTTCTTAAATGCGGCTCGTTCTTAGAGCTGCGTTCTCCTCGCTTGTCCTTGGAACCGGCTCGTTTCTAGAACCGCGTTCTTCTCGCTTGTCGTTAGAACCGGCTCGTTCCTAAAACCGCGTTCTCCTTAGTTGTTCTTAGAAGCGGCTCGTTCTTAGAACCGCGTTCTCCTCGGTTGTCCTTAAAAGCGGCTCGTTCTTCGAACCGCGTTCTTCTCGATTGTCTTTAGGAGCGGCTCGTTGTTAGAACCGCGTTCTTCTCGGTTGTCCTTAGAAGCGGCTCGTTCTTAGAACCGCGTTCTCTTCGGTTATTTTTAGAACCGGCTCGTTCTTAGAACCGCGTTCTTCTTGGTTATCCTTAGAAGCGGCTCATTTTTAGAACCGCGCTCTCCTCGGTTGTTCTTAAATGCGGCTCGTTCTTAGAGCTGCGTTCTCCTCGCTTGTCCTTGGAACCGGCTCGTTTCTAGAACCGCGTTCTTCTCGCTTGTCGTTAGAACCGGCTCGTTCCTAAAACCGCGTTCTCCTTAGTTGTTCTTAGAAGCGGCTCGTTCTTAGAACCGCGTTCTCCTCGGTTGTCCTTAAAAGCGGCTCGTTCTTCGAACCGCGTTCTTCTCGATTGTCTTTAGGAGCGGCTCGTTGTTAGAACCGCGTTCTTCTCGGTTGTCCTTAGAAGCGGCTCGTTCTTAGAACCGCGTTCTCTTCGGTTATTTTTAGAAGCGACTTGTTTTTAGAACCGCGTTCTCCTCAGTTGTCCTTAGAAGCGGTTTGTTCTTAGAACCGCGTTTTCCTCGCTTGTCCTTGGAACCGGCTCGTTTCTAGAACCGCGTTCTCCTCGGTTATCCTAAGAAGCGGCTCGTTTTTAGAACCGCGTTCTCCTCGGTTATCCTTAAAAGCGGCTCGTTCTTAGAACCGCGTTCTCCTCGGTTGTCCTTAGAACCGGCTCGTTCTTAGAACCGCGTTCTTCTCGCTTGTCCTTTAATCCGGCTCTTCCTTAAAACCGTGTTATCCTCGATTGTTCTTAGAACCGACTTGTACTTAGAACCGCGTTCTCCTCAGTTGTTCTTAGATACGGCTCGTTCTTAGAACCGCGTTCTCCTCACTGGCTCTTAGATACGGCTCGTTCTTAGAACTGCGTTCCTCTCGCAAGTCCTAAGAACCGGCTCGTTCTTAGAACCGCGTTCTCCTCGGTTGTCCTTCAAACCGGCTTGTTCTTAGAACCGCGTTCTCCTCGGTTATCCTTAGAAGCGGCTCGCTGTTAGAACAGCGTTCTTCTCGCTTGTCCTTAGAACCGGCTCGTTCTTAGAATTGCGTTCTTCTCAGTTATCCTTAGAAGCGGCTCGTTTTTAGAACCGCGTTCTCCTCAGTTGTTCTTAGAAGCGGCTCGTTCTTAGAACCGCGTTCTCCTCAGTTGTCCTTAGAAGCGGCTCGTTCTTAGAACCGCGTTCTCCTCGGTTGTCTTTAGGAGCGGCTCGTTGTTAGAACCGCGTTCTCCTCGGTTGTCTTTAGAAGCGGCTCGTTCTTAGAACCGCGTTCTCCTCGGTTATTCTTAGAAGCGGCTTGTTTTTAGAACCGCGTTATCCTCAGTTGTCCTTAGAAGCGCTTTGTTCTTAGAACCGCGTTCTCCTCGCTTGTTCTTGAAACCGGCTTGTTTCTAGAACCGCGTTCTCCTCGGTAATCCTAAGAAACGGCTCGTTTTTAGAACCGCGTTCTCCTCGCTTGTCCTTAGAACCGGCTCGTTCTAAAAACCGCGTTCTTCTTGCTTGTCCTTAGAACCGGCTCGTTTTTAGAACCGCGTTCTTCTCGGTTATCCTTAGAAGCGGCTCGTTTTTAGAACCGCGCTCTTCTCGTTTGTTCTTAAATGCGGCTCGTTCTTAGAACCGCGTTCTCCTCAGTTGTTCTTAGAAGCGGCTCGTTCTTAGAACCGCGTTCTCTTCGGTTATCCTTAGAAGCGGCTCGTTTTTAGAACCGCGTTCTCCTCAGTTGTTCTTAGAAGCGGCTCGTTCTTAGAACCGCGTTCTCCTCAGTTGTCCTTAGAAGCGGCTCGTTCTTAGAACCGCGTTCTCCTCGGTTGTCTTTAGGAGCGGCTCGTTGTTAGAACCGCGTTCTCCTCGGTTGTCTTTAGAAGCGGCTCGTTCTTAGAACCGCGTTCTCCTCGGTTATTCTTAGAAGCGGCTTGTTTTTAGAACCGCGTTCTCCTCAGTTGTCCTTAGAAGCGCTTTGTTCTTAGAACCGCGTTCTCCTCGCTTGTTCTTGAAACCGGCTCGTTTCTAGAACCGCGTTCTCCTCGGTAATCCTAAGAAACGGCTCGTTTTTAGAACCGCGTTATCCTCGCTTGTCCTTAGAACCGGCTCGTTCTAAGAACTGCGTTCTCCTTGCTTGTCCTTAGAACCGGCTCGTTTTTAGAACCGCGTTCTTCTCGGTTATCCTTAGAAGCGGCTCGTTTTTAGAACCGCGCTCTCCTCGTTTGTTCTTAAATGCGGCTCGTTCTTAGAACCGCGTTTTCCTCAGTTGTTCTTAGAAGCGGCTCGTTCTTAGAACCGCGTTCTCTTCGGTTATCCTTAGAAGCGGCTTGTTTTTAGAACCGCGTTCTCTTCGGTTATCCTTAAAAGCGGCTCATTCTTAGAACCGCATTCTCCTCGCTTGTCCTTAGAACCGGCTCGTTCTTAGAACCGCGTTCTTCTCAGTTATCCTTAGAAGCGGCTCGTTTTTAGAACCGCGTTCTCCTCGGTTATCCTAAGAAGCCGCTCGTTTTTAGAACCGCGTTTTCCTCGATTATCCTTAAAAGCGGCTCGTTCTTAGAACCGCATTCTCCTCGCTTGTCCTTAGAACCGGCTCGTTCTTACAACCGCGTTCTTCTCAGTTATCCTTAGAAGCTGCTCGTTTTTAGAACCGCGTCCTCCTCGCTTGTCCTGGAAACCGGCTCGTTTCTAGAACCGCGTTCTCCTCGCTTGTCATTAGAACCGGCTCGTTCTTAAAACCGCGTTCTCCTCAGTTGTTCTTAGAAGCGGCTCGTTCTTAGAACCGCGTTCTCCTCGGTTGTCTTTAGGAGCGGCTCGTTGTTAGAACCGCGTTCTCTTCAGTTGTCCTTAGAAGCGGCTCGTTCTTAGAACCGCGTTCTCCTCGGTTATTCTTAGAAGCGGCTTATTTTTAGAACCGCGTTCTCCTCAGTTGTCCTTGAAACCGGCTCGTTTCTAGAACCGCCTTCTCCTCGGTAATCCTAAGAAACGGCTCGTTTTTAGAACCGCGTTCTCCTCGGTTATCCTTAGAAGCGGCTCGTTCTTAGAACCGCGTTCTCCTCGCTTGTCCTTAGAAACGGCTCGTTCTAAGAACCGCGTTCTCCTCGTTTGTCCTTAGAACCGGCTCGTTCTAAGAACCGCGTTCTCCTCGCTTGTCCTTAGAACCGGCTCGTTCTTAGAACCGCGTTATTCTCGGTTATCCTTAGAAGCGGCTCGTTTTTAGAACCGCGTTCTCCTCGGTTATCCTTAAAAGCGGCTCGTTCTTAGAACCGCATTCTCCTCGCTTGTCCTAAGAACCGGCTCGTTCTTAGAACCGCGTTTTTCTCGTTTGTCCTTAGAATCGCGTTCTCCTCAGTTATCCTTAGAAGCGGCTTGTTCTTAGAACCGCGTTCTCCTCGGTTGTCCTTAGAAGCGGCTCGTTCTTAGAACCGCGTTCTCCTCGGTTGTCCTTAGAAGCGGCTCGTTGTTAGACCCCTGTTCTCCTCGGTTGTCCTTGGGAGTGGCTCGTTTATAGAACCGCGTTCTCCTCGGTTATCCTTAGAAGCGGCTCGTTCTTACAACCGCGTTCTCCTCTGTTGTCCTGAGAATCGGCTCGTTCTTAGAACCGCGTTCTCCTCGGTTGTCCTTAGAACCGGCTCGTTCTTAGAACCGCGTTCTTCTCGCTTGTCCTTTAATCCGGCTCTTCCTTAAAACCGTGTTATCCTCGATTGTTCTTAGAACCGACTTGTACTTAGAACCGCGTTCTCCTAGTTGTTCTTAGATACGGCTCGTTCTTAGAACCGCATTCTCCTCACTCGCTCTTAGATACGGCTCGTTCTTAGAACTGCGTTCCTCTCGCAAGTCCTAAGAACCGGCTCGTTCTTAGAACCGCGTTCTCCTCGGTTGTCCTTCAAACCGGCTTGTTCTTAGAACCGCGTTCTCCTCGGTTATTCTTAGAAGCGGCTCGCTGTTAGAACAGCGTTCTTCTCGCTTGTCCTTAGAACCGGCTCGTTCTTAGAACCGCGTTCTTCTCAGTTATCCTTAGAAGCGGCTCGTTTTTAGAACCGCGTTCTCCTCAGTTGTTCTTAGAAGCGGCTCGTTCTTAGAACCGCGTTCTCCTCAGTTGTCCTTAGAAGCGGCTCGTTCTTAGAACCGCGTTCTCCTCGGTTGTCTTTAGGAGCGGCTCGTTGTTAGAACCGCGTTCTCCTCGGTTGTCTTTAGAAGCGGCTCGTTCTTAGAACCGCGTTCTCCTCGGTTATTCTTAGAAGCGGCTTGTTTTTAGAACCGCGTTCTCCTCAGTTGTCCTTAGAAGCGCTTTGTTCTTAGAACCGCGTTCTCCTCGCTTGTTCTTGAAACCGGCTCGTTTCTAGAACCGCGTTCTCCTCGGTAATCCTAAGAAACGGCTCGTTTTTAGAACCGCGTTCTCCTCGCTTGTCCTTAGAACCGGCTCGTTCTAAAAACCGCGTTCTCCTTGCTTGTCCTTAGAACCGGCTCGTTTTTAGAACCGCGTTCTTCTCGGTTATCCTTAGAAGCGGCTCGTTTTTAGAACCGCGTTCTCTTCGGTTATCCTTAGAAGCGGCTCGTTTTTAGAACCGCGTTCTCCTCAGTTGTTCTTAGAAGCGGCTCGTTCTTAGAACCGCGTTCTCCTCAGTTGTCCTTAGAAGCGGCTCGTTCTTAGAACCGCGTTCTCCTCGGTTGTCTTTAGGACAGGCTCGTTGTTAGAACCGCGTTCTCCTCGGTTGTCTTTAGAAGCGGCTCGTTCTTAGAACCGCGTTCTCCTCGGTTATTCTTAGAAGCGGCTTGTTTTTAGAACCGCGTTCTCCTCAGTTGTCCTTAAAAGCGCTTTGTTCTTAGAACCGCGTTCTCCTCGCTTGTTCTTGAAACCGGCTCGTTTCTAGAACCGCGTTCTCCTCGGTAATCCTAAGAAACGGCTCGTTTTTAGAACCGCGTTCTCCTCGCTTGTCCTTAGAACCGGCTCGTTCTAAGAACCGCGTTCTCCTTGCTTGTCCTTAGAACCGGCTCGTTTTTAGAACCGCGTTCTTCTCGGTTATCCTTAGAAGCGGCTCGTTTTTAGAACCGCGCTCTCCTCGTTTGTTCTTAAATGCGGCTCGTTCTTGGAACCGCGTTCTCCTCGGTAATCCTAAGAAACGGCTCGTTTTTAGAACCGCGTTCTCCTCGCTTGTCCTTAGAACCGGCTCGTTCTAAGAACCGCGTTCTCCTTGCTTGTCCTTAGAACCGGCTCGTTTTTAGAACCGCGTTCTTCTCGGTTATCCTTAGAAGCGGCTCGTTTTTAGAACCGCGCTCTCCTCGTTTGTTCTTAAATGCGGCTCGTTCTTAGAACCGCGTTTTCCTCAGTTGTTCTTAGAGGCGGCTCGTTCTTAGAACCGCGTTCTCTTCGGTTATCCTTAGAAGCGGCTTGTTTTTAGAACCGCGTTCTCTTCGGTTATCCTTAAAAGCGGCTCGTTCTTAGAACCGCATTCTCCTCGCTTGTCCTTAGAACCGGCTCGTTCTTAGAACCGCGTTCTTCTCAGTTATCCTTAGAAGCGGCTCGTTTTTAAAACCGCGTTCTCCTCGGTTATCCTAAGAAGCCGCTCGTTTTTAGAACCGCGTTTTCCTCGGTTATCCTTAAAAGCGGCTCGTTCTTAGAACCGCATTCTCCTCGCTTGTCCTTAGAACCGGCTCGTTCTTACAACCGCGTTCTTCTCAGTTATCCTTAGAAGCGGCTCGTTTTTAGAACCGCGTCCTCCTCGCTTGTCCTGGGAACCGGCTCGTTTCTAGAACCGCGTTCTCCTCGCTTGTCCTGGGAACCGGCTCGTTTCTAGAACCGCGTTCTCCTCGCTTGTCATTAGAACCGGCTCGTTCTTAAAACCGCGTTCTCCTCAGTTGTTCTTAGAAGCGGCTCGTTCTTAGAACCGCGTTCTCCTCGGTTGTCTTTAGGAGCGGCTCGTTGCTAGAACCGCGTTCTCTTCGGTTGTCCTTAGAAGCGGCTCGTTCTTAGAACCGCGTTCTCCTCGGTTATTCTTAGAAGCGCCTTGTTTTTAGAACCGCGTTCTCCTCGCTTGTTCTTGAAACCGGCTCGTTTCTAGAACCGCGTTCTCCTCGGTAATCCTAAGAAACGGCTCGTTTTTAGAACCGCGTTCTCCTCGCTTGTCCTTAGAACCGGCTCGTTCTAAGAACCGCGTTCTTCTCGGTTATCCTTAGAAGCGGCTCGTTTTTAGAACCGCGCTCTCCTCGTTTGTTCTTAAATGCGGCTCGTTCTTAGAACCGCGTTTTCCTCAGTTGTTCTTAGAGGCGGCTCGTTCTTAGAACCTCGTTCTCTTCGGTTATCCTTAGAAGCGGCTTGTTTTTAGAACCGCGTTCTCTTCGGTTATCCTTAAAAGCGGCTCGTTCTTAGAACCGCATTCTCCTCGCTTGTCCTTAGAACCGGCTCGTTCTTAGAACCGCGTTCTTCTCAGTTATCCTTAGAAGCGGCTCGTTTTTAAAACCGCGTTCTCCTCGGTTATCCTAAGAAGCCGCTCGTTTTTAGAACCGCGTTTTCCTCGGTTATCCTTAAAAGCGGCTCGTTCTTAGAACCGCATTCTCCTCGCTTGTCCTTAGAAGCGGCTCGTTCTTACAACCGCGTTCTTCTCAGTTATCCTTAGAAGCGGCTCGTTTTTAGAACCGCGTCCTCCTCGCTTGTCCTGGGAACCGGCTCGTTTCTAGAACCGCGTTCTCCTCGCTTGTCATTAGAACCGGCTCGTTCTTAAAACCGCGTTCTCCTCAGTTGTTCTTAGAAGCGGCTCGTTCTTAGAACCGCGTTCTCCTCGGTTGTCTTTAGGAGCGGCTCGTTGCTAGAACCGCGTTCTCTTCGGTTGTCCTTAGAAGCGGCTCGTTCTTAGAACCGCGTTCTCCTCGGTTATTCTTAGAAGCGGCTTGTTTTTAGAACCGCGTTCTCCTCAGTTGTCCTTGAAACCGGCTCGTTTCTAGAACCGCCTTCTCCTCGGTAATCCTAAGAAACGGCTCGTTTTTAGAACCGCGTTCTCCTCGGTTATCCTTAGAAGCGGCTCGTTCTTAGAACCGCGTTCTCCTCGCTTGTCCTTAGAAACGGCTCGTTCTAAGAACCGCGTTCTCCTCGTTTGTCCTTAGAACCGGCTCGTTCTAAGAACCGCGTTCTCCTCGCTTGTCCTTAGAACCGGCTCGTTCTTAGAACCGCGTTATTCTCGGTTATCCTTAGAAGCGGCTCGTTTTTAGAACCGCGCTCTCCTCGGTTGTTCTTAAATGCGGCTCGTTCTTAGAGCCGCGTTCTCCTCGCTTGTCCTTGGAACCGGCTCGTTTCTAGAACCGCGTTCTCCTCGCTTGTCGTTAGAACCGGCTCGTTCTTAAAACCGCGTTCTCCTCAGTTGTTCTTAGAAGCGGCTCGTTCTTAGAACCGCGTTCTCCTCGGTTGTCCTTAGAAGCGGCTCGTTCTTACAACCGCGTTCTTCTCAGTTATCCTTAGAAGCGGCTCGTTTTTAGAACCGCGTCCTCCTCGCTTGTCCTGGGAACCGGCTCGTTTCTAGAACCGCGTTCTCCTCGCTTGTCATTAGAACCGGCTCGTTCTTAAAACCGCGTTCTCCTCAGTTGTTCTTAGAAGCGGCTCGTTCTTAGAACCGCGTTCTCCTCGGTTGTCTTTAGGAGCGGCTTGTTGCTAGAACCGCGTTCTCTTCGGTTGTCCTTAGAAGCGGCTCGTTCTTAGAACCGCGTTCTCCTCGGTTATTCTTAGAAGCGGCTTGTTTTTAGAACCGCGTTCTCCTCAGTTGTCCTTGAAACCGGCTCGTTTCTAGAACCGCCTTCTCCTCGGTAATCCTAAGAAACGGCTCGTTTTTAGAACCGCGTTCTCCTCGGTTATCCTTAGAAGCGGCTCGTTCTTAGAACCGCGTTCTCCTCGCTTGTCCTTAGAAACGGCTCGTTCTAAGAACCGCGTTCTCCTCGTTTGTCCTTAGAACCGGCTCGTTCTAAGAACCGCGTTCTCCTCGCTTGTCCTTAGAACCGGCTCGTTCTTAGAACCGCGTTATTCTCGGTTATCCTTAGAAGCGGCTCGTTTTTAGAACCGCGCTCTCCTCGGTTGTTCTTAAATGCGGCTCGTTCTTAGAGCCGCGTTCTCCTCGCTTGTCCTTGGAACCGGCTCGTTTCTAGAACCGCGTTCTCCTCGCTTGTCGTTAGAACCGGCTCGTTCTTAAAACCGCGTTCTCCTCAGTTGTTCTTAGAAGCGGCTCGTTCTTAGAACCGCGTTCTCCTCGGTTGTCCTTAGAAGCGGCTCGTTCCTAGAACCGCGTTCTTCTCGATTGTCTTTAGGAGCGGCTCGTTGTTAGAACCGCGTTCTTCTCAGTTGTTCTTAGAAGCGGCTCGTTCTTAGAACCGCGTTCTCTTCGGTTATTTTTAGAAGCGACTTGTTTTTAGAACCGCGTTCTCCTCAGTTGTCCTTAGAAGCGGTTTGTTCTTAGAACCGCGTTCTCCTCGCTTGTCCTTGGAACCGGCTCGTTTCTAGAACCGCGTTCTCCTCGGTTATCCTAAGAAGCGGCTCGTTTTTAGAACCGCGTTCTCCTCGGTTATCCTTAAAAGCGGCTCGTTCTTAGAACCGCATTCTCCTCGCTTGTCCTAAGAACCGGCTCGTTCTTAGAACCGCGTTTTTCTCGTTTGTCCTTAGAATCGCGTTCTCCTCAGTTATCTTTAGAAGCGGCTCGTTCTTAGAACCGCGTTCTCCTCGGTTGTCCTTAGAAGCGGCTCGTTCTTAGAACCGCGTTCTCCTCGGTTGTCCTTAGAAGCGGCTCGTTGTTAGACCCGTGTTCTCCTCGGTTGTCCTTGGGAGTGGCTCGTTTATAGAACCGCGTTCTCCTCGGTTATCCTTAAAAGCGGCTCGTTCCTACAACCGCGTTCTCCTCTGTTGTCCTTAGAATCGGCTCGTTCTTAGAACCGCGTTCTCCTCGGTTGTCCTTAGAACCGGCTCGTTCAGAACCGCGTTCTTCTCGCTTGTCCTTTAAACCGGCTCGTCCTTAAAACCGTGTTCTCCTCGATTGTTCTTAGATACGGCTCGTTCTTAGAACCGCGTTCTCCTCAGTTGTTCTTAGATACGGCTCGTTCTTAGAACCGCGTTCTCCTCACTGGCTCTTAGATACGGTTCGTTCTTAGAACTGCGTTCCTCTCGCAAGTCCTAAGAACCGGCTCGTTCTTAGAACCGCGTTCTCCTCGGTTGTCCTTCAAACCGGCTTGTTCTTAGAACCGCGTTCTCCTCGGTTATCCTTAGAAGCGGCTCGTTGTTAGAACAGCGTTCTTCTCGCTTGTCCTTAGAACCGGCTCGTTCTTAGAACCGCGTTCTTCTCAGTTATCCTTAGAAGCGGCTCGTTTTTAGAACCGCGTTCTCCTCGGTTGTTCTTAAAAGCGGCCCGTTCTTAGAACCGCGTCCTCCTCGCTTGTCCTGGGAACCGGCTCGTTTCTAGAACCGCGCTCTCCTCAGTTGTTCTTAGAAGCGGCTCGTTCTTAGAACCGCGTTCTCCTCAGTTGTCCTTAGAAGCGGCTCGTTCTTAGAACCGCGTTCTCCTCGGTTGTCTTTAGGAGCGGCTCGTTGTTAGAACCGCGTTCTCCTCGGTTGTCCTTAGAAGCGGCTCGTTGTTAGAACCGCGTTCTCCTCGGTTGTCTTTAGAAGCGGCTCGTTCTTAGAACCGCGTTCTCCTCGGTTATTCTTAGAAGCGGCTTGTTTTTAGAACCGCGTTCTCCTCAGTTGTCCTTAGAAGCGCTTTGTTCTTAGAACCGCGTTCTCCTCGCTTGTTCTTGAAACCGGCTCGTTTCTAGAACCGCGTTCTCCTCGGTAATCCTAAGAAACGGCTCGTTTTTAGAACCGCGTTCTCCTCGCTTGTCCTTAGAACCGGCTCGTTCTAAAAACCGCGTTCTCCTTGCTTGTCCTTAGAATCGGCTCGTTTTTAGAACCGCGTTCTTCTCGGTTATCCTTAGAAGCGGCTCGTTTTTAGAACCGCGCTCTTCTCGTTTGTTCTTAAATGCGGCTCGTTCTTAGAACCGCGTTCTCCTCAGTTGTTCTTAGAAGCGGCTCGTTCTTAGAACCGCGTTCTCTTCGGTTATCCTTAGAAGCGGCTCGTTTTTAGAACCGCGTTCTCCTCAGTTGTTCTTAGAAGCAACTCGTTCTTAGAACCGCGTTCTCCTCAGTTGTCCTTAGAAGCGGTTCGTTCTTAGAACCGCGTTCTCCTCGGTTGTCTTTAGGAGCGGCTCGTTGTTAGAACCGCGTTCTCCTCGGTTGTCTTTAAAAGCGGCTCGTTCTTAGAACCGCGTTCTCCTCGGTTATTCTTAGAAGCGGCTTGTTTTTAGAACCGCGTTCTCCTCAGTTGTCCTTAGAAGCGTTTTGTTCTTAGAACCGCGTTCTCCTCGCTTGTTCTTGAAACCGGCTCGTTTCTAGAACCGCGTTCTCCTCGGTAATCCTAAGAAACGGCTCGTTTTTAGAACCGCGTTCTCCTCGCTTGTCCTTAGAACCGACTCGTTCTAAGAACCGCGTTCTCCTTGCTTGTCCTTAGAACCGGCTCGTTTTTAGAACCGCGTTCTTCTCGGTTATCCTTAGAAGCGGCTCGTTTTTAGAACCGCGCTCTCCTCGTTTGTTCTTAAATGCGGCTCGTTCTTAGAACCGCGTTTTCCTCAGTTGTTCTTAGAGGCGGCTCGTTCTTAGAACCGCGTTCTCTTCGGTTATCCTTAGAAGCGGCTTGTTTTTAGAACCGCGTTCTCTTCGGTTATCCTTAAAAGCGGCTCGTTCTTAGAACCGCATTCTCCTCGCTTGTCCTTAGAACCGGCTCGTTCTTAGAACCGCGTTCTTCTCAGTTATCCTTAGAAGCGGCTCGTTTTTAAAACCGCGTTCTCCTCGGTTATCTTAAGAAGCCGCTCGTTTTTAGAACCGCGTTTTCCTCGGTTATCCTTAAAAGCGGCTCGTTCTTAGAACCGCATTCTCCTCGCTTGTCCTTAGAACCGGCTCATTCTTACAACCGCGTTCTTCTCAGTTATCCTTAGAAGCGGCTCGTTTTTAGAACCGCGTCCTCCTCGCTTGTCCTGGGAACCGGCTCGTTTCTAGAACCGCGTTCTCCTCGCTTGTCATTAGAACCGGCTCGTTCTTAAAACCGCGTTCTCCTCAGTTGTTCTTAGAAGCGGCTCGTTCTTAGAACCGGGTTCTCCTCGGTTGTCTTTAGGAGCGGCTCGTTCTTAGAACCGCGTTTTCTTCGGTTGTCCTTAGAAGCGGCTCGTTCTTAGAACCGCGTTCTCCTCGGTTATTCTTAGAAGCGGCTTGTTTTTAGAACCGCGTTCTCCTCAGTTGTCCTTGAAACCGGCTCGTTTCTAGAACCGCCTTCTCCTCGGTAATCCTAAGAAACGGCTCGTTTTTAGAACCGCGTTCTCCTCGGTTATCCTTAGAAGCGGCTCGTTCTTAGAACCGCGTTCTCCTCGCTTGTCCTTAGAAACGGCTCGTTCTAAGAACCGCGTTCTCCTCGTTTGTCCTTAGAACCGGCTCGTTCTAAGAACCGCGTTCTCCTCGCTTGTCCTTAGAACTGGCTCGTTCTTAGAACCGCGTTATTCTCGGTTATCCTTAGAAACGGCTCGTTTTTAGAACCGCGCTCTCCTCGGTTGTTCTTAAATGCGGCTCGTTCTTAGAGCCGCGTTCTTCTCGCTTGTCCTTGGAACCGGCTCGTTTCTAGAACCGCGTTCTCCTCGCTTGTCGTTAGAACCGGCTCGTTCTTAAAACCGCGTTCTCCTCAGTTGTTCTTAGAAGCGGCTCGTTCTTAGAACCGCGTTCTCCTCGGTTGTCCTTAGAAGCGGCTCGTTCCTAGAACCGCGTTCTTCTCGATTGTCTTTAGGAGCGGCTCGTTGTTAGAACCGCGTTCTTCTCGGCTGTCCTTAGAAGCGGCTCGTTCTTAGAACCGCGTTCTCTTCGGTTATTTTTAGAAGCGACTTGTTTTTAGAACCGCGTTCTCCTCAGTTGTCCTTAGAAGCGGTTTGTTCTTAGAACCGCGTTCTCCTCGCTTGTCCTTGGAACCGGCTCGTTTCTAGAACCGCGTTCTCCTCGGTTATCCTAAGAAGCGGCTCGTTTTTAGAACCGCGTTCTCCTCGGTTATCCTTAAAAGCGGCTCGTTCTTAGAACCGCATTCTCCTCGCTTGTCCTAAGAACCGGCTCGTTCTTAGAACCGCGTTTTTCTCGTTTGTCCTTAGGATCGCGTTCTCCTCAGTTATCCTTAGAAGCGGCTCGTTCTTAGAACCGCGTTCTCCTCGGTTGTCCTTAGAAGCGGCTCGTTCTTAGAACCGCGTTCTCCTCGGTTGTCCTTAGAAGCGGCTCGTTGTTAGACCCGTGTTCTCCTCGGTTGTCCTTGGGAGTGGCTCGTTTATAGAACCGCGTTCTCCTCGGTTATCCTTAGAAGCGGCTCGTTCCTACAACCGCGTTCTCCTCTGTTGTCCTTAGAATCGGCTCGTTCTTAGAACCGCGTTCTCCTCGGTTGTCCTTAGAACCGGCTCGTTCAGAACCGCGTTCTTCTCGCTTGTCCTTTAAACCGGCTCGTCCTTAAAACCGTGTTCTCCTCGATTGTTCTTAGATACGGCTCGTTCTTAGAACCGCGTTCTCCTCAGTTGTTCTTAGATACGGCTCGTTCTTAAAACCGCGTTCTCCTCACTGGCTCTTAGATACGGTTCGTTCTTAGAACTGCGTTCCTCTCGCAAGTCCTAAGAACCGGCTCGTTCTTAGAACCGCGTTCTCCTCGGTTGTCCTTCAAACCGGCTTGTTCTTAGAACCGCGTTCTCCTCGGTTATCCTTAGAAGCGGCTCGTTGTTAGAACAGCGTTCTTCTCGCTTGTCCTTAGAACCGGCTCGTTCTTAGAACCGCGTTCTTCTCAGTTATCCTTAGAAGCGGCTCGTTTTTAGAACCGCGTTCTCCTCGGTTGTTCTTAAAAGCGGCCCGTTCTTAGAACCGCGTCCTCCTCGCTTGTCCTGGGAACCGGCTCGTTTCTAGAACCGCGCTCTCCTCAGTTGTTCTTAGAAGCGGCTCGTTCTTAGAACCGCGTTCTCCTCAGTTGTCCTTAGAAGCGGCTCGTTCTTACACCCGCGTTCTCCTCGGTTGTCTTTAGGAGCGGCTCGTTGTTAGAACCGCGTTCTCCTCGGTTGTCCTTAGAAGCGGCTCGTTCTTAGAACCGCGTTCTCCTCGGTTATTCTAAGAAGCGGCTTGCTTTTAGAACCGCGTTCTCCTCAGTTGTCCTTAGAAGCGCTTTGTTCTTAGAACCGCGTTCTCCTCGCTTGTCCTTGAAACCGGCTCGTTTCTAGAACCGCGTTCTCCTCGGTAATCCTAAGAAACGGCTCGTTTTTAGAACCGCGTTCTCCTCGCTTGTCCTTAGAACCGGCTCGTTCTAAGAACCGCGTTCTCCTTGCTTGTCCTTAGAACCGGCTCGTTCTTAGAACCGCGTTCTTCTTGGTTATCCTTAGAAGCGGCTCGTTTTTAGAACCGCGCTCTCCTCGTTTGTTCTTAAATGCGGCTCGTTCTTAGAACCGCGTTCTCCTCAGTTGTTCTTAGAAGCGGCTCGTTCTTAGAACCGCGTTCTCTTTGGTTATCCTTAGAAGCGGCTTGTTTTTAGAACCGCGTTTTCCTCAGTTATCCTTAGAAGCGGCTTGTTTTTAGAACCGCGTTTTCCTCAGTTGTCCTTAGAAGCGGTTTGTTCTTAGAACCGCGTTCTCCTCGCTTGTCCTTGGAACCGGCTCTTTTCTAGAACCGCGTTCTCCTCGGTTATCCTAAGAAGCGGCTCGTTTTTAGAATCGCGTTTTCCTCGATTATCCTTAAAAGCGGCTCGTTCTTAGAACCGCATTCTCCTCGCTTGTCCTTAGAACCGGCTTGTTCTTAGAACCGCGTTCTTCTCAGTTATCCTTAGAAGCGGCTCGTTTTTAGAACCGCGTTCTCCTCGGTTGTTCTTAAAAGCGGCCCGTTCTTAGAACCGCATTCTCCTCGCTTGTTCTTAGAACCGGCTCGTTCTTAGAACCGCGTTCTTCTCAGTTATCCTTAGAAGCGGCTCGTTTTTAGAACCGTGTTTTCCTCGGTTGTTCTTAAAAGCGGCCCGTTCTCAGAACCGCGTCCTTCTCGCTTGTCCTGGGAACCGGCTCGTTTCTAGAACCGTGTTCTCCTCAGTTGTCCTTAGAAGCGGCTCGTTCTTAGAACCGCGTTCTCCTCAGTTGTCCTTAGAAGCGGTTTGTTCTTAGAACCGCGTTCTCCTCGGTTATTCTTAGAAGCGGCTTGTTTTTAGAACCGCGTTTTCCTCAGTTGTCCTTAGAAGCGGTTTGTTCTTAGAACCGCGTTCTCCTCGCTTGTCCTTAGAACCGGCTCGTTTCTAGAACCGTGTTCTCTTTGGTTATCCTAAGAAGCGGCTCGTTTTTAGAACCGCGCTCTCCTCGGTTGTTCTTAAAAGCGGCCCGTTCTTAGAACCGCGTCCTCCTCGCTTGTCCTGGGAACCGGCTCGTTTCTAGAACCGCGTTCTCCTCGCTTGTCATTAGAACCAGCTCGTTCTTAAAACCGCGTTCTCCTCAGTTGTTCTTAGAAGCGGCTCGTTCTTAGAACCGCGTTCTCCTCAGTTGTCCTTAGAAGCGGCTCTTTGTTAGAACCGCGTTCTCCTCGGTTGTCCTTAGAAGCGGCTCGTTGTTAGAACCGAGTTTGCCTCAGTTGTCCTTAGAAGCGGCTCGTTCTTAGAACCGCGTTCTCCTCGGTTGTCTTTAGGAGCGGCTCGTTGTTAGAACCGCGTTCTCCTTGCTTGTCCTTAGAACCGGCTCGTTCTTAGAACCGCGTTCTTCTCGGTTATCCTTAGAAGCGGCTCGTTTTTAGAACCGCGCTCTCCTCGTTTGTTCTTAAATGCGGCTCGTTCTTAGAACCGCGTTCTCCTCAGTTGTTCTTAGAAGCGGCTCGTTCTTTGAACCGCGTTCTCTTTGGTTATCCTTAGAAGCGGCTTGTTTTTAGAACCGCGTTTTCCTCAGTTGTCCTTAGAAGCGGTTTGTTCTTAGAACCGCGTTCTCCTCGCTTGTCCTTGGAACCGGCTCTTTTCTAGAACCGCGTTCTCCTCGGTTATCCTAAGAAGCGGCTCGTTTTTAGAACCGCGTTTTCCTCGATTATCCTTAAAAGCGGCTCGTTCTTAGAACCGCATTCTCCTCGCTTGTCCTTAGAACCGGCTTGTTCTTAGAACCGCGGTCTTCTCAGTTATCCTTAGAAGCGGCTCGTTTTTAGAACCGCGTTCTCCTCGGTTGTTCTTAAAAGCGGCCCGTTCTTAGAACCGCATTCTCCTCGCTTGTTCTTAGAACCGGCTCGTTCTTAGAACCGCGTTCTTCTCAGTTATCCTTAGAAGCGGCTCGTTTTTAGAACCGCGTTCTCCTCGGTTGTTCTTAAAAGCGGCCCGTTCTCAGAACCGCGTCCTCTTTGCTTGTCCTGGGAACCGGCTCGTTTCTAGAACCGCGTTCTCCTCAGTTGTCCTTAGAAGCGGCTCGTTCTTAGAACCGCGTTCTCCTCAGTTGTCCTTAGAAGCGGTTTGTTCTTAGAACCGCGTTCTCCTCGGTTATTCTTAGAAGCGGCTTGTTTTTAGAACCGCGTTTTCCTCAGTTGTCCTTAGAAGCGGTTTGTTCTTAGAACCGCGTTCTCCTCGCTCGTCCTTAGAACCGGCTCGTTTCTAGAACCGTGTTCTCTTTGGTTATCCTAAGAAGCGGCTCGTTTTTAGAACCGCGCTCTCCTCGGTTGTTCTTAAAAGCGGCCCGTTCTTAGAACCGCGTCCTCCTCGCTTGTCCTGGGAACCGGCTCGTTTCTAGAACCGCGTTCTCCTCGCTTGTCATTAGAACCGGCTCGTTCTTAAAACCGCGTTCTCCTCACTTGTTCTTAGAAGCGGCTCGTTCTTAGAACCGCGTTCTCCTCAGTTGTCCTTAGAAGCGGCTCGTTGTTAGAACCGCGTTCTCCTCGGTTGTCCTTAGAAGCGGCTCGTTGTTAGAACCGAGTTTGCCTCAGTTGTCCTTAGAAGCGGCTCGTTCTTAGAACCGCGTTCTCCTCGGTTGTCTTTAGGAGCGGCTCGTTGTTAGAACCGCGTTCTCCTTGCTTGTCCTTAGAACCGGCTCGTTCTTAGAACCGCGTTCTTCTCGGTTATCCTTAGAAGCGGCTCGTTTTTAGAACCGCGCTCTCCTCGTTTGTTCTTAAATGCGGCTCGTTCTTAGAACCGCGTTCTCCTCGCTTATTCTTGGAACCGGCTCGTTTCTAGAACCGCGTTCTCCTCGCTTGTCGTTAGAACCGGCTCGTTCTTAAAACCGCGTTCTCCTCAGTTGTTCTTAGAAGCGGCTCGTTCTTAGAACCGCGTTCTCTTCGGTTATCCTTAGAAGCGGCTTGTTTTTAGAACCGCGTTTTCCTCAGTTGTCCTTAGAAGCGGTTTGTTCTTAGAACCGCGTTCTCCTCGCTTGTCCTTAAAACCGGCTCGTTTCTAGAACCGCGTTCTCCTCGGTTATACTAAGAAGCGGCTCGTTTTTAGAACCGCGCTCTCCTCGGTTATTCTTAAAAGCGGCCCGTTCTTAGAACTGCGTCCTCCTCGCTTGACCTGAGAACCGGCTCGTTTTTAAAACCGCGTTCTCCTCAGTTGTTCTTAGAAGCGGCTCGTTCTTAGAACCGCGTTCTCCTCAATTGTCCTAGAAGCGGTTCGTTCTTAGAACCGCGTTCTCCTCAGTTGTCCTTAGAAGCGGCTCGTTCTTAGAACCGCGTTCTCCTCAGTTGTCCTTAGAAGCGGCTCGTTCTTAGAACCGCGTACTCCTCAGTTGTCCTTAGAAGCGGCTCGTTGTTAGAACCGCGTTCTCCTCAGTTGTCCTTAGAAGCGGCTCGTTCTTAGAACCGCGTTCTCCTCAGTTGTCCTTAGAAGCGGCTCGTTCTTAGAACCGCGTTCTCCTCGGTTGTCTTTAGGAGCGGCTCGTTGTTAGAACCGCGTTCTCCTCGGTTGTCCTTAGAAGCGGCTCGTTCTTAGAACCGCGTTCTCCTCGGTTATTCTTAGAAGCGGCTTGTTTTTAGAACCGCGTTTTCCTCAGTTGTCCTTAGAAGCGGTTTGTTCTTAGAACCGCGTTCTCCTCGCTTGTCCTTGGAACCAACTCGTTTCTAGAACCGCGTTATCCTCGGTTATCCTAAGAAGCGGCTCGTTTTTAGAACCGCGTTCTCCTCGGTTATCCTTAAAAGCGGCTCGTTCTTAGAACCGCATTCTTCTCGCTTGTCCTTAGAACCGGCTCGTTCTAAAAACCGCGTTTTTCTCGTTTGTCTTTAGAACCGCGTTCTCCTCAGTTATCCTTAGAAGCGGCTCGTTCTTAGAACCGCGTTTTTCTCGCTTGTCGTTAGAACCGGTTCGTTCTTAGAACCGCGTTCTCCTCGGTTGTCCTTAGAAGCGGCTCGTTCTTAGAACCGCGTTCTCCTCGGTTGTCCTTAGGAGCGGCTCGTTGTTAGACCCGTGTTCTCCTCGGTTGTCCTTGGGAGTGGCTCGTTTATGGAACCGCGTTCTCCTCGGTTATCCTTAGAAGCGGCTCGTTCTTACAACCGCGTTCTCCTCTGTTGTCCTTAGAATCGGCTCGTTCTTAGAACCGCGTTCTCCTTGGTTGTCCTTAGAACCGGCTCGTTCTTAGAACCACGTTCTTCTCGCTTGTCCTTTGAACCGGCTCGTCCTTAAAACCGCGCTCTCCTCGATTGTTCTTAGAACCGGCTTGTACTTAGAACCGCGTTCTCCTTGGTTGTCCTTACACCCGGCTCGATGTTATAATCACGTTCTCTTCACTGGCCCTTAGAACTGGCTCGTGGTTAGAACCGCTTTCTCCTCGGTTGTCCTTAGAACCGGCTCATTGGTAGAACCGCGTTCTCCTCGATTGTCCTTAGAACCGGCTCGTTGTTAGAACCGCGTTCTTCTCGGTTGTCCTTAAAACCGGCTCGAACCTACAACCGCGTTCTTCTCGGTTGTCCTTAGAACCGACTCGTTCTTAGAACCGCGTTCTCCTTGGTTGTCCTTAGAACCGGCCCGTTTTTAGAACCGCGTTCTCCTCGGTTGTCCTTTAAACCGGCTCGTTCTCAGAACCGCGTTCTCCTCGCTTGTCGTTAAAACCGACTTGTTCTCAGAAACCGCGTTCCTCTCGCTTGTCCTTAAGACCGGCTCGCCCTTAGAACCGCGTTATCCTCGCTTGTGCTTAGAGCCGCGTTCTCCTCAATGGCTCTTAGAACCGCGTTCTCCTCGCTTGTCCATAGAACCGCGTGCTTCTCACTGGCTCTTAAAACCGGCCCGTTCTTAAAACCGCGTTCTCATCGCTGGCTCTTAGAACCGGCTCGTTCTTACGCCCGCGTTCGATCGACGACCTTGGCCGGGGCAGCCGCAAGCCTATCGGCGGCATCCTTTAGGACGGAAAACAGCAGGTTTTGTAAGAGCCGTGGTCTGATGAAATCGAAGCCTGCTGCTGAGCTACGTCCTAAAAACGCAAAGGCACGTAAGAAGGACCAGGTCAGGACAGAAGTAAAAGCGCCGGGGGAGCTTATCCAGCAGTGAAGCCGTCTCGCAGGGCTTCTGCGGCGCCACCGTATCTTCAGAATTTAAGACCCTAGGCGCTAAAGAAACGTCGCCCTTCGAGAGCTTGGTAGTAGCTAGCCAGACGGTATCGACCGTCCGTTGCCGGGGGGTTGGTTTAGAGCAGGGCTACTACTATGGTCACTAATGTGACTGAGAGAAGCTGTAGTTAGCGTGGGGTCCAGTGGAAAGAGCTGTATAATGGGAATATTGACGTGTAGTAATACTTCGATATTATTTGCAATGACAGTTAATTAACGCCAAATCTCTGCGTCTATTTGCAGTATTTTAACTTTACTGGACATTTTGTTTGCGGTTTCCGCAGAGGTTTATGACCCGTGCCGGGTACTGTGTAGTGACGTAGGGTCCATCTACATCTACTACACACACAGCATTCAACGTTGCCTATGCAGCCCTTTGCGACGAGCCCTTGTACCCGGCATTTAAAGCAGAGCGATTAAGTTGGTCGGGCGCTACAGTTACTGGCCGTAGGGTAAAACTCAGGCATAAAGGTCATCGTTTCACCAAGACCATTTAATTTCGGGGGTCATTTTAGCAATGCCCGTTTTTTGGTATCAAGTGCCCGTGTTAGGGCTCATGCCAGTGTTTTCAATGCCTTCAATTGTCAGAATATTCTAATTCTGTAGAATATTATTAGCCTTTCCTTTTTTATTGTGTAGCAGTGCATCTTGGACTCCAAGGCATCAGGGCGGAAGTGGCTCGATTAAGCCATGGTCCCCGTCGGACTTTTGTGGCAGCAACAAAGCGCTTTGCGAGCTTGTCACCTAGAATACTTGCATTACTGGAGCCAGTGGCAGTATAGGTATTCGCAGATTACTTGCTTGGCATGGGGTCTACGCATTGATTCTCGGTTAGCTCCTTCTAAAGGAGAAGGTATCTCTGCAGCTATTAATTACTCTGATAATATGTTCTAATGGTTGCAAAACCTACTTCAAAGCGCTCTGTGGCAAACATCAGATACATTTTGAGCCTACATTTCGTTGTGCTTTAGAGACTAGTATATGCGTAGTCAGGCGTTTGGTAACTACTTTTTCCACGTCAGCCACAGCTGTCAGTAAGCGCTGTACTACATAGTTAGTCGGAGAAGGCTCTTCTCGCTTAGGGCTAGCTAACGTGCGAAGTTCTTTCTTGTCTTCAACGGTGTGCCTAGCTCTTTTTTGGAGGGAGGCAGATCTAGCCTCGTTCTGGTCGCTCATAGTTTCATTTGAGAGCGTGCCGGAGCGGTCGAATAGGCGGCCATCTCAAAGAGTGCAAGACTCAATTGTAGTACGCGCTCGATTAATTCCGTCGTTTAGTTAGCTGATATGCGATTATTACACACTTTTAGCTCGCTTATCTACGAGTATTGCATACTTGCTATTCGGTATTTCACATGCCGACAAAAATGTCCGACATTTTGATTTTCGGACGCGTCCGCTCTTGAGCGTTAGCACGCGTCACTCCACTCGCATGCTAACGCTCGAGTTTCTGCACGTAGGTATGTTTCGAATTGTTGTATGTAATAGCGGTTTAAGCTTGCACGTAACGGCTTATGGACTGTCGCACATGGTGCCGTTCGAATCGCTAACTGCTACACCAAGCACCATGGAAGTACAAAATTAAAAATTTCTTATCCAAAGACTTCGTCGCGGCCGCGAATGGGTAGTCTGGAATTCGGTGCTGATCAGAAGTGTCGAGGTGTTGTAGGCTATTGTGGTTGCACCAAACACGTCCGTATGCTACAGCGGTCGGGTCGAGACTCACGCGATATTGCCTGAAGATGTTTGCACGCTATCTGGGCCTGCAAAATCCACAAGAAAATGTCTACTGCGCTTTTTCCAGTCTCTCAGTATTGTGCACGTTACGTTATTACGTTACAATGGCGGCATGTGCGGACAAGAAAACCCCCAGCGTTAGCCCCGCAAACAAAATATGGAACGATAATAACAAGAGTCTAATGACTTGGGGTAAAAACAGCAGAATACGCTCGACAGCAAATAGTTATTGCTAAACCCAATTATCTCCTAATACACGCGTGTACGACGAGCACCGCCCCGCCACTGGCCTGTGCGTGTATGTATTTGCTTGGCGTGTGGGGGGAGTAAATCCATCCTACGGCGGGCGGCAGGTTGCAGTTCGCTGGGCTGCACCCACGTTGCAGTACGTGGCGGACAAAGACAGCTCTTCTCTTCGGGGGGTTCTCGCGCGGTTGCCCCACTCGACAGGCGAGGGGTTCGCCTACGAACGCCTATGTACCTATCTAGCAAGGTAGCCAGCCTGCCAGCGAGCCAGCTGCCATTGGGTTTGCATACGGGTTTGATGAAGCCGACGGCTGTCATGGTTCTCACTGTCACAATCTCGATCTCAGTTTTTTGCCAAAGCACAAGCTGGTCAACCGGCCGACCTGCGTTGCGCTCACTGCAGCCCACATTCTAGTTGAATGCGTTTTCGGTGTGTGTTTATGTTACACAAGTAATATATAATTAATAATAATAATAATAATAATAATAATAATAATAATAATAATAATAATAATAATAATAATAATAATAATAATTAATATTATATTCAATATATAATTCGTATAATTTAAGATAAGCCCAGGCGCAAGGTACTGCATACAGTACGCTGGAAGCGTCACGTCGTCGTCCATCGTCGCAGTAAACAGATTGACAGTCGTTGTGTGTGTGGGCTATACATATTTTGGCTAAATCCATATACTTTGCCACCGTCACCTGAAGGAACACAGATTTGACCGAGCTTACCGTACGCGATTACCAAAAGCGTAAGCCACGTTGTTAGAATCGCTTAAAGGTGAACACGATGAACTCCATTAGCGGCTAAACTGCTAGACGCATGTTATGCGCTTATCGTGTCAGTCGCCCGTACGTAATAGGCTTGCTTTGAGCCTGAGCTTACGAGGCCCTATTTTTGTAGATCCCGTCTTCAACCGCACACTTTGAGCCGCCTAATAACCTGCATGCGCTTTAACTTTAGCGCCGCCACTCTTGCAAAGTAAAACACTCGTTGCTTGTAAATTATGGCAGATTCTAAACGTATTAGAGACTTTTATTAAATACCTTAAGAGTCATCGTGTTTTTTCCTATTCTGAGAAGTACATGCTGTGCTCAATCTTCACTTGTTCGTTCAGCTTTTGCGCATTTAGAAGACAAATATCACATGAACTGCAACTGATACTTTCATATACGGCAGCTGGATGCCACTAAAATGCCTAATAAATTGCTATCGTTAGGTGTAATGTTGTCGTTGAAATGTACGTCTACATAAAAGTGTAGTTATGCCGTTTGAGTAGCGTTTATTTTGAAATTTGTGGGAAACCTGACTACCTGCGTTTGTAACAAATATGCACGACGTATGCCTAATGCATTTATTTCAATTTCATAGGGTTTCAGCTCCTAGGGATCAACTACAAAGTACGTCGATTCTTTATGGTTCTATATATATATATATATATATATATATATATATATATATATATATATATATATATATATATATGTGTGTACGCATGTTTTTGTTACTATTTTATTTTAGGATTACAGGAATATGTGATTAACTAGATGTTATAGATACCAACGTCAAAAAGTTTGTCAAACAATGCTACCAATGTCGTATGCAGAGGTAACGCTTACATTGAAGATCTAAGAGCGTTTACCATATTGCGCGTTAATTTGTCTATCTCACACGTAGCGTGAAATTTGTCAGTACAGGCCACTTTAAGTTTGCGTAAGAGCCACACGATTGTTTTCGTGTGTGTAGAGAAGTAACTGGAGAATGCAGTTTGCACACACGGACATCACGGCAGGGACACGTTAATATGCTACGGATATCATCCTGGGTAACAATTAAACAAGAGTGGGATTTCAGTCGAATCCAAAACTCGCCCTATATTTTCATTATACAGGAGTCTACAATCCAACGACAGCCAAACCGGGGCGGCAAGCAGAGAAGATTGTAAATTTATATAGGATTTAGTTACATCAATTGCAAAATAATACGTTTTCTAGCAGGGAAGTTGTTTTCTATAAAACAGTGCTGGATGTATGGTACCAGGTGTATATGTATATATATATATATATATATATATATATAGTTAAGGAAAAGTACTATACAGCCAATGGAACGGTCTAGGAGGCTAATGCAACGGCAGCTGTCCGGATAATGGCCCATCAAAGGTAATGAGTCGGAACAAAGAGTCGTTTCGTTGGCGGCTCAAAGGCAAATCAATTGTCTCCCGCAACGAGATGCCCTTGTAATCGGGTCGACAGACATCTTCAGCGATTCTGCGCTCTAGTGGGGTAAATACCATAAGGTAGATCGTGCTTCAACCCGTTGCTAACAGCCGATAGTATAAGACATGCCGTGCGCTAACCCGATGTTATACGATTTAGTTTTCGGCAACGGCCTATAACTGATTCCATTAGAGTAGACTGCCATTAAAACAAGAGTCAATGCATTTTCGATCAGTGCTTTACTACATAAGGCGCTATAGCGCAGATTTGTCGCTCCCACGGCTTCGATGTAATGCCAAAGTAATACCGAGCCTGGGGGGTGGGGAGGAATCCGGGTTTAGTGGGTTTGCGAGTCTCACACTAGTCACGCAGGCTGCTAGTGGCGCATGTGCATCATGCATTCCCAAAACCTCCCAGAACAAAAAAAAACGCAGATTTGTCGACCAGCTTTTTAAAGCACATTGACTAATAATATTAATAATAATGGAGGACAGTGCCGAGCAACTATAAACGCGGCAACCGTTTTCGCTTGCTTTTATTGGATTTTCCAGGAATTTTCGTGTATATTATGTATGTTAATTTGCGGTGAAAAGTGCATCTATGCTCGCAGCTAGAAAAATGATGTCGTGTAGCTAAATTACGAATTATATGCTTTACCAGAAGACGAGTGAGCAATGGCTAATAAGCGTTATTATAAAAAAAAACGTCTGGTATTTTTTTTTCTTTTTGCGGCCACGGGAAAAATGGCGACGACTCATGCAGTACCGCAAAGACTAAAAAGGCTACAATAGGGACAGATATGACGTTGCATGCAGTACGCATCAATCAAATACAACAGTGTGACCGTCATCGAGAATGCGCAGGCGACTTACACATTATATATGCGGTTGTTTTTGCTTAATAAGATTAGTGAGGTACACTGATATACTACAAATATTTGACTGTCGTTGAGACGTTGTAGAGATAGATCCATGTGTTCAGTCGAGTGTAGGTGACGCTTCATGTCGCATTGTTCACATTAGTTAAAAACGCAGACGTTTTTTATAGCATTCACTTATGTCATGCAAAAGAGTATGCACCTCAATCAATCTGTTTTAATGACGGGTTCTTCTGTATAGTTTCCCATTATAATCTTAATATTCCTGTGCCTTCTAAGAGTGTCGTTTGTCTTGTAAATATATATATAATTGTTTTACTAAATAAAATTATATAAACTTTAATAAAATTATATATAATTGTTTTACTCTTAGCACCAGCGTTATGCATACTCAACAAATATGAAGGGTAAGCTCAGGTAAATTTAGTGAAATGTTAAATGTTTTCCTAAGTTTCCTAGCTTTAGCTTTACGTTTCTCATAATTCTTTACGTACTCTGCTGCACGTCGTTATCGCACAGTTTTGTCATTGTATAGCTTGCGTGTTTCCGTGCTCACTTGTTTTCCTGTTGAGCACTTTTGAAAAGCCAGCATGCCATGAAAACATACTCTATGACGCAAATGCAACGGTTACACGAGAAGTAGTCTCCCTCGCATTTTGCCTAGCTCTGACTAGTCGAAATGTCAGCTCTGCAAGTGGAGTTCATATTTCCTCATTTTTTAAACATTTGCATAGTTTTTGCTTCCTAAAGGCAGGGCGAGAGTTTGTTACAATTGGCGCCCAGTTAAGTCTAGAGTCCTGTCCTTCAAACACTGTACGACCGCGTACAATAGCTACACTATATCACGACTTCTATCTGGCCCTAAGTGTTTTTACCGCTTTACATCGTAACAAAAGCTAATCAGACATGTTACCCACAGGAAGTCTTCTAATTGACAACTTATAGGCAACTGTGGCTGCGTCGTGGTTGTTATATGTGCAAACCTGCTTAGAAGGTGAGGATTTACATGTGCTTGAGAGACGGAGTTTGTCTGTATCTGGACATCTTGTATCACTTGCAAGACTGCAAGTGTCGCAAGGCTTTGTACGTATTGCCCCGGACTGCAATGCACTAACTCAGGCTCTGTGAAAGCTGTATGTACACATGAAAAATTACAAAAGAAGTGAGACCACCGACTTGAAATTCTCGCAAACACGCATCCGGTATTCGATCTTTATCTGCCAGAAGCAACCATCTTAAGTCCCATCCCTGAATAGGGATACCAGTAAAATAAAAAAAGATCTGACCACCTCTAGCGGATTATTATTTAGGCATATATTACTATCTCCAATACCTCTACGGGAATGTGAAGTCTTACAGACATCTGGTTGTGTTTGATACACAGGACGGCATAGACTAAACGACAAGAATGTCGCAAATATGCTATGCAGGTATCAAGTCATGAACTCTATGGGTTATGTCTTCGCAAACGTATCTTACGAGACCTGAAACTAGACCTGTCGTATCATCGCCAAAAACAGTTGCTCTTTCTCTAATTTTAAGCAACAGCTGAAGCTCTCTCATTTTTACGCAACAGCTTAAAGTTTGTGCCCCTTAAGGCACGAACTAAAGAATTTCGCCGTTCTATAATTTAGACTGAAGAGACGCAATTACTTTAGAAATATGTTATGGCTTATCGAATTTGGCGCGTTGTAGGGCCGCGTTATCAACACTCCAAAAACGACATCATACGCACCGCGGCGGATGATGTCAACCACATCGCAAAGTGCAAGTTTCGCAAAATGTTTTGGGCGGAATTCCTATTCCGTCCCCACAGAAGTCCTCGGGGTGTTCAGATACCGACCTCTATAAAGCTCGCATGACTTTGAGAAGAAACGAATCACTGTGATTGACAATTGGTAATTATTTGAGTCCCTCCGTGAACCTTTGCCACCACCGAAACCACGCTGCAAGGAGCCAGAAAACCTAACATGCACTGTATTAGTATAAACCGCAGGTACGAATAGGTCTAGATCCTAAATCGAGATTTATACACGTAAAATCTACATGAAGTATTGTTTTTTTCTTTACTTATCCATCAGTAAAGAAGGGCATACTTATTCGATTGAATTGGGAAAGAGTCGCGAAACGACACGGCTACTTCAGCAGCTATTCTGATAGCTCGGAACAAACTAATAGGTGTCTAGCCTCTGTCTAAGCCATAATTCAGACACGAAGCACATAGCATTATATATTTCCTAGTTGTTTTTAGGTTACTAACCAATGAAGAAGCACCATTTTATCACGCCCCCGAATATAACGCGGAGGAGTGGATATCGAGACAAGACAAGATCGACAGCTGGCCAGCTAGTGATCGTCCTTTCTATCGCAGTTAACACGCATTCTCCGAGAGGAGATTCTCCTGTGCCCGCGCTGTCCATAATCATAATTATTTGTTGGCGTGCGGTTTCGGTCCTTTCTCGGGAGTGATTCCTCTTCGTTTCCCTACTCTTATTGGTTTTGCCGCTACGAGTGCCGTTTTTCTGCTTCTTTATCCCCTTCCCCTATGTCATCACGAACATTCTGACTAATGGTGGTCCATCCACATGTGGTGTTGTGAAGTGCGACATTTAAAACAAGGTGTTGGAGAAACATCATCACCTGACGACGAGAAGTGTTTCCCAAGTTTAGCTGCAAGTCCTCCTTGAAACAGCTGTACTTAACATTGAGACGTATAAACGCCACGCCACGACGTATTGTGTCTGCTATTACTTCGCCTACTGTCTGCTATTACTGGCTACTAGTCTCGAAGGCGACGGTTTCGATGTAATGCCAAAGTAATACCGAGCCTGGGGGGGTGGGGAGGAATCCGGGTTTAGTGGGTTTGCGAGTCTCACACTAGTCACGCAGGCTGCTAGTGGCGCATGTGCATCATGCATTACCGATACCTCCCAGAAAAAAAAAAAAAAAAAAAAAAATCTCGAAGGCGAGTGTAACTTAGCTATTGCGATGACGGCATCTACTACAAATCTCCGACGTCATTCTCGACGTTGGCTACCGTTACCGGATGAGTCTAGGGTTCGCGAGACTACGCGCCCCTACCGTCTTTCGTGCAGCAACTTGTCGGCGTTTTGCAGCATTCGTATCACAGTTGCTTTGCTTTCGATTGTTGGGCTCGACATGCCCACCGAGACGCAGAGTAATTTTTGGAAAATGATAGACTCGTTTTTGTTTTTCAAATTCACCGCACGTGAGTGTAATGGCACGATTCTTCTCGTCTAGACGACCGCAATACAGCTCTACAGGATTTTCGAGTACAGGTCGTAATGCTACGTTGTTTGAAGTTCTATTACAATTACACAACATAGATTAACACATATTTATTTATATAATTACACAACATGTCGTTGGCACCGTTATAATAGTCAAAGGAAGGCAAATGAGTCTCTAGTGCATTGATTACCAAATTTCCGTTGATAGGTTTAAAAACGCCATTGCATTAGCAGCGAAAGACGACGAACGCAAACTGCCTTGAATAGCAAGTCATTTTTTTGTGGCGTTTGTAGAATCCACTATAATGATGACGGCATAACTAATCATGAAAGCAATAAAATATAGTTCAATGTTGTTAAACAACTCATACCTTTTAGGTGAAACATGATAACGGGATTCCATTGAAGTCTATCCGTGTTCTGCTAGGTACAGTTCGTGCCTTGCGGCTTGGGAATCTTCGACTACAGAATTGCCCTAAGCATTTATATAGAGCAATGACATGATTTCGTAGGGTCTGCGAGTCGAGTATATATATATATATATATATATATATATATAATCGCCACCAGGACAGGGTGGATTGTTGAACATGCTGAGATCGCAAAAAAACGCATATACTCTGACTTGGAGAGAAGATACCACCTCGCACCCGTTGCCGTAGAAACGATGGGCCCAATCAGCAAGAGCACAAGTATCTTTTTCAAAGACCTAGGTATCAAAATTAGTGCTAACACAGGTGACCTGCGCGAGGGCGAGTTTCTCTGTCAGCAACTCTCGCTTGCAGTGTGTAGGGGAAGCGCCACCGCCATCATCGGCTCTATGGATTGAGGAGTAAGGTGAGCCTAAGCGGCTACACGTTTGGGTCCCACAATTTTAGGGAAAAACTGAAAAATAATAATAATAATAATAATAATAATAATAATGTAGAACGGTCCGATGTCGTTTTAGGTTTGCGTCACGACTGGGGGAGTCTTTCGTACTGGGCTCTGATTGACATAGCTAACTAGCCAGTTAGCTATACGTTAAGCTAAAGCTGAAACGGGGACAGACGAAACACAAACGCGAATACAGGCAGCGGGTGGCCGGCCGGGCGGGAAGAAGAAACAGGGCAAACCAGGACCACCGTCGTCGCCGCGACTTGTTCCGTTCAGTGCTACCGTCCTGGTTCACGTTCATGTCTCAGCATGCGCCCACATGCGTCCCCCCCCCCCCTTGGTGAAGGGTTGTCGTGTCGAGGCACGCATAGAGAGATCTCTTGCGTCGTTTGATTTTCGTCGAAGGCGAAACTGAGTGTGGACCTCCGCAAAGGAGGATTCTGCGCCGCTAAACGACGCACACGGCTCCATTACGGCGACGACAACGACGACGACAACAACAACGAGGACTTCCGTTTGCTCTCTCGACTCGATGGCCGTCTTTCCACCGCGCTCCCAGGAGGACCGAGCTTGTTTCCCTACCGAGAAACGGCTCGATCTGTCTCAGCCTGTGTGACCGTTCGTTCGTCTGTGCGTTTGTTTCTCTGTTCCCGATTCGAGGTTCGCAGTTTTTAGAGACATTGGCGCATCTCCGGAGTCTCCGGAGTTTGTCCAAGTCGAGTTTCCGAAGAAGAAGAAAAAGAAAAACAGAAAGAAGAAGACGAACTCGTGAAGAGAACGAAGAGACAAGAAAAAAGAAACGACGCAACCCACTTGCTTCTTTTTCTTCGTCTGCTTTGCTGTCGTTTTGCCGGCTGTAGCTATAGTGATCAGTCTGTCTGTCTCTCCCTCGTGTTATCCCCTTTTCCTCTTCCTCTTGTTATCCCCTTTTTCCTCTCCCTCTTTCCCTCTCTTTATAAATATATTTCTCTTGCCCTATCTAAGTGGCAGACAATCTGATGAAGACGACATCGATAAGCAGTAGCCGTAAAAACGTACTCCAGTACTACTACTATTCCCGCTACTACGGCAGCCACTTTTACTGGGAGACTTTCGTTCTCTGATGTGTGTTCGTATATGGGCTAGCGGCTAACGGATTTGAGCTTGATGATACGCATGGTAGTAGTGGTGTTTTGTTGTGAGCGCCTAAAATACAGCAGCGGAACACGTACGTACCTGCAACAGATTCGAACGCGACAAGAAGCAGCGCCCATGTGAAAATGCCAGGCGCCAGTACAGCCTAACGCTCGACAGCAAATACAATTAAGTCGATTCGTCTAAACATAATGTCGGTCAGACTTATGTCAGATGAAGACTGCAATTCGCATTTTGCTTGTATTGCATTGTAATTTAAGCCAATTATTGAATCTTTGCGTCCTATTGTAAAAAAAGTAACTATCATATACGCGATCTGCTCTCTTCCTAAGCAGAACAAAGTAGGAATCTCATAGCTAAGACGGACCGCTACTAAGACGCAAAACGCGTAGAGATTGTAAAAGTGCCCGAAAAAGAAAGGGACAACTCTGTATGGGCATGCAGACGAACTCTTTGTGCAGTTTGCGGTTGACATAACTCTGATAGCCCATATCTCCGCAAAACCCTACTATGGGCCATCAGGAGAGGTGGAGGGTTCCACTCAGATTACTTGGCTGGAGTCACTCTCGGGTTCCCCCACCGTCCGAAGCGCTTACTCTCAACATCTAAGAATTAGTGTCATTTAAAGTCACCTCCTAAGCCTTCCCAGAGCTAATTTTGTCCTGAGTGCCGCCTTAGTCATAGCTGCTCTTAGCTTCTGCCCAGAAGTCTGTAGCCTACGAACGTAAGGGTTTCTTTTGGACGTTTGGGGTATTTGCTCCTTTGCCATTTGCCTCATGAGTTTTGTCTCTCAATTTCTCCCGGATTTTTTTAATGCTATGGCTCTAGCCCCTTCTAGTACCTGACACTTTAGAGATTGTAAGTCAACTCACTTTTCGCTCCTTCAGGGCAGTGACGCACAGATTGCGGAAGGAGCTTTCCCAATTCGGAAGAGGAAAATCTGAAAGTCTCCATGTGAGGACCGGTCTGATCTATTTACTTCATGTCTGAGATGATGCACGATGCTCCAGAATGAATAGAGTCTCATTTGACTCTGTTGCGCTTATATATATATATATATATATATATAAGGGTGGCCAACTGGAAAAGTCAGAATGACGAAAAGCAAGCAATCTTGGAAGATAAAAAAAGAACAGATGAACGAAAGCGACGAATCAAAGGAGAACAAACAAACCCGCAGGAATACGTAAAGCCCACTCTGCAGAAAAAGACGGACATGGGATTACAGACTGGCAAGGAGATTAAAGACGGCCTCAGCTACTCCGAAAACACTAGGCGAAACATGACAATGGTTGAAACTCCAGAAGACCTGCAACGGAAGAGGAGGGAGATGAAAAAGCTAAAGAACAGCAACGGACGGGCAAGTCGGCTACAAAAGCACGAGCTGAAGGTGGGACTCAACTGGAGGCAACCACGGATCCGGACATAGACTATGAAGAACCTCATAATAAGTCGCCAGGCAGCTCAAAACACTGAAGAAAAAACGCATTTCTACCCCTGGGAGACATTACGGTGGCTAAAACCAGGTTTGAATGTAGAGCTCTGCTGCTGCAGGCCGGCGTCGAGGACAAGTTGGCAGCATAACAGCCGACAGGGATTCAAGGGCTATGCTCATTAGCAAAGGTTCAAAGAAGAACTTAAACATACTCAAGAAGATGGGTAACCAGATCCCACTTGTCGGCTCCGTGTCGTCTTCACGAATGGTGGGGTGGCAGTTTGCGCAGCAGAGAGCAAATCGAACTAGTTGACGCGGCTCAAAAGATGCAGATGAACCCACTGCTGCCGCAACCAAGACTACTTGCGTTCGATGTTGAAAATATGCCAATTGACAAAGGAGTCATTTGGCAGGTAACAACAGCGCTGTAGGACTATACATATCCCCTGACTGGGAAGGACCGTCAATCAGGGGAGCGACGGTATGAGTGCTACTCTTTCAATAGGATTAAGGCAAAAATAGACCGGTCCGTGGACGGCATGATTATAGACATTGCCCCCTATATCAAACAAAAGGACGCCGGAGTAAAGATCCGACCGGCTAACAAAAATAAAAATAGAGACTTAATCCTCAAATTTACGGAAAAAGGCAAATCGGAGGCGGCATATTCTTCGCAAACGCCCTTGAAGAGGAAACCGGAATGGAAGTCGATATTAGGGAAGCGACGGGTCTCACTCAAATCGTTGTGCTGAGAGACGTTAACATCTTCATCACTCTAGACGAGACAACGAAGGCCTTGCGTAATTCGTTGGACCTGCATGAAACCACGAAGGTACCAGTGGAGACTCCAAAGAGTACCAAGAAAAAAACTTGGCAATGTTTACTACCTTACGCAGTCGCGAAGCTATAAGGCCAATTAAATAAGCAAGAGTTTTAGTGTAGAACAATTTAATATAGCCTGCTGGACATTTCGGTTTAACAGGAGCACGCGTTATGGCTTAACCATATTTGTGGTCGAGTCAACAAGGCCGACATGAAACGTTAGATAATTAGATTTCAAAAAAGCAGTTCAGTAGCATAGCAATTTTGTAAACTTTGCACTGTTCTAGCCCGGCATAATAAACCAAAGCTTTAATCTAAATACGTGACTGTATGGTAACCGGACAATGCAGGCTTTAAGCGTCCAGCAGGTTACCTGTGATGCTCTTAATCAATGAATGTAATGACAGGAAAGGACTAGCAGTTCACTGGGCTATCAAAGGCCTGTAGCCAATAAGGCTTTTATGTTTTTCTAATACCACATTATATAACTGCAATCAAATTGTATTTGTCTAGTTAAATAAATTGCTATATATATATATATATATATATATATATATATATATATATATATTATATATATATATATATAGGGTCTACAAAGTCTTTTCGGATTGGCGCTTGCGCGGCTTTCACAGCGCTCGCCCCGGTGCCTAGGCATAGATCATTGGCTCACTCTTTGTTGTTATCATGTGAAAAAGAGTGGGGAATCTGCTGGGGTCAACCATTTAGACGTTTGTTCATAAAAGTGCTGCAAAATAGACGTTGAAAAATGCCAAATTCAGGCGATTCTACTTCATGGGTTTAAAAATGGACTGAGTGCAACGCATGCTCACAAAAAGTTGTTAAAATCGTTTGGAGATGCCTGTTGTACAGACAGAATGTGCCAACAGTGGTTTGAGAAGTTCCGAAGGGGAAAAAAGGTTCTATTGTGTATTTGGTGGAATGTGGGTGGAATAGTGTACTATGAACTTTTAACGCGTAACCAGACAATAAATACGGCCGTGCACTGTCAACAACTCGAAAAGGTCCACGAAAAATTAAAGCAGTCGTACCCTGCACTAATTTCAAGGAAGGGTGTCCTGTTCCTGACCAAGACAACGCAAGGCCCCACGTGAGTAGGGAGACCCTTTCGAAAATTTCCCAACTAGAATGGGAACTTTTGGAACATCCACCGTATTCCTCCGACTTAGCACCATCTGATTACCACCTATTCAGATTGATGCAAGAAAATGTAAGTGGTAAAAAATTCACTTCTATTGAACACGTGCGTTTTGGACTAGAAGAATATTTTGATTTTTTTTGGAAATTTGGAAGATTATTTAGGAATCTAAAACCTTGTAAATCGTTAGGCAGAGGTGGTACCTTCCGGCGGAGAATATATAAATCAATAAATAAGACCTCCCGTGTCTCCTATTTATGTGTTTTCTTTATAGCGCCAAAACCGAAAATACTTTTTTGTAGCCCAATTTTTCATAATAGATTTAGGGAATTGTAGAGCTTGTTAAAGCAAATATTTTTTCCAATGGAACATGGTCTCTGAGAAATCTTGTTTCGGAGTGAGAGTGAAATTACGACAATTTGTGACACTAGTGTTTTTGCCCGGCATAAAATGTGCTGTTGCAAGACAACCAGTGTATATATATATATTGTTTTTTTAATAGAAAATCAATTTAACAAATATAGATAAATGCAAATTCAGCAACGTAAAACTTAACGTCAAGCTGGCCTCGCAATAAGACTAAGGATTAGAACCTATGATTTAGATCATCAGAGGCAAACAAATTCGATAAATGCTATTTCAGCGAAATATAACTGGGCGGTATGGGGTAGTGTCCCAACACTGCAGCGACGTTAAAAGTTATTTCTTGACGACGTCTCTTTAAGCGGCATCGTAGTAAAACACTATCCTTTCTGAATCTGTTGTGATGTTGAACGTGGCAAAATGCTGATGCTGTACGGGTCTTTCTCTGTTTCTGCCGCGAACAGCAGAATTCGCAAACGCTGCCGTAGCTAGCGCAATGTAAATGATAATACAAGCCTTATCACGCAAATATTCCAGCTAGAGCTGCATATTATTAAAAATGCCAGTTCCTGTTTAGCGTCTTTTGCAACATGTATGTATACATTTTCTCTTACTTGAGACGCAGCACTGCCATCGGAAAATAAGCATTCTAAACAAAAGCGCTAGTTCTTCTCCTAATGAATTCGCGTGCATTGATCACATACACTTCTAAACAAATATTGCTATCTATAGAGGAGTGGTTTTGTCTTACCAAAAAAAACGAATTACAGTTGTATTTTTTGGAACACTTCAGCGACTGCCTGGCAGCGGTCTCTCGGCGCGACAAGACCTTCAACCCTGGTGGCAGTGTGCACCTTGTCATATGTCTTGACATGTTGTCCGCTTGAACGGAGAGCCGTCTTGGAGGTAAGTTTGACAGATGAAAAGTCATCAGACAAATTCGTAGCCAAAATAATAATAATAATAATAATAATCAATCAACGACAGCACATTATGCCAAATAATTAGGAAGAACATTACAGAATCCCGATGGAGAACGCTGGACAATCTTCCTAATGGACAGCACCACAGCCTCACACAGTCGCGCAAGGACCACCTTTCCGACCGTCAGATTGCCGCAAGGGCAGAACGCAAGTTAGCTGAGGGAGATATACGCTCCGCCGCACGCACTCTATATTCTACAGAATTCTTCGCATTGCCCGACGATCACACGACTCAGGAACTTAGAAGCAAGCATCCCTCTCCCCCGGCTCACGTTAGAGACCGCTTGATCAACTTCGAGCAACCTCCCTCGGAAGAACCTTTCATCGTCCCGGCACAGTTCGTAGTTAATGCAGTTCGCTCATTCTCACTGGCCTCTGGCCCTGGACTCGATAGATTACGTCCTCGACATCTGAGAGATATACTAGACAGCACGATACCCTCTTCCGAAAAACTGCTAGCGGAACTGCGCTCTTTGACTAACTTGACCCTAAGTGGCAGGCTGCCAAGTTTTTGCCACCCAATCTTCTATGGGGCAGATCTGACAGCCCTGAAGAAAAAAGACGGTTCCATTAGACCAATAGCGTGCGGCCTCACCTTACGTAGGCTGGTTGCCAAAGTAGCAATTTTTATTAATAGGACGGCAATTGTGAAGGCGGTGACACCTCACCAGGTTGGCGTATCGGTAAAAGGCGGAGCCGAAGCTGCAGCACACGCAACTCGGGCTTTCACGGAGGCAGAGGGGCCCCCACGGGTCCTGGTAAAACTAGATTTTCAAAACGCCTTCAACACGATTCGACGCGATGTCATTCTTAGTGAAGTTAAAGCAAAAGTTCCACAAATGTTCCGCTTAGCGTGGCAGAGCTACGGCACGCCATCACTGCTGTCCTGGGGAGAGAGTGAGCCTCTTCTCTCAGCCAACGGAGTACAGCAGGGAGACCCGATTGGACCCGCCTTATTTAGTTTAGGAATCTCAGGACTACTGTCCCGTATGAGAAGCCCACTAAATGTGTGGTATCTGGACGATGGTATACTAGGCGGCCCGGCAAACGTAGTGGCCTCCGACATACGCGAAGTGCTACAGTTTGCAGAAGAGGGAGGCTTAACTCTCAACGCCTCTAAATGCGAGCTCATAGCTGTAGGTGGAACCTCCCACGAACAGGAAGAGGCATGCAAAATCGTCGCAGACGCCCTGCCCGGTACAAAGAGAATCGAGCTGCCTCACTTGGAAGTCTTAGGAGCGCCCGTTGGCTCTCGGAAGATCTCTAGAACAATCCAGGATAAGAAAGACGCCCTTCGGTCTATAAAAACTCGGCTATTGGCGATGCACTCACAGGCTACATTATGCCTATAGAGATACAGCTTAGGGTCACCTAGGTTGAACTATATTCTACGCACTTCGCCCACAGGCCAAAACTGTGATAATTTGCAAGCATTTGACGAGGTGGCAAGGGAGACACTGAGCGAAGTTCTAAACGTGGCCCTTACTGACAGATCCTGGAAAAGGGCCACACTTCCACTCAGCGAAGGAGGGTTGGGACTAAGGTCTGTAGCAGACCTTGCTCCATTGTGCTACGCTGCTTCTCTCATAGAGTTCTCAGGGCTCGCAGAGACGCTGTTAGAACCGCAGGTTTGTTCTGTTCTCCGCGCAACGAGGGACGAAGCTGAGCTGGCAGCAAGACAATCGATAGGCCCTGGTCCCTAGGAACAACACCCTACGCAGCATATACTTGACGGCTACAAGTGTCAAACAACCGCTCGCAAGATCTTAGATGACACCCAATCTGCGACAGAGAGAGCGGTATTTATAGCCGCCCGTGAGACCTTCAGCAGTGGCTTCTTAAGGGCACTTCCTTCACTGCAGCTGGGCACCATGCTGGAAAACACCTCCTTCCGCATGGTGGCCGCCCTAAGAATAGGCGCTCCCATATGTGAGCCATACGAGTGCAGGGCATGTGGAAAAACAGTGGATAAAATCAACGCAGTTTTAAAGAAGGCTCTTCGTAGAGCCGGTATACCAAGCACCCTAGAGCCCAGGTTGGGCTTCGAAGACGACAAAAGACCCGACGGCGTTACCATTCCGCCATGGTCTAAGGGCAAATGTCTAGTATGGGATGCCACGGTATCATGTACAGTGGCTCCGTCATACTTGATGCATAGCGCTACCCGGTCAGGGTGGGTTGCCGAACATGCTGAGATCGCAAAAAAGCGCAAATACTCTGACCTAGAGAAAAGATACCACTTCGTACCCGTCGCCATGGAAACGATGGGTCCAATCAGCAAAAACACAAGTATCTTCCTCAAAGACCTAGGTATCAAAATAAGTGCTAACACGGGTGACCAGCGCGAGGGTGAGTTTCTACGTCAGCAACTCTCGCTCGCGGTGTGCAGGGGAAACGCCGCCGCTGTCATCGGCTCCATGGATTGAGGAGCGGGGGTGAGCCTAGGCGGGTACACGTTTAGATCCCACAATTGTAGGGAAACACCGAAATATTGAATAAATAAATAATAATAATAATAATAATAATAATAATAATAATAATAATAATAATATGCATGTGATACATGCACATATTGATAAAACAAACCCTTGTTAAAAAAAAGATTATTATTAACTGAAAACGATCTCGAACAATTTTAGAGTGTTCGGTGAGAAAACCGATGCAATAGCTGACTATGAGGAACACCAATACGACAACAGTCTTTCATATTTAGACAGGCCCATGCCGTCTCCTTTAGGATAATGTTTGCACAATTTCGTATTACGTTGAATCACAACGTTTTAGATCATATGGGTACTTTTATCTAGGATGAAATAATGATAATACAGTTTTCGTCGCATGCAAGCTCTCTTTCTCACGCTAAAGAAGAGCATCCTACGGCTTATGTTTAAAATTAGCATATTTCGCTAACATTTAAATAAATTGCGCATATATTGTTATAGGTGTGTAAATGTATATAAACACCAATTACAGGTAGTTCAACAAGTTCTTAAAATAAAAACCAAGAATTTTCCAAATCTTGTTTTTAACTTTGTCTTATTTGATATACTCCCCGAGAAGCTCAATACACTTTACCCACCAAGATTTCAGAGCATTTCTACCTCTTGAGTAGAATTCCGCGTCTTTAGACTAAAAATAGTCATTGACAGCAGCCTTAACCTCTTCATTGCTGGAAAAACGCTTTTCACCGAGACTATTCTTCAAATGTTCAAAGAGGAAATAATCAGAGGGTTCAATAAGTTCAAACCTCAGTTGGACCAGTTTTGCCGATGCTTGCCGCGACTTGTATGCAGGAGCATTGTCCTGGTGAAACAGGACAACCTTCTTCTGCAAGGCCAGCCATTTCACGATGAGTTCTTGCTTCAGGCAGTCCAAAAGTCTTGCATAATATTCTCCCGTGATCGTTTTACCGCTCTCAAGGTAGTCGACCAGAATTATTCCACGTTGGTCCCAAAAAACCGTAGCCATCATCTTTCCGGCCGATGCCGTTGTCCGCACCCTCTTCGGAGGTCCTTCACCAGGAGCACACCATTGGCGAGATGCTTCTTGGGTCTCGGGAGTGTAGTGATGGACGCAGCTTTCATCGACGGTTACGAATCTGCGCCAAAAAATCCGACGGATTTTTTGACATCTTGGCCAAAATTCGCTGTGAAGCGGAAACACGCGCGTCTTTTTGGCCTTGGTTGAGCAAATGCAGTACCCCTTTTGCTCTAAGCTTTTTCATCTTCAAGTTCTCGTGCAGGATGAAATGCACACTACCCAAACTGATCCCCAAGGCCTCCGCTATCCCCCTAATGTTCACTCGCTTATCTGCGGCAACGATTTTCCGCACTTTTTCCACGTTTTCCTCATCAGTTGCCGTCCTGAACATAGTTCATCCTCGGTGCTCCTGCGACCTCTTTTTAACTCATTATGCCAGTTGGAAACAGTGGCAAAACATGACGCAGAGTCACCGTACATCTTGTCTTACTCAGTTTTTACTTGGGCCGCATTCCAACGTTTGAAATAAAAATGCTTGATAACCACTCGAAACTATTTTTTCTCCATTATTTAAAATCACGCCGATACGTTGCACGGGAAAAGCGATCAAACGAAATCGCAACGGCCAATCACCATAATATTTAGACTGCTAGCGGTCGAAAAGTTGCCGTTTCCAATAGCAGTAAAAGCGCGCCAAAATTCGATTTCTGAAAAGCTCATTTTAAGAACCTGTTGAACTACCTGTAAGTCAAACGTACATATGTTTAGATGCTGGCACCATTTTACTGAAGCAATATCCAGAAAAAATATAGCTTGGCTTTCCCCGTTTCTTTTATCTTTGCTCTCTTTTACCTCGGCGATATTTGCCCTTGGCCAAGTTATTAATACATCATTGACACCAGCTTTGAAACTCAACCAATTAATTCAATTCAATTTATTTCACACTTTATCGTGTCATTATACCTAGTTATGTCCTATAAGCTGACATTTGGTGAGTATACACATATGTAAATTTAGATTTCTACTTATAAAATTCATATGTTCATATGCCAACATCGTCAGGATGATAAAACGTTCAATTTTGTAAGTTGGGTCAATGACCTAATTTGATTACAATTTCCCACATGATATCTATCACACACGTTTCGACAGTAATTGCAGACACAGGTTTGTTCAGGTTCGTGATAACCTTGCGTCATGCACGTCAAATAGTGGAAGCCGTGCACGGCAAACCTGATGACCAAATGACGATTTGTTCTGTTTGTCCTCTTCCAGCTCGAGTTAGTCATTGCTGGAGTTGTGATGAACTGTCAGTCGATCTCCAGTCGCTTCGATCTCTGTTTTTCGACGAAGGTACAGTAGGCTGGGGTTACTGGGAGATTAAATGTTTCACGTATGTCTTCTACAAACGATGGCGTATCGGTCAACAAGTAGACCAATCGGTTTCTCGATGTCGTGTGCAGCCCGCCAATTAAGTTCAACCAATTAAGTACAATAGAAAAATTCAGCTCGTGCCACCTAATAAGGTGCCCTGTCTTAGCATAAGCGGCGTTGGCGGCGGTTAATCTCCTTGCTGCATTTAACGTCTAGTCGAATATCGTCGTTTGCTCGCCGAGAGACTGCCTCATAGTAACTACTGTGTGATAATGTTTGTACACATCATTACGCCTGGCAGAAAATCATTGACTTGTAGTCGAAAAACAGTCCAATAAGCCTTGGTGTTGGACCTGCTCTGTCTAAACTTCATCGATCGAACTCTTTTCTTGGAAGCACCACTGAGAGGATTGGTCTTTGATTTCACCCATTCGGGCATTGGTTTAAACCCATTCGGCTCCTTTAATTACTCTCTGAAACAATCCAGGGTCTTCAGTAACTATGGCTCTTTTTCCAGCGTTGTTGCCTGTGGCGTCACATAAATTAAAGGGGAAAGGCCACAACAATTAAAGAGCAAAGACGCTTATTTGGGATGCGACGATCACCGACACGCTCGCCCTATTGAACCTGCCACCGGCTCCGCGGCACGCAAGGCTAAACGTCTTAAGACCAACAAATATGCCCAGCTAGCCAACGAGTTCATTTTCGTACCGCTAGTATTTGAGACACTTAGGAGTCCCGGCCCTGAGGCATGGTCGTTTCTTCAGAAGATTGGCAAACGAATCGAACTGGCGACAGGGGAAAAGAGCGCTTGACTTTCTACTTCAGCGGCTATCTCTAGCGGTTGAGCGCGGCAATGCGGCAGCAATATTGGGCACAGTGAGCGGCTGCCTCAAGGATAAGCTGAACTGGTAGGGCTTTTCACAAGGCCTAGTGTAGTTAATTAATCAAATTTCTCCATAACCATGAAATAAAATTATAAGCATAGATAAACATATATATATATAAACAGATCAGCACAAATTACATCTAATAAGTAAAGTTTTCGGGCTGACCCTCAGCCAAGATTTAATGTCCACGGAACTGTTTTTCACATTGCTTCATAGACGGACCCCCATAAAGACAAATGTGCAACGGTGGGGTTCGAACCCGCGCACCTATGTGTCTCCTCCGGTTGCAAGGCGAATACTTAATCCACCACGCCACCGGGCTCGACCCCAAATTACATCTACTTACGAAATATGTAATTTGGGCTGATCGCTGCCTCTTCAGCAGACTACCGTCGGCAGGAACAAGTTGGGGCTTCCCGCTGTTGTCTCTACCACAACTCTCTGCCACAAGCTGTTGGGTCCAAGTAACATTTACCTTGTTGGAATCGACGTTAGATATAAGCTTCTTGTTCGGATCCACGTATATCCTTCCCCCTCTTATAAAATATATGTAGTAAACGGGTGATGCAAATTCATCGCTTCCAACCTGCTTTCAACCGAGCTGTAAGCGCTCTGTTTGCCGCGGTAGAGGTGACGGCAAACTGTAAGCTCCGTTGATCAGCAAGACCCTCCAGAAGCTAACCGATACCCGCTACTCTCGCCAAGTGTGTCAGAAAATTGGCCTAAATTGCCATGACATCGTATTGACACGAGTGTACATCAGCGCCTGGTAGAGTGTGCATGTGCATGAAACCGTGGTTGGGGTATCACTAAGTGCGTTATTAGACAAATGAAGCATCAGCAGCTTCTTGGTGGACAACTTTTCGGCTTATGGTGATAGCTTTCGCGTCCTTTCTTAACATTTCTCCACTTGTGTAAGGAAGTACTTGCCCCGGACCAGCCTGGCGCGGAACGGTCCCATGCACAGAATTGTTGCTGTGGCAGTCTTCGTTGTAGCCCCGACGAGCAGCGGGCGCATAGCACACACTCAACTGCTCTTTGCGGTCATTTCAAGTCATGCACGTTTAGGCCTGGCACACGGCCCTGATAGGAAATCCGCGAAACTTCTAATAGAGCTATATACGACGGATAGTATGTTCCCGTCTGTTGGAGGCTGCAGTAGACTCGACGTAGGTAAGTGGCGTAAACGGTTGACATTAATTAGCAGCATTCATAGTACGTTAAACGAACAGTGTAATCTTCTGTTTGTTGAAAAAACTCCGACCGAATAGTTTAGACTGTGACTTTCTCTCTCTCCTTCACTCTCTGTCTCTGTCGCTCTCCCTCTCCCTCTATATACAGGGTCATTCATATCGTTGTGCACGCATTTCGAGGTTTAATAGAGTTCGGCAAGAAAATAAGTTTTCCCTATGGAGGGAAGACGTGTTAACGTCTTGTTTAGGAGAGAGAGTGAAGTTTATAAAAGTAGTTTTTCTGCCTTTTTTTTCCTACATAGTTGTGCGAAATCTCTGTTTGCGGGAGAACCAGTCAACGCATGGAGGAACCGATTACACCGGCGTGTTCGGAGGAAAATTCTGCACAACGGAAGACTCTTCACTAGCTTGCCTAGCAAAAAGCTAATACCCAGATTAAGGAAAGTCATGAAAAGTCGATATTTTACGTTAACGCATTTTCATGAAAAATCGTAAATTTTTTCCATTGCGACCAAAAATGTACGTCCGAAAGACCACTCTCACGCAATACCAAATTTAATGCCCATCATTTTCGTATCAAGGTGATGGTGCTGCGTTACGTAAATAAATAAAATAAAAAAAACGTAAATAAAAAAAATAAATACAAATGTGCAACGGTGGGGTTCGAACCCGCGCACCTATGTGTCTCCTCCGGTTGCAAGGCGGATACTTAATCCACCACGCCACCGGGCTCGACCCCAAATTACATCTACTTGTCAAGTGACTAAGCTTTTTCGATAGCCATATCGAAAGCGAAGGCATGCATATTTCCATAGGGCGTATGAGAAAGTTAGGTACATATTTTGAGGTTTGGTAGAACTCAACAAGAGAATAAATGTTCCTAGTGGAAGGAGGGGGCGGAAACGTCTTGGCAAATTTTTACGGTTCTGAACGTAAAACTTGCACGTAAAACATAACAACTATGACTGTCGAAAAAGCTTAGTGACTTGACAACTACGTAACGCAGCACCATCACCTTGATACGAAAATGATAGGCATTAAATTTGCTATTGCGTGAGAGTGGTCTTTCGGACGTACATTATTGGTCGCAATGGAAAAGTTTTACGATTTTTCATGAAAAGGCGTTAACGTAAATTATCGACTTTTCATGACTTTCCTTAATCTGGGTATTAGCTTTTTGCTACGCAAGCTAGTGAAGTGTCTTCCGTTGTGCAGAATTTTCCTCCGAACACGCCGGCGTAATCGGTTTCTTCATGCGTTGACTGGTTCTCCCGAAAACAGAGATTTCGCACAACTATGTAGGAAAAAAAGGGCAGAAAAACTACTTTTATAAACCTCACTCTCTCTCCTAAACAAGACGTTTCCACGTCTTCCCTCCATAGGGAAAACTTATTTTCTTGCCGAGCTCTATCAAACCTCGAAATGCGTGCACAACGATATTAATGACCCTGTATGTATGTATATATATATATATATATATATATATATATATATATATATATATGTATTTATATATATATATATATATATTCAGTTTCAAGTTTTTTTAAGTTTCAAACGTGGTTTATTCAACGGAGCTGCATTTTGCAATGCTTAAGTTCTCGGTAAATAAAAATGGTAACAAAATAAATCAATCACCGAGACAAAAGTCACACTCAACAATATTTCAAAGAATGCTTTGAATAAGCACAATTACACAATACATAGTCACAATAAGCATCATCACCAGGATGTCTATACAGCGTTTGTTACAATGTACAGCATTAGGTGAGGCAACACGCGCTCACATATACGCGCAAGTGAATTGATACACTCATACAGCATCTATATAATACACCACGACATCAGGTAAAAACACACTGAAAACTTAAAAACAAATTTAATTTGGGAAGATGATCCCTTATAAAAAGCACTTATAACCCCGATTTAGGATATAACTAGATCATCAGCCCGATTCAGACTGTGAAATTAAAAGCCATTTTTTTACTTCGCGAGCAAAGAGGTGCTTCGATGTGAGGCATCTAATATTTTTAGGAATTCTAGTCCAATTTTCGGGCAGGCGGCATGCAAGTGAGTGTTGACTAGTCTTCAAGGACACTTAGGGCACTGCAAAAGTTGTTGCACGCCTAGCTGATGTCCGATTTGAGGTAGGAATTAGTGGAAACGCAATCTCCGCTGGTACAATACCTCGCGAAATTTGATATGCTAGCATAGAAGCCCGCAGCGTGTAAATGTTTTCCACCTTGAGTAGGCTATATAGAGTAAATAAATCATGGACTGAATCTCTCCGTCTCCTAGAAAAAATTGCTCTAAGTGCATCATTCTGAATTACTCTGACTCTCCGGAGAATTCCGTCATATCCACTACCCCAGAGAAGGATACCATAGCATAGTACCGGTAAGATCACGGACTTGTACACCAGAAGCAAGCCCTCTGTGGGGACCCCGATCAATTTCATTCTGCGCAGCGCCGATATAACAGCATAGCACTCGGGTGCAATATATTCTATGTGGGGATGCCACTTGAGATTTTCCTGGAGAACGAGCCCCAGGCACTTGGCTGTCTGCGAGAGCTTAATGTTTCGTAGCTCGAGTAGTTGGTTGTTAGGCAATGCCTGATGCCTCGGTGATGAGCGAAAAACTACAAAATGTGTTTTATCGGCATTGACAACTAAACCAAAAGTACTGAAAATGCTGATTGTATTGTCAACATTTTGGAGAGACTGGTGCAAATCTGCATCAAAATTACGATTATTAACTCCGTAGATTAGCGTCGTGTCATCAGCAAAAGCTATAGTAGAACCATGATTTAGCCCCTGAATTCTTAATAGGATAAAATTCAGAAGGATAAGAAACATAAAAGGCCCGAGAACCGAACCTTGAGGGGTACCTATATCAACCTGTTTCCACGAGGATTCTATTTGCCCAGCTCGAACCACTTGCCTTCGTCCTGAGAGATATGACCTAAACCAAGCAACAGCCGGCACGAAGCAGCCGAGCTGAGCGAGCATCTGGAACAGTAAGGAATGATCAAGACAATTAAAAGCAGCCGACACGTCAAGAAAGACCGCAAGACAAAACTTGTTTGTCTCCACCGAATCAGACACCCGCTGCCATAAGTGGGCCAGCGCTAGGTCAGTCGACCTACCCCTGCAAAAGCCGAACTGGTTGGGTGATAGGAAATTAATCGACTCTAAATGTAGATTTAGCCTGAACAACACCAACTTCTCAATGACCTTTGAGATATAATCAACAACAGATATCGGTCTGTAATTTGCTGCGCGATTTCGTTCACCCTTTTTCTTGAATAGAGGAAATACCGCCGTATCCTTCAACCGTGCTGGGAAGTTTCCGGTCTCAAACGAGCGATTTATAATAGAAGTCAGAGGCCCTGCAATCGAAAAAGCTGATAGCTTCAACAATTTTGCAGGCACACCCGTGACACCTTGGCTCCAGTTTGCCTTGAGACTGGAGAGGACACCAAGAACCTCGGAAATAGAGACGGGAGAGAGTGAAAATACATTATTGTTTCGTTTCCAGACTTCATCAAGTAAGGTTTGCAGATTCATGTTTTTCTTGAGGTGAGCGACCGTATTCTTACCTAACGTGGCAAAGTGACGGTTAAGCTCATCTGCTATTTCTACTGGATCTTCCAAAGTTTTATCATCGCCAACTATTAACGCGGACGGTAGGTCCACTGCGTCACGTCGCCTGCCACAGAGGCCGTTGATGAATTTCCAGAGTTTAGCGGAATCGTCACGCAAGAATTCAAAACGATTCCGATAGAATGCTGTCCTCGCAGCGCGGATAGCATTGAGGTAGCGGCGACGGCTGTTTAAATAGGCGGTCTTCGTGTCTACCGAATTTCTGCGGTACAACTTATTAACCTTGCGACGCAGCCGCCGTAAACCTGGAGAGAAGGAAAACTGACACTCCTTACCCGAACTGTCAGGGTCAGGAAGGTCTACAAGGTCAAATGATTTTTCGTATGTAAGAAGCAGGATGGTACTAAAAGCGTCAAATGCAGAGTTTACAGTGACTGCATCATACACCGTTAACCACGAGACATCTTGTAAGCGGCGTAGGAACGTGTCAATGTTAGCCTTTGTATGACGTCTACGTGGGTTTAGAGCCGACTTTTCCAAAGGTTTAGTAGTCGCGGAGTTGTCGGAAAGACTTAGGAAAACCGGGTAATGATCAGAAAAGAGCAAAGTTTCAAGAACCGTAGGCTGGATGGTAGTAAACTTCGAGCAATTTGAAACAGCTATGTGGTCTATACATGTACCCGACGCGGGTCTCGTTATGCGATCCACTACAAGAGTGAAGTCTCTAACGGAAAAGAATGATGAATAATCGCTAGGTTGCGGAACCGAAAGTAGATTAATATTTGCGTCGCCCATAGCAATGACAGGGGTGGAGGTACAATTCGGTAACAGCTCGTCTAGTGTATTTAGTAGGGTGTCTTTGCACGAAACATGATTGGAATAAAACCCTACAATAAAACATTCAAGGCCTGCCCGTTTTTTTAAATGTACGCGTACCACCTGGACATTACCATCATGACTAGAAACTGAGCGAGAAGTTAAGATACTGCAGGTGGAACGCACGTAGATGCCGACACCGCCGCCTAGTCTTCCCTGCCCTCTGTTTGACGTGACTAGTTCGAAACCACCTATAGAATGAGATGCCTGATCACAATGCTTTAGCCAAGTTTCACTAACCACTGCCGCATCAAACATGGCCCCTTCTTCATCTAAAAAATGGCTTAACAACTCCAGTTCACCTGATTTTTTTAGCCCTTCAGTGCCGGCATTTAAATGGATTAGCGCCAAGCCAGTGTGATTTAGTCTAACGTTGTTTGAAAGTTGGCATGCCTTAATATTAGGCGTGCTGTTTTGGCTAATATGGTTTACACAATGCATTTACAGGAATATATGAATGCACAAACACCAAGATAATAAGAACTCAGTAAAAAAGATGCTAGGTTAGCATCGATAGGGTTGACAACAACGGGGTGAGAACATCAATCAATTTTTTAAGACGCGTTGCCGCCTTTGGGGATACAACTTTTAAAACCTTCGTAATGTGCTTCAAAGATGTGATTATGCCGGAGTCACGTCCCTTCGATTTGTGAGTAGCAGAGGTACGCGATGACTTCAATGAGAGAGGCTTGCGAAGAGTATTCGCTTCTTGGGGAAGGATGTTGATCCCGGTAGATTTACGCGAACGTCAGGGCCAGTCGAGGTCTCCACGATCAGTGACCTCACTACGGCAGCATAGGTGGGTGGCGCAGACGTGGATGATCCAGGCGCAAATTTCGAAGCGGATGAGAAATCGGGTGCGATAGCCGGCTGCGGCGAGTCAACTACTTTGATTTGTGTTGCCTCAGGATGTTCTGATCCGACCTGTTGCAACAAGCGACACTCCTTCAAAGCTTTGCGTTTCTCTATTTCGCATAGTCGGATAGGGCAGGACAGAGAAGACGACACATGGGGGCCTCTACAGTTTACACATTTTGCCTGGTGCTTGCAGTTTTGAGCCAGGTGACCAGCCTGTCCACACCTTTTGCATGTTACTTCGTTTCGGCAATATTTTGCAATGTGTCCTAGCCTCAAGCACTTGCAACACGAGACTGGCGTTCCAGCGTGCATAGTGACTTTATGAGACCTGAAAGCAAGGAACACGTCAGTCGGTGGAACCCTATTAAACTGAAGCATGACCCTGCCAGTAGGGATTGACGTGACAGTGGATCCTGATCTCCTAATAATGCTCTCCCGTTTCGCTGAGACAACACCAACATCCTTAAGGGCAGATAGAATATCTTCGTCAGTAAATCCTCTATCAACTCCGTTTATTCTGGCGCGGTGTGCATTCAAATCGTCGCATTTAGCCACCACCGGGATGTCGAGGAGCGTCGTTATCTGTGTTGCCGCGTGTGCTTCATCAATGCTGTTGAACCAGACATAAATGATGCCAGCTTTCGACTCTGGTTTTGCGTTTGGGTAGAGTCTGTGCACCTCACTACACAACAGAAGTAGCCTATCAATGAACGGCTCGCTTGTAGAAACACTCACCCCGTCAACAGATATCACACCTCTTCGCGCAATAACTACACGAAAGAGGCCTTTAGGTTGACTGAATGACTTAGACCGGATAGCGCCGATTTGGTCTTTCAGCTTTTGTAGACGTTTGGTAGTGTCCTTGGAGACCACCACCTTCCAATCATCGTTCACCGAATCTGTATCATCGGCCTCATTAGCACAGCCGGTTTCAGCGTTGCAGTGTGTTACAACATCATTTTCTGCGTTTCATATATATATATATATATATATATGTTGACTCTTCGTTCCCTAACATGTGCGATATCTCCTCATTACACTGTGCTCTTATCGAGGCAGCGTACGGACACTGTTAGGCTGCAAAACAGGACTTGGTCGAGCTACACATTGTCTCAAGTGCAGTTGCGGCGTTCTCGCGTTGAAGGTTAATTGATAATCGTTGTCGTAAAAATGCGCCTGCTCGCAAATCACTGGTAGAGCTAACTAGTCGCTCGGAAACATCTTCGAGTAATTGCACTATGAGAGTCCTGGTCGTCTTAAAGTCCAAGGTGTATAGGTGGTGTGGAGGGCGGCATACTCGCGCGTGTTGTTCTGCTCGGTCGTTGTGACTGCATAGTCAGAATAGATTTTCTCACGTAAGATAGCATAATACGTTAACTACTACTACATTCAATAAATATATGCGAAACGCAACATATATGTTAGAAATGGTTTAAAACACATGTGGTGGCTTACAATGAGTGTTAACGCTATACACTTCACGTACCTGGCCAATAAAACAACCTGGAATAAAGTGTCATTAACCATAGCACTAACAAAACAACGACAGCACTATGCCTTAACTTTTTTTTTCTAATATAACATACATTTTTATTTAACATTTATATTCAGTACAAAACATGCCTCGACGCTCGCAATGGGCCTTAAGGCCTGTGGCACGGAAAACTACATAGGGTACTGAAGATAATAGCTGTTATCTAACTTAATAATATAAGATTGGGTAGCTAATTGACGGTAACTAACTTAAAATATAACAACTGAAATGATACAATAACATACAGCAAATCGTATTCGCCGATTTTGCGTGCACTTTAGATGATATAAATAACTATGTTTTTATTTGCTTTTGCTTATGGTAATTGGTGTGATGGTCTTTGATTCAACCTCCTCTTGCTAAGTTTTCTCGTGTTTACCCTACTCTGACGATTCTCAAGACCTTCTACGCAGCTGTTCTCTTCACACACACACACACACATTTTGTAATTGCCCGTAGAACTGACACTCGTATATCGGACTGAGGGATTATTGTGTTCACCTCAATGGGGTCCGGACAGTTCGATAGCAGCTGTGCTGGGGTGTGATTAGGCGGGAATCGCCAAGAGAGAATAGGAGTGTCCGACGAGACGAATGTTTTAGTGAATCCGGATTTTTCCAGACTTGTTTATTTAAGACAAAATTCATTAACTCGCTTCGTCATTCAATAGACACAGGTGTCCAAAGCCGTACGTTTATTTTTCTTAGCTCGTATGGTCAGAAGGGAGGTTGCATGGACACTGGACAACCATCGTTCTGTGAAGTCCCTTCTAAGTGGCCATTAATCGAAATGTTTTTGTTTAATTTCGTGCGATGAACAACATTGGGAAGATTTATCTTGCGGTGCTCTCAGTAGCGATTGAAATTGAAACCTTTTTGCCAGATACGTCTCGATGCAGATGGCAGTAATCTGTCATTTTTAGCCTATTTCTAGAAACATATTCACATATAATACGATACAAATTTTTTGTTGCCGCGACTAACAAAACGCAGATTAATTCACAAGACAAGTTAGTGATCTTTCATATATATATATATATATATATATATATATATATATATATATATATATATATATATATATATATACATAAATATATATATATATATATATATATATATATATGTATATATACAGGGTCATTCATATCGTTATGTACTTATTTCGAGGTTTGATAGAACTCGGCAAGCAAATATTTTTCCCAATGGAAGGAGGGCGCGGAAACGTCTTGCCTAGGGGAGAGAGTGAAATTTATAAAAGTAGTTATTCTCCCTTTTTTATCCTACATAGTTGTGTGACATCTACGTTTGCGGGAGAACCAGTTAACGCATTAAGGAACCGATTATACCGGCGTATTTGAAGGAAAATTTTGTATTTTTCTTTCCATATAATCCCTGCCCATATTGAGCTTTTCTCGATGACATGTCGTCCCTAATAAGCATGCATAGTGAACCGCGTACATTTGCCTGAGCTTAAAGGAATCAACATTTTGTGTTTTAAAAAACATATTCTGATTAATAGGCGTTAACGCACGTCATTACGGATTGCAAAAGGCCGGGATCGAAGGAACCCGCGCTCATTTTGGCCTCAGATCTGCCTTCTAGCCTTTGCTTTAGACACACGGCTATCTATTTATCCGTCAATTTGATAGGCGAGGTTTTGTTTCGGATGGCGCAAATTCTAGCTTCTGCTTTGGTTCTCAAGTTAGCTGAGCTACAAATGCTTGTTATTCGTCTCTAGTTTCAGGATGTATCGTTAATACAAATCGCTAGTTTAGTATGTATATATATATATATATATATATATATATATATATATATATATATATATATATATATATATATATTTTGATTTTCCCGTAAGGCAATTGCCCGTGTACGGATTTTTCATGTCATGGCTAATTTTACTCCACTCCGGCATTTACCTTGTTTAAATTGGAAACCATGCAAACCAATTTAAGAGTGGCCGGTCTGGGGTTCGAACCCAGTCCACCCGAATGCAAGACAAAGGCTTTGCCACTAAGCCATCTTGCTCGGTTTACAACATATATATATATATATATATATATTAGACATTTATGATTATACGTCAATTTAAAATAGTATAGCATATATATATGAATATATATATATATATATATATATAAATATATATAAATGCATATATACATATATATATATATATATATATATTCATATATATATGCTCTACTATTTTAAATTGACGTATAATCATAAATGTCTAATATATATATATATATATATATATATATATATATATATATATATTAGACATTTATGATTATACGTCAATTTAAAATAGTATAGCATATATATGAATATATATATATATATATATATATATATATAAATGCATATATATACATATATATATATATATATATATATATATATATATATATATGTATACATATATATATATATATATATATATATACATATATATGCATATATATATATATATATATATATATATATATATATATATATATATGGGCATCAACGCAGGCCAAGCGGCTGGAAGTGCACGAAAGAGAAAAGATACGTGACAAGAAAGGAGCTGGCGACGTGTCCGACCGCCAGCCGCTGGCGACAATCACTTTCGCAAAAGAAGCAAGCCACCACCGCCGCCGTCACCGCCCTCGCCGCTACAGTTTCATGCTGTGTGCTGGTCGCCGTTGCGCTGAAAGAACCCCCGTTTGTAGTATCTGTTCCTGCCGCTGCTATTCGCATCCATCCTGCATACCCTCCACGACGCTGAAACGTCCCTGTCGGATGTTTCGCCTGTTTCCAACACGCTACTATGCCACACGTTGTGCTACGATACACCACCTTTTTCTTTTTCTTCTTTTTCTTCTTCTTCTTCTTCTTCTTCTCATTCCTCTACGCTATGCGTTGGGAAATTCTAGACGTACGAATGCCTTCTTCTTTTTCTTCTAGCGGCCCTGATAGTGGTTGTTCGCGTCGTCCCTGTAGTAGCAGTGGTTGTGGTTGTAGTAGTAGTTGTAAACTATACGATACCTATATAGTATAGTTTAGCAGTAGTAGAACGAGCAACGGCGACGAAGACGTGGCCAGTAGGGAGACCTGATCTCCTCGTCGTCCTCCTTCGTCGAACGCCGAACAAGAAGAAATAGGCTTGCGGTCACCGCCTAAGCCCAGAACGTATCTTATCGTTTGCGGTAGCGGTTCCAGAACGTACAGAACGTAACAGCGTACCGCCTGCTTTCGAGAGAAATTCGTCCAAACCATCTACGCAGTGTGCGCTGCTGCTGCCGCCAATACAACCACCGCCACTGTAAGACGTCCGTCTGTCTTTCTGTCTGTCTGTCTAGCCGGGTCGCGTATCAACGAATTCTTAGGCGCGGGTCGCGCTTTTGCTGGCCTCCTTCTATTCATCAGCGTTTTAGGCCCGCGTCTCTCGAAGTTAGGGTTACAGCAACCATCTGTGCCGCGCGACTTGCGGGTTCTGCAAAGCGGGTATCCCGCCAAATCAAAGGAAGTTCTGCTTGGGGCCGCTATTATACACTCGAATAATTGCGGATCGTTCGGTTTCGTCAGGAAATGTTTGCCGTTGCTTATACGATAAGTTACCTATATGGATGCAATTGACGATTTAAGTATTTGTTTCGGTATGTTGCGATAGCGGTATGAATGCAACTAACATGCAAGCTCTTCTTAATATCTACGAACACTGGGGGACTACGCTCAAGTCAAAGCCAGCTTCAAAAGTCCGCATATCAAAATCTACTATTTACTGTAGTGTCTCAGTACAGGAAACTAGATGAGACGTGTGATTGTCCAGTCATATTTGTAGCTCAACTAGCCGGTACGGCAATAACGTGTTCGGCTGTGTAAACTTATGCTTAGGATTATTTGTAACTCACCTAGCCGGTGCGGCAATAACGTGTTCGGCTGTGTAAACTTATGCTTATTATTAAGACGGAGACTTGTAGACACGTGTATACGAGGCCTGTGCTTACGGATAGGTCCAAGAAGCATAATCTGCATTACAACGTATCCCTCGGGGCAAGTACAAATTCTGCTCTAAATATTGTAATTTTATCTAGGGCCCGCAAAGCACACGAATAAAATGGTTGTAGCTAACGAGAATATTTGTGGGATTTATTTTTATTAAGCGGCTAACTTGAGAAGCAGAGGATTTAATAGCGCCCCGGCGGTTGATCGAATTGGCATCGCTAATCACTAATCCTGTTTTAACGCACTGATGACTACATTGTAGACGTTCATAATGGGTTGAGACGCCCGTCGCACGATAACGTCTAATAGTGCAATGATCGTCATCGTGTTCGCGCGATTGGATTTGTATGATTTTCTCCAGCAGAGGAATGAAGCACCAGGACAATAAAAACCAGCCTGCTCATGATCATGTCTGTCATGGCAATACCCCGCTGCTAACAGTTATTTAGCCGCCCAGGCCATCGCCGCTGCAAATCTATGTACCAGACGAGAAACGAGTACCAACGACACACTCCGAGACGGGTTCTGTGAATGACGAATTCTACTTAAATTAGGAATGCATATACTTTTTATTTGAATTGCATTGGGTTACACAAGAAAACGTGCATGGTATCTACCAATTATGCGTCGATTGGGGATGGAACCTGCGACCTACACCGACATCAAAGTTGTAGGGCATCTGTATGACACCGTCTCGACGAGGGATAAACCAATATAACCAAGATACTCCTTGGACACAGATCTGTTTTTATAGATTCGTGCTAAATACTGGTGAGAGTAACGAGAATGAATTACGTCATGCGCCTTTATAATACAAATATAATTCCAACTAACATTAATATATATATATATATATATATATATATATATATCCCGCGCCGAGACATCAAAGATAAGAAAGTATGCGAACTTAGGCCGGGCGTACCACTTTTCACCCTTCGCATTCGAGACGCTGGGTGGCCCTGGGCCCCTCACAACGACGCAAATTTCCCAGGTTGGCGACGCTTTACAGCAGGCTACGATGGACAAGAGGGCGGGCACTTTCTTCTGCTAACGGCTTTCCCTGGAGATTCAGAAAGGCAACGCGATTTCGGTGCTCGGAACTATGAAAGACTGGATGGACCCGCGTCTTCGCGTCAGGGGTCGGGCAAGACTCCCACTCGGAGTGATAGATGAGGAGTGAGCCATCGGCACCGTGGAACTAAACATTCACATATATATGGAAGAATAAATATGCATCTTTACCCTTGTCATTGAGGGAATATATATATATATACATATATATATATATATATATATATATATATATATATATATATATATATATAGAGAGAGAGAGAGAGAGAGAGAGAGATAGAGAGAGAGAGAGAGAGAAAGAGAGAGAATATACACATGTGTTTTGAACTGGAAGGCGCCCGCCCAAACGTAGCCCTGTTTGAGACCCTGCGGATTGAGTGGATTAGCTGTCTCGCGGTGGTAATCATAATCCGAGTGTCGTAAGCATGTTATCCGACAGCTTCGCCTCTGTCCCACTGGGACTAACGCAAGCACTACACGAGTAGATAACGGGACTAAGAAGCAATTGGTGCAGCGCGCCAGTTCCCGCCAAGCTCCTAATTGGTTCTAACGTTTCAACGTATATATATATATATATATATATATCGTCAGCCGTACTGTGGGTAAAGAAAATCAATGGAAACAACGGCGCTAGGGACAGTGAAAACATTAACCAGACAACGCCTCTCACAGATGCTGCTTGAAGCACTGTCGATCTTGATCAACAGCGCCAGCCACAAATGGAAGGGTTAGCGATCAATGCCGCTGTCGGGCCGGTTCTGCTCGCAGACATCCGCTAAATAATTCGCCCAACACCGAGCTATGAGACGCATCGGCAGTTTCTGTACTTTTTCGCCTGGTGGGGCGGTCGTTAGAATGTTCAAATTGTATACAATGACAATATTAAATGTGTAATTAAATGCCACCTAGAAAAAAAAATATATTACAATAATACACTACGATGTATTGTTGTAGTGGGTGTAACTAGTAATCACGCGAACAGTAGAGGTGCTGGTACCTCTGTTGTTGTTGTTGTTGCTGGTTTTATAGTAGCAGCCTTATTAGAGCCAACTAAACGGTAACCAATGGGCTGACGATCGGACGTGACTCACGTTACGTAGCAGTGGAGGTAAAGCAGATTTGCTCCAGTTAATATGCTAGCCAAGTATAGGAAGCGAATGACAGACTTGGTCAGCAGTATTTGCAAGGAATCTACGTTACGCTGTTGATAAGACAAACGTCCGAGAACTCTAACGTCGCAGTCTTGTCCAGTAGGCTGCCATAGAGAACAAGCGTGATGTCAAACTGCTCGATTGGCATTCAGAAGTCTCACTTCGCTCTAAAAATATGGCGCTGTAGTACAAACGTGTGATTAACGCTTCTCTGATAGTTGTGTTATTTTTTTCAAATTTAAATGTTAATTCGCAACAAGGCTCATTCGGCAAGCCGAACAACTCAACGAGCACACCAAGCTACCAGAGAAGTAGAGCAAAACAATAATAATATAGGGAGTAAAAAAAATATATATATAATATTTTATATATTATAGTACAATGCGTGCACGTACAAGTGACGTCCAAACGACCTGATAATTGCATGCAGTAATAGGTAGATTGCCTACAGCAGCGAGTACAAGCAGGCCACATGACGTTATATTAAAATACAGCCATTGCAGGCAATTGAATGATGCGGCATAATAGGCGGCCCTCTAGCTGTTTCCCCAGCGTCCAATCACGTTCTCTTAACAAGAAGGTTGCATACGCCTTAAGCAGTTGGAGGGCCTATTTATTCCCCTTGGCTTCATTTGCCGTCTGAGATTGAAAAAAATGGCTTTTTTCTCTCACCCCGTTCCTATCAGAACGGTGGCCGGTCTAGTGGCGAGGCCAGTGGCAGAGTTCGTAGAGTGCTGCTGCCGACGCTCGTAATGGCAGTCGTGGGACAACGCAATTTTTTTGTAAAACGGTCCCGATTTTCTCGAACATCTTGAAATGATCGCATTTATATTTGCTACGACGAGGACAGCCAGTCGCGCAAGAACTCTAGCGCGCACTCGAGAGTCTACTGGCTTTTAATATCTATGCCTAAGCTGCGGCGGCCCACTTGAGTCGTCTTATTTCCTCAGCTTCTTCAGAGCAGAAAACACTAGGCAAACGCGCTTATTTACTACCATGCAACGGCTCGAAAAAGGACAGCACTGCTAAATCTCAGAATCGTAGGACGCGCTGCGGCCAAGAAGCACCAATTTAGGCGGTAATAACACTTGAACAGACCTTTTGCAATTCAGGGACAACTGATAAAAAGTTGACCATAGCATCGTAGCACTGTGTCATGTCATCAGACTGTCCATCAATTTTAAACTTGTTGTGCTAATTTAGCTCGTCTGGTTCTTGGTTTGAATGCGACTGCGAAATTAGCTCGCCAAGTTGCGTATTTCAATACCACATCTGGCGGTCGAAATAACAATGATGGTGGGGTCTAGGGAGGCTAGTGCACTAGTTATAATTATCATGTGCCAGTTTGTCGCCGGGTCTGTGCTTGTTGGTTACCGCTCACTGAGAGTAGATGATGAACCTTGCCCCCATGTTGTCACATGTACTGTTGGCGAAAAGCTAGACATCTCAACATGTCCGCGTATACTGTCGCTCTAAGCGCCCCGATCAAAAAAGAGTGAAGTGTGTGTATTTACGTCTACATGTAATCGAATGATAAATCCATGCGTGTGCAATATCACATAGTGTGCCACACTGTGGCCAAACAACTTAGCATTGTCAGAGTCATGCGGAGACATTTCATTCAAATCAATGTATATGCTCTATGCATACGTGCATATTAGTCATACGCCACGCGCGCAGTCCGTTTATGCGATTGGACGTAGCCACTACTTTCAGTGAGTAAAGTACCTTTGACTCCGTAGGTTGTTGGATATACTATACGCCTATATGAAGTTGGTACGTTTGGCTGGTCAACTACAGCATGATGTAAAAACTTGTCTTGTGCTTAGCTTAGCGTACTGGGGTTTAAATTCTACCATGCTTATATCCTGTTGGCGTGCTACACCATCATACAAGAAACAGAAAGTATTGTCATTCTTTTCCAGTGCACAGTCCTATAAAGTATATCAACGATCGATAAGCAAAGTTCGATCCCTGATTTGACGTCAGGTCGATTGCGACCCATTTCTCGGGTTCAGTGAGCCACGTCGTATGTCGTCGCCCGTCGGCGTATCGTAAGCAGGGCACAGCGCATTGCTTGACCTGTCTTCCACATATCCCCAACCACAGTTAGTGGCCACTAAAGGTGGTCATAGGCGATGTTCGTTAGCTCAAACGAGATCGTGGCGTGCTTGTGACAAACATCGTAAATTGCATGGCGATGGAATTATAGCGCTGTGAAGGACGACGTTGTCAGCCTGAAAAAGCCCATTTACCCCCTACTCCTACGCCCTCTGTATATGAGCGATGGTTTCCGTCGCTGCAGCCGGCCACTTTAGCCACTTTCGTTTCTTTTTTTTGCCCCGATGCTTTTAGACCGTGTTCGTCACTTAAAAGCAGCCCTGACAACATATCGGGTATGCTATTTGTGGATCGTAGATTGAGCTCTACATTAAAGTTGTATAAAGCTTCGTAGCTGTTCGACGTGTCTAGCATTTTTTTTTTAGGTCTCTTTCTTTTTCTTTTCTTTTGAGCAACATCATTATTGTTTGGTGATTTATGTATAAATAACTTAATAGCTGCTTGCCTTGCAAACACGTGTGTCAAAGCTCAACTGCAAATGCACTCGTGAGAGATTCTCTCTTGCCCATTAGATGCCTGCGTAGGGGTTTCCTTAAGGGGGGGGGAGCCGATATACGAGCACATATGCGCCGACTATTGTTCCTTACTCTACACTCGCAAAACTACTGTTTTAAGGCCTCGCTTAGGTGTACTTATCGCAACTTCTAACAAAGCAAGCGGTCTGGCTTCAATAATGTGCGGCTAGAGCTTGCGAAAGGCTGTCCTATATTATTGTTAATCAATTTAGAAAAATTCTGAATGCACTGCCTTCGTTATCGTAAATCTCAAAACTCTGCCTCTGGCATGCCTAGTACGCACATGATATTCACTCCTATCTGCAAATTCAGTTCTCTGTGAGACCTCCTGATAGCCGTTGATCACGCGTTGGTCGAATATCGGGTAAGTTTATTATATCGTTATAGTAAACTAATACATTGGAACCTCTTAGCACATTTCTATGAAAAGCGGTATGTGGTGATGCAAGGCCAAAGCACACGCTTTTATACATACGGAGGGGGCCTTAACTGTAATCATAATCAAATTAAGAACCCTGACTTGGATGCTTACTCGACGACTTATGGTACGCCAATACTGCTTTAACTGGAACGATAATTTGGCCCCTGTATGGACACCAGTTTATATTCTTGGTAGAGTAGACAAAACGGACAGGATCTAATGGCCTTATTCGACGACATATTCAGCTATCTTGGCCTACGACAACAATTTCGGTTACCTGCCTGGGACTTCGGGCTCAAAGAGGCTTTATTTTACTTGTGTTTTTAACTCGCTTCTAACTTGTTCCGGTAGTGCAAATGGATATCCGCGTAATTTGTATTGCACCGGGGTACGGTTTCCTTCACTTTGGTATTATGCTTCTATTCCTTTATTGACCCCAGCTTATTTGAAAGACGTTCTAAACACGGTTAAGTCGTCATATGTCTAATGGATGCGTATGCTACTTTCAATTGAAAACACACTTAGTGTCGATAATGGAATTCACTTTAGAAATGACCTCCTCTGGTCAACCATGAAACTTTCGCACCTTGTTTCTCTGATTCAAAATTCCAACATGCCATATGGTTATTTTTATGTTTCAACCTAGTACCATTTGTTATTGCTACATGTGCCCTAGAGCCATTCTAGATTCTCTCTGATATCAAGCTTCAGTGGAGACACAGTCATTTATTGAATTCCTTTGGTGCAGTACGGTGATAAGCATTTAATGCCAGCGGGTTCATGATACCCGTGTGTTTCCCATAATAACATGATGGAATATATGTACGGCGAATTAAGCTACGATGCGACTGTTTTTTCGACCGTAAGTCCGCCAAGCGTTGTTACTCATGACCCCGGATCAACTTTGACTATCTGATTCTGCCAGTTACACGTAAATTGCCAGCATGCCTTGAATTCCGGGGGGAACTGACCCCCCAAATTCTCGATGAATACGGTTGTACCCGGTAAAACATAGAAGTGGCGATTTCTATAGGAAAAATACAACCTAGCATGGTCCAGGTATCTGAAATTGGTGATGTGGTATACCTTCCGTTAGTTTTTGCACATGTGCCCTAGGGCCATGAACTCAACCTAGACTTTCCTATATCGAGCTTCAGTGAAACATAGTAATTTATAGAATTCAATGGAAACATAGTCATTTATTAAATTCGGTCAAGTACGGTGACCATTTAATGCGATTATCGCCGTAAGCGGTGGCAGATATCCTTCATCATTTGTGTGGACTACGATGTCCGCATTCGCGGAGGCAGAATAGGTAATGCTGGGAAGTAATGAGTTGAGTCATGTTGGTTGCGAATTCATCGATGACCGAGGTACCCATGCTACCTTCAAATGTGATCAATAATGTGTCTTAAACAGCCTAAAATCTAGAAAGGCCGTGGATCACACCTCTGTTGAGATAGGCATATCCACTTCGCCGAAGGCGGAGGGTGGAAACAACTTCAAAGAAAAGACCGGGCGTTCGCTGTTCCAAAAATTACGCGGAGCTTCTCTTCCGGGACTTTTTCTTGCTTTGCGGTTAATTCTGGACGCTCTGCAGTAGGCTTGTCTGTCTCAAGTTTGGTTTAAGTTGGGCACGCGTGTACTGCTGGTACTACTATTCTCGCTATTTTTCTCGCAAATGCGGTTGGATCGAGTACGGCGACTTTTTTTTGTTGCCATTCTAGCTGATTTTAATCTACTCCTAGTGGCGCATTACATTCTACAGTTCAACTGCGGATCTTCAACAAATTCCAAATGACCGGTCTTGGCTGATATAGTTATAATAACAAAATAAAGATGCTCCATTTATATGAACACTAAAAAATGTTCAGCCATAATAAAATCAATAAAAATACTAAGTTTATAAATGTATTTATTTTATAGGAATAACAAAACAATTGTTTTTTAAGAAGTAACTTTTATGAAGCGCAACGCCGACCGCTTCATATCTTTGCCGTAGCCGGCAGTTCTCTGAGTGAGTTGCGACTTGTAATGCGGAAAACAAAATTAAAGTAAACTAAAAAAAGGCCAAAGAAAGTGTTGTTCACGGTATTAAGATATATGTCCGTACAGGTATCGTGCTGTCTATGCGACTGCCTAGTTGACTTCATTATGGAAAAATCGGTGAACTTTTACACTCCATTTAAAGAGATCTTGTCGGGAAAGTGCACCAACTCGATGAAAAAATTAGATAGTAGGGTCCTTGAGATGAAAAAAAACCGATGAGGCCAGAGAAAAGACGATACTGGCTATTTCAATAGTAAAACGGATACTCAATCAGAGAAGTGCCAAAAAGAAAGCAGATTAAAGCAATCTAATAAAAAAAATAACACTCAGAAGACGCGCTCATACCTGCTCCAGAACAGTTGAGCGCATTGTTTATAAATTATTTTTAAGAAAAAAAAACAAAGCTGCTAAACATATCCATAGAGGACAGGGGAATATCTCAACAATAAAGGGAAAAATATCTTAGCAATAAGACTATATATATGATAAAAACTGTCTAAAGCCTTATGCTCAATTTCCGTGAAATTAAAGGTGACATTTGGTTTGGTTCCTGGCAACAACTTTTAGAAAAGTTAGCTATACGAGAGATTTCGCGATCACTGTAAGCAGCACTAATTAGTAACATTTATAAGGAGAACAAACTCTATGTAGATAAACGGGTAGAAATAGGAAACAAAAAAAACTGTTGTCGCTTAGAGAACGGACTTAGTTTCCTAAGTTAGCTTTGGTCTTGCTTTAAAATCTGCCTGAATGGATATTCAAAGACTGATCGAGAGCAAGGACAATAATATTGCTACTTTATAGGAAAGTTTATGCAGGGCTAACAAGGACAGAAACGATGAATATTTGTGGCCTTAGATTACCTGTGGCTATTCATTAACTGGAAGAAAACGGTGTAGGTTTCATCGGCGATAAGAAGCTTACAAATGTTAAATTTGGATGCGGCAATAGCATTGTTTAGTCTTAGTGCGGAGGTGATCGGAGTGTCCATCTAGACTTCGGACTGTCAAATACTTGCAGTAGCATTTTGCTACGGTTTTGGGGGAATCCCCTAATTACAGGAAACCTTCGATGCGGCGGGACTCCAGCCGAACGAAGGCTTTTGAAACAACGTTAAAGCATTTGGATCTTAAATTCGAAGAGACAGCTACGTCTATTTACAAAACTAGAGCGATGATCTCGCACACGGTTTCTACTACGCTAGCCGTGTCAAGTTCCCGGTTTCCACGAGCATCACAACAAATGTATATGTATGATACCTTAAATGACGTGCGATAGATACCCTGCCTCAGAATATCCAGTCATTCGCTTAGTACCGGAATTGCCTAGTCAAGGGTATCATTCGTTGTTGTAAATACCTTGTTACCCAGCTACGGTGTTGATGATAACTCAAATGGACAAAGACGTAATCGACATTAGATCATCCTTTACACGCATGGCATATCCAAACCGCCTGCGCCGGGCCCGAAATTCTAAAGCATTTGCGTATCGAATGTTAATGCATGCTCCCCTCATCATCAGGTGACAATTCTAGGCGTTGTACGCAGGTCGTATCGTAAATAATATCGCACCGATCGGCTAGGTAGCTTGCACTAATTGCCTGAGAATGCCATTAACCGTAAGACTTGGGGGCCGCGCAGAATGGAAAAATAGATCGATTGTATGAGCTATATTATACGCATGCAATCTCGGTAGCGTAGCTTGCTATATATATATATATATATATATATATATTAATATTATGGTTTATTAACACCCAGGTTGGGTAAATTTTAAATAAGTACATCAGTCTCAATCAGTGGTTCTTCTGCGTCACTGGATCTTCCCTCATCTTGCGAGTTCAGCTATTGACTGCACTGCTGGACATGCTGCGGCGTGGTATCTATCACAATGGCCTAAGCATCTCGCGCACTTACAACACTCCTGAATATATATATATATATATATATATATATATATATATAGTGATCTACAACATTTTAAAGGCCCCACGTCCAACAACAGCTGAGGTCGCGATAGTCAACTGTTAAAAAGTCTTACAACAAGAAATAACTACCGAGCCAAATCACTAGACTGGAATATGCCAAACCAATAGAACAAATAATTCGCATTAACACGTGAATGATTATTTCTTGTGTCGTATAATGGGCATCTTTAAAAGTAAATGCTCACTCTAAAGAAGGTGGACAGTGATTAGTCGTCAGACTTGTTGAATAACATGAGCGGTATATACTGACACTCCCGCCCCCAAGGGTTTATTGCACTAGCCTAGGAGGAAGTGCCGTCAGTTCGTATAGACGGACCAGCGGAGCCCCCTCCCTCCCCGCTATTAGGGTTCAGCAGAAAGCCACTACACTTATTTTGCCCAAACAATCGAATTCAGTCACCTCGCGATTTCACGTTGCATCCCAGTATATTACTCACCCTCTTATTCGGTAGACTTCAACTCACACCCCCACAGGTTGCATCGACCGCTGCGAGCAACAGAGCAATCATTACTTCTATTATGCCAAGGCAGCAGACATCCCGACTGGTAGCTCTGGTTGACTAGGCCTGGGGCGTTAACCAGTCGGTCCGGAATCGGTGGCAGTCACCTATCCGTATGCCGTTAGCCTTGACAATTTGGAATGGACTACAACAATATAGCAATATGCATTTGTTGCCACATAATCTATATCGTATGCCTTGTTCCGTGTAGTACTATTCCCATGATCGGTACCTACCTAAGGAATGCTACAAAATAGGGAGTCTACACATCCGACCAGCGTTCTACTTGTGAGGAAGGTGGCCGTACCACACATAATTCACGCGCATCACGGGGAATCACGCTGGAAAGAAAAGAAAAGTTCCCTCCGTCAGCGACGTTTTCGAAAATAAATATATGCTCACAACAAGAAGGAAAACGGGAGACATTGTTATGGCAGCTCTTCGCTGAGACCCAAATATAGCATTAATCTGTTTCATAACTGGGCTCTAGAATTTAATATACAATACGAAATCTTCTTTATTTAAAGGGAAAGGGCTATCGTATTACAATCTGGCTGTAGATGTTTGGTCGGCGTGAAAGCGTCGCGACATCCCGCTTGCGTATAAAATTCAAAAAGCTCAGCAATGTCGGCAGCAAACCAGAGCACCGAGAAAAATAACGTTTTTATGTCGCACGTGTCACAAACGCGCCTTGAACGCGTTGGAGGAGGTGTTTGCCCCGCCTGGTGGGAGGGTACTGAGACGTGTGCACATTATTTCCATTTTCAGGTAATTAGTGCGTTGTACGACTTTTGTACTATAGCTGTTAGGTCCTTCTAGTATCTTATTTGCCGTACAGTTTTAAGCAATCGGTATAAATATTGTATTCTATCATTCCACATTAAAAACCAGCCTCGAATCATTCAAATATAGTGTGCACGGATGAGGCTTTATGTTTAAACCTTAAAGGCAAAAGGCTTTAGAAAAGTCAACGACACGCAGTCAAGAACACGCAGTGAAAACTGTTCTTTTTGCAAGAGCTTAGTTGCGGGAGACTTGCTGTAATTTGGTCTTAGATTTTTCATTACAAATATATGACTGCTTCAATAAGAGTACAGTCTGTCGGTCTCAGGTGAGACTCGTGATTCGTTCATACAAACTGGTGTGACAATTGACTTCCCAGTAGCCCATCACGAACTGAAGCACTTACAGCTACCATTGTTTCCCGACGTAGCAGAAAGTTATCACCAAACTGATTGCCTCCGACCTCTCACCAGCTAGACCTACTTTTTAAAGGCGAATAACTAGAATACCCCCCCCCCATCACAAGAGATAAAGTGAGGAAGGTTATCAAGAAAGTTCGATTGCAAAAGGCAACGGGCGCGGACTGTATTCCAGAAATAGCCGCTAAAATGCTAATACGAAATCAGCTTACTATTTTCTGGGAACTAGTGGAGGCCCTTCTGCGATCCGGCACCTTTCCCGATTGGTGAAAGGAGAACATTATTACAATCGGTTTATTATCACACGTGTTGTGTAGAAATAGTGCAGTTAAAATATATGCTTATGTTTACATACACACATTTAAACATATAAACTAATAGGTATGTAAAACTATGAAGTTATGAGGTTGGCCTGGTTATCTAGACTGGCTAACAACGGGACTAGGCTACAGGAAGTAGCATGGTATCTACCGCATGGTAGTTTACAACGAAGGCACACACATGAGTCGGAGGGATCATGGAACCCGGGGGTCGCGCATAGCATATGGTGAAAACCGTGCACGGCGAACCTAGTCAACCGCATGGCGATTAGACCGACTCGGCCCTTTCCATGTCTGGTTTTGCATTGCTCCGGTGCTGAAGAAATTTACATCGATTTTAGAAAACTTGCACTCCCACGTTTTGAGGACGTTGACGTAATTTGGAGATGCCGGCAGGTCAAAGCGTCGCCTTAGATCCTCGACGAATAAAGGGGTGTCGGTGAGGAGATAGACAAGTCGGTTGCAGGCTAAGCGATGGAGGCCTAGGACTCGCTTGAGGTAAGCTGCCTTCAGGTTATTTAGGTGCTCAAGGCAAGCTAGGGTGAGATGGTTCCAGATTATTTCATGACCGTAAGCGGCCATCGGAGCAATCTTTAGATCGAGCAGCCTTAATGCCGTTGGAATGGACAACAGGTGCAGCTTTCTAATTATGGTCATTGCGACCAGCGTGAAGTCTGGCTAAGGCCTGTTGAACCTGAAGGCGACTTTTCTTGTAGATGACGAGATCATCTGCGTACAATATCACGTCTAAGTCAGAATTCTCAGGCCCCGGATTTTTACGGGTAGGTCCTTAATAAGGACTGAGTAACTGGCTCAAACTATCACCCTGCGCAACACCTGTAGTCTGAAGAAAAGGGGGAAGGAAGTTCGGACACACCGTCATCTATTATGACTTTGTTGCCTTGGAGGACGGCCACCAACAGGTTGAGAGCGGCAGGAGGAACACCAACTTCGACTAGAGCTCGCCATTATTCTGCAACTTTATTCTGCGAAAGGAGAACAACCTAGTTCTAATTCCTTCCCTTTAGCAAAACCCCTTCTTTTAGACCAATTAGCGTCCTGCCTGGTCTCTCCAAGACTGTCGAATATGTTTGAGTTTCTCCGGCGCCCGTAGATATATTCTGCGGGCGGGTACACGCAAGACTCGTCTATGAACGGCCTGAGAAACTTGTTTCTGTCAAGGTATCCTTGTGCTGCCCTTCACCTCTTATCAGCACTTCCAGCCGAGGTGCTTAAATGTTACTTGTCGTGGGCCGTCTTTGGCAAACAATTGTGTCGCGGGCGCCTAAAGAGCTGGAAAGCTTGCCAATCGAACATCGACACGTCGATGTTTGACGTAGTTCGATACTGAGTGCTCCACGGCTTCGATACTGACTGCTTCGTGGCTTTGATAATGACTACTTCATGCTTCTCGCCGAATGGTCCTCTAACTTTTCACTGCATCACCCAAGAACGACATCATGCCGAAAGCGTACTACAGTATGCGCTGATAGATAGTAGACAAAGGCAGTAGGCGGCTGATAGATGTCAAAAAGCTTGCTTTTACAGAAAGGGAATGAGGGGCGCTAGTGCTGATGACACGCGAAACTCTGCACATCTACCTCAAACGAACTACAAGCTTAACGAACTGTCCTGTACTTGCAAATATGCCACGCAGCCAATTCAGTTCGGCAGCTCATTAAGCCCTCACACCATCTCCAATACTTTCGTTTTTAAATCTCTGGCAGAAAAAAAATTGCGCTATGCTTGGGGTCTTTCATTCACTCACGAGGCGTCCAGCTGGCAATCGCTTGGCTTCAGAGCAGAAAAGCGTTTGGTTTTAGACCTAATTAGAAACGAACATCTCCAAACTGATTTTGCTTCTACGCCACTATGGATTGCCTTGCTTAGCAAATGTCTCGCAAGTGAGGGCATCCCGGTTGTCTAGACCGATGCATTCTTAAGGTGATGCCACAAGGTAAGCGCGATCCTTAGAGTCCGTCATCCTACAGAGGAATTGCGAAGAAGAGCGTCGTGTACAAATTGTTGACCAGTATGCTCCTGGACAGACTTTCTGAATGTCAAAGATAGACAACACTGGGTTCGACAAGAAAAATCGACGAAGGAGCTCTTGAAGTAAATAAAGTCGTCGCTATCTCGAAAGAAAACCCTCTGCACGCACCGTTCGAAAGCGTAAAGTCTGCTATCACTGTGCGCTAAGAGACTCCTGGCAGCAATGCTCAACGTCAACCTGATCACTATTGATGACGGGGATCGGCTTCGGCTCCGGAACTCCGCTATACTAGTTGAGCCAATTCTGCTATCTGAATGTTTACTGGTAAAGGATCTGCATTTGTAACCCATATCGCCTCAAACGCATCTCTACAGGCATTGCAGCTAGTCAACGATACCAAATGACACACGATGATGAAATGGCTCGTATGGCTGTACCAAGCTGAGAGGCATATTAAGGACTCGGGATGAGAGGTTTTAACGCGGCTTAGAAGTTTTTTTATGAACCAATGCAAAGGCCAACTTATGTGTTTGAGGTCGCCAAGGCTCGCTATACTATCGTAGGTTAGGCACTATTTGACATCGTTAACTATTTGTAAGTACCCCAGATTTACTTAAGAATAGTTCCTTTATTATTTAGAACAAACGTATTGGTATTAACAACATTAAAACAGTGGGCTTACATTAATAAGGTCACTACCACATTTTAGGCTTGTATTAGTACTATGTTTTAGTATTGTCCAAAGCCATTTTATCTGTACATCTTGGATAGAAAGCTAGATGTAGCCATGCCTAAGTTTTTGGCCAAACATAACATACTAAATGCACGCGACGGGACCCTTATGATGGATTTTCAAGACATATAGCGCGGTTATCCTCCTCCGCAGGAGAGGAGACAAACGTCTTAGTCTAATATTACAGCTTTACTGCACGTGAGATGTGACAGGGGCATTGTCTACGGAGGATAAGGTTTTTGCCTTGTGAATTTGTCTTATGCATGTAAATATACAAAAGCCTGCGACCGGCCCGTGGAGTTGTAGTGGGCCCCTGGTTAAGTGCTTATCTATCGGTCAACAACAAAATGCTCTTGATCGATAAAGCTACGCAAATTTCCGTTAACCTTTGTCTCGGCTCGAAGCCGGTTTCTCCCCACAAGCACCACTCGAGGGCCTGGAATAACACGGTTTGTTCTGCTTATTTATACGCCTAGGTAAAGGTCTAATGCATGCCTAGGTCAACGATGCATTAGCAAAAGCCCCTATCCTGCCAAAATGCCATTCCTGCAGGAATCGCTCCGCATAGGGGCAAGATACTTCTGTCGAATGACATCGTGGCCGTCACTGTAACGCCCCTTTGCGTCAATTATGGGCTCACTCAGGCCGGCCACGCTGTCGCCGCGGAAAAATTAGACTTACCTTGTAGTTCCGTCGCACCACAGAAACGTATCATATATAGCTGTTTCGTGAAAACTACTTGTTTATTTCTATAGAGGCAAATTCATTTATACACACCTTGAGGTAGTGTGCGACTTAAGATTGTCAGCTGGCTATGCTAACACCATTCCATTTTCTTGCCGTAAAATAATTAGCTTATGCTTATTGTTTTACGGAGATAAGGATCTGCGCATCAAAAGCCTTCGAGGCACAATTGTATATTAGTTGCCAAACGCGGGGTTAGTAAGCAGCATCATCACAAAAGCGAACGAGCGCAAATATGCCTCTGAGACATCTTCGCCTTTCATCGCTCGCGATCGCAACTCTTGAAGGTTAAATCCGCTAACCGTAAATTTCTAAGCGGGATTAGTTTTACAAATATCCCAAAGCATTCGTAACCACCGAATGGATGAGCTTCTTGGCTGACGTCTGTCAATTACAGTTTAGAGCAAAACATAGCGTCAAGTGAATTATGGAAAAGCGTGCATGTATACGCTTCAAAGGCTGACAATACGACGATTGGAGGCCCACTGATCCAATGAGTGTATATTGGCGGGGGAAATAGACATGGTGTTTATTGGAAAAAAGAGCGCATTTTTTGTATTTAGTGGGTTTGCGGGGAAGGAAGCTGGAATTACAGGTAAGAAAATTGGACTATCTAAGTGGGTACATTTTGGATTCTAATGACTACCGGGGATGATACAAGATATTATAGACAAAAAGGCTGAAGGAGGAAGAAATGCAGTAACGGGTAAGGGTCTAGTAAGAATTAATATATGGATGTACAGGATCGGCATTTGCAAATACCCTTCTGGTCCACAGCGCGGGGTTTTAAAAGAGCCAGAAAGAGTATAAGAAGAAGTGATACATTTTGCCTCGCGTTGCCGTTTTATTTACACTAGAGAGTTTTATGAGGGAGAAAGGGGGATGTCAGATTTTGTATACATAGTATACAAAAGGAAGCACAAAGTACTCTAATGCTTAATAGTAGGATTAAGAATGTCGCAAATAGAAGATGGGTTCAACAGATGCAGGTGGTGAAAAGGGTAAATAGAAAGTGGGCTCGCAGAGTAGAATTCGAGCTAGGAAATTAGTACCGGCATGGCACGGACAAACGAAAATTGGCACTAGGCACTAGACCAAGCTTAGCAAATATCTAGTAAATGGTAAAAAAAGCGAGAAATGGGCGGGGTAAAATAAGTGTACCGTAATTCAAGAGGAAGTGGGTATTAGCAAATGTCAGGACGGCAGATACAAAAATACAAGTCAAATAAATGGATTTGGCAAATCCAGAATGTGGAGCGTGCGAGGCGGAGAAACCAGTTAAACAAAATGTAAAATAGTTCATAGTTTTGGGAGGGATCAGAAATATAGCCCTAGTCGAAGTCCTAGCTTTAGGACCAAATGTTAGAAAGGATCGATATTACAAAAAATAGGTTATTCCAATATAAGGCAATTTAGCAGGTATTAGGGGGATGACACATAGTGATGTGTGCTTAGTAATGCTTGCGTAATATATATGTTAACCTCTGGCGCCCCTGATATAAAAGCTGTGTGTTTAGGTATACATAGGAAGCAGACAATAAATCAATCATATGTGTGACACATAAAGGCGATATTAACTAATTTATAAATAAAGCTATACTTTAAAACGGTGCTAGTACCCACTGGTGTAGTTAATCTCACCTAGTGGCTAAAAAAATCTATCACACATAAACACAGTGGCTTAGGCTATACAATGACCGCTAGTTAATTTTGTTAAAATACGATGTTTTTCTAAAGGAATAAGGATTCCAACCAGATACACATCGTAAACCAGCCCTAGCGTAGTCGAACGAAAATGGCGTAATCCCGCGAATTTAAGTATTAAACGCGGATTATAAAAACGAGGCATCATTTTGCAAGCTCTTTTTATACGACTACCGTCATTCTACTGGGGTATCTTTCAGAGAAGGCAGAATTTTTCCAAGCGCGCGAGCTTGTCCAGATTTTCCATCGAACTACTCGCTCTCTTGCAACCGCATCGTTTGTTAAGTACTATCTATCCAGACACATTAATATATAATACTAATGCTTCATTTGGCTTTATTCTTAACAAAATATCTCTCACCCTTCCTCCATTGCGTTCGACAAAATGTTTAATTTAATGCAATCTTTAAGTCCTTTAGGACTCAAATATGTTGGAACACCTTATATATATATATATATTCAATCTTTTCTACAAAGCGAAATTACAATATTTGTTTAGAGTCGCAAAGTTGCTCAAACGGTTGCTTACTACGTAGGATAGGATGTCAGGTATCGGCCTCGTAACGCGCAAACGTTGGAAACATTGCATCATCGATCTCCGCCGTGAACGGGCTCCTTTCGGAACTTTTAGCGGATTGGCCTGGCTCCTGATTCGTCGCAAAAAATCGGAACAGTCCAGAAATGAAGAGCCCGGCTACCCCTTCTACCCGGCTGCGCCAAAAGCTCGATCAATAAATAATAGTGTTGGCCCGCTGTCGCAACGTGCATCACATATCGTGTTTGGTGTCTTATCTAAGCCTTCGCCAACTTTAGTAGGATTTTGAGTTAGTTTAGAAAGGTCGAACAGTGAAGTTCTATAATATAGTCTCTTTCTTTATTAATGTATATAGATATTTATATACGATATATGTCATCGCCATCCCCCCCAGCTAATGCAAGAATTTATCTATCTTTTCAGTTTAATTTAGATATGTCGATATCATCAACTGTATTAATATTTGTATGTATTTATTAAAATCACCTTTGTTAGGTACATAGTAATAGCAGTATAAATATGCACATCATATATAATACACGTACAATATAAACATGTTGGACCAAAAATCGTTATACCTCTTTAAGGGGTGCCGGATTTGTGTGGCATATTCAAAGTTTGTTTTAAGTGAGGATCGTCTTGTTAGTTAAAAAACGACAATTTTAGAACATATTTACATTGGCCTGAAAATCTTTGTCTGAATATATTAGCAGACGAATCACTTGTCATATAACAAAAAACTCGTTTATGGTTTCCTTTCTCACATCAATGTGCGCCTGAATCGCTAGATACTCCAGCCACGTTATCAGCGGCCGTTATAACGTCGTACTCCTCGTTCTAGTGTCGAGTAACCGCCAGAATGCAATATAAAAAACTGACCGTCAAGGATGCCAGACCTTACACCCCGTAAAGGTGTTTGCAAGGCCTCAAAACGTTTGGCACACGGTGGGGTTAACTGTCTAATATTCGAAGCCCAGTAGGCTATCTTAATGGGAAGCTGCACTGCTGGGTTGCGCGTAGGCCAGTCCAATTGGAAGATGAATCGCTGACAACTATTAGAAATCAATGAACTAGGTAACCTACAGCCTGTTGGCCACTCAGATAGTTCCCTATGAGAACAAGTATTGATTTCTTCTAAGAAGTTTGCACTAAGGCTGCTACACGACGCATAAGTGTATCTTACAAAACGAACACTTTGTCTCCCACGAGGCAACGCAAGACTACAAACCCTGATTGTTTAAGAAAGCCCTCTTTTCAGAACACCGGTTGATGTTCAAGAAGGGTTGTGAACGGCGCAAAAGCTAAAAAGTTGGGTCTTCCAGCTTAATAAATAGTCACCAGGAGAGGCGCTAAGGTTACAGTAATACATAATCACCACGGCGAAAGGCGCAAAAGTTACAGTGTCTTTGCAATCGCAATAAACGTCTACTGTCTCCCACGATTTAGTGTTTAACCTTTTTCTGTGGCAGCCTAAGTGCGCTGGTCAAAGCTGCCACGTATGAAAGGTGACTGATGTCTCGTTACTGCCAGGGTCTAAAAACAACATCCCTTAAAACGGTTTTTAAGTCTAGGGCCTGGTTTAGGCAGATCGAAATCGTGACTGAAAAAAAAATGAATTTTCTTGTGTTGAGAGCCACCTCCTCCGCAATCTCATACCTTAGATGTTGCCCACTCTCTGACTATTTGATACTGAGTACTCGTAAATCGTAAAAAGTAGAAAAAGATGTGTCGCGTTATTCACAAGAATATTCCAGTGGCAACCCCACGCCGCCGACACAGTCAATTCATTTCTCGATTCCAGCGGCAGCAATATCGATAGCTTGTCTCATTGTCTTAGGAACTACACGATAAAGGCCTTTCTGACAAGAAAAAGCCTTCTTAGCGCTTGGCCTGGGAGGGATCGGCGATGCTGTTAGCCACAAGCAACAGAGACTTTTTTAGTTAGTGCACGGCAGCCTCCTCGAACTGGTCAAACTTCTTTATTGAATCAATGTGATTTAAAGATATGAGTCTTTCAAGCGAAATAGCATATATATGTATACATCATTCTGCTTTAAAAATTTCCTATCTCTGCTATCTCTATGAACTTAACTTATAATTATGTTGAAACTTAAGTCTATAGAGATAGGAATATTTAAAGCAGAATGATGTATATATGTATATATATATATATATATATATATATATATATATATATATATATATATATATATATTTGCTACTGCTCGGGCGCATACGAGTCTAACCGCTCAGAGCGAACGCAGCTATGGAAGATGATCTGGTCTGGTATCCATCATATTGCTGCTGAATGACTAACACACTTCCCGTTTGCCAGCCGTCCGCCGAGGTTTTTGTCGGTTCCATCATCACACGATTATGAATAGCATATTCATCTATTAAGTTTGTGATTATCCTCATTAATATTATTAGTATGAGCAAGAGCCGGTATGTTATTCTTAACGACCCAACCGGGCGGGGAAGGAACGTTGAGATTGGAACAGCTAGAGGTGCAATAACAGCTACAACAACAACAGCAGCAGCAGCAACGAGAACAGTATTAGCTATAATGTGGGCCAACACGACCAGCAGCAACAGCCCTGGAGAAGCTGACACGAAATGTCTTGTTTTGCCTGTCCTGTCTGATACGGCGGAGGCACGCTGCTTGGGTATAAATGCAGCAGGATTTACATTTCGCCAGTATTACAAGGTAGTGGCCGCCACAGTATCGCCAGCTGTGCTAAGGATGTTTGCTCTAATTTGGGTCTTACTGTGTGCTAATTCTGCTATTGAGATCACCGTGGCCGCGTAATCATCATTGGCGCTGTTATCGCTCTCACGTTTCCTCCCATCGCTTGGGAACGAAATCATTATCCAACCTGGTGACTGCCAGTTGACTTTGACTGGTGTCTCGAGTACATATGGGTACATACGATCTATGGAGTTCAGCGTATCGACAACAATTATTGATACGTTGACTAAGTGGATAGAACCCTCGTGCCCAATTGAGCGCATCTTGAGTATCCGTTCATTAGAAGTCCTAAGTACAAATCAAGCAGCCTGGATCAGTAAGTGTGCCGAGCCCGGCGGCGTGGTGGCATGCGTCTGCGCCTCGCGACCGGGGGAGACACATAGGTGCGCGGGTTCGAGCCTCACCATTGCACATTTGTATTTATGGGGGCCCGTCTATAAAGCAATGCGAAAAGCAGTCCCATGGACATTAAATCTTGGCTGAGAGTCAGCCCCGAAAGGATCAGTACGTCTTAAGCCGCTCCTCCTTCTAGGCTACTGCTGCGTTAATGAAACACATAGGTAAGCTGGCTATAACTGATAACACAGCTGTAAACGGCGCCAAGCTACATCATGTTTAACGTCAGCATTTGTCGATTGCATTTCATGGCCACGCAAAATGCACAAAGCGAACAAGAATATCATTTAGATTTTGAAAATATTAGCCAACAGACGTCAGCGGCCTATACTGGGTCTTCTTGAACTTGTTCAAACAGCAGGGGACTGTCATCACAGACACTTTAAAGTAAACTTATACGTATTCATACAGTTGTCTACGCAATTTTGTTAAGTTATCTGTTTCGTACTCAATAAAGGCGGTAGTTTTGCCGCAGGCGATACTCAAAAGAGCTCCAAAGAGGTACAACAAGAAGCAACCCACACGAAGCATCTAGAAGAGGAAGCCTCTTGTTTTAAAAAGGTTTGATAAAAGAGCTTAAGTAGGTTAGACGACTGGTGACTACACGCTCGCTCGGAACGAATTGTTAACTCCAATTTGCTAATCCGCTACGCGGCGCAGTAGAATACGACGAGTAGTGCTCCAGACATCCGGCAAAGCCTGTCTAAAGTGTGCTGGAAGGTTTTTTTCTAATAGAAAGGATCATTCATTGTGGTTCAACGGCAACATCTCGACAATTCAGGGTGTTATGAAGTTACTTGGTGCTGGCCAGCCCTCCAAAGCAGAGCCAGTTCGTTCTAGAGTAATCGTATGGGGAAACACCACGGCCGACTGGAATTTGTTATCACCACCATCAAAAGGCTCCAAATGCACCTCGAGAAGACATGCTGTACTATATAAAAATATCGTACATGTGCGTTGTAGAGGCCAACGTGTCGGTTTCAATTGTGTATATATATATATAGAAAATATTGTGATAATTTATTAATTATTTACAATACGTTTGCACACTCGACAGTGCTCGCCTTAATAAAAATGGTGGTAAAAAGGTGTCACGTGAAGTTAAGAGTCAGTTGTCCGTGTCCTTGCTTGATGGTAGCCCCCGCTCTTAGGGACCCGGTACAAGCGGTATATCCTCAAGGTTCCTTGCAAAGTTAAAACGGTGAGATCCATAAGATTTTTCTTCGTGACGCCGAGCCCCAAGAGCGTCCTCGCAGATTCGGAGTCCCATTTACCACTCATAGAGATAGTGATGGATCCGAATCTGCGAGGTTTTTGCGGGTTGGGGAGCGCCGCTCTTAGGAACTCGACGTCATATTTGGCGATCTTGTCTTGCCGTGCTTTTGCCAGGTCCCGGTTCGGGGCGCAAACCTCGGCATCTAAAACCCAGACCTCGGTAGGTGTTGTTATTACGAGGTCGGGCTTTAGACCCGGTGCGCCCGGTCGACAGAATACTCGCTCACGAACCACCTCATGACCCCTTTCGCGGAGAAGACGCGCCACGCGATCACAGACGTCGTCATGTCTCTTTATGGTTTGTTTGTGTGTTGTATCGCACATCTGAGCGACATGAGCCAACGTCTCAGGCACATGACACCCGTGCCTACAACGTTTGTTGTAGCCCGGGCGTCCCCTGGCCAATCTGGCACGCGTTGGTAGTGCGTTGATCCTGAGCTTTAGTAGGTTTAAATACTCTTACCAGATAGGTAGGGCATACCCTTAATCCAGTAATGTACAAAGGGCGCTTCGTGTGCTTTTTAAAATGTGCCCCATCGAACGTGTTGTGTAGTTGTTGAGACCAGTAATCGGTCTCTTGTGTAGCGGTCTCAATGGAGGTTCCCAAGCGCTCGCAAAGAAGTCTTGTTTTCGCAAGATCTTTTTTAAAGTGCTCGGTGGTTAGCATCCATTGGACCCCAAGGTGCGTGGAGTGTTGTGGTGCTGTATATTTATATATATTTGTTACTAGATTAATTAGAAAGCCTGTAGCATCGCCGATCAACGTACTTCGGAAGCAACACAAATAAGTATCATGTAGATTAGTTTCCAATTGCGCTTGTAGCAGATCGTGCAAGTGTAAGATGTCAGAGCCTAGAGTAATAATGGAGCAGACCCAGTACCGTGCAGGGCGGCGTAGTCTAGGGGACTAGTGTCCTAGTCATAGTTGCCATCTACCGGGGTGTCGCCAGTTCGATCCCTGCTGTTGATCGAATTTTCTTTGGGCGATGCTCATTGAGAATAGATGGTAAACCATACCGCTGAGAGTCAGCGTCCATGTTGCCACAAAGACTGTTGGGAAACCATAGATATATTAACATGTCCGGCCCTCGGTGCATTGAAGATATACATCAGGTTAAGTTTCAAGCCCGTAGGGGACAGAGGATAGTCTAGAATTAAAAACATTGTTTTAAGGAAGTTGTTGACCCACTACCGTAGTATGCATAGATTTTTTTTGAAGGCTTAAGTGCAACGGACATTTAAGTCAAATCAGATGCCGTTCATGTGTTATTATTATTTTTTTATTATTATTAATATTATTATTTATTCAATATTTCGGTGTTTCCCTACAATTGTGGGATCTAAACGTGTACCCGCCTAGGCTCACCCCCGCTCCATGGAGCCGATGACAGCGGCGGCGTTTCCCCCACACACTGCGAGCGAGAGTTGCTGACGTAGAAACTCACCCTCGCGCTGGTCACCCGTGTTAGCACTTATCTTGATACCTAGGTCTTTGAGGAAGATACTTGTGTTTTTGCTGATTGGACCCATCGTTTCCATGGCGACGGGTACGAAGTGGTATCTTTTCTCTAGGTCAGAGTATTTGCGCTTTTTTTGCGATCTCAGCATGTTCGGCAACCCACCCTGACCGGGCTTGAATCCGGGGTCAAATTATTATTATTATTATTATTATTATTATTATTATTATTATTATTATTATTATTATTATTATTATTATTATACAGCTACTGAGAGGCTTTACAAAAAGTGAAAAATATTTGTAACAAGAACGTTTAGAGTTGTGCCTGTATTACTATTATTCAAATTAGATGCAGTTCATGGCACGCAGGCGGCGGAAAGTCTTCCAGTAGGGTAAGGATGTACATCTCGACAAGAATGGCTTTGACAACCGTTCTCTGGGACGCAAAAGGTATTCCATTAATTGTTCCATTACCTTTCTGCAAGAACAGCAATAACTGTGAAGTACTACCCACAGTCTTTGACCAGCCGAAGAAACGCATCATAGCACCACGGCCTACTTTGCAGAAGTGCACTGTGCTACTTTTTGCCATACCCAAATTACGCGCATTAACGTTTCAAACTGTTGAGCATCTCCCGTATTCTCTGGTCTTAGCTTAGATGTACACCGTAGACGAGTATTTTTGTATTCTAAAGATCCTGAATGTTTTGCTCGTGGTATAAATGCTATTGGGGGCCGCTAGACTAGATGTGCTGAGCCTCAAAGGGACTATACTGAGCAGTAAAAGTTGCATTATTCTTATCCGTTTACTGATTTTCTTTTCTGGATGGTTTTAGGAATGCATGATGTACATGCGTCATTAGCCGCTGGCGTGACTAGTATGGTACTAAAAACCCACTAAACCCGGCCCTGCCATTCTCGTTGATTTAGCTAGGTCTTCGGCTATCTTTCTGCATATTTACATCCACCCGGGTAGGAAGGTTATGTCAAGGTATACAATTTCCTGAGGGGGTGCGTCAAGACCTTGAGGGCCTGGCTGCACGTTCTCTCCCACCTCCCTTGGCCTCTTGTCTCAGCCACTTTCCCAAGGATGCCGCGTGAACCTTCACGGCCGTGGAGCTTATGCACCATACTCTTCAAAAAGTCTCCCAATTTGCATAGTACACACGTGTTATTAGTGGTCTTCCTTATCTCAACCATGTAGCTCTAAAACTGACCGCTACCGGTCAAAACCTGGGCTATACAGTAGGTCATCTCTTTGTTGTCGGCAGCTCTACCAAGCTTTGAGGTCCGATATTGGTTCAGCTTCATCTGGTCACCCCGGGTGTAACCTGCACCCAATCCTTCTGCCAGACCGCGATTGAGGCATTTCTAGACCTAGTGGTATCCAGATTTGCCGCCAGAAATATCTTGCTTCTTTCTCCCGCTAATAGGTTTTACGGCAGCATCTTACCTAGGTTACCAAGAAGGCTTCGGCCGAGACCGTCCGGTACGCCCGGCTAACCTTGCCATTGCTAGTGTCTGTTGGGCCAATCTTAGTGCTCGTCTGTTTTTCTTTATTTGTAGTGCAATGTTCGCCCTAATTAATTGCCATCCAGCGGTCACCATCAATAAAGCTTTTTTTGGCTGTGTCCTATAGGGCCGCTTCGGTCTGCGCCGCACCCTCAGGGTCAAGTGCCTCCGCGTAGGCCAACTGCTGGGCCCCCTCTAGGTAGTTGTTGATGTCCATTACGCCGTCACGTGGCGGCGTAAGGTTGTCATCTACCGGTCCCCGGTTCGATCCCTGTTGTTGATCGAACTTTCTTTGAGCAATGCTCACTGAGATTAGATGAATAACCATACCGCTGAGGGTCAGCGGCAATGCTGCCACAAGCACTGTTAGGAAATCCCTAGATATCTAAACATGTCCGGCTCTCGGTGCTTTGAAGATATACCTCAGGTTGAGTTCCAAGCCCGTAGGGGACGGAGGATAGTCTAGAATTAAAAACAACCTCCTTAAAAAAATTATAAGAAACGCCGTTTTACGCGAAGTTCCAGAGGACGGGTCCCAGAATAAGACTCTGGAAATGTACGTAGCTATTCTGTCTACTGCTTGTTTCTCATGCAACAAACCTAGTACAGATCAAACGATCCAGCTGGTATATGTATATAAATATATATAGTATTTTATTACATACTTTATATATAGGAGGCATTTTATACTCTCGGCCGCGTTACAGGTTAGGTAGACGCATAGCTTCTAGATGTAGCCAGACCGCGACCTAAACGTGAAAGACAGAGTCTTTGCCGTAGCGCAAAAGTTTTTGAGTTTTGTGCCAAACAGGCCGGCAACGATTACCAACTGCCAAAATGCGCGTCTGCTTGAAAGCCAGCTAGCTAGCCTAGACCGATGTGTCGCTTCCCCAATAGGCGCAATGGAATAGAACAAATGGCCCAACCTTGAAGCCCGGTCCGGCTCTGTGTTTGTACATGTCTTGCTCCTTAGGAATATACATTGTTTTAAACTAATTTAATGTAACTGCACAGTGGTCGCCTCTTTCTGACGATAAAGCTAGACCACAATTATATATATATATATATATCGGTTTTTTTTACCGTTTTTACCGTTACTATATATATATATATATATATATATATATATATATATATATATATTAGATTTTATACCGAGCAAGATGGCTTAGTGGCAAAGCCTTTGCCTTGCATTTGGGAGGCCTGGGTTCGAGACCCAGACCGGCCACTCTTAAATTGGTTTGCATAATTTCTAATTTAGACAAGGTAAATGCCGGAGTGGATGAAAAATTAGCCATGACGTGAAAAAACCGTACACGGGCATTAGCCTAACGGAAAATAAAAAATGATATACGTATATATATATATATATATATATATATATGAGGACGAACCGTCACTTGGTTTTCTTTATCGATTAGTCATCGAAACGCTTTATTTTATTTTACACGTATGACAAAGGTGAAGCTTTAGTTCGTAACTGCATTCATCTACCTCAGAAAATAAGTAATCGCTCCAATACATGATGTTTGGCGTTACAACGTTGTCTGCAATAGTCATTAATTCAAGCAAGGCGTAACAGAGCTTCCTCTAAGTCCAGCATTAAAACGAGTTCACCGCACAATCCTCATTCGGGCATAGGTAGTTTATTACAGCGGGTATGATAGACAATTATGTTATCCGGAGAAAGCCATCGCCCCTGTGCAATTACTCCGTGCTTTTTCTAAAAGTATGCCTAAATATGTACGTAGATGTTTTTATTGAGCTTTCGGGCCAATAATATTAATAATAATGCATTATGCCTTGCCGTACTCGCCCTCGAATAATTTAAACCAGCCGCGCTACTCTTGCAATTACAAAACGTGGCTTAACGAGGAGAATGTAAAGAATTAATAGACGGACCATTAGGTTATTTATTATTGATGAAGGATAAACGCACTCAGTTTGCAATGCATATGGGCTTATACAAGAGACATCTCCTTTGGCACCATTCATATACAAAAACTGTATTAGGTTTTATGTAAGCGTTAATATAGTACTATTGGAGAAGCATAAAGTTATTATCAGCTTTATCGTTAGAAGGAGTTGATTCTGTATAGATCCCGTTAAAAATGATTATTTATCTCCTAGATAAAATTCACTCAGATTCTCAGCCAACTTTGAGATTTCTGGTGTATGGAGAAATTTAGTCGGACACTTGGTAGCAGAAAACCAACTAGCCACCTGTAAACATAATACACGACACAAAGAGATAATATGCCAGAAACACCTAAAATACTAACCTAAGAAATAAAAAAACTTGCCGACAATTCTAATGCGGTCAATTGCGATTTCGATACGGGCGCAGAACGCGCTTAGCAAATGCGATCCTTCATAAGGTTCTTCCCAAGGTTCGCAAATTTATATTGAATTCCGGTTTTTTTGTTTCATATATTTCGCCAGTTAACGTACATGAAAAACTGTTGGCGATATTTGCAAGGATTTACTGACAGGGCCCAGGGTTTTCACCGCAGTTGGTATAGAATAGTATCGGGCTATATTTTGCAGAAATGTTCGCATTTGTTCAAGTTCTGCGTGGTCTGCGATCCATCTAGCTGCTACAGTAATATACCTCAAGTAGCAGGGAGCTACAGTAGAATAGAACACTGAGGCGCTCCATGTTAGGCTTTTACAACGAGTCCACAATAGAATAGTAACGCCAAACGTTTATCGTTACTATAACTCATGTCACGAGACTTGTAAAAAGTAATTAAATGATTAACTAACATTTCTAACATACGTACCTATAGATTGTAACTCGCATCGTAACTCGTTCTATACAAAGACACGGGGATGCTGTCCTGGGACAACCATCACGGTTGCTGCTTGTCGGGGCTTACGGTGTTCGACTTCTAAAATGTGCAACCTGCTTAAAGTGGTAGGTTTATTGGAAAGCGTATAAAATAATACAGACGTTTTGTCTACGGCCATGATACCTATATATATATATATATATATATATATATATAGTGATGGCTTATTATTCATTTACAATACGTGTGCACACTCGGCAGTGCTCGCCTCACTATGATCTTAGACTGTTCGAGAAGCAGTGATTGCTACCAGCCAAAATATATATAGATATATATATATATATATATATATATATATAAAGGGTCTTCCATAACAATATGTACAAATTTTAAGGTTTGGTAGAACTCAGCGAAAAAAATCATTTTTCCAAATGGAAGGAAGGGGCGGAAACGTCTTGTTTAGAAGTGAGGATGATATTTATAAAAGTAGCTTTTCTGCTTATTTTCTCCTACACAGTTGTGCAAAATCTACGTTTGCGGGAGAACCAGTATGTGCACGCCCAATCATACCGGTGTGTTCGGCGAACAATTCTGCATAATCACTGCAAAGACACTTCGCTAGCTTGCGTAGCAATATGCGAATAGCCAGATTATATGTTGTTATGTCTTACGTTAATGCTTTCACGCGCAGAACCGTAAAATCTTGCCATTACGACCAAACATGCACGCTCAAAAGACTATGATCAGGCAATAGCAAATTTATTGCCCATTATTTTCGTACCGTTTAATGCCCACCATTTCCATACCGTTTCGTGACGTAGTTGCCGAGTATCTAAGCTTTTTTGACAGCCATAATTGTTATGTTTTACGTTGAAGCTTTCACGTTTACCGTAAAATATTTTTATTGGGAAAAATTCAATTCAACAAGTCAGGCGAAAACTAATTTCTGGACATAGTTATTATGTTTTTAATTAAAACATTTGTGAAAAACACATTAAATATAAATCAGTTTAAACAACGTATTATGAACTTGCACTTAAGTCTCAAAGAAGAAATGGGGTGTGACTATCCCCGCCAGAACAACAGAACGCTCACTTACACAAGTGCACTGCAAAAAATAGTCCTTAAACTAGAAAAATATTACCTAGGATGCGTATAAAGTCCACCGGATAGGCAACCCGCTGATATAATATTTATTAGCTTTATTAACCGATCGTTGGTTTACAATGTTGCGTGTACAAAAAAAGCACACATTTATATACACGTATATTCATCACGGCTCCAAAAGTTAAGTCAACGGAACTGCTCTATCGCATTGTTCAAGGTGATATAAGTCACACGTTTCCCGCAGAGCTTGCACAACCAAAACGAAGAAATTTCATGAAACTTCTCTAAAATACAGATCTTCATGCGGAAACCCTGTACAGCAAACTGTACAATTAGGTGCCTATTCTCATAATTGCAGCGCTTCTGCGAACTACAAGTTATTGCCTAGGTTTCGGAAACCGAGAAAAAAGCGGGTATAAAAAAAAATATATATATATATATATATATCAAAGTATTTAAGTATATAAAACACCTGCCATCTTATTCTCCCACACAGACATGTACTCGTTGGACTGCCGTTTTCAAAAAACGTCTTTAAAAAATTGTGAAGACGACGCCAGTAAATAGACTAATCTGTTGAGACTGGCGAGGTGGACTCTTAGCGCCTTCTTCAGAAAAATTGCCTTAATTTGGTCAAGCGCCTTAAAGTCTAACTTCGATGGCTAAGGCCATATCGCCTGTATACCATTAGAAGCAGTGGGTGCAATTTTGAGGTTGAAGAAATAAACGGCAACGTCCATTGATAGTCTATGAGGGTCTTAGATACTATGAAAGGATTGTGGTCCTTTCTAAAATCCTTCACCTTCCTCACCAAATTCCTTCAATGTGCCTCGAGAAGTTCGTACCTCATGACTCCTAGGTACGAAAAGTGTGAGACAAATTCTTTAGATTTTGAACCTAAGCGAAGTTCGTCGATTTCAGCCAATTTTCCTCCACGTCTAAACTTTATTGCCTTTGGTCTATTTATATTTATCTCCAACTTGTTCCGGCAGACGTAATGTCGCAAGGTGGCAAGGGATTGTTGCAAATGAATCCGGCTGCGAGAGTGCAGCACTAAGTCATCTGCCTGCATAAAGACGTCCACCTGCGGGTGCCGGCTCTGTATTTCTTCAAGAAGGTCGCTCACCAACTCCGGAAACAGCAGGGAGCTAAGATTATCACCCTAAAAAATGAGGCTACGTACGTTGGAATGGAAGAAGTGCAGTCAATGTGGTATTGATCGTACCACAGCAGCCGCAATCAATAATCCGTGAGATAAATTTAACGCCCTCAACGCATCAAAAACACCATAAAATCATGTTTAATATGCATCAAACCGACAAACTTTCACTGAACCCTCAGATGTTACAACAAGCATTATAACTTATTCAGGCAACAGACAATATCCAATGTCACTGAAAGGGCTTTCCGGTGGCTACTTCAGACTGCATGTGCTCGGAAACCGTTACACAAAGCCGCTACGCACAAACCCTGGTTTGTTGAACACTGCAAAGCCATAAAAAGCCATAAAATACACTATATGCAGTCACACAGATCTTAGCCGGGAGGGACTATAACGACTCGCTGGCATGAAGCGGAATTTTAAAAAGATTCAACAAGGAAAGAAACAAGCATATGACAGCATTCAACACGTGACGCGCGAACAACGAAGTGTTACAAAACCATCAATACTTCTCCCAAAACGACCCACTCCCCCAAATCGATTAATAAATTAAAATGAACGGATACTTCATTTTACGCACCTACACGGTGGTGACCTCATACTACCTCCGAGGGAAAATACCTGTGATTATCGAGCATTTACAGAAGAAGAGGTTGCCAATGTAATTTCAAATAAAAAAAAAGGTAAATCCGCGGGTGCCGACAAAATTGCGTCTAAACATATGAATACAAATATACGTTTTCTGTGCCCACCAGTAGCCAAATTGTACAACGCATGGCTACGCAGCGGCAAAATACCGATAGTGACACCCTGGCTGTCAGCAGGTATATAGAAGAAACGCGTAGCAAGGCCGCCGCGACCATGATTCTAGTAGGAAACGTTACTGACATTGAACTAAGAATCGCGCTAATTTGATTTTGAGAATAAAAAGTGCTCTTATAGTGAGATACTGCCTTCACGCAATTGCCCCTCATTTTACAATGTCTTTAAAAAAATCTTACTTCAAAAGCGCACGTTGGGCTTGCCAAAGAACGTATAAACGATGCTTGCATTAGAAATATGCCACACACGCACACTAGTAGGAGACTTACTACTGGACAAATTACCATTCCGATCAGACACAGACTTTAGAAGACTACGTAGAATTTAGAGAAAACCGCAACATGGCATTTGCAATGGGTCCCTATGTCGAGAAGCCTGCTTTTTGCAGTAATAAATGAAAACTGTTATCACATAATATGCCGAACAGCTCGACATGGTTACCACCGCTTCATATGATCATTGAAAGGAAATTGTTACGAAATTGACGAGTGCGTATGTAAATATTGTGGAGAATGCAATATCGGCCGTTACCACATACTCAAACTGCTCGTTTATCGAAACATTGTCACTTCAGTCAAGTGTCAACGATATTGTTAGCCAACAAAATTAGGTATGAACGATTGAACTACACTACCAATTCATAGTAAATAAACCTGAAACTATATATATAAAAAATGAAAAGTCTCTAAAAATGGAGGCAGATTGTAGCCGCGTTTGATTGCGTGACTGTGATGCCCAAGTACACATGGTACTTCGGCGGCACGCGCGACCATACATAGAGATAGATTGGACATATCAGTTATCAACTTTTGTTAGAAAACGTCGTTGCTGCGGCAATTGGCTGTACGAGCTGCCAGAGGATGTGTGAGATTGCTTAACCTGGACGACTCATCGGCAGTCTCAAACGCAGTGGATGGCAGAGTAATATGTATATATGATATCAAATATATGTATAATATGTCTATAGTTGTAGATATTCGCGGCTGCGGACAAGCGCTCGAGTGGTGCCCGTCATGCGCACAACCAGCATTGAGGTCGCCAACTCAATTTGGCGACGCTAAGCGTACGAACAGGATGAGAGAAGTGCAGCTAGCTTAAAAGTTGTCTTGACTGCTGAGCGACAGGGGATAACGGCCACTTCGCCGCCACCAGATTAACGGTTAATATAGCGAGAGGGTTCTAGTTAGATGGCAGAAGCGAGGAGGAATAAAGTTATAGAAGGAGTAGAATTGACAAACAGCTACAGAGAGTGTGAAACATGATTAAGCGTAATCAGGCATAACCAAGAACAAATACTACATAGAGAGCGCGCGCGAGAGAGAGATATAAAGAGATGGAGTGAGAGAGAGGAATAGACACAACTGAGCATAACGAGAAATTTCGGAGATATAAAGAGCTACTAGACCGTATAAAGATGGTGGTGAGCCGATGAGAGCAGGGCAAAGTGGTAAGCAATAGGTGGAAAGGTTGGCGTTTTGGTCGCGGTAGACTAGCAGAATCGTTGTCAGTAATCGCTTTCGCGGATTAGGGCATAATCGAGAAGGACTGCACCCTCCGTGGAGAAAGCAACAGCATGAATCGAACGATACATTTACGAGAGAATTGCCAATATACAAGCATCAGCACTCCAATGGCTGGAAGTTGCCCAGATAGCCTAGGAATTATCTATTCCATCTATGGCGTGCTATATAGTGCACGTCGACTATCTCGATATCAACAATATATTGACCCTTCTACACATCGATATATATATATATATATATATATATATAGGGACTCTGGCTAAACATGACCATGCTTTTGTTGCGCTTCCGTTGATATTCCGTGCCGCGGCGAGTACTTTTCGTTAATCTGCACCGGCGTCTTAAAATTTAAGGCAACCTAAAATATCCTCTCTCGTTGAACTTAATGTTCATTAAACCTCATAATGCAGATATATTTGGGTATTACTGTATACTAACGTCACATTAACTTTTGTTAACGTTAGTTGTTTAGACGAATCGCCGGTTTCCTTTACGCCATAATTCGGCGTCAGCACCCGGAAAACAACTCACCGAACGCTACGAATATCTTCAAAACACTAAGAACTTTTAGTGCTTCGAGATTATCTGCGTGGTGGAACAATGGTGCCAGTCTGACCTCCGTAGAAGTAGTTTTTCGTGGACTCCGGATAACTTTAGACGTAGTTTACTTGGCTACGTTTCTCTGCGGCTGTTTTTACCGCCGTCTCTTGTCGAGTTAAGAATTGGCTCCAACCCCCGTCATCTCCAGGCAAATCTTAAATTGATTTAGACGGTTTATTGTTATTCTTGCTTTCTCCACCAATCGAGTCAAACGTATCGTTCCACTCCGAATTTAGCCAACTGACATTTTATTTACTTTCATTTTGCGATAGATACTTTATGGACCTGTCACTACAGGCCATTACAGACGACAACTAGCAATACGTCTAGCGACAATATTACCATCAAAATTCCTTAATGCTGCAAAGGCCTCCATCATTTAGCCCTAATCATTGTGTCTGTGTGACACTCTCATCTTAGTTAGTTAGGTAGGTCGCGCACCAGCTGCGCTATCGGTAATTGGTACAGGACACTATTCTAGGCTCAGTTCCTTTCTCATTATGCCTCGTTTTCCTATTGGACGTCGGTAACAAATATGACTCAGACATTTGCAGACAATGATAAAATCGTTCGTTTCAAACTCCCAAAACACTCAGTGTCAATGCCGCCTTAACTCACATTCTAAGCGCATTCCAAAATCTCCACTATCTCTGCTATTGCCAAGTCCGAGAGCCTTGTCTTTAGAAATCCGCAGACGAGTCAATTCTCCTTTTCCTTCTATTCGAACCGACAACCTCCATAGCGCCACCGATTCAGCTAAACTGATGGGACTCGATCTACGATATAGACTTTTATGGCATACTCACATCAAAGCTATCTCCCCAAGATGCCTTTCCAGCAAAGCCGCCTTTTCGTGAATGCGCTACCTAGAAATTCTCCTCCTCCGACCGGTGTGTGTAGGGGGGGGGGAGAGACTTTAATGTCAGTTTTCGAAAACTGCTTTTCCACTAGAATTATGCTCTCCATGTCATAACGGCTACCTCTGACCATTTATTCTTCGGCACATTCTATTCCAAATATCAACCTAGCTTAAATTTATTTTATTGCTACATTCCGTCCAATAAAGCCAACTGCTAAACCAACTCGCCTGCCTGCTGAATTGGTTCACCCCTTCAAATTACGTCTTACATTCTCAAACTGGGCTTCCCTCCCTACACCATTCGATGTAGGGACCGATTCAACCTACACCGCTAGAGTTCCTTATACAAAATGTCATTTTTATCGATTTCGCCTTGTAATAACCTAAAAGTATTCACGTTTCTTAATATATTTAGAAGAGACCTAACAGGTATCTCTTTACCTTTGTAGAGTAAATTCTATTTTGACTTAGACTTACTTGCCTGACGACCGTCACTCAGCGCCGCCATTGTGTTATTCCACTGTTACTTCTATTCGTCACGACTTACATTATCCGCGTGCCCTTTTCTCAGCGGGAAAAGGGAATCCCTAAAAAAGTCTCGCACTTGTTAAGACATAGGGGCCGTTGACTAAACGGCAAGAAAAGGCTTAAACTTGCCACCAGGTATGAATCCAAACCAGTAGCAGAAGGGACCAGGAAGAAGACTCTAGTTTAATACCCAAAACCAAACTGATAGTGACTCTTTCTTTTGTGAGTAGTTGGTACACGATTTGAACTTACTAGGGAGTTGTTAGAAGATTGCGTAAGGCAATCTAAAGAAAAAGATTTGAACTGTGGATAAATAATTTCCAGAGTTTGCACCTCGACAGCACCACAATTTACATTTAGCTTTTAATTTTAGACTTTTTCTAAAAAAATATTTATATGTTTGCCTAGCATCCGTATTTCCTCATGTTTCCAAATATTTAAAGAATTTTTAAGGTACAAATATTCTACACCATGAGTGGCAACATGGAACATCCACAGCAGTTTCTCAGGACGTTAATGAAATCTAGGAATTTTATAAAGTATTTTGATGACCAGAAGGTGACGCATTTGTGTTGAACTGGGTAGCGTACATTTTTGCGGGCAGCTCAAGCTTTGGACAATAATCAAAAAGTTTTCGAGTCATAATAGAGCTATAGTGTTTTTTACACAGTAGTGTACATGCATATTCACATATAAGCATATATTTGTACGCGTACACATATATAATGTGTGTAGTTAATATCAATTTGTTGGTCCTCGTGGGCTGCTTGTGGGAAAAAGTGGGCTTTTCCGCGCTCATCTTCCATTTTTGTCGGATCTATCTTTCCTACATATGGCTTAGCTACATGCCATCAATACTCCGGCCTTGTAGCCTGTCTAACGTCAAGCTTGAAGACACTGCGCTTTTTGGCAATTATTCACTCCCAGTTTTTTTGGCTTTTTTGACATATGTCTGGCATATACAATGTGCGTGGCTAATGTACATGACAGTGTTTGAGTATTCTCATATTAAATGTTGGGAAGACCGCTAAAAAACACTCATAAAAATATATATATATATATATATATAGACAATTTATCTATTGCACGCGTTGGTATTTTTACAATATCTATCATTTTATCAGGGCATATATACCGAATGTGGTGGCAAGTATCACTAAATTCGACATATAAGGCCACATTTCCTAGCAAATACGTAGTAATGAAACGTCTACTGACAATTATGGTGAAGTCATGTTCAGAAATGTATACTCTATTTTTCAGTTAATTTTTCGGGAAGTCGATAAGGACCTGCAAGGTAATTGTTCATCATGTCAAGCCAAACACAGTCCTGGCGTGAATGCGGACGGGTAGTAAGCGGAATATCGTTTTATTTCACCATAAATAACTTAGGACGCAGCCGTTACCATGACTCAGGAACCCAGGTCCGGTTGTTCGCAAACCGGTTTTCGCAGTTTCCAATCTATATAGGACTTAGGCGGACTGATCATTCATATCGGCAATACACAAATACGGCGAAGCACAAACATCTAATCAAAGAGAGTTACATGAATTTCCCATTATTAATAATATTTGCAATATTCGTGTAATAAGAGACAACGCTATTCGAGCATCCTAAAGCGTTGCTGGGAGCTTCTACTTTCAGGTTCGGTTCGCATATTGGGTCGATAATATAATAAACTTATTTGCGATCCCGTCTTGGGACAGCTATTCTCAGAATTTCCTTTTTGACCCGTTGTTGTTAGTTGTTGAATTATCGCGCTAACCCATACCTGCATGTATTTAAAAGAAAATGCTCTACAAATGCATATTGTCTTTCGCAGTTACGTGCTTCGACAGTAGCGCTCTACTAAGCACGCATTAGTGTTGCTTGTTGAGCAGCACGAGTTTTCTTGGATTTTCTTTCGTTTTCTATCTAAATTTCACAGGGTGTCTCTGGTTTAAATACCCCCCTCCCCCCGGTCTCTGTGACAGTCTCTTGCAATTTGTTTTCTTTTTTTATTACTCCGTTATGACCCACAGATCATTGAATTGAGAGATGCAAGATGTTAACCGCACTGACTTCTAACTGCAGTGTAGCCGACGACGCTACGTTAGCGATTTGCGGACGACGTGCAGGTGTTTTTCCTCCGTCAGAGATTCTGCAGTCGAGATTCGGTTCAAAATTCGTCAATGTCGCGTGTCGACGCAGGCCAGGTCTCATCGGACCTGGTCAACTTGTCTACTGGCAAACGAACTGACCGGCGGCCGACGCCACTGCTTCTGCTGCGAAATCTGCTATTTATACTCATTGATGGATCATGGCCTTTTCTGTAAGCCTTCAAGCCGCCAGGCCGCTTAGGCCGCCAAGTTAAACCAGCCGCGCAGAGGGCGACCATCCAATGGGAGCTGCGTCGGCAAAACACGCAGCCCCAACGAGGACTTTCCTTCTGGCCGCTCGTTCGACTCTAGAAACCATTTGACTGATTTGTTTCCGCTCACTTGATTGTTTCATATGTCACATCGCTGCGCCCGTTGAAGTTGGATGGATGCCACTCAAGGCGGGGACAAGAAGGGGGGAAAAGTGGGCCACAAGAAGTTGAAGAGGCCACGGATAGCCAACCGCAAGACCGAGTTGCTCAGATTGGCAGTATATATATATATATATATATATATATATATATACAGCTAAAATGAGATTTATAGAACTATAGACAGATTTACCTAAAATTGTAAACCACCTACTCTGCCTGCTAGACAATCATTTGGTTACCCATTAATTTTAAGTACGCCTAATACATCTGTGCTCAAATGTTTAACCGTACATCAATTCATCGCTGCGCGGTGCCTGGTGACGCTTGCATCGAAGAAGAATTAGCCGTACAGTAGTGTACAGTTGTTTAACTTAAATACATGTTTCTAATATCTTATTCTGAGTATCTTTCTAAAAATCAGCGCGGTGATGTTTAAACATTTCGTGAACACGTACCGTGTTTTAAGTTTAGGATAGTGGCACGTTCTGTGTACCAATCGACAGTATGACTAGCGATTAATAATATTATACAGAGGACCGAAACTCCACTAAGCAATACATTTGAATATTTTTTGCATAATGAGCATGTATCACTAACGTTTACATTATATGAAAAATAATACCAAGCTAAGGTTTCCTCAAAAATCCTATAGCAACGAAGCCACCCCTATGACAGGCAGCGATAGTTTTCAACATTCGTTTCCTTCTTGTGTATTGGGGTAATAATGCTTTATTAGAAATAACCGCGAATCATTTTTAGGTAAAAACTGTTGATTTAGGCCTTAGCAGTATGATTAAAGCAGACTGCTTGAAAAGTAAAACAGCTTGACATAGTTTACTGGTAACACACAGGTGGGACTTTCATCGTAGTGGGGATGGCAACACCCAGTTCGGAACAAGTTAACTTAAGTTTAGTGTGCTGAAGAATGCTGATAGTTTTTTTCAATTGAGTGACTTTAACCCAATTTCCTAGAAAAAAAATCGCTTTACATATTTAGATATCTAGAACGTCTACAACAGTCGTTTGTGCCAGCACGGCCGCTCACTCTCAGCGGTTAGGTTTCTTACCGTCTTATCCTCATTGAGCACTGTCCAAAGGGATTTCGATCAGCAACAGGGATCGAACCGCCGACACTCCGGTAGATTACAACCCGAGACCACGCCGTCACAAAAAATATAATATACAATATATAGTTGTCTGCCATACTCGGTCGATATTCGGATGTTTGCTCCCGCTACAGGCGGGTGAGCAACCAATGGTGTTCAGCCAAGGCTGCTCCAAATTGTTCCACAGAGGTTGTCTAAACCTCGAGCTCTCTAGGTTTAGACAATCTCTGTGGTTGTGTGCGGAAAAAAATGCATATTTGCGATGCGGCCGAAGCCTGTGACTTTCAGAAATGAAACCAGGGGACGTTATGCAAGAGAATGGTTAGCATACTCGGACGTGCAGGAGCGTGTAACTTGATTGTTTCATATGTCATATCGCATTCCCGAGATTGAGGTAATCCCCGCGGGAACAGTTTGCCGCGCCCCTCACAGTCACAGGGAGCTTAAACTCGACGCGAAGTGTCAAATTGGTGTGGAGAAAAGTGGCGGAACGCGGACACCAACGCAAAAGAACACAAAACCACGGCTTGGAGGCGGCGAAGAAAGCGGTGACGTCGCCCGACCGACACGGTAGGATCCTTTTTCCCTTAGCCGGCAAGAGAGCGCGCTGGACAGACTAACAGAACCACCAACCGTGCAGGCGCCAGCAGAAACTTGGCGACTGCGACTGCAGAGTTGAGTAATGACAGTCGCCACCTGAACGGCAATTGTAATGTTGAAATGGAACGAGCGGAAGCGGTGCTCTAGTGACGTCGCCAGCTGTCAGAGTTGTTTTTGTTGCAACTCCGACTCTGCTGTCGGAGTTGCTGCAGTGGGCTGACCCACAATCGAGGCAGAAGACAGAAGACAACGACTTTGTTGTCGTTCGGAAATGACGAGACAATAAAACAAAACACGACGAATGGAGCGGGGCAGCAGATGCGCAACAGATGGCATACGCATAGAGCAAAAAGTCTATGCCAAAAGACCTAGGCAGATCATTGAGAGTGGCACAACTGAAGATGTCCGCGGTCGGACTGCAAGCTTGGCTAACTGGCAGGGTCATAACGTCGAGCCCGGTGGCGTGGCAGCATGCGTCTGCGCCTCCCAATCGGAGGAGACACATAGGTGCGCGGGTTCGAACCCCACCGTTGCACATTTGTATTTATGGGGGTCCGTTTATGAAGCAATGCGAAAAGCAGTTCCATGGACGGTAAACCTTGGCTGAGAGTCAGTCCCGAAAGGCAGGGTCATAACAGTGTAAGCGGTTGTTAGGTTACATACTTGGTGCTTGGGTTCTACGTGGTGCTGTGTAATGAAGATGACCAGCAACCGAGAGTGGCTCATCTGCTTCTACATTAGCCCTACCGGTACATCAACAGAGCTTTCTCGTAACATGGCCACACTTATCGCCGACTTGGAACATCTCACCTCTGTTGACAGCAGCGTCGTTGTCGCTTGTGACCTCAATCAAGATGACTTCGATTGGACTAACCCCATCTCTTGATATTGTTAAGCCAATAAGGACGGCAATAAAAACGACGAATGTGGACGATTAGGTAAAAAGGTGTTCTGGTTCAATTTTTTAGCACAGCTAGTTTCGAGCTACTCGAAGCACGTCAGAGGTTGAAACTTGCTTGATCTGCTATTCGAAAACGATAAATCCGTCAACAGTATCGTTTCCTTCTCCTGCTCCGAATGCCAGTGATCATATCATGGTGAATTTCGATGGCGCTAGTTCCGGAACCATCTCCTCCTTTGCATATTCCGACCCTCCTGAACTATGCCAATAAAGACTACGAAAGCATGGTCTGTAATCTTCTCGCTACCGACTGGAACTTATTCGTTACTACCTAACGTTTTTGGGCTGACCCTCAGCCAAGATTTAATGTCCACGATACTTTTTTTCACATTGCTTCATAGATGGACCCCCATAAATACAAATGTGCAACGGTGGGGCTCGAACCCGCGCACCTATGTGTCTCCTCCGGTTGCGAAGCGCAGACATATCCATTACGCCACCGGACTCGACATTCGTTGCTACCTGCTCGAACTCAAACGAGATGTATATTGTTGTTCCTCAAATACATCCACACGCTGCAGGATACCCTGGTGTCATAAAAAACCGTTGGCGGAGCGTATAGGTACAGCTTTGTTATCAAGCTCTCTCTCACTGATCGTCTACAGATCTCAAGAGTTCTCGTCTAGAGGGTGTCTCGCTGATCGTCTAGAGATCTCAAGCGTCGAAGCGTCGGCCGCAACCTGATTTAAACACAACAGAAAATCTCAAATGCGTTGAGGATATTGACAGCTCCCTTGAAAGCCTGACTCGACATCTCAGAAGGCTTACAAACAAACACGGTGAAACATCAGACGGTATGAGCGCGTTCGTATACAAGGAACGCGATCGTTCACTATGTACACTTTTATCGCTAATATTCCGACGTTCTCTTAAAAAAGAACTATACCTGATCTGCTGTGCCATTGTGTCTCTGTGCATAAGAACGGGGACAAGACTGATGCACAAAACAAACGGCCTGTATCGCTTACGTCCAGCAAACTCTTTAAGGGTTTAGCTTTAAGCTTGAAGCCGTCTACAACTATGCAAATCTTCAGGGACATGTCAAGAGAACAGTGTGCCTATCGAATAGGCTACTCTACGGTCCTACAGCTTCTTGAAACTCAACATGATTGGGCTTTGATACTTAATGACAATAAGCCGTTTGTATATATTTTAATTTCAAATCGGCATTTGAAACGGTCACACACGATAAACTATTGCAGGTCCTCCGTAGTTATGGTGTCAGTAGAAAAATTGTCGGGTGGATATCTGCATTTTTACGTGGCAGAACTTTCCGCGTTCGGGTCATTGACTGCCTATCATCCTGTGCTCGAGCCACTTCTGGCTTTCTACAGGGCATCATCCTTAGGCCGCTTGTGTGCATATTGTTTACTGACTCACTAAAAGTATATCGTCCCAAAACATGTACATATACCCATCTATGCAGTCGACAATTAGATGTATGCTATTGTTGATGATGATCTCAAGGCTGCGGCCTCACAAGCTACATAGTTTGAACTGTCGTGCAAACGTGATCTCAAATTTTCAGTACATAAGTGTGCTATTCAACTTGAGTGTATTGACTTGTACTAGTTTAAAATAAAGCGCACGTATAACTGAAACTGTCGCCCGCGCATCCAGGAAAGTTAACTGGGTTATGCGGACCTTTGTACTGTCTGATGTTAGGTTCCACGTCGGCCTCTAGAAACAGTATGTGCTACTGGTAATACTGTATGCGTCCCCTGATTAGAACACAGGCCTTTCGAGAGACAAGAAACTAATCTCCACAATACACAACTGATTTTTAAGACGTGCCGGATACAATTGCACTATTGACTCTAAGGAGATCGGAGGTAATTGTACAGCTTTTAAAAGGCAACGAAACCAAACAGTTTGATAAAATCTGTTAGAACGAGGATAGACTGCAATCTTTTTCAGTAAAGTCGTAAAATCAACACCTAGTGGAGCAAACTTGTACGCAAAAGCTACCGTAAAGAAAACCTTTGTGGACGATCTTCTTGCGTGACGCAGTAGCCACCAAGCGCGCCATTGTGATAATCTATCTGGAAATGAATATCCGCCCTTTTCGGCGTGCGGTTATTAATTAAACAAAAGCTATTGCAGTAATGAATTTTGACCGAATGAAAGCCGGTTCCGTCGTTGGACCGAGCAGACGATCATCTGGAGCCGTTCTCTAAGGGAGGATAGTTAAGGAGAGTTTTACCGCGCCTGGCGGTCTACGTCCCTGCAACTGATTGGCCAGTTCTAGAAGTGCAAGCGTAGAGGCATACGTGCCTCTGTGAGTTCTTCTCTAAATACTATGAGGGTGCAAAAAAATAATAAATCTTGTACGTGACGACAGATTTAAGTTGGCTGAAACTGCACTCTTTACGGAGACAGTTTAGCGAGACACTGCGAATCAATAATATTCTGGGGTTAAAGGCGAAACGCATATTCGTCTATGCTGGGAAACCTGAGCGATTGTCGAGCCCGGTGGCGTGGTGGCATGCATCTGCACCTCGCGACCGGAGGAGACACATAGGTGCGCGGGTTCGAGCCCCACCGTTGCACATTTGTATTTATGGGGGTCCGTCTGTAAAGCAATGCGCAAGCAGTCCTTTGGACGTTAAGTCTTGGCTGAGAGTCAGCCCCGAAAGGATTTTTTTTAATATCCTGGGGTTCAACCAGACTGCTGTCTTACTCGTGGGAGGTTGAAGAAGAACTGTGGGTGGGTTATCTATATACCTATATATAAAAACGATTATTACTAGTAATGTACAAAGACTGTCCGTTCTCAAAATCGAATCCTATCATGCTCAAGATTGTTCCGGGATTGTTGTATGGTCTTGACAGGGTATAAAAGCACCCCCCACAAAGAATTGCAGGCAGCATGAGAGATGTTTTTCAATATATTTGAAGCGAATGCTCTGTTTTTCGACTCAAGGATTCGCTTTTTGTATCGAATGCCAGATTGCCGACCAGCTTGAAACGATTCGACTTTGACTGAAGGCGCCGTAAAGCAACCCACAAATGTTTTATTTCGGAGTGGGAAGCTAAAGTCTAAGAGGCCAGACGCCAAGACGCAGGTTTGGACGTATTTAATGCTTTGCCCCTTGGACGCTGCATGTGACAGCCTTTCGTATGCATCAGGTACATAGGACATGGTTATCTACTAAAATAATCCACCTATAGCTAAGGATGGCGTGTTACGAATGTCTTATTTTGGAGTGGGAAGCTAGAGTCGAACAGGCCAGAAAGGCAGCTGGCGGCTTGAACGTAATCAATGGATTGCATCTTTGGTCTAGCGCCCTGCGTGTACAAGTCGCTACGTATACATCAGGTACATAGTGCACGGTTATCACTGCCTGGTATGTTAAAACGGCTTTCACGCAGTGTGTGAGGTATTCGCCTGTCGGTTCTGCCTGAAGAGGTGTGCCATGTACATTCCATGCAGTGGAATGCGCAGCACTAGAGTATAAATCGGTGCACTACTTCTCTCGCCGGAAGCGTGAAGACGGGTGAAAGACTGCGAGGACAACCTTACACATTAAGTGTATACTATACTCAACTTGGGTGACATAAACAGAACTGAATATAAGGTATAACGTATATCATCCATATGTAATGCGTGTGAATGTGTGTTCAGTGCTAGTATGCAATCTAGGGTGCGCAATGTTTGCCGCAGAAAATATAAATGAATCTCCGACCCTCTCCTGGGGTAGGCCAATACGGACTCTGCATGTGAATAGGGATAAAGGGTAGATGATAACTTGGTCCCTGTTACAACATGAATGGCAAGGTATATGTGTCTATGCTCTAGATGACACTCGCTAGCTCTTTTGTTAACAAACAATGTTGCTTATCAAATTTCTAATCTACTTGAAAACATATGCGTATTGACTGCGACTCTAGTGCGTAGGGAATTTATTACTTACTTATTACTTAGTTGCCTCCATACTAAAGCTCACAAAGATGATAAAGAGAGATGGAGTGATCTGTGGTATCTCTCACGTTCTGGCTTTAAATATCCAGCGATTTATCGGGTCTTTCCGGCCGGAAGAATATTCTAGACCTAGACGATCATATTTGATGCAAGGGCATCGTGCACGGCATAGTTGTCATCTACCGGGGTGTCGCCGATGTGATATCTGTGATCGAATTCTCTATGAAGCCGCTGTGATCGAATTCTCTGTGAATCGATAATAAACCATGTCGCTGAGAGTCAGTGGCCGTGTTGCCACAAAAGGACTGTTAGAGAAACCCTAGGTATCTCAACACGTCCGGCCCTTTAGAGGGGAGCCCTCTATGGACTTGCAAATTGAGTTTAAGTTTTTCGTAGACAGTTTTAGTCGCACCTATATTAACAGATTAGACCGATAAAAAACGTGCAGAGTATAGTTGTAAGGGCGCGATTGCACAGCACACATCCTACAAACCAGAGATAAAGTATGACATACACGAGAATCTAGTCGAAGGTTTGCATTTTCTCGTGAAGTGGAGTGTGCGTTAATATCTGAAGCGCAATCTTTGTTGATATGTAGCACTATCGTTGCTGTTGTTAGGGTAGACAATTCAAGTCGATCCCCCCCACAAGCAACGGTTTGAGAAAATGGCGAGCATGTTAGCGATTCAACAGCCATAGCCAAACATTTGGCTGAGTACAATTAGTTTGCATAGTTTTCGGCCACGAATAAGATTTGAGCTTCGATTGGGCATTGGGTATAAAGCCGTATCTCTGATAAAATATAAGTGGTCCTAAAACTTTTGAAATGGATTTAAACCTATACGACAGTCATATGAAGGACGCTCAAAAACAGCAACGAATGAGAAAAGCGTGGCCAGTCTGAAAACTACAAGTGACCCCAACTCAAACGTTACATATGCGTCGCTAGAGGAAACGCGGGCCATTCCGGCTAGATCATTTTTCTTCGTTAATCTCTGTTTCCGAGACTCGTTACAAGTAATACGACTTGGCACATTTTTACAACTCGTTATTTATTTATTTTTATAACTCTTTTTTACCCACTAAAGAAAAGCGTCAATGGTTGGCTGGCAAGGCCGCACGGCGACGGCGGAAAAACAATCACACAGTAGACAGTTACATTCCGCAATAATTGGAAATAAAACCTTATCTAAGATTATTGTTGATCGCTAGTATCAAAGGTTACATTATAGACATTTGTGTCTCGAAGTAAACCTCTGTGAGAGAAGTCCAGATATATTGACCAACGTTTAAAAATGTGGTGCTTATAAAGAAAGCAACCAAGAAGAAGAACAAACTTGTTTAATGCAACTAAAAAACAACACCCGCTCTCAGTGCCGCTCTCACTCAAAATGTTTACAGAACTTTAAAATTAGGCATTCAGCACAATTGTCAAACGTCCTCACAGGTGGCCAGACCTAAACATATTTGTATAACCCGCTCTCACCCCGCTTTCAGAGCGGATAGCGGTCAAGCATTTGGGCAAATCCCGCAGACGAAAACGACGAACGATCAATCGACCGGCAAAGTGATGGTTGCCATTTTCATAACTAGGAGTGAGATTTTGACGATAATCAACGTTGTACAAGGCGGTAGCCGCCAATTGGTTTGCGGTCAAGGGTTTAAAAATCCTTTCGGGGCTGACTCTCAGTCAAGATTTCACGTTCATGGGACTGCTTTTTGCATTGCTTCATAGACGAACCCCCATAAATACAAATGTGCAACGGTGGGGCTCGAACCCGCGCACCTATGTGTCTCCTCCGGTCGCGAGGCGTAGACGCATGCCACTACGCCACCGGGCTCGACACAAGTGCTTAGACAAGGGCTTAGCACAAGTGTTTGTTGATAGTACAAGGCGGCACCTGCAGTAGGATCTCCAGCGGGAACTCCTTTAGCAGAACAACGCCTTCGTACACAGGGTTTACCAGACCATTTCAGACGTAAGACGTAATGCAGCCATTCCCTAGTCACTATATAATTTGGCTTCGTTCCTATTGAGAGGAAACATCTGCGTGGAAAAAATAGCACTTGAAAAGTTCTGAAATGGACTGAGAAACACAAAACACATCTATCTGCATCCTACCAGTAATTTCCAGTAAAAACTATACGGCTTGCAGCTTCATAATTGAAACAAGTCCGTACAGCCTTCTTTCTAGAACTGCTGTTAAGTTAAGGATGCTCTTTAGTGCGCTCTAAACAATACTTGTATACGTAATTTTAACGGAATTGCCATATGTTTTTGAAAATATGTGTTTTCTTCTTTGTATGGTGGATAGTTGCCCGGAGGCTTATTTTGCTGCCTTCCAGCCTTACATAATATCATAGTAGTTCCCAAACGTATGTCTGTTAAGTGAGTAAGAATACTCGTATAGACGTCATCTACACATATTGCCAATACACTTTGCGTAAAGGTACCGTTTTCTGCGTTGTGCAGCGGGGATAATAATTTGCTGTTTCGATATGTATTCGATACAATATTGAAGGGCGAAGCATACTTTTAATCAATGTCAGCTTAGTGCCCGCTTTTTATCGATCGTCTCCGTGTATGAATATCAATGATCCTTTGCTGCATACAACTATCTGATCAGCTAAGCAGACACAGCGTACACATTCTATATCTAAATTGTTAGTTGTCATTATAAAAACAATTGATAAGTTGAAAACGTTACAGAACCTATTCCACATAATGACTGTGGTTTATCTTTAGTTAAATGGCACAATGTTATTTGCGAATAGATAAAACGTCAAACCTACTTTTGTAAACGAATCGTATTTCGCAAGAGACACCCTGAAAATTGTTTAAGTAAAAGCAGAGTAGCGCACATCGAGTTAAACGGAGCAAGAAAGCGCTTCCATAGGCGTATCTGCCTTCGAATTTAAGGGGAGGAAACAGGATGATATTGCTGCTTTACCTGGCTGTAGGTCCGGTAAATTAGGTTAGTGCTCTTAGAAAACTCCTCACTGCCGTTGGCTAAGTGCGTGGCAATCCTGCGGAATCAAGAGCCTCCCTGCAGATGTAGGCTGTCTGTTTGTTTAGCGCCTTGCAGGCCATGCTTTGCGGTGAGGCACCCAGATAGAAGAAAGTCCCCCATGAAGCATGAACGTCTCATACACTCGTTTCATATGTGCGTGGTCGAGTGGCTACGGATGTAAACTGACCTCTGCTCTATTGTTAGGAATGCTTGTAGGGTTATTCTCATTCAAGGCAGGTTGTCTTTCAGTGTTCTATACTCTATATACATTGGGGATTCTCTGGATACATTGCCTACTAAGGCAGGCGGCACATAACGTGAGGTAACGTTGCTTGTTGTAGCAGACAGATTTATCAAACAGCCGCTTTCTGATCAAGTAAGCTAACAAACTTCAAAGTAAAGGGACCTCTAGTCGAAGCTATTTAACGCCGTCAACGCAGACTAAATCAGATCAAAGAAATTAATGTCGTTACTATGGCAGAGCTGCCGCTATACGAAGCATATTTTGTACAGCTCCAACCATGCTAGACAAGCTGTTGTTATACAAGTGTTATATAAGTCGTTGCTGGATCCACGCATCTGGAAGCTTCCAGTTTATTACTCGTTGTCCTATTGCTACATGTTCCGAACCCTAGCCTTTCACTATTTCACTTTAGATGTCTGATTCTGATAACGTTATTTTTTTGCTTTGTTTGCATCGACCAAGGGACACATCCGGCTAATATCATAGAGCGTCTGTTGATAGCAACCAGTGGGAACTTTACTTTCTTGCTACCAGAACCCATTGTATTTTGACCGGTGTTTTGCTATGTTTTCTTATTTAAACAGTCCTCTGCTTCCATGCTAAGGACTGGTAGACGACCAGTAAGATAGCAATTGCTCCGTGCAGTCGCCTTTTTATTCTTTTCCTTTATCGTCGTTATCAGACTCTTGAGGTTGTCGGTCCCATTCGCAGTATACCGTTTGCATAAGAGCTGTAGCTCGCACTGAGCATCTTAGCGGTTTTTTTGGCATGGCGGCTGGCACAAAGGGCCTATGCAAATCTGACCCGTTGTTACGTATTTGACGGGCAACATGATGCCTAGTTACCGACGGCTACTATCTTATACTTCTAAACAAATATCAACACCTTGTTGTGTCACCTTTGTTACTGCTAACCTACAAGAGCACAGATAGAGGGGGTAAGTGCGGATGCTTTTAATGCAGATCTAACGAGAAAACACAGTCACAGTAATATGCTGCTTATCCTCGCAATTAATAACTCTTTTAAGAATAATTAGTTTATTATATAAAACTGTTATGTGTGAGATATTTGCTGCTAGCTTCACCGCAATCAATCGTTCTTTGAGCATAACATTTATGTGGACGCCAATTGAATCTAGCATCCAAAGCCACTTACAGACGTCTATCGTGAGATGGTCAAGAATTACAAGGCGTATGACACAGCGCATTGATATCGATGTTGAAAGAAACTGACAACCCCGTAGTTTCTATGTTCCAGCTGAACAGAATGTACTTACATGCTAAGCTCGTAATGAAGAACTGCAACTTTATTTGTCGTTTTCCAACAGACCTGGCTACTCACTCTGCTTTAACCTGCGACGGAGACCAATGGTTGTATCAATTGAAACGTCGTTTTAAGACAGAGAGTCTGTGGTCTGCTGGAAAAGCTTTTGTCGTTGCCACCTTGCCACAGCGTCAATTCGCCATAGTTGTCGAAAATATTGCTTCATACGAGGTATTTTACTCGGCACGGTAACGATTTGTAATTGAATGCTCCACCCCTCATGTCAACCAGCACGCTTAAATATCAATGCTAGACGCCGGGGAAGCAAAGTTTAGTCCATCAAGAGATAGCACTTTAGTCTCCTAAGCAATTTGGTCTACCACAAGTTGTTTTGTGAGCTACGTCATTGCAGTTGATGGCCATAACTTTGCTATTGCAGAACCTCCTATATTTATTCGAGTTTTCAGTTGCTTGAAAGTGAAGTGCGCTCTGTTGTTGATGGAACAACGCATCAGCCATCACATTGGGATAGGGTCGTGTGGTATGAACAGCAGTTCTAAGTTAGTGCAATTTCCTGGTAGTCTTTGTGACTTTTTACTTTCGCTGTGTGTAACAACCTAGGAAAGATGATCGGTGATGGTTTTACCTATGACGGGCGTATCTTGTCTACGTCATAACTTATACGAGCCGAGATAACTAGAAAAACATGCTGAAATAAGGAAAATATATTTTAAACTAGTGTATATTGTTATGGACATTCTGGAATCCCTTAGTAGGAAAACAGACTTTTTCCCCGATAATCTGCCCAAAAGCATGCAGCCTAAAAATAAGTTTCACTCTAAAGAATACTGAATGGCCTAAACTTTTGGCATAACCCGCCTCATAAGAGCTGATCCTAGTCTTCACTTGAGTACTGCGAATACCTGCGCTGCACGGTAAGAGATCGAGTTCTACTATAAGTACTGTGGCGCTATTTGATATAAACACATAACATAAAATCACCTTTATTATTACGGAAAAGGTGTGCGTGCTAAATTTATCGTGGCCATATATGTAGTGTTTCCAGTATGCCTACTCTTGCAAAGAGAACGTAACTAATCGCTTAACGGACGCGTACAATTCGAATTTGCATGCGCTTATTTCGCCACGCGCCAAGTAAACAATCCATTTACGAACTCCAAACGGGCCACGACATTTGGAGTCATGGATCGCTGCTACCGTAAGTTGTTAAGGCGTACATTAAAAAACCATCCTAGCAACTCACATGTTATTAGTTGGCGTAGAGCAGATATGTTGCTTTGCTCAAAAACTGAGTCTAAACTAGAAACAGCATCAGGTGACACGCTTTGAGGGCACCTGAACCGCAAGCGTCTCACAGACGTGTCTGGGACACCTTCCACTAGCTTTCTATATTTGGTCAGATAATTGACTCTAGCCGCGCTAATTCTTGTAGATGTTTGCTCTAAAACGTTTGTGTTTGCCTTAGATTTTGCGAACTATTGTAGGCCTCCCTTAATTTTTTATATTCCTAAATTTCGTGCGCGACCCGTGAACTCACGCGTAATCGGTTGCTCATCTACAATTTTAGTTTCGGTCGCTGTAGAATGCTGTTGTTCACAAAAAAACGAAAAGAAGTTTCAAGCCAGGCTAAAACCTGTGCGCCCATGCCCCTGTGTTGCTCACCACAGCACCACCGAGTTCATTTATTCAAGGATTCTTGGAACGGGGGTTTTAGGCGTAATTGTTCTTCTAGTTTGGCTAGTAGAGCTTTGATTCACTTCATTTCTACGAGAACCATGCTGGACTTATCGAGTTTTGTATTCAACAGAAAGTGTAGTTGTAGGACAATGCTTAACTAGATCGAGTAAGAATGCATTCCTTATCGAGAGTAGGATACGAGTCTACACATAACAAAGTCACCTAATTTCAAGCGGTAAGTTAGCCGCTCAAGCCACTACCGCTATACTATCTTTCAGAAATAAGAAAATGCGCTTACGTTTCCCTCTATTGACTCTTAGTGGGAAAACCGTGGACTAACTCTACAAAAATGCTACTTAGGCATTGTGTTAGGTTTAATTTTTTCCCGGTTCCTTAAGGAGAGGGCTGCAAAGCGGTTCCTCGCTCTGGTGGGTCCTTGTGTGCAGCTTTTATATGTAGAATAATGTTTGGTATACGTTGTTCTTATTGATGCCAGAGTCGATGTCTCAGAAAATATGTACTTAGTACTCCACCGGGCTTAAGTTCACACAATCTTCAAGGCTGACAGAAGTTAGATTGCTGCACCTTAGTTAGATGCGTTATGTACATATCATGCATTAACCGCCCAATCGTTTGTGCAAAAAATTGTACTGGATTGCATTGTATAATAAACGAATTGCCTAATGTTAATCAAATCTTCTCTCAGCAATAGTCATTAAGAATAGACGATATACCATACTCAGACTGTGCCACTACGAGGACCGTTGAGAAAACCCTAGGTATAATAACATGTCCGCTTATGCTGCCGCTCTGAGCGACCCTTATATAAAAGGGTGGCATGCGTAATTAGGTATACTTAGTAAGTAAATACTAAATTCGCCTATATATATATATATATATATATATATATATATATATATATATATAATAACCCATTCTGAAATTCTGGACTCTTCGCAAAATTGTTTGAAATGTTTTATGGAGTACATCCTAGGTTCGACCCAGGCATGAAAATTGGGAGCGGAAGTAGCTCAGAAGGTGCTATGAACAAAGCACAGAAGATGTAAGGAGACACAGAATCTTTTTGGAGCCAGCACGGCTAAAGAAAGCGCAACTTTGAATCAAAGGGGTTTGCAAGAGCTAGGATAAAGTGCGGGAGAACCCGTGAACGAGCCCGGTCGATTATTCCGACAGGGCACCAGCCACTTCTCCTGATGGTCAATAGCACTGTTCTATGAACATCTAGACAATCCGAGAGTGAAGTTTAAGAGGGGAGGTGCGTTTAGTGGGTATGAATCTCAGCGGCGTAGCATTCATCCGCTGGGGTAGAGATAAAAAGCGAAATTTCCGTAGCGGTAGTGCGTATGCATTTCACCCTTCTCCACAAAAAAAACTTATGTATATATATATATATATATATATATATATTATATATATTATATATACTATTATATATATTATATATATATATATATATATATATATATATATATATATATATTATAGTTTGCCTTTATTTAAAGGGAAAATGCACATGTATACATCTATATAGGTTTGTATGCACATAATTATTTTTTTATTAAACTGGCGCAGTTACTTTTCCCGCAAATATCCAGAAAAGTGTACTATCTGGTCTCTTGATCCTTGCAACTTTCTTTAGAGCGCTCGCTAAATGACTCCGCGTCTTTTTTCAGCAACCTCGATAGTCTTTTCCAATTGATACATTTTGCCTGTTGTTGTTGTTGACCTACACGCGCGATGCTCGTAGGAAATGTCCCTGCGGCGATAGCTTGTGTCGCGTGGCAAGCAAATAGCTAATGCAACCAACAGACAAGCAATTACTTACTTCTGTTAGAGAGAGAGTCTAACTCTATCCTATCTACTATAAGCTGGCAGTTCGTCGCCGAGTTCGTCTCTGTGCGTGCATGTGCGTCCTCTGGAGCGCGGGGGGAGTAGAGGCGATGTTCGTGTATGTGGGTGAGAACATGTGAACATTTGGTGCAGGAAGCTGGGGTTAAGTTTGAACCTCCTACCACTACTATAGGGAGGCTGCCGGCAATGCACGGCGACGGCAAACTCCCAGAGGCAAAGCAACAACGAGTCGACAAACACGCTGCGAACAGCCTTACAACCGTCAGGCATCGTGCAACCGAACGGCTGAAACGACGGGCTGGTGGCCGGCCGAGTCGTGGGGATAAATCTCTTCGGTTGCTTTCGATTTTCCTTCATGCGTACAGAAACAGCAGTTCACCCCCTTCCCGCAGCAGGGTAGATTCGGATGTGGGACTTGCGGGTGCGAAACCGCCGCCGCCCGCGTCGCGTTCGGAAACAAGGAAGCATAGGGGGGGGGGGAGGTGACGACAAGGGGAGGGGGAGGCATTAGCAAACTTTTTGCAGCAGCGGCAGCAGCAACAGCAGAAGCCATAACAGATGTGTCAAACCTTGATATTGAGTCCCTCAAGCTGAACAACTGAGTCGAACTGTAGCTGCTTTTGATTCTGGCCGCTGTTGGGGAGGGTGGAGGTGACGACGACGACGATGAGGTTGATGACGATGATGGTGGTGATGATGGTGGTGGTGGTGGTGGTGGTGATGATGATGATGATGATGATGACGGCGACAATGATGATGATGACGGCGACAATGATGGTGATGACGACGACAGCCACAACGGCGATCATGACGTCGATGAACACCATCTCCCGTTCGTACCCTGCTGCGGATGTTTTTTCATCACAACTCTCTCCACGGCCCCGCCTGAGCTCTGTTTGCTATCTTCAAACGCAGCAGAGCAGGCACGCCTGCTTGTAGCCAGCCTGCACCACCAACCGCACCAGGAACCTAAGTTTCGTGCGGCGCGTCGAAGTCTGGCCGCGATGTAGAGTAGTCCTGTCGGTAGCGGCGTAAGCACGTATGTTTGAATGACGGGAGCGACGTGTGAATGCTGTTCACAGTCCCGCGCCGATCTCGTGGTAGGAGCAGCAGCAACAGCATTAGCATTACAAGCAGCATCTGCAGCAGCAAAAACATCAACAACGGCATCTGTAGCATTATTAGTAATAATAATAATAATAACAATAATAATAATAATAATAATAATAATAATAATAATAATAATAATTATTATTATTATTATTATTATTATTATTATTAGTATTATCGGGTTATTATTATTATTAGTATTATTTTTTGGTTTTACAATTGTGAGGTGTGAACGTTTAAGCCAGGTTCATGATGCTCTGCTGATTTCCTCAATTCATGGCGCCTGTGATAGAAGCCACGTTCCCCCTACACACGGCCAAAGACATCATCTGTCTCAAAAACATGGCCTCGCGTCGATCACCCGTAATATCTTCTATACGCTTTCCAATATCCTTCAGGATTTTCGCCGTACCTGTGCTAATGGGCCCAAGTGTCTCCAATGCAATGGGTACAAAGTGGTACCTCCTTGACAGCTCGAGATACTTTCCTCTTTTTTCAGAGTCCGCGCGTTCTGCAACCCATCCAGATTCAACTGCGCTGTGACGTAGATACGACAAGGCCGCTGTGCGTGAAACGGTTACATCCCATGCAAGGCTTTTACCATGTGACCATAGCGGAATGGTGACCCCGTCCGGTCGTAGCTCACTACTTCCATAAAGACCTTTCGGCTCGGGTGTGGATGGTATCCCTGCCCTTCTAAGGGCTCTTCTTACTATGGCGTTGAGTTCCGCGTGTCTTGTAAGTCTGCCAGGGCTTTTTAGACAGCTTAGAGGATGTAGACCATCAGAGTCAACAGGTTGGCTGCATGAAAGACATGAGAAAGGCTGGCAGACGGGCGCGCCTATCCTAAGGGCTGACACCATGCGGAAGGAGTTGGGGTCCAGCATGGTGCCAAGCTGGCGGGAGGGCAGTGCTTGGAGCCAGCCCCCGCTGAAAGGATGTTGAGCCGCTAAAAAAACGGCACGTTCTCTTGATGATGTAAGGTCATCCATAATATCCCTTGATGATTTCTTACTTTTACAAGCGTCGAGAAAATGTTGGTTCACGTGCTCTTTCAGGGGGCCGGGGTCAAGTTGGCTCCTCATCGTCGCATCTGCCAACATGGTAGTTTTCTTTAACACTATTGTTGCATCTTCATTAACAAGTGATTCCGCTAGAGAGCCAAATTGATTCAATGATGCAGCATAGCACACTGCGGCGAGGTCAATGAACCTTCTAATACCAAGGCCTCCGAAGGCTATTGGAAGGCTTGCTCTTTTCCATAAGTTCTCCTCTAAACTAATGTTCAATACCTCACCCAGAATATCCCTAGTAGTCTCGTCGTAAGCAGCGAGGCCTTCGGTATATGTGAATGTCGGGGATGCTCGCAACAAATAGTTAAATCTTGATGACCCAAGACTGTGCCTCCACAGACAAAGGGCCGCCTGTGGGTGCATATTTGTCAAGCGTGGGCGGATTTTTACAAGAGCTTCTCGCTTTGCGCGAAGAACCCGTGGGATTCCTTCACACATGACGGGAGCACCCAGAATATCTAGGTCCTCTTGTGTCGTGCAAATTATTCCGGGAAGTGCTTGCATGATCACTTGAATAGATTTCTCTTGCTCTTGCGCATTGCCTCCTATCGCTGTAACCTCACACTTAGAGGCGTTGAGCATTAGCCCTCCCGTTTCCTCGAACTGTAGTACGGTCTGTACATCCTTCGCCACAACGTCCGCGGGACCACCCAAGATTGCATCATCCAGATACCAGACGTTAAAGGGGCTCTGTAGACTTGACACCAGATCAGAAATGCCAAGACAAAACAGCGCTGGCCCTAGTGGGTCTCCCTGTTAGATACCGGTCCTGGACTCTATGGTTACATCTGTATTCCAAGCGAGCATTGACGCACTTCTGTAGCCCTGCCACACCATCGGTAGGAGTCTTGGAGCCTTCTTTTGTACTTCATCAAACATTTTATCTCTTCTTAATGTATTAAACGCATTTCGAAAGTCTAGTTTAACTAGCACTCTTGTCGGGCCCTCTGCCTGCAAAAAGGCACGCGTAGCATGCACGGTGGCTTCTGCTCCTCCTCTAATGGCAACTCCAACTTGGTGAGGAGAGACCGCTGTCACAATAGTGTTTTTATTCACAGCCATGGCAATTTTAGAAGCCATTCTTCGTAAGGCTAGTCCGCACGCAATGGGTCTAATTGAGTTATCTTTTTTTCTAAGGGCGGTTAGGCTTGCACCATAGAAAATCGGTAGACAGAATGACGGCAAGGTACCATTAAGTACTGTAGTCACAAAGCTACTCAGTTCGTTCAGTAGACGTTCAGATGAGGGAATCGTCTGGTCGAGCATGTCACGTAGATGTCGAGGACGCAGACCATCCAAACCGGCTCCACTTGTGAATGGAAAAGATTTAACGGCCTCATGGACCTGAAGTACGTCAATCTTACCAAGGTTTAAGGCGACCGGTTGTTGGAGCAGCTCTATGCGCTCTTGGCAGCCAGGTGGGGAACGTGGATGTTTGGCCCGCAGTTCAGACTCTGTGTGCGCGTCGTATGGTGCAATTATGTTTGAGGACAGCAGGGCTCGAGCGGCAGAACGGATATCACCCTCTGCTAATTTCATCTCTGCTTGGCGTATACGGTTTTCATCTTCATTTACGTGGCGTATCTTGTCGATAGTGCTGAGTGCAGTCGCGTCGGCCACACCTTGAAGAGTCCTAAGATCTATTTCGGCTTTATTCTTCTTAATTAGTTTGGTCAGCGTCACTTCTTGATCTTTCAGACGCGGAATGGCAAACATTAGCGATGGAAGCATCATGAGATGGTTCCAGCTCTTGAGGTCAAGCCTCGAGTTAAAATTGCTCAATGCTTTGGTGTATGCTGCGGCGCAGCATTCTCTGGCTCCGCGGGGTATGACTCTGGCAAGTCTTAAATTCTTGCGGGCACTTGTTAGAATCCGTACTAATGAGGTCGAATCAGATTGAAGGTCAGAGTCTGAGGCAGAAGGTATGAGATTATCCGGTCCCGGACTATTACCGATAGGTTATTATTATTAGAGAATTGTTAGAAAGAGCAACAACTTAAGCAGTAGAATCAGCAGTAACAACAGAAGCCGCAGCAGCAGCATCAACATCTATGGCTGCCGCTGCTGATGATTACGGCCGAGCTGAAATCAGGGTGTGAGTTTGTGATGACCGGTCGATTACTGATCAGGTTAGAGAGATTGATGCACTTATGTCGAAACATGTCGAAAAAGCGTTACGGGTAGCGCTGAGATGCGACAACTTCAAACAGATTATTGTCATAGTTGTCGTTGTTGCCATTGTGCAGTTCCTAGTGCCGTTTCTGCTATTACCGTTATAAGCGTCGCCATTATGCTGTTGTTGTTGCTGCTTTTGTTGTAGCTATTGTTTTTTTGTTATCGCTGATAAATTGGTTGATCGTGTCGGTGGCGTTTCGGTTAGGTTGCGATCGTTACGTATATTATTGTTGTCGTTCATCTTTAGTTGTTTTCATCATTGTTGTTCTGCTGTTATAAAATTACACATATTATGTGATTATTGTTCCTATCGCTGCACTGTTGTTGTTGTTGCTGTTGCCTGTTGCTGTTGTTGTTGTCGTCGTAGTTAGTGTTATTGTCGGCGTTCTGTCTGGCATTGACGATTGATGGTAGTGTCATCTGTATGCTCGTAACTTCTTATAACCTCTTAATCTAAATGGAAGAGACTCGATCGGAAGCCAACAGAAGCAGCAGGAGGAGCACGGTTCGCCAGCTTCCCGTCGAAATTGGAAATGACGCAGGACGACAGGTGAGTGAATTGGCCTCGTTTTTATGTCCACTTCTTCTATGACAACAAATGCTGTGTAATGCCGTGCCTACGGTACCTACTGTACGAATTGTTGTCGTTGTAGCTGCCGACAGGTAAACTTCTGCCTCTTAGCCGAGAGCCGAGACCCCGACTCTCTCGGCCAGCGTCTCGGTATTTCTAAAAATTGCTAAAAGGCTCCGCGGCTGTACGAGTGAGGTGACGACGCATGGCGTGATTGTCACGACGGGGCAGCACCTACTGTCGTCCGGTCGCGCGTCCTAATGTGCTCTTGTGAAAGCGTGGCGCTCTTACGAAACAGCACCACTTATATTCGAAAGCAGCTGCCAGTCTCGGTGGTTAGTTGTCGGATGTTGACGTCTGCGTCATGCTCTCATCTTTGCGTCTCGCATGCAGCGTCAACACTCTCATCACCATCACCATCGGCAACATCATCATCATCATCATCATCATCATCCATCACCACCATTGCCACCAGCATATCGTACCGCACAAACGATGTGCTTATTTTAAATATTGCTAAATCTCACATGCAATCCTCCGCCTCCTTCTTCTCCTGGGAGGTCGTAAGCAGGGCCACCCGAACTGGCGAAAGGGCCACTCCACACGTACTGGGCGGCCCATCAAGCCCGAAGCTGTTTACTACTGTTGGAACGCGGCGCATCAAGTGTACCTGATGGAGCGTATACGTGCTTCATTTGTTTTGCACCTGTTTCTGGCTGGCTTTTTTTTTATATCAGTCGCGGTCAGAAACAATCTGTGGGAAATGCTATGTGACGTGCACTTGACATACGGTGATCATGATATATTTGAGATTTCTAGACCGGGTAGCGAACGCAGTCCAAGCTAGCCGTGACTTCAGCCTTCAAATCGTTCAGGTTGAATAAGCTTAAAATATTTTACTAATGTGATTTTTATATGTATAAAAATATAAAACATCAAATGATCAAATAATGATAGTGAATGAAATTGAGATGCGCTTGCCGAGTACATTCGCTCTGTCGTACGTAATCGGCGCAAGCGACGTTGTACGAATGCTAATGCACTTTTTACTGCCTTTGCGAGTTTATAAGAAGATCCTCTAGACGCATATCGTATGTATGTATACATATGACGGTCGAGTGAATGTTAACGCCAGTTCCCTTCCTCTCAAATAATTTACTTATTTACTTTTTAAGGAGGTTGTTTTGAACTCAGACCATCCTACGTCCTTTATGGGCTTGGCTGCGGCATATCTTCAATGCACCGAGGGCCAGACATGTTGAGTTATATACGGTTTCGCCAATACTTATTGTAGTAGCATGGCCACTGAACTCTTAGCGGTATATGGTTTATCGTCTATTCTCAATGAGCATCGCCTAAGAAAATTCGATCAACATCAGTGATCGAACCGGCGACACCCCTATAGATGACAACCATGACTAGCGTACTAGCGGCCCCCTAGAGCACGACGCTACTTCCTCTCGAGCGGCCGCGTTCCACTTCTCTAGACCAGTCTATCATATAAACCTCTCTGCTTTTATTCGCCACTTCCTCTTTTTATTCTCTTGCTTCCCTTTTTCCCACCTCACTTGTTGGGTGTTGTGTCCCCTGTTCCCCTCCCTCTCTCGTACTTTCTTTATATGCTCAAATCGCTTCTCGGTATGGCAGAATGTACAGCTGTTTCTCGCGCAATCCGTTCCGAAATGTCCCAAATATCCTCCCCTTCCGAAGCTGAAAAGCTTGAGCTTTTTTCGATTGCCGTTTAGCTCGGCGTTCACGTTCGGATTGCAGACGCTGGGAGGCTGTCGATGGGGTGCTGGATGAGCTGTTGCGGGAGTGTATGCGTTCTTCACAAGTCATGAATAGCGACAAGTCTCGCCGATCTGCCGAGAGTTCGGTAGTGACGCGCCCGACGAGAAGCCATTTTTCAGGCGGACAACCTATTTCGGGTGCGTTATGTCGTCGGACCAGCCTTACGTTGACAGTTCACAGTTCACACAGCTTACGCGTCGGCTCCCTCGTTGTCGTCACGCGTCGGTTGCAGCGGCGGGATCAATGAACGCCTAACGTACGCGATCACGCACCAATAGAGAGATAGAGAAATTGGATCTGTTTATTCAATTGTGCAACATGTTGGCTTGGCTATTCGGAAGATAGCACCGTTTGCTCGTGCCGCCCTCGACCGTAGTGGTACAGTTGTATCTGTTTTAGAAACATAACATACTCACACCAATACAGCGCCGCGACAGTTATGAATAACAATATCATTTGGCAGGCTCCTACTGACTTCAGCCAGCTGATATCCCAAACACTTATCAGCAATATATATATATATATATATATTTATATATATATATATATATATATATATATATATATATATATATATATATATTTATATATATATATATATATCAATTTAAAATGTTTACTATTTGATGTGTTTCCCGAGAAGTTTAATACAATGTTTCGACTGATATTTCAGAGCATTTGTTTCGCCCTTAGACTGCAGAATTCCGCGCTCTTAGACTGTAAATAGGCATCGGTTGCAGCCTATTTATTAAATTTCCGAAAAGGAAGTAATCACAGGGGTCAGGTCCATTTTGCACTCATTTTGCTCCGAGCTTGTTTATCTTCAAAATATCGTGCCGGATATTGTCTAACTCAGTTTTCACTTAAGTCGCATACCAACATTTAGAAGAAACATGCATGATAACTGCTTGAAATTATTTGTTCATATTTTCTCAAAATCATGCCGATACGTTGCACGGAAAGAACGGTCAAACGAAATTGTTACCGCCAGTTACTGTACTATTTTGACTGCTAGCCGTTGAGGAGTTGCCCTTTCCAGTAGCGGTGAGAACGCAACAAATTATCTCATGAGAATTAAGTAGCTTATTCTAAGAACGTTTTCAGCTACTTTTTTTCTAGGAGATTTTGGGAATGCATGATGCACATGCGCCACTAGCAGCCTGCACTCTTCCGAGAGACCCGCTCAAACCTCTCCCGCCTGTCCGTTTCCTTGGCTGTCTTGAGTGTCAAAACAGCGTCGGACAAGTTCGTCGCTTCCCTTCATGCCTCCGCCAAAGTCATCATATGGGCGACCACCTCCTTGATGGGTCGGCCTCTCACAGCGGTTGGTGCTGCGTCCCGTGCTTCCCTGAGAGCATCACATCGCAGAACAGTATGATCCACGTTGTCCGTTTCTCCAGAGTCGCACAGTACGCAGATATCGCGGATGGCCTTCTTGATCCTTGAAATGTAGCTCTGGAACTGGCCGTCCGGTCCGTCAGATTCCGTTCCGGTCAGAACCTGAGTTTTCCAGTATGAAAGCTCCCCGTGTCGGCGGTCATACCACACCCTAAGGTCCGGTATCAGACCCTTGGTCCAGCTTCCTGTGGTCACACCGGGTTTTACCTGCGCCCATTCCTGAGTCCAGGCCGATATGGTGGTACTCCTGGCCCTGGTGAGATCCAGACCATCGTCTAGATACATTTTACTTCGTTCAGCCACTAAAAGGTCCCATGGCAGCAGCTAGGACCAGGTATTGAGCCTCTAAGCTAAGCACTTCACTAAATACCGTGCCTCTTCTACTCTCACAGAGCTGAAGCTAATGCGTTATTAGGGATGATATTTAGGGATCTAAGGAAATCGTTTTCCAACCAACCACGGGTTGACTCACCCTAATGTGTGTGTGTGTATGACCCCGGCATGTAACGACAATAATTTGTTTGTATATGTCCATCTGTCCATTTGTCACGCAGAGTTCCGAACAACCTATAGCCTTTGTAGTAATGGAGTACTTACTACAAAGTCTGTCTTGTTTCAAGTGGAAAAAATTGTCCAACAGCCCTGTTCTTTTATTAGGATGCTGCTTTAGAAGAACGACAGAGAGCTATATATATATATATATATATAAATATATATATATATATATATATATATATATATATATATACTATATATATATATATATATATATATATATATATATATATATATATATATATATATATTACTAAACTAAATTGATTAGCACTAGAATTTACTACTGAGCCCAATACACGTGTCACATCTCTGTCAGTCATCAGAGCACCCAATTCACGCACAATACTTGCGGATGTTCAAAGTGCGTAATGATGAAAGATAAAATCGGCAACCCATGGCTTAGGCGCCGGCAAACACTCAGGTTCTGCCAAGGGTCTAGTAGCTTATTATTGTATTAACAAACGAATTATTTTCCTTGCTTTAGTCAATTTCCGTCAGTACAGAGGGATCTGTGTTACCTTTAATAAAGCCGTATTCAACCAATTATGGAAACACTTCGACCGCCATAATATAAAATCAACAAGCACATTGCCGGGAGATAACGGCATAAAAATGCAAGCAAGGCGCTTGTGGCGTGTTCGCTAGGCAACCGGATATTGAGGTTTAAAAGTTTTCTTGAACCCGCGGCCTGAGCTGCCTCACTGGAAGCCAGTATCGGCTTGAACTACACTTAATGACTTTTGTACGCTGATTTTACGAGGTTTCACAAGACAAGCAATATATATATATATATATATATATATATATATATATATATATATATATATTGTAGCGTTCAAAGTGTCACTATGAGCTAGCATTTAAATTTAACACTCGATTGTTGCTTCCCCACAATACAGGTATTTGGCGAAGTTGGCCGCTTTCTGAGTCAAACTCCCACTGAGTCATTTTTAGCAAAAGGTGTTTGTGCTGAAGTGAATTGGACATGATGACAGTGCATTAGGCCCAGAATTTGACATCAAGTGCATGTTTTTTTTATAATCATCGTCTACAAACGGACAGATCGTTGTATAACAGACGCGCAGTTTGAGAAAACCCCTACAAGTAAATTGACGGCATAATTCTGCGCCTCACTGGTCTGCCTACGCTTCAATTTATATCCCGGCTTTGGTGGTAGGCAAATAACATACGTCACCACGTCACAAGAATGCGAGAAAGTCGTTAGCCTTGAATGTGCCTAAATATTGTTCAGAAAAAGGCAATAGGTTAACTCCTACAAAAAATCGCGTCGAAACATATCGTGTTTTATGATATCCACCTGCATTTGATATCTGTGCTCCCCTTTCTTGTTTTTCTCGAAGTTTTTAAAATTAAATTTATTGGCACTAGAATTTGCTACCGAGCCCAATACACATATATACAGTTGGGCATCACACGATACGCAAATCATCTACTACCAGAATCGAAAATGTGGTGGTGTGAATTATTGCTTATCTTAACAATTGACCAGCAAAGTATTTAGTAGTTGCTAGAAGGCCTTAAAACTACCCTATTGGCGGTATAGCCATCTTCCAATCGCTTTTCTTTATGCCAGCATATATTTGCAAGTGACATGTATATCGTAAACAAATACGCGTTGCATAGCGGTGGACAAAATCAACAGCAAATATTCAAACGCATAGTGGAGAGTGTTTCTCTGAGCCTGCTTTTTTTTCTGGCCTTCTTAGTCTGAAAGAAATGCGCTACAGGTTACGCGGTTTGCTGCACTTGAACGTGAACTTGCGCTAAGAGGCACGCAAATAAGCAACTAACGATGTTCATGGGCCACGGGCGAGTACCGTGGAAATCGTGCGTGTGTGTATGTGGGTAAGAACGTCTCTGAGCCGGAGCTGGCCACCGCTGCCCTACAATTACTCTCTCAGGACGCCATAACGAGGCCAAGCTGGACAAAAGAACAAGACGGGAATAAGATCGAGTGAGAATGCTTCGTGGACATCTGCCTCGGAATAACGAAGGCGAATGCCATTAGAACCGCGACGACCTGCGAATACATCACACGTGCGTCACACCGTCTCAGCTGCCGAGCTAGGACACTCGTGACGATTGTGGATGAAGATGACCCTACGAGACTCTATGCAGGCAGTGCCAGGCAGACGACGCAGGCGCATGAATGCGCGCTTCCCATTTCGAAGGGAGGTGGATGGAAATTACGAACACCGCCGTATGCCTCTTCTCCAGCAGGCCCTTTCTAAGGAGAGAGAAAAGACAGAGAGAGAGCTTCAACTGTAGCACAAGGGAGAGCGCACGAACGGAACGCGCTCATCGCAGGGAGTTTGTCTTTTCATGCAGGATACAGAAGGGTACATTGTGCCGTTGCCAGCACAGACGAAACGCTGTTAGTAGTCTCACCTGAATGGACCTTACCACGCGGCCATTGGGCTCAACGTCGCCGCAGCAGTTTAGGAGTTAAGCAGCAACAACGCCAGAAACAGTAGCCGCAGGAGAACAACGGTAATAATAATAATAATAATTTATTGTGTTATGAAATTATTCCCAGCTAGTAAATGAACTGGTTTAACTGCTTATATTGATTGAAACGCTTTATTCAAGGTAGAAAGAAAAATATACATTTGCATATATGCATGTATGTCATGTGATCAATATGTAGTTATAATCTGCAAGAAGTGCAGGGTGTTGGCGGCCCCTAACACTCATGAATATGCCCAGAGATCATCCATGGGTTTAGGTCGCTGATGTAGCGCTTCCGTGCGATCAACACAGGAACCATGTTGCTAGTCTGACGCGTTGTCGTTAACCTTTCAACGAACATTTTGTTGAATAGACGCGGGTTCTGTTTCAGCTGGAGCAGCATTCTTTGATCACGTTTCTTAATCACGTCAATTGAGTGGGGAACGTCGACATGGCACCGGTCAACATGGCAGCGAAATGCAACCCGTTTCGTGAATTTCCGTTCCACTCGTTCCAGGCAAGCTTTGTCCTTTATTAGACCCGGAAGCCACGCAACCACAATATACGCAACCTTGGCAAACATCTTTCCCGCTACCTGTGGGTCTACATAGCTCTGGAAGATGCTGAGAAATCAGAAGTTTTAAGACGTCATTTTGAAACTGTATACAGAGAGTCTGACGGCTTAAGCTCTGTAGCGACTAAGCAAACCGATGCCTACCTAAATGACGTCATATTCACCCCTGAGCTTGTCTATACGAAGATGCGTAAAAACTCGATCTTTGGAAAAGGAAACTAACCTCACAAGTCCTCGATGAGTAAGGTAGCCAAAAGATAGAGTAAGCAATTCCTATAAGAGGAGTGAAGTCTTAAAGTTCGTTTTATGAACGCCGGTTTAGTCCTGCCCGGTGATTCCCCATCTACTGCCGATGTGACAGGGGCAATCCTTATCTCGAGAAGTGCCAGCTTTGTTTTAAGAAAAAGGGATTGTGGCTTCTGTATACCAAACGAGGGCAACAATGCACTTCTCACACGCTTTGCGACTGTTGTGTGAAATTGCGCATTGTGAGATCCAGTTGTAATGAGTGATGCAGCTGAGCTTCAAGCTGCATTACCAGATTCTGATCCCAAGCCAAACGGCGCCCGAAAATCTACATACATTGATTGCATAAATGTACTGACTTTGTCGCTGCAAAGCTCACTGAACGTCGTCCATTGCAAGCGACGAAAGTGCAGGGACCACTTTTGATGAAAGCCGTATAGCTTTTTGGGTATGATAGTTCGAGCTCACAAAAATTTGGTGAGACCTGACCTTGTGTCAGATCAGGTCTGAAGGGAAAAGGATAGTATTTGTTAGCTGCATCTTTTCTTTGCGTTTCCCCGCCATTCCGGAGGCATGCGTTAAAAGTGTCTGCTCGGCAGGGAGCCTGGACCACACCTTCATTTAAGTGGTCGTTCAGCACCATGGCTGGGTCTGCAGCTTTGTTGTTGCAGAGGGTATTGGCTACTCTAATGATCTCGCCAAAAGATATGTGGTTCTAAAGGTCCTAAGAGATTTGCATGCCTACATTCCACGAAGCATACAAATGAAGATAAATCCACTTGTGTGTCTGTTCAGCCTCCGTGGTAAAGAAAACACCTTTTCTGATTTCGAGATGCGTCTGCCAAAGCGTTGCAGCAAGGTAGCACATGTGAGCGAAGGGCACCCAAAACACAGCCAAGTACCTCTCTAGGTCGGGACTTGGATTGACAGGAAAAATACACAACTAGCTCCAGCGGATGTACGGCAATAAACTTCCTGAGAGTGGCTGACGCCTTGGCTCTGCCTTCGAATGACAGAGGATCCTGATGCCCAGCCCCGCCGGGAATCTCGTGTATCAGTGGCAAACCCCTAATCTCAACGCTTTGAACTGCTGGGCACTCGTTTGCTTTCTGGCACTATGTGTACTCTAAACAGAGGCAATGAGAGGACGGTCAGCTCTGCTGTCTTGAGTGCACCGGGCGCATTCCGCCATAATTGAAATTTTCCCGCGGACGAGGGACGCGAGCTGAAGAACAAGCCACAATACAGATCTGTTGATTCCCCGAACAATATGGATTGACGCGCTAGAGGGTTGGCACCGTTGTGCTGAGTGTTGTGCAGCTTTTTCTTGCTGCTTCTGTTGAGGCAAAGTTTTCGCTCGTGGTTTTAGGGCAGTCACGACTTAAAACTTTACTTCCTGGGGGTGCACCAGTGTTCGGGAAGCCACTCCAGCAATTTGCAAAATTAAGTGAGCAAGATCTAACGTTTATTTGCACACTTTACAGGCGCAGCACACAACGCGTCCTCACTGTTCGAATGTAAACAATTGAAGTTAGTCATTCATCGAGTCATTTATTTATTCACGGATCCACCCACAATCGACTAATTGGTGTGGCGACAATTCTCCAACAATACTCATGATATATGTACTCGGACTGAGCCGTTTCCAAGGCGCTCGATGCTCCTACTGCCGCATTGCTCGAACAAGATAACAAAACTGCATTTTGTCACCCTACAAAGTGTACATTGGGCATTTCTTTGAAATCACATACAGTAGTGTAAGGAGTCAACGACCCGTTAGGCCGGTGGCCATAACCCACGCGGAAGTTACTGATCGATATCGAGGTGATGCCGTTTGCCGCCCACACAGCCTATTGTGCTGTCCTTTGCAATATCACATCAAACCCATTGACTAACACACCCCGCGCGTTTCATTTTAAATATACATATTCACAAACGTAGGTTTATTAGGAATTACTAATGTACACAAGTAACAGTTCATATATCCACACATAATGCACCGCATTAACCCGGACTTGAATCCGCGACTTATATATATATATATATACAGGGTGTTGCAGGAATATTTGAAGCCCGATATACAGAATTGTAGAGCTCGTTAAAGCAAATATTTTTTCCAATGGAACATGGTCTCTGAGAAGTCTTGTTTCGGAGTGAGAGCGAAATTACTACAATTTGTGACACTAGTGTTTTTGCCCGACATAGGAGCACAAAATGTGCTGTTGCGAGCCAACCAGTTTTCCTAGACAGAAACTAAGCACACCATCGTGTTCGTGATAAAATTCTGCTAATACGATATAATAAGTAAGTAATAATAATTACGATTTTTCGGAGGGCATGTCCAGATTAAGTGCATGAAAAATGACGCGCTGCGGCTGTCGCGCGACACATCGGCGGTAGTGAACGTCGCCACACAGTCATTTTACATGCACTTAATCTGGACATGCCCTCCGAAAAATCGTAATTACTCCGCAACCACAGCTCGCATTGCCATAGTTTGGTACCAAAATGATCGCCATGAATTGCGCATTGACTGAATGTGTCCGTTTTGAGCGCTGTGAGTGGTTGTAGGGTTATGATTCTAAAGTATTTGGCGTGAACGCTAATAATAAACTTTATTTTTGGCGAATTCACTTTTAAGCGACCGTGTCGCGTCTTCTGACCGGCCTTGCATATTCAGATGGAGCAGAATTTTATCACGAACACGATGGTGTGCTTAGTTTCTGTCTAGGAAAACTGGTTGGCTCGCAACAGCACATTTTGTGCTCCTATGTCGGGCAAAAACACTAGTGTCACAAATTGTAGTAATTTCGCTCTCACTCCGAAACAAGACTTCTCAGAGACCATGTTCCATTGGAAAAAATATTTGCTTTAACGAGCTCTACAATTCTGTATATCGCGCTTCAAATATTCCTGCAACACCCTGTATATATATATATATATATATATATATATATATGAGGTGCATAGGTAACAAAGGTAGACAGCTTTAGAACCTAACAAATAGCACACCTTATGTGCAACATGTATATGTAAAAGTCGCATTCAACAAAAACGAGTTAAATAGGTAACCTGCTTACAATTGCATTCATAGCATGCTTCAAATCCCTATTGTAACGTGAAATTACGTTTGTCCTACACCATTACGCTTATCTGAATCTGTGAACCGGTAGAATGGGACTCAAGCTTACTATAACCCAGTCGTGTCTCGGTCTCCCAACTAAACCTGGGACTGTGTGCACGTGGCTTTTTAAACAGTCGGGAGAACCAAGTTTACTTTCAACGGGTAAATTTCCTAAGGGCTACAGCAAGCCGTGAAACGCGTAAAGTACTTGCGGTCAAAAAGATGCCAATATAAACATCGCATGTTTTTACCGCAAATACTTCACACGTTTTGCGGCTTGCTGTAGCCCTGAGGGAAGATACTCGTTGAGAGTAAAGTATGCCCCTCCATTGAGCGGGGGACTCTGTCATCTTCTTGCGCTGGGGCTCTGGCCCCCCAAGCTTAGCATCACAGTTTGTTTAACTCAAGGTAATCTGAAGGCCTTCCCCGTCCTGGACAAGTACGGTTGGATATCACCGTGCCCCGCCAGGCTTTGGGTAGTAAAGAAAATGAATGTCTTTTCCCTTCTTCCCCTGGCAACTATTTCTAGTTAGTCTGTCGTCTGCGTATGTCCTATTGCTTCTGCTACTATTCAACTGTAACTCCTTGCTCCTTATATTTATACGCGCCGATCAGTGCTACGTTCGTACTCTTCTGATATCGCCTCGTTTGGAAACGCGGTAACGCAACTATTGATAGCTAGAATGGAGGCAAAATAAACTGCACCCTACTAAAGCCCGCTCTAAAAGCCATGCACGTACAGCTTGCACTTAATTTCCCAGACGAACTGAATCTAGCTGGAGAGAAGTAACCAACCGCAGTCACACTGCAAAAGGACGTCTCAAGCTGGCAAAAGCGCCGGATTCAGACGGCGTCTCCCCGTCTCTACAGCCAGACTACTATGTAAGGTTTTGAAGTAACTTCTACAGTAAAGAGCACGTTTTACTACACCATAAATATGTGATACCGAAAACTACAATTCTCCAAAAACTTGACCCCAGACAGGGCTACACGTGAAAAACAACGGATTTGTGTATATAGTGTTCTGGTAGAGTAATATCATTGACAAAGCTAGCAGTCCCCAGGTCCGTTACAGACTTTCAATGCAAACCCTTGTTTAGTTGTTTAGTAATACACATCTACGCGCTATACGTACCTTACGCTTACGCAAACAAAAGCGTGTACTTTACGTTGGCTACGATCAAAGCTAAAGAGTCAACACGCAGACACCGAATTCTTGACGAAATACACATGATTTGATTTATTCATTTTTATCGCCACCGTTTGTTTACCTGTTGTTTGTTTGCTTGCTTGCTTGCTTGCTTTATTTACAAAATAGGTCCGGACTTCATTCCTTCCGTCGCTTTCTGGTTATCCTCCTCTGTACAAACAGGTCGTGCTGTACAACATCTATCTACGCTGAGAGCCTCCCACTAGTTGCTGCTCCCGTGGCCACACAGTCGTCTTGCGCGTACTTTAGTTGTAGCTGTACTACTTACTAGGCGTCCCATAGCTTCTTGTTCTATTTGCGATGCTCTTTCCATTAGCTTTCTTGCTTTGCTCGCTCACTCGCTCGCACCCCTCTCGCTTGTTCATTTCGTGCCCTTTTTCTTACCTGCCCTCTCTTATTCTGCAACCGTTTGCCACCACCCTCCGACTTACTTCACTCCGACTTCACTGCATCTCCACTTCGACTTTACGCCTTCTATACCTTGGCTCTATTGCTGTATCAATCGAGACCCCTAAAAATGCGTACACGTGCCACCACATTGTTCGGTCGTAGCGTACGACACCCTCCGTGCTCGAATCACCAATGGCTTTTTCTGCTTGCCCTCAATGCGCTCCCCGATGCTATCTAGTCGAACCTCTCTTCCCTGGCAACCCCTTTCCCCCGTTTCGCTAGCCGTTAGATTTCAGTTATTGTACATCAGCATCTCGTCACGAAACCGACGGATTATTGTCGTCAACAACATATTGAGCTGTTCGGGACGTTTTTGAGCCACCCAAAACGCAATAGTACAGCAGCGTGCGCACTCCATTTACAGCATTCGAAGCTAAACCCTGTATAGCGGTTACGGTGGTCGGTCAGAGGAAAGGCTTAGAGTGTCTATTTACAGCAAGTAATCTCTACTCGGTTATGGCGCTCTAGTAATATGGTCGTCGTCGTCGTCGCTGTTGCTGCTGCTGTTTATGTTGTTGTTGTTGTCGTCGTCGTCGTCGTTTTTATCGTTCTTGTTATCGCCATTGTCAGTATTGCTTCTTCTGCACCTCTGCTGCTAGTTCGCTTCCGCCAATAGATATTCACTTGTCAGCGATGTTGACCTTATTTATTGCACCTTCATCCACTAGAGTCTATTTTTGCTATTGCTGATGTCCGTTCGAAGCTCTCGCTCGTCGCTAAAAACGACAACTTGCTTCTTTTGCAAGATTGCACCGCAAGCAGCAACGCCTCCGGCCGAGCTTAACCAGCGGTTCTTCTCCCGACTGAGTTTGAGTTATTGGTTTGCACAATGGCGTGCGAGAGATAGAGCTATACAGAGCGGGCCTATCAGAAATACGTCACGCACGCATCCACACAAACGCACACACCCACACCCACACACACGTATATACCAGGGCCTCCGTAGAGCATACGGTGCAGATCACACCATGGTGCCGTTTGTACCAGCGGCACAAATAGCTACCATTACCTTACAGATGGCTATCCGCCACAAAAGGGGCAACGGGACAGCGACGTTGAGGGAAGACTCGGTTCGACTTCTGGTCGTCTTCTTTGGACAGACGACCTGTGGGGAACGCCAGCCCCTAAACGAGGCACCTGAACATCTGGAATGGGGGTACCTCTGGGGTGGCCCCCCAGAAGATGGCGTACCACAGGCGTTAATGTGGCCAGCCGTCGGCGGTGGTGGTGGCGGCGGCCGTGGCGTTGCTAACCTCGCAGTCCATTGTCACAACAGCGTGCTTTGACTGGTCAAAGCTAGAGCATGTTGACCAGTCCGGTGTGGGCGGATACAGTGCGTCGTCGTCTTGACCACGCTGCTGTCGTCGCCGCTGACGCGCAGAAAGTAGACGTCGCCGTGCGCCGGTGAGCCGGCGGCGTCCAGCTCTAGGCTACTCGTAACCGGCTTGTCGAGCTGGTTGAGCGTCGTAGAATTGGCAACGTAGAGATGATCAAACGCGCCCGCCTGGCTCGGTAGCGTTGATTGGCTCAGTTGAAGGGGAATGATGCTGTGAATGCTATTCGTGCTTGCGAGCATTGTCAATGGCTGATTGTGTGAATGAATGTAAGGCGGTTGCTGCTCCTGCTGCTGCTGTTGTTGCTGCTGATGCTGCTGCGGCTGCCCGATCGGGCTGCCCTGAAGGTCGGCGCCGGCAAGTTTTTCGAGTGTGTCCGAGTTGGCCTTACGGCTGACGCTAGTACCGTCATAAGCGTCGCTGGCATACGTATTTCGGCCGCGTCCAGCTAACGTCGAGAGTAACTTGCGCCGTCCGAAGCTGCATCTGCGAAGGCGTCATTTGAGCGCAGTGGCCAGCATCGCTGCGAAACACACGACCAAGACGAGATCCTGCGTGGACAGGCCAGCAGCCGAGGAACCTGAAAACCGACCGGCCAAAACGAGAGACAGAAACACACAGAGAGAGTGGGAGAGATGGGCAAAGAGAGAGGGAGATAGAGAGAGAGAGAGGAAAACAGTGAAGCAACGTAAGGACGTAGTAACGGGGCGAGCCAAAACGCAGCGTTCCCACACATAGACACACAATCGCTCGCATACAGACGGACGGCACACAGAGCGCAGGCTGCGCAGACACTCGAAGGAAGGGCAAGCTAGGTCAGACAGAGATCCCCGTTTAGATCGCACGGCGCGAAAGCGTACGCCATGTGGCTGCCAGCCACGCCGAATGCGATGAGCATTAAAGTCCCTCTTCGCCAAGGGCCTGTCACTTGCCTTCATTTCGAAGACTAATGTCACCATTAACTCTGCGACTCTCGGAGTCCTACGCCTATGTCGTCTGGCTCGGCAGAAGACTGCTGACCTTCGAGGCGGTCGGTCGGTCGGTCGGTCGGCCGGTCGGCGACGCCAACAATTCGTTTGACTTGGCTACCGCTGTCGTATTCGTCGTTCCGTTCGACTGTCTGGTTCGACTACCGCTACTCGTGGGGTAGGGCTGGCGCTGTCAGATCATCGGTTGCCATCGGTTGCGCCGTCCGAGTCGACTCGACTCAGCCGCTTTCGACGGGCGAGGGACAGAGGAACGCAGGCCCACAACCCACAACGCCAAAACACTGCACACTGCTACTCTATGCCCGACGGCCGCGGGCCGAAGCGTCGGGCCGAACAAAATAGCAATACATACGTACCGATCGATGCTAGCGGCGCAGTGTAGGGGTTCGTCTGCACGGCCAGTCGGACCATCCGCTGGGAGCGGACGTTGGTGTCCACGTTGACCGAGTAGATCAACAGTACGAGGTGGTCCGCCGAGCCGAGGCTCCGCGATGCGATGATGAACTGCGGGGTGCCCGAACTGACGTTCAGGAGTAGCGTCATATCGTCTCCGGAGTAGACCTCCATGACGTAGAGGTTAGGAACGCGCGGTGTTCTCGGCAGGCGACACTGGACGACTAGACGATCGAAGTACATCACCTCGTCGTGACTTGACACGGTGCAGTCGCGCAATTCGCCGTCGTAAAGATCGTAGCCTAGTGAGACGGCGAACAAACGTGTTAGCATGACTACACCACTATGTCTGTACGGGAAGAAAAGAGACGAAAACAAGGCAGGCGAAGCGATGAACCTAGATTAAGTGGGGCAGACGCGACAAAAACCTAAAGAAGAACACAAAAGCAGAGGCAGAAGACTGGGCGCTGTTCCTAAAGTCTAACCGCCGGGTGGCTATCAGTGGCAAAGCTAGAAGACAAGAATAAAGATAGACGGAAATAAAATTGTCGGAAAAACGACGGAGTGATTGCTGGGCTGCATCAACATTGGCATTGCTCAGCAGAATATATATATATATATATATATATATATATATATATATATATATATATATATATATATATTATACAGTCACGGCTGAAACCCGTTTCTTAGCTTTTCTGCAAGGGCTAATAACGAGGTATTTTATCGCGATTTTTCTGGCCGTCCTGGGGCAGTATGTACGGAGGGTAGCTATAGCCACTTACGTTTAGAGAGCTGCAGCACGCAGGGCAGACGCTGTAGACCGATATCATTTTTGCCTTCGCACTCGACGGTCACTGAGGGCTGCTCAAACGTGGATAAATCGACGACCGCCTGTAAGGTCACATTGGAAGGTCCTATCTTGTAAGGCTGGCTGGACTTGACTTATTTACATGAACAGATCGTACACACGTATCTATAGACACACCATGCAGAAGTCGTAGAAGCGTGCGTACACCCTTACCCACGCGCCCCTCCCCAGAAGACGAAACGAGGAGTCGGTACGACGGTAACAAGATATAGAGATAGATTGCGGCACATTCTCCGGAATTCATTCGTGAAAAAATGCAAACGACGTATGCGCAGTATCTAAATGAGAGACCAGTCCAGCTAGCAGTAGATAAACGGAAACCTTAATTCGATTTTCAATCCGCTAAACGAAGACCATCGCTGCCTGTCGACGGCAGCAACTGCTTTTGCTGCTGCTGTTGCTGTTGCCGAGAGAGGAAACGATTTTTTAATTTAATCAAAAAGTCTCGAGACGGATAGTAACGGCAAGCAGCCTAAACTTTGAGGTGTTGGACCTTCTCAAAGGGAACAGGGAGAAGGAGGCCAGCAGCAACAGCAGCAGGTGCCTGTCGTCGCTTCTAGTTTGCGGTCGGGTAGAAGCTAGTTCTAGTGCAAACTAAGCGCTGAGTGTGTGTGAGCTCAGTTCAGCTTGCGGTGTTGGATGGAGCGGAATAGGCACGTCCATAGGGCTCATGGGCACAACCGAGCTGAACGAACGAGTCAACAAACAACGAAGACGCGTCGTATCAGCGTGTAGCTTACGACCTTAGCGTTTTATGCAATAAAAAAAAAAAAAACATTTCGAACGATTCCCGAGCATCGCCTCTACCGGACACTCGTGAAGTCGGCCGTACAATTTCGTATGTATAGACCGGCATAGTTCGTCAAAACTAGCCAGCAATATGTTGTGGTACTGGTGCGGACGCGTTTCGTTTTTTCAAAAATCATGATCATTTATGGGACAATTAGCAACGAGTGCGTACCAGTCAGTGCTTGATGGTAGCGGACTTTACTACGGCATATCAATGGAGATTTATTTTGGACCGATTTCCAAGATGGCTTTTTCAACGGGGTGAGTTTCCTATGCGGCCGCATCGGCGTTGCCTAATGAAACGCCAGCTATTATGAACTCAATCTGCGCTCAATCATCGTCTAAGCGCCTACTCCTGTGCGGCGATATCAAGATGAATCGAGTGCAATCATGCTTAGTTGTGCAGGATGTTGTGCTTCATATCACAGAGCGCACAGCTTGCGAGGGACACAGCAAACCCGCACACCGTCGCAGCACTTGCCAAATATCGAACGAACGTCACTTGTGCTGAAGGTCGTGCTTCTGAAGAAAAGTGTCATTAGATGTTTTAAAGAATACAACCTTAGTCAACACGGCACTTTGTGATTGCAAAGCAAACTTTGAGGTTCTCAGGAAACAAATTAAAGATCTAGCAATAATGACTTCTTAGCAAAGATAGCCCGACCCTAAAATCGGCTGGTCATGAAAACATTCAACGGTCCACCGCAAACAGCAAGAGCAACAACACCGCCAAAAACAAAGTTTAACATTCGCCATTATGTCGTAAGTGCATCCGGCAGAAAGAATAGGGAAGTGTCAATTCCTGCCTTAGTCGGAAGAGCGGACCGTGTCATGGACGAAGGTGATCATGAACAACTAAGCCTATCTTCATTCCAGGTCAAAGGAGATAGTCATGGTCAAACGAGACCGTCAAAATGCTTTCAATAACGTTCGTCGTGACCACCTTCTAAGGGCTGCTGTCTCGCATGAGCCTGCTCTATATTATTAAATTAGACAGACATACAGATTTCCAACTCAACTGTTGTTGAGTTGGAACTCAACAACAGTTGAGTTGGATCATCAAAAGCAGTCCATCACACTGCTTTTGATAGACCACGTCATACTTTCACAGTCGAGCCTGCAGCAAGGCGACCCACTAGGCCATCTACTGTTCCCCTAACTTTCTGTGTTTAGACAGATGGGGCTTCCAGACAAGAGAGCAATATATAAGTTTGGGATGAACAAAACATTTTTAAGGGCGAATGTATAAGTCGTTAAAATAAAGCAGCGGAAGATTGTACTTATAATGCGCAATGACGCATTCATAACCCTGAGTAATGCAAAGGCTAAAATTAAGATGAGGCGTAATATATATGCCTAGGTCCCGTGTATAACAGATAGCCAGTAAAATGCAGTCGTAAGTTTTATAGTCGAAGTCAAGTACAACATGTTTCGGTACTACGTATTTGGAGGGTGAGAGAATCATGTTATTTTCAGAACACTATCGAACAATGCCTGCGACAGTTGACTGCAACATGGGAGTCACTAGAGCAAACAGGATAATAATATTTTAAGCCACTTTTATATTCAAAATATTTGACTCATGTGGCAGGTACTTCGTTATATCCAAAACAAAAATCGTGTATAGAAGCAGGGATAAAAATCCTTCTTGAGGCTCACCAGATAACGCAGAAAACACGAGATGGGAGTTAGTATTGGTGCCAATCGTTGCAGGCCAAACGATTACAACAATAGCGATGACGAAATATAAATATATTAATAACTTGACATTTAGTGCAGAAATCGAACACAAACGACAGTTTTATTAAAATGTTTCTTGTGGAGTGTAGAGTTCTTACGCAGCCTGCGTCAAACAGCTGGAAAGGATGTTGTGTTTTGTGTTGTTGTTTTGTGATCTACACGTTTTAGACAAAACCTGTTGACAAAATTGTTTTGTGACCTACACGTTTTAGACAAAACCTTAAAGTAGACGTTACGAGCACTCCCTCTCCTCGCTACAAAGTATTTTTTGAGTTAGCGTCTAAATCAGGAGGACGGGCACGCGAAAATTGGGGGTTGGATGCGAGTGCATGCGTGCGAGTAAAGAACTATGCAGAGCTCCTTCGTAGCCCATCATCAGGCAGATAGCGTTAAAGCAGACCGCTTATGTATCTAGTATGTTTATGTTTTATAGCCCATAAGAGAGATCGGTGCATCAAATCGCACAGGATATATATAGGCAACTGCATGACAATCTGCACAAGTATGATTGGCAATAAAAATACGAAATAAGTCGCATTACCTCTCTGTATAAACTTACCAACACCAAGCAAGCTCCTAAAGTCGGCTGAACTAAAACAAATTTTTAGATTTATGAAGAAAGAAGGTAGTCTGTAGCACAAATCTCGGCAAGCGTACAGAAGCCATGCTTTTTCTAAGGAGACCTGTTCCTTTAAACCTACTGATAAATGACCAAGAGCAGGTAGCTCACAGCACAAATGATGCAATGTCGTAGAGATATTGCTAGATTAGGACCTTTTGGAGGGAATTTTTTATTTAAACGAAGTATCAAGCCAATGTCGCAGGTATTTTGAAGCAACATCTGAATGAACATCTGAAATCAAAATCGGAGCTATGTGTGCTGTTTTGACAAAACTATACAGTTAATGTCATGAACAAAGAAATATAGCTGATAAGTGACGGAAAGGCATTATACATACGATATTTACGCGAAAGGTTGATGTCGCTGACCCAATGAATTACAGGGGCACAGCGTTTCCGGCCGTCTTTTCCAAGATATTAACGTCGCTTGTCGTTGGTAGAAGACAAAATTCCGACAGAATAACTCGGTTTTTAGAGGGACGATCGACGCCAGATGCATGTTTTACAAAGTTTGTTTGTAGATTAAGGCCATTCTTTGTCAGATGCAGTTGCATTTGTGTTAATGCATGTATTACACATACGCTGGTTTTATCAGCTTGCAGACTGCGTAATCTACGCGAAATTAAGATATCAGACCGCGTTCGATTGTCTCCCGAGGCACCGTTTACTAGGCCAGTGACACACAAGGGTCGAGACATAACGGGCGCGCACTTTCAATCTCGTTTATTATATTTTCAGATTAATGTACAATGTAATTTGTATTAAAACGGCAAACACTACGCAAACATGTATATTTTTGCAGACTTATTGCGTAACCTTAAGCGCACCACACGCGGTACATCATGGGCTTTAGGGTAACGAAACAGTGTGAATAACAGTAACTCAAATTTGACGCAGAAAAGTATAAGGTTGTTCACAACCCTGTCAATCGTATGTCGTATGTAAGCTCTCGTCTATTTATCGCTGTTGCCCCGAATGACCGTGCGTTTTATGCCAAAAGAACAAGCACTTTGCCTTACCAGGCTAGGTACCGTCTCTTTGACTGTTAACTGTGTAGTATTTATTGCTGCGAAGACGAAAGGGGAGTGGAGTTCGCCCAACTGAGCTCGTTCAGTGGTCTCCGTTGGGTTTGCCGCGCATATCGAATGCGGCGACCGTCGAGTTGCCCGCGCAAATGAATGGATTATAAATAAAAGTACTCAACAACAGCGGCAGATACGGCTCTGTTACTGTAGCAGTAAATGCAACAAAGGCATTACGTTTTCGCATAGGGATCATACCCGGCTACGGATCATCGTCCAGAAATGTATGGAGAACCACTCAAATTAATTAGCCCTCTCTCTCCCCGGCTCTCCTTTTAGCACATATATCGAGGATCTACGAGCAAAAGCTATGTGTGCATTGTTGTTTTTATTAGGCATGATGTTGACTTAAACTTTAAATTGCTTTAAAAGCAAAGTGCCCCCCGAAGCAGTATACTGGCTTGCCTGAATTGCACCATATTTGACCCCGAGCGATCAAAATGTTTAGACAGGCTGAAAGTCTGCTGCTATGTTAAGCGTGTATTAGGCAATTGGCAACACTTGCCTTAGAGTTGGGCGATTTCAGAGAAGACTGACAGGTCAAGACTTTGCATTTAACAGTGTGCCGTTTAAAGTGAAAATTGTAAACTCATTTCGAGCATATAGAGCAGTTAGAAATTTATATGATACTAGACGGTGCCAAGCACTTCAGTGTGCGAAAATATATGGAACGACTTTATCAGCCAAAATTAATGTGAGATCGAATCACCACATTGCGACGCATTATGAAACATAAATCTACCGACAACCAAAGTGATGGTTAAAAAATAATTAATTTATTAAGTATAACTTGAATTCTAGGCTTAGTATGGGTAGTAGGCTACCAGATAATATGCGATGTCCCGCCGTTTGCTAAGCATAGTAAGCAGCCTTCAAATTTTAAATAAGTATCTAGAAAGTTGCTTTCAAGTGGCGACGCGATTATATGCTGTCTTTTTTTCGTGTCAAGAAGTTTCGCGCCACGCTTTTTCACGTCGTGGTTCGAAAAAGTAAGCACGCCTGCAAATATATTGGCAGATCGGTACTAATGCTGACGCGTCTTGGGCATGCGGTCGTACCTTTTTATCGCTTCCTTTCAACGTTTCCTTTCTTTGGTCGTAATAATGGCCCTATTCTCGAATCGATCGGTCTAGGGTAGGACTTTCTTCGCGGGGCTGTACTCTGCGTAATCTAATTGCACTATACAGCGCCGTTCGTTGTGTTAAATGGATACGTTTCGGCACACGCGATTGGCCTCATAGGGTGGTAGTCGCAATACGACGATAATACCTAAGTTTAAATTACAATTTTATGCTTTCTTCTCAACACGGAACCTAGCTTGGGAGATTACGAATCATGAGATGACAATTACGCTTACTTTGACGAAAAAGCATCCTTTTTTTCTAACCCTTACCACAGCAGCAAGCAGCATAAATGCTATATAAACGCGAATTCGTTTCAAGAAAGGCCACCGTTCTTAAAGACTTGCTTGCCGGCTATAACTAACATAACACTAACAGATCCGTCTAGCGGATTTGCTCCGGGCAAATATAAGTATCTCTGTCTCATGCATATGCATAGCTAGCTATATAATGGGTACCCAAAAGAAAAACTCCACGCCGGCCCAAACGCCACTATGGCACTTTCTACGTCAGATAAAGAAGCGTCCGAAGGTGCCACGTATGCGCAGCTTGCTTTGCGCATAACTGACCTCAACATAGGTTGTTGCTGCGTTATTTTGTTGATATCATCGTTGCTGATGCTGCTATTGTGGCTGCGGCTGTTGATATTCTCGTTGTCGTTGTTGTTGTTGTAGTTGTTGTTTTTGTTGTTGTAGTTGTTGTTGTGGTGGTGGTGGTGGACGTCCAACAGAACGTATCACACGCACTCTGTAGAGTCTCGCAGACAGAGCTCGATTGAGGCCTGTGTGACCTGGCTAGCGAAGCACTTACGTGCTCTTCTTTATGCTCTTATCATCATCAGCAGCGTTGGGCGTCCCTAGGCGATGCGTGAATATTCCTTATTCATTCCAAAGTTATAAATAAAGCCAGCGCCATAGTGGGGTGGTCAAGCGTTATGACCTCACCAATGACAGCCAGACCGGGCCAGTGGCCGGGACGGTCTCCGCGAGACCTTCTCAACTTCCGCGTTCCCTTAACTCCCGTACTCAACGCATACTTTTTAACAGACTCTAAGAATATCATCAACGTTTACAGTTCAGAGGACTGCACTAGCAGTATGTGAGCAGACGCACGTGGCAGCATTTGCGGGACAAAAAGGAGGAGGAACAAGAATAATGATCGTATGTTAGAGGAAAACGAAAACAAGGGTGAGGAAACCCTGATCCATAAACAGTGGTTCATTAAAATGTCCCACCAGCATCATTGTGTCCTCCAAACGTATCGTAATGTATAGGAAGGACGCTCATTAGTAACCATGCTGAGCTCTCTGATATTTTCAGCGTCAACCAATCTTTCACATAGTTGTTATTCGAATAAGATTTAAGACTCTCTGTTTTCTCTCTCTCGCTCTCTCTGCGTCTCTTTGGTTTCCTGCCGCCCTTCCGTTCGTGCGTCGTCCTTTCGTGTATCCTCCAGCGTGTAGCTAGCCTTCTTCATGGCATTCCTTTCGTTTCGTCTCTTCTATTGTGTCTCCACAGTTTTCTTAAACGTGTGTGTGTGGCAACGAGCATTTCGTTTGACCAAGAGCTGTTTCCGATATGCTGGTTTGAAGTGACGTTAGTTGTCCCTGTCATATGTGCGTATACGAAATGCCCAGAATAATGGCATGGCATAGTTGGATATAGTCAGAGGTGCATGAAAGTGGGTCTGCTGCACCCTGCCGATCGAGGCAACTTAAGGCAAACTACAACAGGGTACGACGACAGGTCACGTCGTTCCCTTCAGTCATTCCGTTTAGGCAGCCCTGTTACTAGTTATACTATGTACACACTACATTGTTCCTGCTTATCGTAGTAACATTTTGTTTCCGAATATAAAATAAAACGTCGTCCTAATGAGACTCATTTAACCTTTATTATATATATATATATATATATATATATATATATATTCAATTATTGAACTCCGGCTTTATGATGCATAAAATGTCGGTCAAGACTAATCCATTAAATAAATTTAATTTCTTATATATTTATTTCCCTGAGAGTAATTGGGCGATTGTTGAGTACGACATAACGAGCTTTTCCAACTTTTTCCTGTGTTTGGCGTCGAAGACTTTCCCGAACTGGGGTCATCTTTGGTCTCTTCACGTCCGTCCCGAAATAAACCGCACCACTTATACATAGCGTTTCGGGACACTGCTTGATGCCATAAGTAGATCATAACAATCCTACCACTTTAGAACATACGATTTGGCGCGTCACACAAACCTCAATGCGGTTTCGTTGCCATTTTCGTTGCTTATTAAAAAATCGCTGAATCTTATTATCTTCAATTCTTTGAGCGAGACTCAAACAATAAACATCGAAACCGAGCGGCGCTAAAAATGCCATTTATGTAGCTGATCATGGGCGCCTCTAAGTAATACAAACCGGAAATAGTTTTTAGTTCGTTTTTAAAATTTATAATACTAGAACTTAGCGGTTTATTGTTTCCAGTCTGGTTCAAAATGTGGCGGCGTTGTCTAGGGGACTAGTGCGCTAGTCTTGGTTGTCGTGAGAGTCAGCGGCCATGCTGCCACAAGGACTGTTAGGTAAACCCTAGATATCTCAACATGTCCGACCCGAGGTGCATTGAAGATATACCTAACGGTGAGTGCCAAGCCCGTAGGGGATGGAGGATGGTCTAGACTGGTTTAAAGAACTGAAAAAATAAGATTCGGCGAGTTTTAAAATGCCGATATTGCCAACGAAGCTGCATTAAGTTCTGCGTTGAAAGCCAAAAACTGTTCGGAGTGACGTTGAGCGAACATTTAACGTGAACGGGTTTGCTTCCACATTGCTTCGTAAGACGGACCTTATAAATACAAATGAGCAACGATGGGGCTCGAACTCGTGCACCTATTCGTGTCTCCTTCGGCTGCGAAGCGCACGCGAATGCACCCACCACGCCACCGGGCTCGACTGTCTTAAAAGCCAGCTCATATGTTCTAAATGAAATGGTGTAATTGTTATAAAGTACTTATGGTGATCAAGCAATGCCTCGAAACACTATGTATACATGGTACCGTCAATTTCGGAACGGACGTGAAGAGCCTGAACATGACCCCAATTCGAGAAGGTGTTCGACGCCAATAACAGAAAAAAGTGTTGAAAAGGCTTGTGATATTCTACTTGAAAACAGCTGCATTACTATTAGGGACATACACGACAAATTGAAGGTATTTTATGGATCAGTCTTGATCAATATTTTATGCATCAGCAGACTGGCAGTGAAGTTCGTTCCTAACTATTGAATTTTTTTTAGATAAACGCCTTTTAGAAAGTGTACGAATTGAACTTTCAGACGGTAGCAAAAGACCCTGAATTGCATTAGAGAGTGATTGCAGAATGGTTACGACAACGTTTGGACCGAAGAAATTCAGACAGAGTAGATCCCCACCAAAGTGATTTTGACTGTTTTTTATTCGACTACAAGGAAATCATCCTTTTACTAATCTTTTTTTACCTGGTTCTACGATCAATAAGGAAAATTGCCGCGACATTTTAAGGATAATACGTCCGACGCAAGCCTGAACCTGAACTCTGAGCAAACAACTCTGGGATTCTTCATCGCGAGAACGTATTAGCGTTACTAATTTTGAATTATTTGATTAAAAAAATGTTTAGATTTTCACAACTTCCCTGTTCTCCGGAACCTTGTGCGACCCCTTCCTGTTTCTACGGGTAAACTGATTGGAAGAACAACGTTTCGATATGGGAGGACACATCTCAACTCGATTTCGAAAGACGCGTTTAACAGATGTTTCAAAGGGTGGGAAAGAAGGTGGCACAAGTGAATTGCAGCGGGCGGCGGGAGCTACTTTGAAGGCAAAAAACAAGACAACTTGGAAGATAAATGCATTTGTATTTATAGGGCCCGTCGAACGAAGCAGCGCGAAAGCAAACCGTGGTTTTGGTATATATATATATATATATTTCAGTGATGGATTTATTATGCTTGTTTTGAAAAAACGCTTCTTCTAAAAGGCACACATTTGTAAGCCATGGGGGTTGCAAGCTCATTTGTGTTAGCTAGCAGTTATTCATGGAAGCAAACATGGAGCCGTGACAATAGGCTGAAACGTTGTGTGACAGTCAGACATCCCTAACTCTTTTTCCGATTTCTCAAGAAGAACCTCTCGATCGCCTGGTAGTAGCGAGCGTCAAACTCAGTACCTAAATGCCAGCACAGGCCAGCTGAATAAAGAAAAGCCGGTTGTTTTAGACTAACCCTGCCAAGTATATGCCATATAGCATTTAAAAGATAAATGTTGCACATGCATGCTCGTATGATAGGGCGATAGAATATTGCAATTGCTGTCTATTTGCGTGCTTCCTTTCGCCAGCATGTGTGCGGCCGCACAGTCATTCCTGCTAAGATGTTAGATTATATTAAATTAGCTAGTAAGCCAAGAGGACGGGGCTGGCTAAATAGCCCACGCTTACTTTGGTTGTAGTCTCGTTGACGATGGTGAACGGAACTCGGATCTTGTCAGTCTTCTTGAGGCCCGTCTGAACGAACCAGTCAAAGTCGATGTCCCTTGGGTTGGAGTCGAGCGTGCAGTACACGGTAACGTTAGTCGCCGAATAGCCATTCCAGCCATGGTGCCATAAGCCAACGCAGCGCGGCGCGTCTATGGAAGCAAATATGGCCGTTACCGACAACACTGTTATTATAAATTAAACATAATTAACAGAAAAATCGTCATATTTATAATCATGATTTACAGTACTCTCCATTATAGGAAAAAAATGGACTACACCTTCATAAACGATGAACGTACTCCTATGTAATCCTATGTGTCTTCACCAACAAACCAGAAACCTAACTGAAACAAGAGCGCAGCAGCGATACGAGCTAGCCATCATCCCCATTATTATTATTTAAAGTTCTCAGAAGACCTTAGATCCACCAATGAGAAACGATTCTGTTCGGCTGGCTGGACACGCATATTAGGGCAGGCATGGGCACAAGCCTATATATGTGCACTTATATTTACATAACATGATATATATCATCACGTTATGTAGCGTATATCAGTGCTGAACAAGAAGTTAATTTGATATAGAATTCTAACAAAGCATGCATGCAGTCGTCGGACTAATGCTACTAATACAACTTCATGTGCTCTCCGGCTTCTCCGTACGTCTGCCACTCACTACGCAGATTCCTCTGCTATAGCACACCTCTGTCTATTTTCACTGCAACTGCATACCTTGTTCTAAAATCGCACATTATATATATATATATATATATATATATATATCGGGCAGCGTACGAGGAGAGCGAGAGAGAGAGAGAGCGCGCTAGGGAAATGGTTGGAGAATATTTCATGAAGTATGCTGGAAAAACCTACATTTGATCGTAATGCTGATATTTTCGCTAGCCGTTGAACCAACTGGATTCGTGGCCAGGCAAGCGTAGCTACCGGAGTGGGTCGCGTTGACACTCTGCAGAATCAGGTAGGTTCCCGCCGTCGTGGTCGGTATGTCTTTGGCTTCCATCGGTCGACCGTTATGATACCTGCGACAGACAAAAGCGTGTCTCTTTTGTTGGTGGTCGTAACGGCAGGAGTACAGGCAGGCACGGTGTGCACAAAGTGGGCGGGCGCACATCTAGCCAGCTACATGTTATTTATATAGACATATACACAGGCATACATACAGGCATATATACAGACACACATACAGACATACATACAGGCATATATACAGGCATACAGATACACATGCCCTAATGCCATCATCCACTACAAGCACGAGGAACGACGTCTACCAGCCTAGTCGGTGTACACAGGACAAAGAGAAGCAGACTAAAGAAACGGCACGGGGAAGGCAGAGGCCACAAAAGTGATCACTCATCATTTCTCTACACCCATTGCCTTTGGTGGTGGTGGTGGTTGGGCGGCTGGCTGGCTGCGGACGGAACTTGCCCTGGTCCAGCAACTCGACCAAGGGTTCTCCTCTCTCTATTTCATTGTCTGCGTACGCAGACGCTTTATCTATGGCCGGTTTTTTTTTCTAGTCATGCAGACCCTAAAATAGCCCTGGGCACAAAAAGCTCCCTGCTCCCCCCCCACCCGTCTGAAGACGGAACCAATGGAAATCGAGAGACTGGCGGAAGGGAGGGAGGGGTGGTGCATGCGTCCCAGCCGGCCAGTTCTTCGGGAGTTCACGACGGCAGAGAGGCGTGTTACTTCTTTTCGATCACCCATCGCGATCCATTTCTTTCATGGCCAGTGTGTAACGCACAGGGGGAAGAAAGCGAGCTAATCTTATTTACGCATGTCCTATAGCATCACGCCTTATGATGACGATGACATTCATTGGTCTTGGGTATCGGGAATCGGCGTTATAGCGTGATTTCAAGTGTGTAAGATTGTCATTATCTATAGATTCTGTGTCGATGTAGCATAATACTTAGCGAATGCAAGTATTATGCAGTTTTTACAATGCAGCGAGCATAACACTTAGCGAATGCAATTAGTATGCAGTCTTTACAATTTTCTTTCTCATCTTTACAGTATCACCCGTTTTTTTAAATGTCTTACGTTTATGAATAACTTAAAAACATATTTTAGAGCCTAAATATGTATATATTTTTTTAATCTATTGTCTTTCTGAAAGCAGAATCATCATTTAATGCTTGGCGTAATTACTACTAATTTCTTCATTTTGTGAGCTAGTGAATCAGGGCAGGGAAACACATTTTGGATTAAAAATAATAATACGCGTGATTTAACGTTACTATTCTAATCCCTTGTTACTGTTCGGCCTCCTTTCAGGCCATTTTTATCCATGCATGGCGATGATGGACACATTACGTATAACTTTATAACCTAGTACTTTGACTCATGTTTTTGAGAGCCAAGTCTGTCCAAAGCAAACCGGATTTTTGCCCAGATGATTAAATACAATCGAATATAATCATTGTCGTCATCTCGTTTTCGACTTTAAGTCTATATTTGTCGATCAACTTCCTAGTCATATCGTTGCGACGATAATTGTGCCATGCTTGCCACGCACTTAGGCGCGTTTGGCGCTTTCGGCAGACTTCCATCACAAACGAGCTTGGCGCACTGTCAGGTAATGTAGGCTACATGGTGAACTACCAACTACAAGCGGAAACGAAAAGAGAACTAGGTTCTCGGTCAAATCACAGCGCAAAACACAGCGTACGTACCACGATATCATTGACAGTTTCGGTTTCGAATCGACGATACACTCGAAGTACACGTCGCTTCCCTCTGGAATGTCGTGCGGATTTCGGACTCCTTTGCCCAACCGCAGGTGCGTACGGGGTGAATCTGTAACAAGCAGAGGTTACTGCTGCTGCCCTGCTTCGAGTTGTAAACATTCCTTTCTCCGCAGTCATTTTGTGCTACTTTCGTAACTGTTGCGTGCGCCTTCTTCCTCTTCAATACCCCTGTGCGCTGCTGCTGTGTGTTCTCCAACCCTTATCGGCTATTCTTCTATATGCCTATTTTGTGTAGGGTAATGGTAAATGTAAACAAAACTTGAGCCAGCGAACCGTACTTACAGAGCACGTTGAGTGGATACTCGCGTACGATTACGCCAAATACCGGATGGGTGACCGTACAGCGAAGACGGCGTCCATCGAGTACTTTCCTTCCGACAAGCATCAGCACTGTAATTATTCCCAAAAGTGCGTCCTCATTTTACCATCCACAATATACAAGCCCCCTTTTTACATATATATATATATATATATATATATACATATCTTAATTTTATTTTATTAAAAGTCCAGGGGCTAAAACTCGGCTCAGCTATAGCTTTTGCTGATGACACTACACTACTGTTCGGATTGAATCATCGGAAATTTGATGCCGACTTGCACATGTCGCATTTAAATGCAATTACTGAAGTCCCCACTTCAATCAATTGCATTTTAAACACACTTCTGGTGTACACAGCTGTATTTTTACCTGTGCTATGCTATAACATATTTTTCTGGGGTAGTGGCTACAACGGAATTTTCCAAAGAGCCAAAGTGATACAGAATGATGCACTTAGAAATTCTTTTTTTAGGAGGCGGTGGGATTCGGTCTGCGACTTGTTTAGTCGAGTTAACCTACTCACGGTGGAAAACGTTTACACGCTGCAGGTTTCAATGCTAGCATACAACATTTCGCAAGATTTTGTGCCTACGGAGATCGTCTTTCTACCAGTTCCTGCCCTCTGTCGAACATCAGCTAGGCGTGCAACAACTTTTGCAGTGTCATCCGTATCCTTGAAGTCTAGTCAACACACACTTGCATGCCACCTCCCTAAAACCGGGACCTGCATTGCCAAAGACATAAGATGTTTAACTACTAAACACGTCTTTGCTCGTGAATTAAAACAGTGGCCTTAATTGCACAGTCGGAATCAGGCTTGTGATCTAGGTATATCTGAAATTAGAACTGCTGTGCGATGCAAACACGTTCATTTTAGACAAACAACTAAGTAAAAATAAAATAGAGTGGAAGCTAATAATAGAACTTCAAAATTTGAAAATTCTCTTCGTAGAGACCATGTCGCATGACATCCTAGAAGGACTGTTTATCTCTCAGTCGCACATGCTGTGCTCCTATGTAGGGCTACAACATCAGTGTCGCAGATTATAGTAATTTTACTCTCACTTCGAAACACGACTTGTTAGAGGTCATGGTCCATTGGAAAAAGAAATATCTGCCTTAACAAGCCCTACAACTCCTTCTATCGGTTTTCACAAAAATTTTGGAGATTATATAAATGCGATAGAGAGAGAGAGGGAATGAAACGTTATGTATTTATTTTAAGGTTTGGTAACACTTAGCACGAAAATCATTTTTCCCAATGGACGTCTTGTTTAAAAGTGAGAATGAAAATTTTAAAAGTAGTTATTCTGCACTTTTTCTTCTACATAGTTGTGTACAAAATGTATCTTTGCAGGAAAACCAGTGAACACAAGAAGGAGCCGATGAAAATTCCGCATAATCAGAATTGCACCCAAAGCAACCTATCGATATGTTGTTAGGTTTTACGTTGAAGCTTTCACGTTCAGAACCGTAACACTTTGCCGTTACACCCAAAATATCTGCATATATTCCCAGTATATGAGAATGAATTGCACTGTATCGAGCCAATACAACACTGCATTAGCTTGCAGGTGGTTAAGGCCATATAACTCTCCTTTGCAAATTGTTGCGAATATTCTAGCACAACGTAGCAGCGACGACGTGGGGCCATACCGGGGACCTAGTTGGAGTAAAAAAAAAAACAGACAACAAACAACTTGTGGTAGCAAACGGATAACACGACTGAGAGACTCACCGGAAAAGGTCGACGACAGATTGTGGCCGAGCTCCTCATAAAAAAACGGCTCAAGAGGTGGCCCGCCCTCAATGCTCCACACGGCCCGTGCTGGGGGCCGAGACCCTACCGCTCGGCAGTGAAACTCCGCCTCCTTGTTTTCGATTAACCCGCTGAGGTTCCGAGGATTGGTGACAATTGTCACACTCTCCAGTGGTACTGCGTGTGACATGAAAGGCGCCGACACATGACAGGACGCAAAGGGCCAGAGAGAGACACGAAAGGAAGAAGACCCAAAAAGAGTCAAGTAAAACTATCATGTTGGCATGTTTAGATTCGTACAGCAAAGATATTGTTATTACACTGCCTACTCACCTTAACCGCTCTCAATCGCAAGTAGGGGAGAGCCTGAATATATTCCTATTTGTCATATTTTTTCACGTGAGTTGCGTCTGAGCAGGTTTATCACGTACGATAGTTATCCAGAAACAGATTTCTCATTTTGAAAAAAGCGCCTGTAATTTTATTACGTGGCGTTAGGTTGTTGGCCAGAAGATTTTTGAATGGTTTCTCTTTGGGCTCAAATCTTTAGGGGTTGTTTAAGTTCGATAACATACGGTTCTAATTTCTGAGTGTACTCAGATTGACTCAATATTAGCTTAAACCCGCCAATGTAACGTAGGATACGTAATTGATATAATCGATAGTAGGCATGCTGTAAAAAAGCGTGAACGTACTGTTTACATCAACCACAACTGTGGTGTTTTCAACATAGCCGTCGACCGCCTCGGATACACAGACAAACTGATGTAACAGCAGATCCCTCGAAATGACAAGAGGCAGATGAACGCGCGTAATCTCCTGTAAAACGGTCTCGGTTTTTTGGGGCAGCTTGGTCATCCAATAGACTCGGTGACGGGGTACGCCTGAAAACTCATCGATCCAAAACATGGACAAGACACCACAACAATAAGATATTTGTAGATATACAAATACACGTATTCGTCTGTACACGACCAGTGCGCCTCTGAATGGATCTGCTCCTTACTGTGCAAAATACTACGCCGTGGCTTGTTCGTCGTTGAGGGAGAGATCTCCTCACCTCCTTTCGCGGTGAAACGGCCAAAGTAAGAAATAGCAGAGAGACAATGATAACTGCATATACTCTCTAAAAAGTCAAATAAATAATCACACATGCACAACATCTTAAGCAAGAAGTCTGCATAATGGGAAAACAGTCAGCTGATAAGTATTAAAAAACGCGTTTCGTGGATCACATACAATAATCATATAAAATAACTTCACTTATATACTCACGAAAAACACAACGGAAACCGGAACCGAACTGTTACCTATCATACTCAATGCATAAGATATTGAGTAGAAGCGGTGAACTTTATTTGTGTGTTTCGTCGTTATATGTGTTATATCACACATCCCTCATTCATGTGAATGCTCTGGTATCCATTTATTAAAATAATACCAATGATGTGTGACGTTTATAGGGGAGCAATGTACGGTCCAGAAGTCTGCTGTATACGGCGATCTGTAGGCAAACGTTATTTGGTGTTCGTAGGTGCAGCAGAGCTGGTGTACGTGCGCCGTTGCAGGTCTGCCACTTACTGTATAAGTAAAATACAGTTTTGACACTGACAAAAGACCACTGCTACCCTGTTTTTGGCGATAATAGAAAGCGTGGTCAATACTGAAAAGAGAATTGAAAGTTGCCCATACGTCTAATAGACAGCGTACTATTATTACTATTACGCCTTGGTATGCTTAAATACTACATATATATTACCCAGTTATTGCCAGCAGCAATTTGTCAAATGCCATGCAGTTGATTGTCCAGATGGTTACAAAACGCTCAATCCAATATCTATGTTATAGAAGCGACAAACAGCACGTGTAGAGGATGACAATACTTGACCTGTATATAACTACCAGAGGGCAGAACCCTTTGTTCGAGCAATGTATATTGCGCCATCGAATGCTGTAAATAATCATGCTTTTAACAGAAGAGACATTAAATCAAATGGCTGCTACTAAAAGAGGCGGCGTTTTATTCGCCACGGGGCGCTATGCTCTATGGAACATGACTTTATATAAACTAAGTTCTCTTAAAATTACAAATGATGCTACCATCCTGAAAGCTACAATCTACGGTCTATTATTGAGCAACGCGACGCGGTGACACGAATGCTAACAGATGTTGGCAGACTTTTACACTGAAGCCTGTAGCGTTGAGTTTCCATTTTAAAGAAAAAAAGATGCTGATAGACAGAGAGCTCACCCGGAGCAAAATACAACGGAAGCCGCGGAAAAGTTTAGACTAGCCAAGCAACGTGTCCGGTGATACCCCCCCACGGCGGTTCCACAGTGAAAGGGTTCAACGTACGTGAACAGTAGGGAAGCGATCTTCCAAGCGGAACTGATCTAGCCCCTATTCAGGGCGACAAAACAAGCAGCATGGCATGGAACATGTGGAATTGCAAAACGCTCTCCTAGGCGGCGGAAGGCGACACCTAAAGACACAATGTGAAAATATCAGTGCTGGAAATAATAGACGCCGGCAGACAGTAGACGGCAACGCTGAACTGAGGGAACAAAGAGATTTAGAACGAAAGGTCGCCGTTATGGCTCTATATATATATATATATAAAAAACCGACACAAAAGGACGCAGCAGAACGTGATGTGGGGTGAGAACTAGATGTGGGGTGTTAGGGCAGAATAAGAAGGTGTCCCAAGAGATGTGTACGAGGTACAGCGGTATTGCTATCAATGAGAGTGAAACAACGTTTATGACGATCACTGATGAGCGCGGCAATACGTTGGTCTGCCTGAGACGGCACTCCCTTCCACCAAAAACGTACAAACCATAAACTATTCCGTAGTAGGGAAGCATTATTGGGTACTCGCAATGACCACCTCTTTAATCTCGAAGTGGATCGGCGCTGTGAGAAATTCCCGCTCACTAGAACTGTTCAATGAACTTGTAGGTGACGCCTTAGCAGTCTCTGAATTCTAGACCGTGGTGTTTGTGTGGTGGTCTGTGAGAAGTGGCGTGAGTGCGAAGACGAAGTTTCATTATAGAAAGACACTAATCGTGTACAGGGAGATGCTTTCATGCTCATGTATGCTCCACGGTCGAGGGAGCATTAACATGGTCATGTATGTTCCATGCTCAAGGGAGCATTGATAAAGGAAATTAATTCTAAACACGACTTTGAATATGATGCTCAATATAAGACCAAGCACGCGTAGAGTGGCACCTTTGCGTATAATTTAACTTGAAAAAAATGTTCCAAAGTCCCAAAAACTACGGCGCGTGCAGTTCTATATGCGAGGAGTATTTTCAGAAAGGCGAGAGTCTCTTTGGCACAGACTACACTAAAATGACATAATCTCGCTGGGCTTAATCCCTATATTACTCGACAAGTACGTTAATTTAATTGTTCACTGAGATAGCAATACATATCAGAAATATTAATTCTATACTGGGAAGATCAACAACTTCGTACCATGGAATAGAAGCAACAGACGGACAATGATCACATATTTTTTATTGTATTAGTATACTCTTCGGTAGCTTAGCAAATCTAGTCCAACGACCCTCAATAGGCTATATACCACAAGCAAAATATTCAGAATCTTTATACCCAAAATACTCGTCTACAGTTCATATGACATCAGTGCTGTTCCGATATTTCTTTGCGGAGAGACATTTCTGGAGGTTTTCATTGAGATAATAGTCTCACGGGGCTATGTCCAAAGAACATGGGGCATGCTCGCCAACTTGGACTATTAGTCCACGTAATTTGACCAATTTGGCGACCGGACATACGTGGGCCGGTACTTTGTCGTAATGATATCGTTGTGACTTTTGTGACGGACGTGTAGTCTTAGCAGTGTCCGAGGTTTATGTTTTCTACCATGTACGGCGAACGAGACCAGCCTGTGTATTTTAAACGGGCGACCGTATGAGCGACGCGACTCTGACGTCTAAAAGACCAACAACCACGTCGAGGACTCAACCCCCAGGTTCAAAGCTGAACCAAACCAAGAAGCAAAAGTCCGCCAGCCGATCTCTCGGCAAGATGGACAACGAACGAGCATGCGTTCCCCATCATCTCAAGCGGCAGGTGATGGCCTAGGAGCATCGCCTGATTCCACTGTTACTATCCGCGTAATTCCACTATTACCGTCTGCGAAAATCCACTGTTACCATCGCGCAACTTGGCAACTAGGTGGCCGCTTGATTGGCTAGTTAGAGTGGTTAGTAAAAATAAGATTGGGGCCGGAAAGGTTGAGCAGGTTGTCAGACAGGTGACGACATCGGTGTACCGATGTCGCGATGACATCGTCGATGATCGAAGACCACTCACTGCCACTGATGACTGCGGTGATGATGCTCATGCAAAGCGGCCTGGTGATGAAGGGAGGGAGGGAGGGAGGGCGGGGGGAGGGAGGGAAGGAAGGAAGGAGACAGGGGATGGATAGGTGGGGTTTGGTGCTTGGGGTACATGATGGCCATTGGTCGTCGCTTAGTGCACGTTCGTTAAGTGCTCGCCAAGCGATCCTCGACGGAACGACCGAACCGGCAAACCGGACCGGCCGACCAACGTCTTGGCATTCTGCCACATGCTGGCGTAATAGCGGCCGTCATACGGCGTCCGCTGTGTCAGACGTCACAATGTGACATATTAATGTATGCGTTATATATATATATATATATATATATATATATGTACATATATATATGCGCATATATGTATGCACACATGCATATGGATATAGGTGAATGGATTTATTATTCACTTGACATGCATACCTAAATACACATGTCAGCCTTTTATACGAGAGGCGCTAAGAGCGACCGCGTAAGCGGACATGTTCAGATATCTAGAGCCTCCCCAACAATCTTGGTGGCAGCATGGTCGCTCAGCGCTTTGGTTTACGATCTATTCTCAATTCAAGCACTGTTCAAAAAGTAAATTCGATAAGCAACATGGTCGAATCTGCGGCACTCCGGTTGGCGATACAACCATGAGCTAGGTCCCCAGTATTACGTCGCCGCGCATGTAGGTTGGGGGTTCCGGAACGCTAAGTCGGTTAGTGATTCCGCCCTATTCAGCGGATAGATATGCAAGGCGAGCATGTTTTGCTAATGAGGGTCTGCAATTTTTGCAGCTTGTGGTTAAGCGAATCAGTTCCTACTGAATGAACATTCATGCCGCGGCGTTCTCTTTCTGTGGATGAAAACAACGGCAGCTATAAATGTCCATTTGTGTGAAAAGCCGGTTCTTCACTGCTATGAAGGACTGAATACGTTCAATTGTATTCGTAGTAGAGCTTTTGATGTGACAGATCTACTACAAGGTACTTTTATGGTGGTTGCAAATAAATGAAGCTGCTCTTTTTGACGGTCGATGAGATTGCACATGCCTGGATCAGTCGCACCTTGACACCACAACAATATCGGAATGGGCGCATACATTCCGCCGCAGGTTGTAGGAAATTGCATGGGATGTTTTATCATACTTACCTCATCGTATTATATCTGTGTTGCTTAATTCAGACTTCTCTATGAGAAAAAAACATTGACGATTTTGACGGTATCAAAAACCACCTAGAACAATTTTGCATCTACAACAAAAACGAAACTTTCTAGAAGAATGTAATTTTCTTATTAAGAACGCGTTGGACGAGGTTTATGTCTAATGTTTTCTAGGGTTTTAAGATTCTATAAGTGCTGCCTCTTGTTTATATATATATATATATACACGAGTGACTATGTGTCATGTGTATATATGTATACATATGTATATATAGATATATATATACACGAGTGACTATGTGTCATGTGTATGTATGTATATATATGTATAGATATATACATACACATGACACATGGTCACTTGTTTATATATATATATATATATATATATATACGAGTTGCCATGTGTCATGTCTATGTATATTTATACATAAATACAAAGGACTTTTACGAAAGCACTGGCGCTATACTGGTCCAATGCTTTAAGTGTTTCCTAGGCTCAATCAAAGCTAGATCACGACAGAAAAGTACTGCTGTTGTTTGGGTGATTTATCGGAGGCATCGTTTACTATAAATTGGCGGAACAAACTTAGTCGATTTCTACAGACCGACTTCAACCTTCAGCAAGTACAACGAGTTTACGAAAAATAGACAAAAAATCCTCTTCCACTATTAACCACAAGCGGCCATCCTTGCATGAGTTTACGTAGCTCGACTGAAGCTTTAGTTGGCTTATGAATTAACCACCATAGTCGTCTAACCTCACACAACCAGATGATTATATATATATATATATTTATATTTATATATATATATATATATATATATATATATATATATATATATATATATATATATATATATATATATATATATATATAGATATATTTATTGTCGGAAGCGTATGTTTGCATTACGTTTTATTACTTACCGTACAACTCATGAGAGTTGCCTAACAATGACATACATTCGATGTGACCGTTCGATCGCGTTCGTATTTACTCTCCCTCTCTCTATCTATCTATCTATCTATCTGTATTACCGACGCTTTAGTCATTTTAACCTCTGATGAGAGCCTGCGGTCGATGTGAATGAATGTATCTGTTCGGATGATAACTCTGTTAGTAGTACTAGTGTGCTGTTACACTTTCGTGGACAATGCGCGTCATTAGGACGATAACCAATCGTGGTAGGCTACGGCCGACTAGAGTACGTCGTTGCCCTAATGGCCGCGATTTTGACGTGGATGTGGTCTACGGTTGTACCAAAGACAAATGACCTATACAATTAATTGTAATGCCATATATCGATTTTAGCATAATGTGTGTGCCAAGACTATTGACATTATTAACACCGGCACACCCACAAAAACTCTCCGGGATTGTAAAAACGCTTCGCGACAGCCGCTAAACAAACACTCTAGTAAGAAGAGCAGACCTTCGGCGACTATAGATAGCTTTCTCACAATGTGGCATCAAGAAATAGCAGCCAGTGGAATTTCCTCTCCAGAGGAAAACGGTCTGGAACAAATTGCTAAAGTGTAAAAACCGCTTGTAAAGGACAGCTGAAAGCAAAACGGATGGCACTCCAGCCTCATCTTGCTGTATGTGATAACGGAGTTCTAATAGCCGTGAGTAAGACACAACTGTATCTGGCTGTATACAACAATTGCGACACGTGTTACAGATCTTGCAAAACCTGTTGCTGCAGCTCGGTTTCCCTAAACCACGATGGGGTACGTTTGGTTCCCGTCGTTTATTTAGATTGACGATTAGCTGTCTATCTAAAAAATGCAAATGTCTTTAGTCGTGTGCTAGGAAAAGTTTAGTAAGATGAGGCTAGATTCGTTACTCAATATCACTTTGACAGTAAGCAGTACGGGTTTGACAAAGAAACAAAGGCAATTCCGAACATATCGAACATAATCCTAAGTAAAGGGCACTAACAAATCAACTCGGCAGTTTGTATCTACAAATGCCTCTTAACTACTTATACAAATATTTTGGAATTAATGTCAATTAAGAGTTACGTTATTCTTGTATCTGTGACGTCGTACTGACAATATTCTAAAGATCTTCTTCTATACAAGCAGTTTTCTCATTGGCGTAGGTAATGCTAACCTGGACTGTTTTCCAATACCTTGAGTTTAATTTGATTATTTCCCCATAGTGTGTTCCTATTTCTGGGTATTGATCATTCTTCCGCTGTTGGCTAGATCAGGTTATTTGATTTAAATATCAAGTATGTGTTGTCTTCGCTCAAGGCAAACCAGAATATATAGTTGTTGCTCTATTTGGTATAGATATAATAAATTACACAATTCTGTACTTCTGCTTACCGCCACTGACTTCACAGACGAGCGTAACTTTTGTTGATTCGTTGAAGGGTCCCAATCGGTGGTTAAGAAGTGGCACCATTTGCTGCTCGGAACTCGTCACGTATGCAGATGGAGATGCTGCCCGAACTGAAATTACCAACATACCTGATTAGTAAATTACTCGTCTTTTACTATTAGACTGATCTGTTTGCTAAAGTGTACTCACGCTGCAACTTCCTTTTCAAATTTGTTTTTTCTGCGAATCTTACACTTAGTAACATGCTTCCGTGATCGTTTCACATTCATATATACAAGAGTAGGCATTTTTATCGTTTTGCTGAACAGGCTTATTATATACATGACAGCAGGCACAAAATGCTTAAATTAAGCATCATATACGTGCACATCTTTCAAAATATCACTTACGAAACTAAAATATGACTTTCTAAAAATATTACATTTCTCAAAGTATGTACTACATCCTAACGGATGGTTCTCCAGGCTTGGGAAAGCAAATCAGGTCCTGTATATTATGGACGTAATACCACAAATATCCCGATCATGTAGGTTAGAGGATTACCAAGTGGGTTTGAGAGTTCTACATACACTACCCAGGCCAAAGGATGTGCGTTATGCATTTTTTCCTGGCCCCCTGTTAAAAAAATCCCGTTCAGCGTATCTGGACAAAGTTGTAAGAGGTATTTCGCGCATATCCAGGCTATACGTACTTTGGAACTTGCGTCGCACAAGAAGAAGTCAGACGACCGTGACCAGAAGTCATATATAGCTTTGAAAGAGACTCGCTTTAATAGTGGAATGTATGTTGGTGCAAAATACAAGCTAGTCAACTAGAATACTAGCTGAAAAATGTAAACCTTGACCGCGGAATTTATTACAAAATGTGACACGACTTGCTCCCTATCCTCTACCCCAGATGTTACTCGATCATAAGGCTTTCTTCAGGCTTTCGAGGTCGGATTACGACCATCCAGTTTAGGCTCGCATGCACTCATTTTTTGTGTATTGGCCGTTTTTGAATTAAACAGGCTCGAAACGGGTACCTGCTTCTTCCGGTGTCAACGCGACATACGATATTATGATAAGAAAAAGCACAACTACTTCTACTGTTGGAAGACTAAAACTAAAAACGTTCTTAGCAGTTATGCACAGAATTTAAAATCAAGCATAACAATACTCTCGTCCTTTCTAACCGAGTCAAAAGTTTGAAAAGTTAACCTGCTGCGACGTAGAAATAGGTTTATATATATATATATATATATATATATATATATATATATATATATATTAAGAAGAAAGCATATGTGTATGAAACAAATTTATCTCTAGATCAGTATACATATCGTCGCGTGTATGGCTTATTATTCGCGACACATTACGGGTTATTATTCTATATATCGTAAATAAAATTAATTAGGCCCTTTCCCGAAAAAATATTGTTTTACATCCAAAATAGTTTTCCCTTCAGTTCTAATTAGGTTTTTTTTTGTTCTAAATACGTTCATACGTAAGTATGGAATGCACTCTATAATATACCAATTCAAACATTTATTCACCTTTGCCAGGTAGTATAAACACAATATATATCTCTTTACTGTATACAATAGCGGCGAAGATTGCACCATTGGGCATGGTCGTGTCACATTGGGGGTTGAGCCCACAAGACATCCGGTATATGAGTATATACTACACGGACCATATAGCTACAACCCAATTTTCTCCTATATGAAAATAGACTAGAAAGTGCTCATCGCGAAAATTTTAAGATGGGGTCAGTCAGGCTACCTAGGGAAGGGACCAGAGGACAGGAGGCGGCGTGGTATCTTCCACGGTGTGCTTCGCATCTAGAGCACCTGCAATGGTCACTCTATAAATAACATGCGTTAAGTGCAGATGAAATAATAATTGAGACACTTAGGGAAGAAATCCAGTCAACGCAGATCTATTCTATATCTATTTTTTTTATTTTTTAATGTCTGTATTGGTATGATTTGTGACCACAGCTAGCTCGTAACAAGCTTTCATTGTTAAACAGAGTCAGACAGGAAGGCAACTTTAACAAGTTAAATACATGCCATTTTTTTAACGTTCAAAGTCTATACTTACCCATAACTATTAGTCGAACGGTTTCGTTAAACGTTTCTTCCGACCCGGCATACTGGACGCTACAGATGTACGTGTCGGAGTCCAAAAGAGTGACGTGGCCCACCTGGTGAACACGACGTGGTTGCACAATGACATTAACACACAACAAATGCTGCAGTTATATATATATATATATATATATATATATATATATATATATATATATAGAGAGAGAGAGAGAGAGAGAGAGAGAGCAACTTAGAAGTTTAATGTATAAAAGTTCGATTTGCAAAAAAATTGATTTGTCGAATGCATTCTTGTAGCTACACATTTGTTTGCACGGCTATGCAGTATTTAAGTGATCTGATCAATTATTGCTTCAGTCAGGGAGCTGAAGGGGTGTGTGTGTTCCAAGACAAGTTCCAAGAAAACACATTCTCCTCCAAACGATACTGTTTTATACCGTAACCCTGCTTTTCGATGTTCCTCACTCGAATTCATAACGACAACATTTGACACAAAGCTGTCCAACCGCACATAACATTAAATTTACGTGAGCACACTAAATATATACGGTTATAAGTTCAGTGGTGAGTGCAAATCTCGGGCGGATCGGCAAGTTGTTGTACTTTGAATGGGCAAATTTTATGGCGTTGTTATCGTTTGCGCTTGGTTCAAAGAAGTGAAGAAAACGAGGTTCGGCAATTTTTAAGAAGCCGAAAATAGAGAAGAAACGAATCAAACTTTATCAAGTTCTGTGCTAAAAGCCAAATCATATGTTGTTCTAGAGTGGTCAATATGCTACAAATTACGTATGGAGATCAAGCCGTGACCTGAAACACTGTATATGCATGGTACCATCAACTTCGCGACGGACGTGAACAGATATACGAAAATGACCTCCGTATTCAAGACATTCGACGTTGGTAACAAAGAGATCATTGAAAAAATGCATGATGTCGTACTCAGCAATCACCGAATCACTTTAAGGGAGAAATTCGAGATATCTTACGGATCAGCTTTTATAGTATATAGACCGATATGTATGAGATATGTCTTAATTGAATGTTTAGGCGGTAGCAGAAGACCGTGCATTCCGTCAAAAAGTCATTGCAAGAAACGGTCATGGATCTGTAGCTGCGGCAAGACCAAAGCGCCCGTGGTGCACGATCGAAGAAACTCAGACAGAGCAGATCCAACACAAAGGTTGTTTTGAGTGTCTTTCTTACTTACAAAGAAATGATCTTCCACGAATTGCCACCTGGTTCAGTGGTCATCGAGGAATACTACTCCAAATTTCAAGAAGATTGGCCCTGAAATCTGGGCAAACCGATTTGAACTCTCGCAGCGGTGCATACATCATTTTTGATTTAGAATTATTTGATGAAAAATTCGATTTCTAGATTTACGCAACTACCCTATTTGCCGGACCTGGTTCTGTATCATTCCGTTTCCCTGATCTCACGAATAAAATACCCCACGGATAAAAAACAAACTTAAAGATACAACATTTCGAAGCTATAGAGGAGATAAAGAAAATCTCGCAGAAGAAACTCAACTCGATCCCGAAAGAGAAACTCAACTCAATTCCAACGCGTTTGAAAAATGTTTCGCAGAGTGGGAAATAAGGTACCGAAAGTGCATTGCAGTGGGCGGGAATTATGTTGAAGGGAACAAAAACACTTTGGAAGATTACGTAAATAATCTTTTTAAACATACGCTTTAGAACTTTTCGATCCGACCTCTTATATATATACGCATATATATCTCCAATCGCAAGTTGTTTCTCAAGGCTAAGCGCTATCTTATTAGCGAAATCAAACACGCAACCAGCCAGCAAGTGTTAGTAATGGAAGATCTTAGAAAGAAAGCCGGGTACACTTTCGTATCCGGCTCTTCCCGAAATGCGGTGCCCTCGCCCGGCGACTGGAACAGTCGGCTCAAAGCCAATTATCCACAGAGGAGGCGTGCATAAATGCCACCGCCCCACAAGAATCGTCTAAGTAAGATAAAACTAACTGCGCATAGGTCACACAACGACCTTGCTTAATACGAATGAGGCCAAACCATATATATATATATATATATATATATATATATACCCGTATTAGAACACTTTATAAGCGGCCAAACACCGCAGTAGTCGCTTAGTTCTCCTCGCTGCTTAAGAGATTACAGTGAAAGCAAAAACAACATTAGTAGGAATAATGTATACATTTTACATATTCATATATTATGGACTACGAATGTTATTGTTTCTGTCAGGCGGCTGTCACATGTATGGGTATTGGTCATAGCATAGTGCTAGAATTTTATTTAGCTCATAACGGGGTGTAAACAATTGTCCCCCAGCGAACGTGACGTTTTTTTGAAGAAGTAGGGGTTGAAGTAATATTAAAAATGGTTCCAGCTCCTCGCCTCTTCCTGAGGCCATTTAGGTGAGAGGTTTTGAGTGGGTATTATGCCAACAACGTCGGCATCGAGTCCCACACTACCCGCTCTGGGTGTGCGTAAACGCATTTTTCCCTCTCACCATTAAAAAAAAAAGCGAACGCGACGACAAACTACACCAGCCCTAGGTCCAGGCCTGGTGTCGACCACCTGGACAAGGTACCAAGCACCGCTATGGCGTTACCACGTTGTATATCCAATGACGTAACATAGTGCTTCACATTTGGAGCTATGGTTGTATTAAGTCAAGCCGCTAGTCTGCTAGTGACGCTTGCTGCAGTATGCATATTAATTCTAACACACATTGGTTTGTTTAAGTATTCAATATGAGTATTCACAAGTTTACCAAACAACGCCTCTTTTGTACAACTTTAGCTTATATCGGCGAACCTTAAAGAAGAACGCGTGCGTCGCGCGCGCCGGAATTGCATCTGCGACACCTTTTGTTAGAGTCGTTGGCCATCATCTTTAATCTATCCCGCTGACCCGCAGTATTTTATAATAAGGTATGCCGTATCTTATAAACGTACACTTAATGGTGGTCCAATGCTACTGTACACTCTCAGGCATATTATGAGACAATTTTATACCCGAAATGGTGTAAAAACCGATATGTAAATATAATAGGTATGTGTGTGTGTACATTAATGTTTGTCGCTAATGTGCAGATTTTGTCTACAGACATTTGTCTACGCGAGCTTGACAAGCGACGTAGTCGCGAATTGACAAGAAACAAGACACATAGCATAAAACTCCAGACATAGAGAAACGTAGAGCGCACGGCTCAATTCGGACCGAGATTGGCCACCACACTTCGGAGCACGTCTCAACAACTGTTACAACAGTTGAGTAAGAGCCCTATGAGAACCGTTTGTGCTGTGTGATAGGCATATTCAGGCGGTGTCGACTTTGTTCGTTGTTCAGCCTACAGAAACCAGGCGGACCAGCTATCCATCTTTATTCACCCTTGACGCCCTCGATCGTGTTAGTCTGGTTGATTAGTCAACCCACCGTTACTAGTTAGATAGGTACAGCTAGCAGTAGCAGTCTGGTAGGTGGTAGGTGGCTCTTAAGTAGATGTAATCCTACCAAACGGTAATGCAATACAAATATCTAATAATTATTTATTAGATAAATGTAGACTTTGTTCGTTGTTCAGCCTAGAGAAACCAGGCGGACCAGCTATCCATCTTTATTCACCCTTGACGCCGTCGATCGCGTTAGTCTGGTTGATTAGTCATTCCACCGTTACTAGTTAGATAGGTACAGCTCGCAGTAGCAGTTTGGTAGGTGGTAGGTGGCTCTTAAGTAGATGTAATCCTACCAAACGGTAATGCAATACAAATATCTAATAATTATTTATTAGATAAATGTAGATAGGTAACGTCGGTACTAGTCGTTTTCTTGTTTCTACGTGTGCAACCCGAATGTGTACTCGCCAGAGACGCCTAAGATGGCAATCTTCAAAGCAAGCAATCAGCCTAGTCACGTCAGGGAACAGCTTCTGCTCGTAGATCTTTAAACACTTCGAGAGATATTCCCACCCAAATGAATGACAAACGTGTTGTATACTGGCTCGGCAGTAGATGCATCGTTGACTAGAACAGATGATGTAATTGAGATCCACTTATACTTATAATAGATTGTAATTTATTAATGTTATATTTATGAACTTAATTAAGCGTATTTTTGGCGTCAAAATATTGTTTGATAAGTTCCCAGCCCTGCAGTTGATCACTAATGTGTCTGCTTATTGCGGCGGTACATCAGGAGAAGATTGGCTTAAAACACACGACAACCACAACAACCTCGTCTGGTGAGTGGTAAAGTTACAGCGGATGCACGTCTCTTTTGCGAAGTCAAAGATAAAGTATCATTTCTTGCCGAGGCAACATGTCAACTCATAGTGGCCCGATTCAATCGTTTTTATACAAACATACAAGTTGTGGATTTCAAGCCCTAAGCCGTGTACACAGATGTAAATTTTGTTTGGTAATATTTTGTGTATGTGACCATCACGGCCGGTCGTACACTTCCCAGTACGCGTAAATAATGTCACTGCCACGGTAAGTATGGCATAATTTTCGTTTTTCGAGACGTCTTATACGAGCACACTAAAGCGCCTAGCTAGGACGAATAAACATTTTAAGAAGGTTGTTTTTCATGCTAGACGTTCCCCCATCCCTTTTGGGCTTGGAACTCATCTTAAAGCATATCTTCATTGCACCGAAGACCGGACATGTTGAGATATCTAGGGTACGCCCAACAGTCCTTGCGGCAGCATGAGCGCAGGATGTTAGCGGTTTAATTTATATTCTGGTCTCAATGCGCATCACTCAAAGAAAATTCGATCAACAATAGAGATCGAGCCGGCAACACCCCGGTAGATGACAACCATGACTGACGTACCAGTTCCCTAGACCACGCCGTCACAAAAACGTCTACTTACTATGCTGTTTGTTTCATTTTGAGATTTTAAGGTTATATGCTATCCTTAGTTAATTTGCTTGGCTTATTATAAACATCCCTTGCCCTATTTCGATCTGTATCTGTTTTTAATATGAAAATAATTTGCCCTAAATCTATCTGTACGAGTATATATAATTATATCTGCAACCCATACGCATATTGTTGTATATGAATACTACTAACATATAAATATACGTTCGAATTATACGTTATAAAGATAATTCATAACTTACTTCATACGACGGATTTTGTCACAGCTTAGTCTCCTACGCGAGCTGTGCATTGTATGGGGTGTCCATAGAGTCTTATACTAGTGTTCGGACTTTGTAGCTTATTTAAGGCACATACTGGCAAGAAGTTCTACTGGTTTCGAGTCTCTCGAGAGAGCTATAAACAGACTAACGGATCTTCAGATTTTGTCGAAATCCATGTCTATTAGTCATGGTAAGAATCGAATTCCATAGGGAATTTAAAACATTATTTCTGTCGTCTTTGTCTTTTCTGTCGCACATTATATATATATATATATTTAAGACGAGCACTGCCGAGTGTGCAAACGTATTGTAATTGATTAATAAATCATCAAAATATTATATATATATATATATATATATATATATATATATATATATATATATATACGAAAACGAGTTTTAACTTGATTTGTTTACAAAACTGCATATTAAAGGCCATAGGCTTAATTCACAACGTACAGGCTGTAACAGTACAACTTCGAACGCGATATAAGAAATTGTTGAAACAAATATTTTATTTCCAATGGAACATAGTCTCTGAGAAGTCTTGTTTCGGATTGAGGGTAACATTACTACAATTTGTGACACTGGTGTTGTGGCGACGTAGGAGCATACAATGTGCCTGTGTGTTCGTGAAAAAGGAATTCGCAAAAATTAAGTTATTTTATTAGCTTTCACACCAAATACCTCTAAATCATGTACATCAATCATGTCCACCAAAAATCACACCAAATACTTAAAAAATGACCTACTCCATCAAGAATCATTTAAACATGCACTCAATCATGATCACTCCACAATCACGGTTTGCATTGCCATAGATTTAATACCAAAATGATAGTCATGAACTACGCATTTGCCTGCATGTGTTAGTTTTGAACGCTGCTAAAGATGTAGGATTATGATTTTGAGGTATTGGACGTAAAAGCTAAAAAACTTCATTTTATGCGAATATTTTTCTAAACGACAATGTCGCATCTTCTAGCCGGCGTTATGTGCTCTTCGGATGAAGCAATTTTCTCAAGAAAACGACGGTGTGCTTAGTTTCTGTATAGGAGGACGGGCTGTCTCACAATGGCACATTTTATGCTCCTATGTCGGGCAACAACGCTAGTGTTATTAATTGTAGTAATATTACTCTCACTCCCAAAGAAGACTTCTCAGAGATCATGTTCCAACGACCAAGATATTTGCTTTAACGAGCTCTACAATTCCTTATATCTATTGCGAAATCATTCGGTTGCACATGTATATATGTCTCAGAGACAGATGCATACACATCGCGTTTACTTGCTAAATTATTCAAACGTATACCTTCATAGCTCCGTCGCCCCCATATCAACACACACACGCGCAGTAATACACCTTTTAAAACATTCGAATAAAAAAAAGATGTATTTACATATATGTAATGATGGTACGGTATTCCTAACTTTTAGCACACCTACTTGTTGTCGTTACTTAAATTTTCAACCAAGTGTATAGCTCAGTGGGAGTTAAAGCCTTTACTTGCGTAATACGTTGAGCGATCTGTTTATTTGGCTGGTTGGCATCTTTTCAAGCGTAATCGTTCTGGCATCGGTTATTATAAATGGCTAATGGGCCTGAAAGTGCTGCCGTAAGCCAATTTAAAGAGCTTTCTGTCTTATTTTAGGAAAGATAACTGCGACGGCATCTTCATTGCGACAAAACCTGTCTTTCGATTCGGCTTAGCCGTCCGTCACGAATAAGCAAGCTGGTCACGCTGGGACACCGCATTTGTGTTGAGCGTGGCCTAAAGGAAAATCATTTTACCCAGTAATGCACATGTTTATGATACAAACGACGTTCGATCCCACGGCAAAAATTCGAAACGGGACAAACATGATGGTCCGAGGCGTTTTTCTAAGACTGCTGGTTGCGCACGATTTACGCCGCAGTAAGGGACAGGTTCTGTTTGTTTAAAATCAAAGAGCTCCGTATGTAGAAAAGTCTACCTAGTAACAAAGCCCCAAGTAGATTTTAGTGAGACTTAAATACCAAATTTTTTTTGTCGAAAAGACACTCCTAAAGACGCGTTAACATTTAACTGGTTTGCCGGCTGTCCATAGCAACAGGGACCAAAATATGAAAATGCGTTATCAAAATATGAAAATACGTTATGAAAATAAATTTCAAACAAAAACGCATTACGTGCTCCCTAGTTGTATACACAGCATATCTCGGCGGCTTTGCTAGCTACAAGGTAACATTCGGCAGCAAATTGCCAAGCGAAGGCACACATCACATTCTTACCACCATACACTATCAGGACATTGAGATAAATTCGAAATATGGTCTACAACCAACTCATTGGGGCTTCCATCAGCTCCGGCTGACGCCGTTTCTCAGCAGTACCAACGTTAGACACTGGCCTCGATCCGTGTCTAGAGTGCGGAAAAACCGTATCGACGAGAGCAGCACAAACAACGCAACGGCTTATTGTGATCGCGGGGTTCCTTTTGTTGGTATAGACGTTCGTTCAGACGTAGCCACAATGGATCAGACCTGTAGGCCTTATTATTTCGATTAGCCGCCATTGCCTTTAGTCTTAGCGCTGCTGCTGCAGCTGCAACGGGGATGCTCGCTAGCACAGAGAGCTTAAAATGGCCGATTTTGTGCAGCAGTGCGGGATCGGCGATAGGAGCCTACTTTGACCCCCACCAAACTTCTCAGTCGTCCAAGAGGGAGGCGTGGTTCATCCCGGCCGCGTATTAGCGTTTGACCTACTGTAGATGAGAATCGGCGGCAGCCATGTGCAGCGTACCGCCATTTCATCGGCCGTTATTGGTGGTAAACTCATCCTGATCTGTGTCTATCCGCCTCCGCGCTGTGGCAAAATAACTGCGCAAACGTATACCGAATAAGTCGAATCGACGTCGTAATTTTAAAAAAAAGTACAGCTGCGAGCGAGAAAAAAGGGTTTAGCTATCTTAGTGAGAGCTGATAAAATGTTATGCGCAGTGCACCCAGAATACCAATACTACAGGGAACAGAGCCATTTTGTAGAAACGGCGCCACCTCTGAACTTCATTCTCTCCTGCCTTCGAGGAAAGTCGTATGCGCCACATAAGCTAGTGTGAACGATCTAGGCAGGAATATGTTATTGATAATAATCTGGTCTGGCAAAACTTACATTATTTAGCCTTCTATCTGGTCCGTTGACATCTACGTACTCTTTAGTGTGTGTATATATATATATACACTATAATTTTAAGTTACGCACTGTTTTTCCGTGTGAACTTATGCCTCGCGACGGTTCCAAGCCCGTAGGAGACGGAGGATAATCACCTCCTAAAAATGCTATTAATCATCACTAACAATTTATTACTATTATATTTTTTAGTTAAACAGTAAATTGTTGCTCTGGTCTATATCTAATTACCCATTTAGTGTTTTATGGAAGATGATAAGATGCTGGTGGGTATGCACTGTCGCCAACATGCTAGGTACGAAAAGGAAGCTTTAGATTCGTTGGCAGTGTGAGGTTTGACTCCGACGGTCAGTAGAGTAGTATGTTATGCAAACCGCAAACTGCTTCACAAACTCGTTGCTAACGGGCTCCTAGTCACGTGAACACATCAGCAACGCAATTAATTTAGCGTTTTATCGTACCTTTAGAAGAGCCGGTTCGCGACTTGTCGACAGATACGATCTGCTGGCCCACTCCTTTTCGATTTTGTGACTGCCGACCGAAAATATTCCGTCAGCCCGCCGCGAACCGTCAATCTCGTAGAACACTCGCTGAAATTCGAAAGAGTCATCCGAACGGTGAACGTTAATAACTATACACATGTGCAGTAAAGTCTTCCGGGCGCGCTTAACTGCTAGGTAAGGTGAAACGTGTCCCTGCTTAACGGAGGTATCTTTTTAAACTTTTTTCAGCTTTCCAATAGATAACAAAGTAGAAGTAAGTTTGTACTTCGAATGGCTCAGAATGTTGGTTAGTATTTATATTTTTCCTGCATACATGCGTCTCTAAATATCTATGCGTTTGGATATATATATATATATATATATATATATATATATATATATATATATATATATATATATATATACTAAAAGAGAGAAATACTTACACTCCCGCCGCCCGCGATTTAATACGCGCGAGCCTTTGACGGGAGTGCCCGCCAGCCCGAATAGACAGGCCAGCAGCTCCCCCACCCTCCCCCCTATCGAGGTTCGGAATGGGGGTACCACACTACTCCACCGTACCGATTAGACGCGTTCACCTTGCGATTCCGCGTTACACACCAGAATATTACGCGCCCCCCCGAAGGGGAGTTTGACCCACTTTAGCGCAGGGGTTCCCCGTAAAATACGGGGTCAGAAGGTCCTCTCGACCGGTGGTCTGCTTTCATGTGGCCACTTCTCACTCATTTTGCCTATTAAGCCAAGGCAGCAGGCGTCCCGGACGGTACCACCGGGTGTCACCCGGGGCATTAACCGTCCGGCCCGGGGTCCTCGTGCAGAACGGTCCCCCCGTATTGGCAATAACCTTAACAGCCCTCGAATGGGCCACGACAGGATGACAATATAAATTCGTTGACACCCAGTTTCTATCGTATGCCTTGCCCCCCGGTTAGATGTTAAAACACGGGGATTTGGGAGTTGTACCGTCTGACTAACTTACAAGGGGGCCCCGTGAAGGTCCCCGCAGCGCGCGGAAGTCGCGCGCCAGCAGACCAAGGCCGGTAAGATGGTCATAGTTACTCCCGCACTTAAAATCGGTTTATATATTTATATATATATATATATATGTTTTTTTTTTGGTTTTTGTCTTGCTTTTTTATTTGCTTATATGCAAGAGGCAACAATTATATCCTTATGAACGTGTACACCAGATAAATCAAGTGGAAACGTCACATATCCTCCAGGTTCGGGCGTGTCCAGTCTAGCAGAGTTCCACGCACAGAGGCGGCGTTACCCCGCTGAATGTCCAGCGATAGTCTCTGGTGCAAGTACTCGACAGCTCTATGGTCCCCTGTCGAACGATTGAGCGCCTTGCCGACACGTTGAATAAGTTTGTGCGTCTTCGGGCCAGGTCCCCCTAATGTCTCGAATGCCAGTGGACGAAAGTCGTGGGGTTAAGTGATACTGGCATACTTTCTGCACTTGTTCGCTTCCGCCAACATAGACGCGTGTCCAGCATGTTCCGCTCCCGCACTGACCATTGAGGGGGCTAATGAGTCAGTAACGGTTGCATCCCATACCAGCATGCGACCCATCTCGAAGGGCGTTAGTGTCAGCCCGTCCGGTCGCTTCCCATCATTCCTGCAGAGGCCAGGAGGCTCGAGAATGCAAGGAAAGCCGGCCGACCTCAAAGCTCGGCTAAACGTCTCGTTAAGTGCGGCGTGTCGGGCTCGACGACCTGAGCTTAAGGCACAAGAGAGGTCATGGTGTGTCTGTGGCCCCACTTGATCGCCGCATTTACATTGATGGGGGATTACGAGAGCTGTTCCCAGGCGTAGCCCCGCACTAATCCGAACAGTCTCGTCATCTAATAGAGTGCCTAACTGAGCACTGGGGAGAGCCTGTAACCAGGCCCCGGCACTTTTTGAGGAGACCGCCCGAAGCCTGGCCTTGTCAGTCGTAGTGGGGGCCTGCTCAAGAAGATGCGCAAACGTCTTCTCCTGCAGTGGGGTCGACCAGCCTTTCTGGGAAAGGGTGTCAGTGGGTATGGCACCGCACAGAGAGGCTAATCTCTCAAGTAAGCCTGCCAAAATGTGATATATATATATATATAAAGCTATAGCAAAAGAGTGTGGGACTCATAAACTCACTACCCAGTCTTGTCGTCCTGGAGATATTTCACCAGGCCACTCTTGCTATTAAGACTGCGCGACTTCGCCTCGCGACCGGAGGAGACACATAGATGCACGGGTTTAAGCCCCACCGTTGCACATCTGTATTTACAGGTCCGTTCGTCTAACGGATAAATGCAAGAGCAGTTCTGTGGATGTTAAATGTTGGCTGAGGGCCAGCCCAAAAAATAACCAAAAAAAAAATTTCGACACAGAAGCTCTCGCTCAGTATGAAAAAAAAAAGCAAAACGTTTGTATAAGCAGTGCCTTCTATCGTCAGCCTTTCCTGAGTTGCACATACAGCACACGAGGGAGTCAGTTTTACCAATCCGGTGTAGGTGTCGAACTATCCATCGTGTGCTAGTCGACAAAAACAGCTGGCTCCATTTGTTTAGGGCATCTGTTTTGCTGCTTAGTAGTTCCTTCTAGCTTTTTTCTGCTTTTTGCTCTGAGTGTCCTATTAAAGACCACGCCCAGGTACTTAACGATGGGCGTGGGTGTTACTGAATGCTTTCCTAGACGTGATTTTAAACTCTGTAGAGTGCGTTTTAGGCTGTTTAGAAGAATTGATTCAGTTTTTTCTTTTGTGAAACGTCTCATTTGAGGCTTAGTGTGTGGAGGATCTGTCGTCGACTATCAGTCGCCGCTGACTGTTTCTTCGAGCAGTATTGTTGTTATTTCGGTATTGTTATTTTCAAAGTGTTTTTATTCCCTGTTACTGAGGTAGTTTGTACGCGGGTATAATAATAATGCCTTAGAAGGCATTGTCATTGTAAGAGGAGAAGGGACTGGGAGCAAGTTAGAGTGACGGAGAAGGTAAAGATGTCCGGATAGAGTTTCTTGTTCCTCGTAGATCCTCCAGTCAGTTTTTGATATGTTATTACTGGCGTTCAGCCAGGGGCCAGCCCCTTTGCTGCATATATATATATATATATATATATATGCAGCAACGGGGCTGGCCCTTGACTGAACGCCCTATCAAGCGACACGCACCTTGCTCGCTGACGTTCACGTTGCAACCGGGGTACAAGCGCCTTTAAGCGCCTCTAGTTTACCTACACATATGACTTTGCGGAGAGCCGGTTCACCGGGGTCACCATGGCCTTTTGTGCTTACACAGCGTTGAACACCGCTCCAGGCATGCGGCTCTCAACGACACCTTGACCAGTAGACTCAGGTCTACCGGGCTCTTCTGCGTCAAACCTTTGGGGTATGTGAAATTGACCACAAATGATTAGACCATATGACCTTCACTTGGTTTGAGAGAGGTTTGGAATGCGACCCTTACCGATTTTCTTGTTCTCGACGGTTGGTCGCGGGTTAGAGGGCACTGCCAGTCCAGACCTGGCCCCTGTGCCAACGACCGCTGCATTGCTTCGTTGAGTCAACATTGAGGTCCTATGCAACATTTAAGTATTTACGACATTTCCTCTGCTAAGTATCGTCACTGAAACGCATTGCTTACTGGGATATACAGGGGATCAGGGACTCCGACACAGTTACCTTCCATACCAGGAACTTCACTGACTCGAAGGATCATCGTCGTAACATCAGAGGCCGTTTTCCGTCTTCCCGGGGCCTGGACCCGTGGCACAAGCATTGCTGAGAATCCAGCCGACCAACGGACTCTGCCATGGCTCTATTGTTGATATCGCAGTTGCGAGTTATGGATGCTCGATGATAACGAGTGCCATAGCGCTCGCCGGGTCTCCGCATCTGCACTGACTGAGCTTTACGCCCTACGTTGCGCCCAGTCAAACAGACAGTGGCAGACACCAATCCGCATAGTGACGCCGTCGATCAATGTACCTAGAGGGCGCTTAGAAGAGCATGCAACCAGGCTTCCGCTCCTCTTGCTGGCACTGCTCCCAGGCCAACTCTCACAGTGCTACTATGAGCCAAGTGGATTAAACCGCCTAACTGCTTTTTGAGCAGGGGACCATGTGGCAAAGCAGGACAACACCTACTTGTGCTAAGCAGGTGTTGTCCTCCTTTGTCCACATGGTGTCGCTTTTAAACTCTTCTAGCCTGGTCTCATTTATTAGGGGACCTATGCAGCTCTTCACCTGCAGCATCGATGCCACAAGAGTGGGGCAATTCAGGATGACAGTGCAGAGAAGGTCCAGTCCTCTTTTTGATACGGGTAGAAGTGCTTGTATCATAGAGTAATCATGAAGCTCCAAGATCTTTCTTCTTATATATATATATATATATATATATACTTATATTAAATTATAATATGATACCACTCTGGCTTGAATTATTCTCTCTCTCTCTCCGCGCAAAGGTACCTTTTTATTTGAACACACACATACATATATATATATATATATATATATATATATATATATATATATATATATATATATATTTATATATATATATATATATATATATATATATATATTAGTGAGACTGTTTCGTGGTTTGCCTCTACCAACCTGGAACCAGAACCTGCTCGGTTCGCACCTGCACTGACCAGCGAAGCTTGCGAATAAGTCGGTTACAGCTGCAATCGCGGCCAACGTTACTTGCCTATATACACATAAATGTGTATGTATATATATATATATATATATATTTATTTAGAGACACTTTGTTTTCGGCATTCCTGCGTGCATACTCTTCGACGTCAAGGCACGTGTCAATACACGCAGATGAACGCTTCGATTATATTTAAGGCCTTTTGTGCCCCCGCCTTGTGTATGAGCTGTTTTATGATGCACTAATAAACACGTCTATATATATATATATATATATACATACACATTTATGTGTATATAGGCAAGTAACGTTGGCCGCGATTGCAGCTGTAACCGACTTATTCGCAAGCTTCGCTGGTCAGTGCAGGTGCGAACCGAGCAGGTTCTGGTTCCAGGTTGGTAGAGGCAAACCACGAAACAGTCTCACTAATATATATATATATATATATATATATATATATATATATAATATATATATATATATATATATATATATATATTAGTGAGACTGTTTCGTGGTTTGCCTCTACCAACCTGGAACCAGAACCTGCTCGGTTCGCACCTGCACTGACCAGCGAAGCTTGCGAATAAGTCGGTTACAGCTGCAATCGCGGCCAACGTTACTTGCCTATATACACATAAATGTGTATGTATATATATATATATATATATATATATTTAGAGACACTTTGTTTTCGGCATTCCTGCGTGCATACTCTTCGACGTCAAGGCACGTGTCAATACACGCAGATGAACGCTTCGATTATATTTAAGGCCTTTTGTGCCCCCGCCTTGTGTATGAGCTGTTTTATGATGCACTAATAAACACGTCTGCGCCAGATACTAATCACCGCCCCTCCCCCATCAACATTCTTGCCGCGGGCAGTTCTTATTGTCGACGAGAACAAATATTTATATCCTTATTGGTCTTTAGAGAGAGCGCCGATACACCGTAGTCAATGGACAAATTATTATGAACTTTACTTTCTGAGTAAGAAATGTGTACGGCGAGCGCTTCTGGCAAACACACGCACCTATGTTCCGGCATTGCCAATAAGGATACATATCTGGAAAACAAGAAACTCTGCTCCTGAGTTGTTTCAATCGCGCTTTGTACCGATAATTGGTTACGGAATTGATTTGAGATTTGCAACATATTTAAAAGAACGTCAGATTTTTTACAATGTCGACATACTATTTCAATTAATAGTATATCATCCATGCTTCAACTGATGTATTAAGTAGTGAACAAGAGGATTAGTGTAAGCTAATTCTAAAAAGATATATAAAGTTGTAACGTCTTGAGTTTGCCATGGTATTAGGTTTAATAACACAATCTGACATTACAAAATGTTTAGTGACTTCGCTCTGGCTGGGCATGTATAGAGCTTAACTCGAACACAGGATGAAGTGGGGGGTCACCCAATCTGTCATCAAACGTCACCGGCTTGATTCGACGCGTCAATTACCGTTTCAAAATAATCTTTTTAACATATGCAATAAAAATGATTTACCTAATAATAATAATAATAATTGTTATTATTATTATTTTTATTATTATTATTATTATTATTATTATTATTATTATTATTTTTAAGTTTGCTATTGCTGCAGCCTTAATTCACGTCGTTATTGTGGCGCGGTTGCATAATATTTAAACGTTACATTGACGTTATATTGTATGTCATCACCATACAGTATCTTGTGCTTAGACGAACAGAGAAATGTGTCTTGGCTGTTAATGTCAGCTACACAAACTGCCAAAAATGACGACTATCGACGACAATATCATTGTCACCATCGTCATCAACAACATCAAAAACAACGCGTCGTCTCCATCGTGGCCGCAGCCATCATTTAATGCAGATCGTTTCTTCATTTTGTCCTTGATGACTTTTTGCCGACGTAGATTCCGGTCACAGAGACAGCGTTCGGAACAGGCTGAAGTGACTGCTGAACGTCCATCATTGTTGCCGTGGTGCCGAGCAATCACGCAAACGAACGTATGTCTGATCTTTCCGCCACGATCGCTACCGCTTTCTCATCTGTCCCTAACAGTTCTCCTTTTCTCCACCTCAACGCTGGTCGATGGCAGCGGGGGCTACGACAGGACCGCGCATCAACCTTGCGTCTAAGGCTGCAGCCGAATCGAGGCTCGTAGCCGTCAGGGTTCTCAGACGAACCCGAAACGAAACAGAACCCGTCGCAGATGAAAGATCCATGTGGCGTCTACACGATCTTTACCCACCCGGTGAAAACTGTCCATTACGATTGTTTGAGAGCCGAATTCGGGTATTTGAAGAGAGGCGCCCCGTTGGTTACCCCCCCAGGACGGCCCTGCCTTGTGTCGAGATTCGTCTCCGAGTAGCGTCTGTCTCAATAAGTGCCAATATACGCGTATGCCTCCAAACGTATATTGGACTTTTTTGGAGAATCGACGAAAACGACGTTGTACGAGGCGCTGAGACGAGGTGGAGCAGACGCAACAATTCTCCACTTATATATAATATCGACGGAAAACAACTATGCAATTTAGCAAACGGTCGAAGGGAAGATTCTTGGCGTTGTCTTTAAAATGCATGGTATCATCACCCTCTGATGGTGGAAGTTGCGTCAGAGCTGCCACGTTAACGAAAAGGTAAAAGAGGCGTGCCTGCATACAGCTACAACCAAGCTAACGCCGATTGTCGTTCGGCGGTGTCATGGCGCCCAGTTCGACTTTTATATTTGTCCCATAACTATGCGTATGCATGCCTGACTCTTGTGAAGAGTTACACTGCCTCCTTCAGATAACATGTCGAGAATAGCTGACAACAGTATACGTAGCGATTTTGTATGCATACTCAATGTGAGTAAAATAAACTTAATAATTAGTGAAGGAAAAATCGGCGGTGCGCATCCCCCTCTCAGCGATAAAACGATTGCTAACGCTATGGTATTACTAGGTACCACTGAGGCTATTCTAGTGAGAGCGGAGAACGGAGGTACTGGTCGTTGAACCGATGATCCGAGCGTTTGCCGAAATCAATTTTTCAACGGTTCGTTTGGGCCCAAAATGTATTTATTAATACCGTACTGTTACAGTACAATTACATTACACCTGTTGATTAGGTCTCGAAAATAGCATTTGTTTTCGTTGGAAGGAATATGTTGTATATTCATGTTCGGAAAATATCAATGATCTAGCATCCAAATAACTGGCGCTGACCGACATGTTTCATGATGACACTTGGTGCAGATAAAGCTGTAAAATATACAGCAACACTCATCGCAATACAGTCCGATGGCACAGTTCGTGATGGAACCGATGGACGGAAAAGCGGGTGGGAGCGTGGTTCCATTCATGCACTGTCCAACATTGGGCTGTTTTCGTTTCCAGGGAGGCCAAAAGCTCTCTTAAGGAATGTTGCCTTCACCGTGTCAAGAGCGCTCAGCTGCTAAGCGGATAGAGAGGTACTCCCAAATTAGTGTGATACCATATGATGCCACCGGGGCGACCTTCACTTTGGATGGCAATATGGCTGCCTTTACTGAGAGTTTCTGTGTTTCAACCATTTCATCAAGTCAAATGCTGGGATTAGGGTCATGCCGACAATGCTTCTATTAGCTCGCTAAGATGTGTGCACCGAGAATGACGTCCCGCTTGGCGTTAGCTTAACACATCTTGTAGTTTACTCTCCTAGTGTAAATTTCAAGATAATTTATATAGCAGCACCATTCAAACTAAGCCTATCACTCTATCTCAGGCGCCCTCCAAATCTGAATTTTATAGCCTTTATTGTTAAGTGTTAAACCGATGTGATTGTCGTACATCGCCAGCATCCTCAGGGATTTTTTAACTATAGACACTCTACTATATACTACGAGATCATCGGCGTAGAGAGTTAAGCGAACACAAGGATAGTGGTCTACCAGTGGTCGCGGCAGATCACCAAATAACACTAAAAATAAAAGCCTGCTGAGATTATCACCCTGGGATTTGTCGGTGGTTTGTGGGAGGGCCTCGATCTAAAAATTCACGGGGTGATGCACAACAGGAAGCCGCACCAGTGCTATCTCTAGGCAAGGTGCTGCATGAAGCCACTTACAGCAGTTACAGGTATCGACTTTGCGTTTTAGAGCAGCTAGAAAAATCGACACTGTGACTCATACTGACGCTCACTCGCGTTAATCAATATTTATCCATTGTGCGCCAATATCTCAAAATGCTCTCAATTGTTTCGCGTGGTGTGAGGTACATAGTCGCTGCCAACCTGACCGACACGATCAAATCTGAGAATCTCTCGGCAGAAAGTAATGGGGAAGTCTCAGTGTTCACTTATTTGAGACAACTTCGATTCAGAAGTGGTGCGCCACTCGACGCCGTCTTTAATACCAACGATTGCGCCATAAACTAACAGAATACTTTTTTCAAATAAGGTAATCATAAAACTGGCTTTTAAAAATGCATTTAATTTCTGGGAATGGATGTGATTTTTGATGCTGTCAGATCAAGCTTTGTAGCAATGCGCCCCGCAGTATACCAGACGTACACTAGCCCCTCTATTATTTTTGGAGGGAAGAGAAGGCATTAGCCAAATGCGGGGTACCCCGTATAGCCCACCCCTTTTATGCCTGGCGATTTGTCAGTTACTTGCCGCTCTGAAGTGAATATCGAGAACGTGGTTCTTAGATGATAGAACGATTGACAGAGCTTTTGAGACTGCCCGTGATGTATTAAAATGAACTGATATAGGAGTCACATCAAAACTGCAGCTTAATGTTTCAATTTGCGACATGTACGTTTTGTCATCCGACGCAGCTTTGCGTACGCGAATACTTGTTCCGGATGCTGGACCTGCTCTACGACGTCAAATTTTGTGCCGATAAAGAAGATCGAGTTTTTTTGGAGCTCCTCTTGAAATGGCCTCCAAAAAATCGTTCTGAGCAGGAAGTCAAGTTGAAATCCTCGGATGCGCATCCCGCACTCTGGCTTGTCTGGGTTGTCAATTTGCCGCTCGACGCCAAGGCTAATCTATATCATTCGCTGCATGGATGCGTCTGCCCAGAGAGGCATTATGCAAACACTTGACGAGAAAAGCTGAGACAATACGTGAGACAAGCGGATGATGTTAAATCTGAATTCGTCCGTCACCGCGCGGTCCTTGATAGCACACACCAGGTGTCTGTTCTGGATATTTTCGTAGTCAAAGCCACGAAACGCAAAACCAGAAACTCCTGAACGAAACGGTCGATGCGCTTAGCATGGCGTGCCTACTAGAGGATTTCAACCAATCGAGCGCCAAATGGCTTCAATGAGCCACTCCCACAGTCGGAGCTGGCAACGACGCTGGAAAATACGGTACTCCGAGTCGTCGCTGATTTTGCGATTGGGGTGGCCATATGTACGTCACATGTTTGTTTTCTTTGCAGCACACCAGCCGGAAAACATGACCCCTGCTGGTTCTAGGAGCTGCGGGAGAAACTCGCCCCACGTCGCTCTCAATGAAGTTATTTTAATGGCACTGCAATCCGTAAATGTGCCTTGCAGGACGGAGCCAGTAGGACTGGCAGCGAACATAGCCCTATGACCAGACCGGATGACCTTGCTAACGTAAGGAACACGCTAGCGCGGTTCTACAGAAGTCAAGCTTCAAGATCAGCAGGCGCTGTTGCCAATTTTGCAGAGTAGCGAACAAGACTGAAGTATTGCGAGCTGAAGGCAACTTCTATAGCACAGCTGCTGATGCAATTACATTGAGGGTTATAGGCATTAATCGACATTATCATTTCTGAGAAAAATTGGGAAAAGCGGCAAGTGAGAATAATTAAAATGGAGTGGCAAAATTTTTGTTGAATAGAAAATTAACTTGAATTCAACGTGAAATTTGGCCGCGGTGTCAGCTTCAGGTTTGCCGGAGTTAATCTGATTCTGTAATAAATATATATTTCGTGTGACGTATAAATTAACCAATAATATGTAGACATTAAGTTTTCGTTGTGGTGAGAAAGAAGAGACGCGACGCGAAAAACAAGGACGTAGAGGAGCAAAAGCTAAGATTAGTTTTTCATAATGTGTTTCACACTCATTTCTTTTTACATGTCTTTGTTGCACTTAACGAAGCTACGCGTAGCATCTAGTTAGATTTGAGACCAGCGTAGTGATAAAAATTAAAACCTCTTGCAGTAGACAAACAATTTATCACTTATATGGCTTATTATTTTGTGTGGTTTAATATACACCTATATATATTTGTCTCTATATATTCAGAGATTACATATCTATTATTTTATAAGTCCAAATGTGTATGTATACATATGCATATATTTTAACTGCACTTTTTCTACACAACATGTGTGATAATAAATCTGATAAATATTGGTATTCAGAGATTGATCCATTGAAAAGCGGTTACGTCAAAATTACAATCATCGGAAGCCGCTTAAACGGAGACAATCAACGATGTATCACCTCATTTAAACGCACTATATATATATATATATATATATATATATATATATATATATATAATTCATTTAATTTTTAGGCATAGCTTATATTGCAAATGCGGAGCAATCGACAAAGAGACCGCTTAACTGTAATTACGTTTTCCCAGATTGTTTCTGCTCTTTCAGTAGACGGATTACGTTGCATAACACAATCAGCACAATTTGCACAAACATTGTAAGCGACAGGAACACGCGACGAATATCTCATAGCATCTATGTGAAAAGCGACTTAACAAGGGTGTGCCAACGGATACGGTCTTGGCGTAGCTTTCTCTTGCAACGGGTCCCATAGGCGATCAGTAGACGATAGAACGCAAAGCAGTATCAAGTAATTCCTGAGGGGCTTGAAGAGGTCCGGAGAAGAAACTCGGTTTAGTGGGTTTGCAAGTCACACTCTAGTCGCTGCTCTCCGGATATGCAGACTGACATGTACAACCACATGGCACGGATATCACTACTTTACTAGTAAGAAGAAGATTGTTTTATAATTGACAATTGCGTGTGTAAATATTGTGAAATTTTGATACGTACACGATATACCCTAACTGAGGCTATTATCTTGAATAAAACGGTTACAAAAATGGCCTTGAAAAATAGAAGTCAGCGTGAAACACAATCTGCGCTCTATGCATCTTCCGCTAACGAGTTCAACATACTTAGGAATCTTTTCTCTGTGGTTTTAGTGGAAACGGTCAATTATTTGTGTCAACGATGCACTGGAAGTGCAATGCAAACGTAGGCGTGCCGATTATCTTGAGGTTGATCAATATAAGACCTACTATACATCGAAATCAATAATGTATTATTTTGGTTCGCTCAGAACATGTGTATGGGATATTTCGTGGTGGCTAGCCAAATGGACATATGCTTACGAAGACCAGTAGGTAGCCTTCTCGTAGTGGCGGGGTGGTCTAGGGGACTAGTGCGCTAATCATGGTTGTCATCTACCGGGGTGTCGCCGGTTAGATCCAAGTTAATGATCGAATTTTCTTTGAGCGATGCTCATTGAGAATAAATGATAAACCATACGGCTGAGAGTCAGTGGCAATGCTGCCACAAGGACTGTTGGGGAAACCCTAGATATCTCAACATGTCCGGCCCTCGGTGCATTGAAGATATACCACACGGTGAGTTCCAAGCCCGTAGGGGACAGAGGATGGTCTAGAAATAAAAACAACCTTCTTAAAAATGTATTCTAGGTAGCTCTCTCGTGTATAAAACAAAAACGTTTTTATGTGTATGTTTTGTGTGGCAGCAAGTATCTCAACCTAAGACGAATATATCTTAAAGTCACTTTAGCACTCCGATTATCTCCGCACGGCATATCAACGCAATAAAAGCAATCTTTCAAGGAATGATGGAGCCGGTTGAAAACATGCAGGTTTAAAAATAGCCTTTTTATGTATGAGAGAAAGCAGGATGATCCTGGTTCTAAATTATTGCCTAAACGCTACCATACTTTATATTGTCTTGCCTTGAAGTTTTTAAATGACTAAAACTATGGTTTTTATTGAGGAAACTGGGGCTGTCAAAACTTAACTGTCAAAAAACAGAGCAGTAGCGAATATATTGTGTATAACAGCGTTTATTACGGAGACCAACCAAACCATCTTGAAGGCAATATGCATTTTGTGAAAAAGAATTTTACCGAGGGATTAATACTACTTTCAGATCGGTGTAGAGACTCGGGCCAAATGCCCAGCCATTAGTATGCCAAATAACTTGGTGTGCTTTCCGCCTATATGCATGCGTAAGATGTGCGATCATGTGGATATTCCGTTCGTATGTGTGTGTTTACGAAACAACAGCTATAACACCGATATTGTGTCTTGCAAAATATGGTATATAGAGTGACATCATATTCTTAGCAGCATAACAATTAATAAGATATATTCTAACCAATGTAGCCGATGTATGGACTACGTATGATTTTTAAGACAATTTATGTTATAGTGTACTTGTGCATTCACTATCTTTTTTGGGATTTAAATAGAACCCCTTTATTTACAAAATAAAGGGTGAGGAAAACCTGGCTGTAGAAGGAACCCCTTATAGTACTATAGTAAATCTGCTGTTACGAGCGTGCCACTTCTGGATTTCGCGGTCATTAGAAAAACTGAAAAGATTTAACTTAGAAACGGCCATCATTCAAATCAGACTGCTATACTAGCAGTAGTAGTCGTCGTAGTGAGCTTTATAGAAAACTGTTTTGTAAGCCTATTTACATCTAAAATGCAACAGCAAGATACTGCTATTTATAGGTGCACGGTTAGTGGGTTGTAGATTCACATACAAAGTGGGTTGTTTGCAAGTAGATGTAAATTGGCCTAGGGGGCCACCTCTCGGTGAAAGCACAAAGGTTTAATAAGTACGATCTAGTGATGCCTACCCTTTGCAAGCACCGGGAGTCGAGATTTGTCCCCTCTTGACTAGCCAATACGCCCGAGGCGATGATATCGGATACTAATGGGTATATATATACATATATGTGTGTGTCTCTGTGTGTGTGTATGTGCGTGGAGCGTATACGAGAGAGACTGTGCAATGAACAGAGCAAAAGAAGAGAAGATCCAGACCAGAAGCTGCACCTGGTTGAAATAACTAAAACTTTGGTGCAATATCTCAGACTAAAGGTCTAAAGCCTAAAAGACCCGAACGCCGATTCTACGCCAGTTTCCCCCGTTTAACAATATCATCGCTAATCAGCGCTGCCGACGATCTGGCCAGCCGTAGGCAGCGTCTGGATTTAATCACAAAGACGTGGGAAACTTTCCCTCAACTCCAAGGGGGGAAGATAGTTTTCATCCAGCTCGCAGGGACAGAGTGAGTGAGTTGAGGTTTGCTAGCAAGCGGAGAATGTCTCGTCACATTGTGCCACCTCTATAGACAGGTCCTGCAACTCGGGATGTAATGGCAGGTAATCTGGGAGCATTTGAACTTGGCCTAGCGCCACACTCTGCGCAGTGCTTATCCATCTACAGCGTGTCACAACGCGCGCCGTCAATCGTTCGTTATCATTTTCTCTTTCTCCCTTTGTATTGTGTGTTGCTCCCTTCCTTTGTGTCTCTCTGCGGCTAAGATCCGAATTTCCTCAGACTGAGTATTGTTGTCTCTCGACGCCATCATGTGGCACTAAAGCTCATCGCATATATATATATATATACGGTACGTCTAGGGCACATGTCCACATATCTGGTTAGGGTCTCTCAGGTGTGTCCGATCAACGCGTATCTAAACCTACGTTTGCTCTCTGCTGGTAGAGCTTGACGCGGACCACGGTGCCTGGCAATCTCCGAAGGTGGAACGGTATCGTCGTCTGTTCACCGTTGAGCGCGTAAACAGCAGCTATCGCCGTTGGCTCGGAGATCTTCACCGTATGCGCACCATCTGCAAGCACAATCAGAAGTGGAATTTTACTCAAAGTTATTGTTATAGGAAAAAAGAAAGGAAACACACATATGCAAAACAGTACACGTGTTACTGTACGAAGCGAATATCACTGTTTCGAACGGAAGAGGATGCAAATAGATGTGTAAAAATACTTGACAATTACGTTTGTAATCGCTCGAGTTATTGTATCCTGCAGTCGCTGCTAACATTATAATGATAAGGATGATGATGCTGATTATTAGTGCCATTTTATTGCCAATATCACTGTCAGCGAAGATAATCGAATCGAATAGAACATAGCTTTATTTGCCGCAGTCATATTGAGTCATACCATTCCCAGTCCGATTTGGTATGAAGCCGTATCTCTATTTAGATTGATTGGCATTTAAGGTGGATAGATCGCACGCTTCGCTTCTCCGAGTTGAAATCAAGCAGAGATTGACGATTTACGATGCCGCCATCGGCCACACATCTGCCCCCCCCTCAAACTGCCATTGAGCTAAACGAACGGTTTCTGCTTGTCATGTTTCTATTTGTATTGATGTGCTTTCTGCCTTGTTCTGCTGGACGACGAACGCGATGTGGCGATGATGGACAACGGCACGATCTTACTTTTACGCTGCAGTTCTGCACAGTCGTAATAGATTTTCACGGACATACATACCACTGTAGCACCGCTCATAGTTGTACTAATATATCAGAACAACAGAATCCTGCACTAGACAAACGTATCCAAATAAAAAATATATATATATATATATATATTAAAAAATTATATATATATATATTCTTTTTTATTTCTATATTATTAAAACTCTTCCGTCATATCAAAAAACTTCAAGATCGCTAAACTCGCCTCATTATGATACAACGATAGTGTACGTCTTACGAACCAAAAACGGCTTAAGTCAGCAAATTCACAGGGCAAATCGAATACAGCTATGTAATCTGTAAAACTAGGTGTAATATTGCTCTATTATTCCAATAGACACGCTACAGGTAAGCCATCGTCATAAAGCCATTAATTTTGGCAGTAACCTGTCCTTGCCCAGTGAGAAGGCGGGTACTTTTCTGGGGGGCGGGATCATACTTGTGTTCCTAGTTGAAATCCGCCGTTGGTTAAAGATCTGATGTGACCATGACTGTGTTACTGATGTGAGCAACGATGCGCGAATACCATAGAGCGTAAATATGCTGCGTGTATTAAACCATTTAGCAAGTACCAAATGAGAAACTGCGTCTTGTTAAGAGTATCAGTACACAATTACAATGCGCTGCCGCTAGAGATTAATTTGGAGTAGAGTCATCGATGGATATATTTGTGGTTCGCCAACTCCCCTAATTGTCTAACAATTAGAGTTTTTCAATGAGACAAGAGCGCAAAATACTGGAAAATCTATTGTTATATATTCTCTACAAAGTATGTGTTTTATTGTCGTAGGAGAAAGTGTTATGGAACGCGAAAGCTGCATATAAGACTCTTAGTAGAAAAAATTTGTACTTCTACAAGTTTCTAGATTATAACACATATTTATTTAAATAGAATAGAATAACATTGAACGTAGATAATATTTGGACGAGGGCTGTGGAAGTTACCTTAGCGATCATGATGTAATAGGTGTCCATTTTCTAGGGTGCAAGTAGGCGTAATGGAACACCATTTTATTCTGGTCATGCATCACGTAAAGAGGTTATTCATCTCTGCTTTGTACGCACGACGGCTTCAGGAGAGGAAGGGGGGGGGGGGTCACCGAGAGCAGGCGGCTTCTCTGTCCGTCCTGCTGTCCAAAAGTTGTGGACAATGAATGCCAACTTTTTTTTTGTATGCGGACGCCTTTGACACCAAGTTCATAGCAGTTCGATTCGTGATTACGAAATAACCATGGAAATGTCTACTGTTACAACCATTGTGACCATTCTTCCGCCACACAACACCACGTGTGCCGCGCAACGGATGTACGACCAGCGTTTCCTGAATAGATGCGTATTGCGCAATATAGTTGAATGCTTAAGGGAATTTACTACACATCGTTGTTACTAATGTGGCACGGGATGTTTCACGGACGTCAACACGACACTGGGCAACGGTGGACAGTAACAACGGTGACGAGCATTAAAGTGCCCATCATTCAAGACATGGCGTGAGTTGCCGAACTAAGCATAGAATGCACTAGGCTAGCGAAAATCCTCCCGCGGACTAAAAGGGTAACCGACTTTTGGCGCCGTCTTATAGCATCAGTATTGTATTAGCATTTTTGAGAGAGTACAGACAGCTACCACGGTTGCAACACGCCGCCTCGACCCAAACACCTCTGACGCTTAATATCGCACGGGCAGGTCGCTTTCACCGCAGCCATACAAATCCTCTCTAGACAAATGCCCTGGGACCTAAGAGTAAAGAAACTGACTTTGAGAAGCCCGTCCAATAAAATACGTACAAAGGGAGTTCTAATCGGCAAAACAGATACCTTTTATTCTTCATCGGGCTGAACCCCAGCCAAAATTGAGCGTCCACGGGTTTGCTTTCGCATTGTTTCGTAAGACGAACCCCATAAACACAAATGTGCAACGGTGGGGCTCGAACCCGTGCACCTATGTGTGTCCTTCGGTTGCGAGGTGCACGCATGTGAAGTAATCTCGGGAAGACAGTATTGCGGCCACCCCTGACAAGGAGCAAAGAGGACAAGTGGATTTTGTGGATTTGTGAGTCCTAAACTACCACTAATAGCAACGTCCGATGTGAATCATGCATTTTACCAGGTAATTTTTGACAGTTAGGAACGTTTTTTGGCCACTGCCATCCAAAGATCCTCAGCACCTATTCAAGTCAAAGTGTGCCACCACACGTAATGAAATGCTATGCATTATCAGACGTGAAGTTATACATGAAAGGCAGCAACTAGAGTGAAAACGCCACAACACTACTATCCGGCATCAAACAGGCGTTTTTCTTTCGGCGGCGACGGTAGAAAACTACAGCGCACAGCCCGCGCCCGAAGCCAGAAGGCAATCTGCACCTCTTTGCCTCTTCGAATAAGACAATAACAAATAACGAAAGACGAGCGTTGCACGAAGCGTTGAAAGAATTCAACCCCCCGGGGCAATTTCGGGAGCGTGCACGCAGCGCGACATGCCTTCCAGCGATACGTGCCTCAGCGCCGCCGCACGATGTTTGTGTTATTATTATTATTATTGATGATGATATGCTTTGAACGCTGCTCATCCATTTAAAAAGTGCCTGCCCTGCGGCTAATCGGAAGCCGGATATGGGTGTGAGCGATAGCGGAGCATATCAGATGTTAGACGCACGAACACGATAGTCTCAGGTAGACAGACGTTGGCCTTTGACATTGCAGCGGATTATAGTCTGATTGACCTGTGGGCGCACAGACGGCGGCGCAGACGTAACGCCGGTGTACGTCACTCAGCTCGTTCAGCTCAAAGTGTAGCGATCCGCGCATTTATTGCGGATTCCCTTTCCTCCGTGCTCGGAGTAAAGCCTGATTCGAGCGGGAAAAAGGGCCGCGTCAAAGTCGAAGGGATTATGCAACAAAGTTTGCGAAGCAAATGTAGCTTTCGCTCTCTCTCTCTCTCTCTCTCTCTATATATATATATATATATATATATATATCACTCTCACTCTCTCCCTCCCCTCCCTGATTGAAGAAGTTGAGTCGATAATATTAGCAAGAAGAAATTGAGAAAAGAAGTTGTTGCAGTGAATATATTTACATGTATATGTGTATGTTAAAAACATCCTGTCTCAAAAGGCAAATTACCTCCGAAATAAATGCTTATAATGCCAGCGAGGCAACTACTGCGATCAACCGAATCAACGCTAGCAACGCCAGGCTAACAGCAGACAACCACAGGACGAATTCGGCAGTCACGCGTTGTCAGTCGATCCGTTCGTCGCTAGTCCAGGTAAAACGGCTTAATGGAGGGTAAAGAGTGCTACTTAGTGCTCGTCGCGTTACGTGACCGTGGAGGAAACGACATACACAAATGGAGTTGATGCTTTCCAGCCAGATAGCCGGCTCGATTCAAAACAAAAAGAGAGAGAGTGTAGATGCGAGAGATAGACAAATGCTTGTAGCACCAAACGTAGGTGACATACGATGGAAAAAGGAATATAATGTTACTCGCCAATTCGTCGGCTTAAGTCCTAGCCTCAATGAAACGCGGACAGGAAGGTTAGCCGAGCATCTCGACAATGGTTGCAGACGCATTGGTGAATAAAAAAACACCTACTCGTAGCAGCCTATATCCAAGACTAGATTCCGCATCAAGATCAGAAGCGCCCTCAATACGATGCGACAAAAATAATACGTTTTCTATTCATTGTCTAAATCGAGTACAAATTAGAAAAACTAGGAAAATAAACGCCGAGAGGGTGCTTTATATATATATATATATATATATATATATATATATATATATATATATATATATATATATATATATATATATATTGTTTAATTCGCAATAACATTGCATTTCAAGATGGTACATAATTACAATACAATTCATTCATTTTATACAATTTAAATACTTCAGCGACCGTCCCACCGGGCGAAAAAGTGCAAAGACCGCCGATGCTTCTGGCAGCTCGCTGCGTGGTATTTAGCGCATATCTGCGAGCAGAACCGGCAATGACATTGATCGCCAACTTGGTGAAATCCTTGGGTCAAACATACTAAATGATGATAGTCATGCACAATGTATCTTGTGTACACGTGCCGGCTAGTGCATGCCATTCCATCCCAAAGCTCCCTGGCGAGGGAGTACACATCCAATTGCGCTACCTCTGCCGAGGCCTCGGTCACTTTTCCCTGCCACTCCAACAAAAATTGCTGAAGTGGTCCTGTAATAGGTGACCTAAGCCTAACTCTGATTGTTTCCACTGTCGACCCGAAACCCGCTAGCAGGTACACGAAGCGGCTTCTTGCCGTCCGGGGTAAGCAAAGAACCCGCTTCATATATATTGTGAAGCATCTTTCTAGCTGCGCAAAATTTGCCGCTGAAAGATGGCCCCACACCCTGCCAAGGCTGTAGCTTAACATTGACACAATCTTAAGCTCAAAAAGACGCACGGCCGTACTCAAAAGCAGTCGTCGAGGGTCTCTCACCTCTGTGTGGATAGAGGTACTAGCCGCTCTACAGCTGTCGCCAATGTGCTGGGTAAAGGTCGTTCCCGTATAGTGTAGTCTCAGACCCAAATACGGGAAAAAGTTGACAAACTCCAGCGGTTGGCCACAACAGGGTATTACGTCTGCTGCGGCCAATCGACCCCCACGGCGAAACTTCATGGCTTTCGTCTTCCGCGCATTTATATGCAGGCCCTTACGGTGAAGGTAACTTTCTACGTCGCCGACAATTCGACGAATGACACCGCGGTCCCGGTGGGCCACTACTATGTCATCCGCATACATGACGACGACGGCGTTTCTAAACTCCTCCGCAAATGGCGAGCCAGGTTTGCGATGACCAAGGAGAATGCCAGGCAACTGAGTGGTTGACTCAACTGCAAGGTGTCTTCGCCCCTTACGTTTACTTCAAGGCGGTCTTCAGCAAAGAAGCTGGAGAGCAATCGTAGGAAAGAACCACCCACCCCAGCATGTCGAAATGAATCGACTAGTAGGTGACGGGGAGCTTTGTGGAAGGCCTTGACACAATCGATAAAGACGGCGTACAGAGGGTGCTTCATACGGTAGGTAAAAAGAGCAATACGCAACCAAATAGGGCGTAGCATCAAGTTGTGTAGCAGTAGCTTCGAACTAATAGACAAATAGCTAACATGCGTTCCATATGAATCTCTTTTATTTTGAAAATATAAATGCATATATGAATATTATGTTACAAGCGAATATACGTATATGCTAAATATATATATATATACACGGTGTGTTCAAAACGTATCGCGACTTTTGAATTTTCGCGGGTTACGTATATTCGAATTTCGATTTTTTGTGGCGTTATGTTGGTACTCATGTCTCTCACTTATGCCGACAAGCTCGGCCATTTTGAATGTTCACTTAATTGTTGACAGCTGCTTTGCTTGCACGTGTTTTGGATCGTCTTCGATTTTTACCTATTCAAAAAAATGGATCAAAGAACCTGTATCAAATTTTGTGTGAAAAACGAAATTAAGTGCGCGGATGCATTCCGAATGTTGACTGTGGCATACGGAGAAGCTACCTTGGACCGAAGCAACGTTTATCGGTGGTACAAAATGTTCTCAGAAGGCCGAGAAGATGTGAACGACGAAGAGCGTGCCGGACGCCCGAGCACTTCAACAACAGACGAAAAAATTAATGAAGTGGAGAAAATGGTATTGGCCAATCGTCGAATCACCGTTAGAGAAGTTGCTGAGGACCTAAACATATCGATTGGCTCGTGCCATTCGATTTTTATCAATGATTTGGGCATGAGACGGGTCGCCGCGAAATTCGTACCAAAATTGCTCAATTGCGACCAAAAACAGCATCGCATGAACATTGCTAATGAGATGTTGGACTCTGTCCGCGACGACCCAAATTTGCTCCAGAGGGTCATAACTGGTGACGAATCGTGGGTTTATGGTTATGACGTGGAAACCAAAGCTCAATCATCTCAATGGAAGCTGCCGCACGAACCAAGACCGAAAAAAGCGCGCCAAGTTCGGTCGAATGTGAAAGTTTTGCTGACAGTTTTCTTCGATTGCAGGGGCGTGGTGCATCATGAGTTCTTGCCACAGGGTAGAACGGTCAATAAGGAATATTACCTGCAAGTTATGCGCAATTTGCGCGAAGCAATCCGCCAGAAACGCCCGGATTTGTGGAAGAACAAAAATTGGCTTTTGCACCACGATAACGCCCCTGCTCACACATCGTTGCTTGTGCGCGAGTTTTTGGCCAAAAACAACACACTAATGATGCCGCAGCCACCGTATTCCCCAGATCTGGCCCCCTGTGACTTTTTCTTGTTCCCTAAACTGAAGAGGCCCATGAAAGGACGACGTTACGCTACGCTTGACGAGATAAAGACGGCATCGAAGGAGGAGCTGAACAAGATAAAAAAAATTTTTTTTGAAGTGTTTCGAAGATTGGAAAAACCGTTGGCACAAGTGTATAATATCTCATGGGGATTACTTTGAAGGGGACAAAATAGATATTCATGAATAAATGAATAATTTTTGAAAAAACACAAAAGTCGCGATAGTTTTGAACACCATGTATATATATATATATACAGGGTGTGACAGGAAGGTTTTTAAAGCGATGCATAGAATTGTAGAGCTCGTTAAAGCAAATATTTTTTTCAATAGAACATGGTCTCTAAGACGTCTTGTTTCGGAGTGAGAGTGAAATTACTACAATTTGTGACAATGGTGTTTTTGTCCTACAGAGGAGCACAAAATGTGCTGTTGCGAGAAGACTGAAACTAAGCACACGTTCGTGTTCGTGATAAAATTCTGCTCCATCTGAAGAATATGCAAGGCCGGTCAGAAAACGCCCCATGGTCGCTTAGAAGAGAATTCGCCAAAAATGTAGGTCTTTATTAACGTTCACGTCAAATACTTCAAAATCATAACCCTACAACCACTCATAGCGCTCAAATGGACATATTCAACCAATGCGGTGATCATTTTGGTACCAAATATGTGTCAATGCGAGCTGTGGTTGCGGAGTAATTACGAGTTTTCGGAGGGCATGTCGAGATTGAGTGCATGTAAAATGACTGTGTGGCGACGTTCACTACCGCCGACGTGTCGCGCGACAGCCGCAGCGCGTCATTTTTCATGCACTTAATCTGGACATCCAGCCGAAAAATCGTAATTACTCCGCAACCACAGCTCGCATGGACATATGTTTGGTACCAAAATGATCGCCATGAATTGCGCATTGGCTGAGTATGTCCGTTTTGAGCGCTGTGAGTGGTTGTAGAGTTATGATTTTGAAGTATTTGGCGTGAACGCTAATAAAGAACTACATTTTTGGCGAATTCTCGTCTAAGCGACCATGGGACTGGCCTTGCATATTTTTCATGGAGAAATGGAGATGGAGAATGGAGAGATGGAGAATTTTATCACGAACATGAACGTGTGCTTAGTTTCTGTCTAGGAGGACTGGTTGTCTCGCAACAGCACATTTTGTGCTCCTATGTCGGACAAAAGCACCATTGTCACAAATTGTAGTAATTTCACTCTCACTCCGAAACGAGACGTCTTAGAGACCATGTTCTATTGAAAAACATATTTGCTTTAACGAACTCTACAATTCTATGCATCGCTTTAAAAACCTTCCTGTCACACCCTGTATATATGTAATTTGGGTAACTTTGTATAAAAGGCATCATTTTTAATTCCTAGGTAAGCCAATTGAAAATGAATCTTAGAAAATAAACCACTTAGTAATGAATGCCCTTTAAGTTAACGTTGTAAACGTTAGGTGAACCAAATGTTTGCAGTGTGGCCGTTGTGGCTTGCTTCTGCGAACATGAGTGTATGTTTTTTTGGCGACATGTTTAAGATTTATGTTTTTACAGAAGCTGTCGATCAAGAACTCAAATCTTAAGCACATTGGTTTTCGTCTGATCGGATCGTTTTAGTAGTTCATTGCATTAACAAGTATAAACTTGAGCATAACTGACTGTGTTTATAAAGCGGTTAGCAAATATTTGAGACATGACCAGGACAGGCCTCAGACACTGTGCTGTTTGCCGCATGTACACCCTCATCGGCAGTGAAGCGGCGATTTCTGGCCAGACAGCATTGATTTAAAAAGATGGATTTTAATTGAAACGGTCGAACGAACTGCACGAACAATTGCTTAAACGCGTTACAGCCCGATGCTAATTATAGGACTCTAAATCGACAAGGATGTACTTGGCCTCTTCATAATTTTAGCAGAGACAAAACGGTCGAGTGCTTGTTCCGAGTATAGACGAAGCGCACGTAAGCAATAAATTTATCTGAAAATTCGACGAAACTTCTCAGTAATAGGTTGGGGAAGTATTACTACCGGGGACCAGAAGCCCAGTCTCTTTGCCCCTGATATTTGCGACCAGACAGGAATCGCAGCCGTAGAAAGGTATAAGGTGGAAGAGTTTTAGGGTCGTTGTACTTCCATGAACACAATACTACTTCCTTCGAGGGCTTACGCTCCTTATGGAAGAGAATAGAAAGAGCTGCCAGAGAGTGACGGTAGGACCAGTTCTTAGCTTTTATTTTCAATTAAGGATGTCCTCTAAACAGCCCGCATGTTAGCCCTCATTATTATTGTGCAGAAGTTATCGTACGTATTCGTTGAAACCATTCATTAAACCCAAACATTCAAAAACCTCGCAAATACAGACTTTGGATTTTACTACTCTTGAATGCCTTGTTAGGCAGGCATTTTGGGCCGTCGGGAAATAATAGACTTTCATGCACATGCATATGTATGTACTCTGTATATGCCTCTGTTTCATCGCCTGACTATCGCTCGACTGTTTGAGGACTGTTGCGATCTCTGACTCGTCAGTAATGGGTGAGAACTCGATTATAAGTTGCAATTCCCCGAAACATGTTACGATAGATATGTATATCTTGTTAACTGTATATATACGTATAGTACATTTATGTAATAGATAAATGGATGTGCTAGCCAATTTAGAACATAATCATCATCGTATTTATTTCACTCATATTGAGTATGCATATAACACAAACAATTATACAGATTATACAATTATACAGTCAGCTGCTCGCGGCATGTTACTCGAGATAGGCAGTGCAGTGATCTCTTCGCAAGGGCCAGGCAGGCAGACGCATGAAACTTCGTACACTCCTAAGAGCACAGTCGACAGACGCACTCGGTGTACGTATAGAACATAATAGAAAAAACAACTAAATACGCATATCAGCTACGAAATTTGAAGATTGTCCGTATGCTGTAGTTTGCCAGAAAAGTATATACATGTGAAAATGCCTGGCAGAGTTTTAGCTCACTCACGATAGCGACACACTGTCTTACGGGTGTGCGAATCTTCCTGACGCACTTTCTTGACGAGATCTATCAGCGGCGGCTTGAGTAGTAGTACGCCTCCCGCAGTGCCATACCATGTAATCTCGACTACCGTACTGTACACTATCATTAATTGCAGCTGCTGGTACCCCTGCAACCGGCAGACTGTCGACAGGCCGCAGAGAATAGCGAGGTGGCTAATACAACGATTATCCCGGCCAACGTCCCAGCGTATCTGTGCTGGCAATATCTGTGCCGAGTAGTTGGCACATATAAGATATATGGAGGCAAATCAGACGCTTCCAATGCACGTTTCATTTTACTTATGCTAACTAAAGTCGCGACTACACACGCATATTTTCTCCCGAAGTTTACTAGTCCTCGGCCTGCTCCGAACAAGCGCCCAATGACAATACTGAACCAATTTTGGCATTGCTAATAGACAGCTATTGGTTCTGCTAAGTAGCATATATACGAGATATTGCGACCATGTCTCACACCACATTCGCTGCACATAACCACAATTTAATAAGAGCACTTTAGCGACCGCTGTTTTAGCCACCGACGATATCTCGAAGACGAATCCACGAACACCCGGAACTCTAAAATGATGCCGAGAGACCGAATTTGATCGCCAGCGTATATACAAATGTATATTAGAAGCCATGTATTACCATTTTATTTACGAGTACATAAGACTGTGTTCATGTCTATACTACAATCTTGCATCGTTACACATTGCGTCAATACGCATTCACAGAGTAGTTGCGTCTTTATACATTCATTCATAAACTAACGCTGCCTCTCCTTGTGCCGTTTGATCAAGTGATTAGTTGCTAACAAAAGCAAAATCTGAATAGAAGTAAATAAAGTACACGAAAACAGCATAGCCACATTGCCATGTATTGTGTCTGTACGAAGTCGAATGTTTTAAAGCTAAAGGCGCGGCCCGCCAATAGACACTTTTCTCTTGTTTCATCGTTGTTCTTCTACTAACAGACCGACAGACTCTCTCTTTCTCTCTTCCCGTCGCCCTCTCGCGACTGCATTGTCGACGTCTCCGAACCTTCGCCGACCGAAATACGCGTGTGAATCCGAACACGAGCCAAAGGCAACTAACGCCTGTCTGCTGCGTATTCGAAAGAAATTCACTGCGAAACCTCGTCGAGCCGCTTCAGAACGACTCACGCAGCCAGCCGGGGAAACTTCGTTTCAGCTCGTTTCGGATAGACTGCCGCCGACTCGCCAGGCACATTGCCGAGTGCCATTATCGCCGCCGAGCCAAGCATATCTTCTGTCTGCTGAGACTGGAGGCGTGACTGAGGTGCGCTCGTTCGGGTCTGTCCTCCGACATGTCCGGAGTCCGGAGTAAGACGCGAAACTTTTTCAAGTGACTGCCCGTCATCAGCCGTCGCGGCAAGCTGATCTATGTATGTGGGAGGGAAATGACCGAACAGGGCTTGGCGCTGCGCGCTGACAGCCAGCTCAAAAACACAGAGGGTATTGACTTGACGTGATCGTGGTACTAACGAGCAAACAGCTCGAACCCGACACGCCACGATAGCCAGTATGGCTCGAAGTGAACGCAGAGGACAGCCGAACTCCTTCCTTTCCTGGAGATTATCTGATCGGCATCGAGAACCGCAGAGATGACGTGGAGCGAAGCGCAACATGCCTTAGTGGACATAGTGCGCCACTTTTTCCGTTTTCTGGCCTAGCACACGACGTGCTACGACAGTCGTGAGGCGCTCTGTTTGCGAAATAGAAACAGTTTTGTTCCTAGGTCTTGTCTATTTTGCAGCCTTGCTCTCGTTTTCCGTTATTAGGCAGAGTATCCGCCCCTCGCCCCCCTGTATACGCTAGTTGGGGGTACAGCTCTAGCCCCGGACGCTGAGATAAACACGCATGTGTGCATAATCAGCTTGCTGTAAGAGTCCGCATGCAAATGCCAAGTTATGTACAGATCAAGTTGCACCGGCTATGAAAACAATTTGACGTTTATGAGTGACAGAATACCTTGTGAGCAATACGAAACACGGAAAAACAACAAGCTCGGAAGGTCGTGTGCCACAAAACCAAGTCGCGCCAATGAATTTACCCTGCTGTTGCTGCCAGTATCGTAGTGAAACGTTATTACGTTTTATTGTGGTGCCTTGACGATATAGCGCGACTCTGTCCGCGTGTTTGTGCGTTATGTGTTACGCAATCGTATCACACTCGCCATACAGCGCCATAACTCAGTCAGACACAGCAGAGCATCACGATAGTCGCCACGTCAATGTGTAAGCTTACCAAAAGGCCCATGGACAATTACTTTAGAACGCAACAACCGGAATGCAAGCAGGGGTCATAAAGGTGGAACTTTATAGTCTCCCTAGTTGCATTCTTTGAGTGGGGCCAACCAAAAAAGAACGTGTCAAAGAGCTAGCCTGAACTATGGAGCATAAACAACAACAAAATTGTATATGTATGTATATATATATATATATGCGTGTACGCGAATCAGCGCGCACACGTCTTACTTTTTCGTAGTTGCTTTCACAGTTCTAGCTCATAAAACTGAGCGCCTTTAGGAGCACACTAGGTGTTGCGAAATGTCAACTCGTACTTGCGCCTTTAGCGATGTGGCCAGTCGAAGACAGATACTAACCCTCATAGTAACGCCGCCCAGAGTAAATGCACCCAGAGGGACGCTCGGAAGCCGTACGACCGGCCCCTCCTCCAGCTAACGCCATTTCCACCAGACGGGTCCTTATTATAAGCCGAGTTAATAGGCCCGTATAACGGTGTCTGGAACAGGGGAGTCACCCACTCGTTTTGGGGACACCTGCGTGCCAAAGTAGTACTTGGTAGTGAACTCCTCTAGACCGGCCTCGTTTAGCATTGGCCTTGTGCAGCCCTCAACCTGCGACATCGATGCTACTTGCGCGGGGCGGTTCGGGATGACAAGATCGGGTAGGGTCAACCCTCCTTTTGACACCGGTAGGGGTGCCTGTGTCTTAAAATCATGATAAAGCTTCGCGTTAAATAACAGTTCCACCGTTCTCATGGCTTCGTCTATTGGCTGGCGCAATTTATCGATCCAGTAACATAAGCCCACTCGTCTCAATATGTGTACATATTGCCATTACTATATGCCACACGAATGATTTTTCTATGTGTCATCGATATTTATCTACAAATTAGATTCCTTCAAATACTTGGTACTGTGTAGTATATAAAATCTGTTGAAAGTTAAAAATCACTCAATATCTGACAGCCATTTCGCACGGGTGCTTCACTGCTGAGCGGGCGGATATTATTGTGAGCCAACCTCAGGCTATCAGCTTTACTCCTGTCTTTCGGCAGGACAATTAGATCCTCTGAAAATACAAGAGACTTTGCGACCATGTGGATAAGAAAGGACAACAGATGAGCGGGTTTTCTGGTGTTGGATGAATCAGTGTCTGTACTTCCTTGCATACATACTCATCTAGGCTTACTAAGGAGAACGTGAGCATCATCGTGCCTGACAGCCTCAGCGAGGAGGCCATCAATCACACCTGAGTATTTAGACGCTCTACTTTGGCTCATGTGTTGCAGAACAACACAAAGAAAAGTTTGGCGGGCCTCAACGTAGCCCATGTCATACTCTCCTGTGATATCATGACGGCTTCACTAAAGCACTAGGCGCCGCCGGAGATTTTCAATCACTGTTCTTTCAACTACATTATATATATATATATATATATATATATATATATATATATATATATATATATATATATATGTGTGTAAAATCATACTTAAAAACAAACATACGCATTTTCACAGAGTGTAAATTTCTTCTCGGTATTCTAGAAGCGTTTTCACTGAGAAAATACACAATAAAAAATATAACGCATAGAAAAGATCAAAAAAATTATGTATTCCACATTATTTTCCACGCCTCCGCTTCTTTCCTGAAATTCAATTTAAACAGTGGTTTATCTCAGTCGACGCCTAAATTCTCCATCATTAAAAAACATTTCCTAAAGAGGACGAAAACGAAACGGCTTGCTACAACATCAAGATGTATATATTTTTATTATTCACATAGTAGCCTCATGTACATACTTCTATGGAAGCGAACGAGTCTTACTGGGAGCTGTCGACAGGCACTAGGTAAGGGCATGGCGACGCGATGTTATTAATGCTATTAGCATCATGAGTGCAGTTTAACGGCAGGCCGATCCATTTGCAGCGGTGATAATTGAAAAGAAAACTATAAGCGGTGTAATCCGTCTCTTCATCTTGAAAGCAAGCGCAGTGCGGCGCGTACTTGGTGCAGTCTACTTTCTGATGGGAGGCCAACTGTGAAAAAGAGATCTCGACAGACTTTCATTGGTTTCACCCGAACATCAGTGCCCTTAAGGCGACGTTTCGGAATACTTAGACTAAGTATCCTCTTATAGCCGTTGGCCCAGATAAATATTGTGTATCATAACAATAAAAGCCTCGCATAATTGAGGATTTTTTTGGCGAAGAAATCAGTCCCCTTGAGACTTCGGATTAAAGCAGTTCCTGCATAGCATATCAAAGCTAGAACGGCATCCAGCTGAGATTCTTGTCGGGCCCCAACAGAGCTGCAGGGAATCTGATAAATCGGAAATGATTGGAACCGGCAAAAAAATTAACACACGCCATGCTCGCGTTTGTAGCTGTTGTTTGCTCGCGAATGGGCAACTTATTTTAATTTTTTCAACAATCTTATGTGTCTGTATAAACATAATATAAGTGTCCAACACAAGAGCAATACAAATCACAACGACACAGAGCAACAGTATCCTGCCGTTGGCAATGACGATCGTTTTACGGAATGTACCATGTGAAATCGATACTGAATTTGAAGTTTGTAGAAGCTATAGACAATTATGTCCTAAGAACTGAATCCTATGACGCTCCGATGCCAACGACTTTGCACCTCGATTTGATGTCCTGCACCCTACACAACATGATGTCGGTTTAAATTGCCTAACGTTTATTATTTATTTGATTGATCTAGTTATATAACTTTTTTATGTTAGCACTTTGGAGTGAACAATTGTCTCCGCGCGAACGTGTAGTCACGGGTTCTCTAACCCAGGGCCGGTTTAATTTATTTTAGTGCATGCCATCAATTGTAACAGTGTCACAAACTGGAAATTCCAGAATCTACAGAAATGAATAGTGTAGCAAGCTACTGAAAGCACGTACAAGAAAACGGTGAAGCAGAGTTGTCTCTTTTTTATGAAGTCAACTTCTTATTGCCATGCTAAGCCAGCTTGCTTTAGCACAACTTACACATTCGAACTATCCGGCAACAAAGACGTGAACGATTTTAGGTACCAATTGTTTGATTATGCTTTATACAGTTATTTGGTCATGGTGTATACTGTTGTTTGGCCCAGCTGTAGCCATGCCTTAATCCAACCATAGAACCATGAAGACATTGGTTTGAAGGGCATTGAAGATGGTCAGCTCAATGTATGGGTACCCAGTTAGAGGTTATAGTACGTTCGCCCTTGTTTTAAACAGCGTCTTTTATATCGGCCGGAAGCAGCGTTGTGACCCAGCCTTTGACACCGGGAGCACAAGTTGGGCACACCAGCTTACGCAGTGATCTGCTAAATTTTTAAACCCAAGGGCACACAAGTTGGCGCAATTAAAAATAAATGCAATATAATCCAGACACGTCCTACAGGATGTATATTACTCATTGCCGATGATTTTTTCGACGTAAGCTCCCTTCTTCCCTTTTTTCTGCTCAAGGGACCTCATTGCGTTAGAACACGTAGGGGACGATCCAGGTTCTTACCATCATCATCACAAGTTATTTTACTCATACTCAGTATGCACAACACATTGATATTTATACTCTTGTTGTTTGCTCTAGGCATGTCATTCGAGAGAGGCAGTGCAGTAACCTCTTTGTAAAGGCCAGGCAGGCAGACGCTTGATTCCTACGCACCTGAGTCGCCACAGTCGTCAGATGCATTCTGTGTACTCCTCGTAGAAGTTTGCTTTTGAGCAGACTAGGTAGTAAAAGCCATGAACTATAAATCTGGAATAGACGAGGCGACTGTCACATGCTATACTTGACCAGAGGTCTAGTATTGCATGTGACAGTCATGTAAGAGACAGTGTGTGAGAGACACTGAAAACAGGTCTCCAACCTTTCGCCGGACTTGTTCAACTTAATTTTCCTATTCCGAAACAGAGACTTCGAATGATACTACACATGGCGTCTTCAACCTTCATCAAATTATCTCAACAACCGATGCAAAGTCTGACATTAGGTATACAAGGTAGCTCCCTACCCGCATTGACAAGCAAGCAATTACTCGCTTCATGTACATTGTAAAACACCTTTTAACTATTAAACTAAAGTTAGCTTGAATAGGACCAAAAAGCTTCTCTCCCAGTTCCGTAGGTCACTCGTTCTTTCCGAGAACAGCCCTGAGCTGAACTGAAAAATAAAATTTTAGCACAAGTTTCAAACTCTTCTACGCACAAAACGGCATTTGCAGATTTACAACGTGACGAGTCCCATCGACTGAGTCCACATATTTGTCATACATAGACTATCTTCGCATTTATACGTCTTAGTTGGATTCGACGCGATATCGCGTACTATATATATATATATATATATATATGCTGACAACTGAGATGAGAACCGCAATTAAGAACGATACTGATTGATATTAAGGCTAGATGCTCTCTCTAGGTTGCACCCAGTGATGCATACAGAGACTAGGGATCTAGCTTAATTGTGTTAGTTGGTGTCGCCATCGATTTTTGCTAGCTGTCTTTAATTCGCCTGTATTCCTTTGCACTATGCCACACACAGAAACCTAAATTTCAGTCAAATGGAATGGTTCATAATCTAGAATATGTTACAAAGTGTATACTTGAGTATTTGTTATAATTATAATGTAAATACGCTATTCGAATTAAATATTATTAAGTAAAGTTTAAACCAACTTGCCCAAACTCAATCCAAATTCGACACAATATGCCATGGTACACGGCCACCGTTTTGGCACGAAGGAGAGCTCCGTCTACCTTATTTAATAAAATAGACATGGCTCAAGTCTTAAACCGCGACCGAGAAGAGAGTAAGGAACGCTTGCTTCGGGCGGCTGACCACTCTAATCTGACCGCTCAACCTATAAGCATCATTACAGCAACTATAAGCGAGACATCAGGAAGACTCCTGCACGTTGCAGGATACTCTCTCGACGTAATATAGGACGTCAGCAGGTTAATTCTTTATTGGTACCGTAGACACAGTTCTCATTATTGCTACTGTAGAGTGATGAGGCTAACGCCGAACTTATATCATGTAGGATAAAGTAAAATAATTTAGAAAACACCTGGTCAATTGTCTTCCTCTACATCTTTTGTCCCATACCGACTATATGCTATGCGTAAACGAGGGTTCGGTCTTAAACGTGGTGTTACCAGAACGCAATCAGATTTATAGTAGGTATTTGTTGCCCAACTCTCGACTATGCTTGTAAGTCGGCAATACTTTACCTTGAACGAACTTAAAAAGACTAAGCGGTTATCAAGAATTTGGCAGATCTCGCTTCGGGAGGCTCAAACGGATCATGGATTAGTTTGTAGTTCAATAATAATAATAATAATAATAATAATAATAATAATAATAATAATAATAATAATAATAATAAAATTAAAATAAATAATAATAATCATAATAATCATAATAACAGTATTATTATAAATTATTTTTTTAAACAAATCATAAGATTTAGTGAGTGTTAAACAGTGTTACAGTTGTGAGGTTTGAACGAATTATCGCAGTTCTTTTAAAGAATTACTTTACTCCATGTCGCCTAAGATGGATGCCGCGTTTCCTCTGCAAATGGCTACAGACAACGCTTGCCTCAAGAATTGGCACTCTCTTCGGTCGCTCGTAACCTCCTGAATTCGTTTACTTAATTTAATGAGGAATACTTCGGTGCCCTTGCTGATTGGTCCTAGTGTCTCCATGGCAATAGGCACAAAAATATTTCTCAGTCTAGCGTATATATGTCGTTTTCAGGCGTCCACGTGCTTTGCTACCCACTCCGGCTCAATTGAGCTGCGTTGTAAGTAGGAAGCCGCGGTTAAGAAACCGTTGTATCTCAAGGTAAGGACCTCCCATGTGACCATGATGCAATGTTCACCCCATCAGGTTTTGCTTTGCCAGCGGACACTAAACCTCTCGGTTTAAGTGTAGATGGATGCCGGCTTCCCTAAAAGACCTTATAATCACACTGCTTAGTTCAGCATGCCTGGACGATCTAGCGGCGCTCTTCAGGCAATTCAGTGGGTGTAAGACACTAAAATCTACCATTTATCCACACAGTTTGCACAGAGGCGGCCCGCAGACGGGAGCGCCGACTCTAAGAGCTGACATCCTGCGGAAAGAAAAGGGATTTAGCATGGTGCCGAGCTGTGACGAGAGTAAGGCTTTAAGCCAACCCCCACTAAAGGTATCTTTTTCCGCTAAGAATACGGCGTGGTCTCTCCGGGAAACAAGCCCCTCTAAGATCTCTCTGCTTCGTTTTTTGCTTTTGAGCTCATCGAGGTTATATTGGCTGGAGTGCTCTTCTAAAGGGCCCGGATTTAGCATGGTTCTGATAGTGTCCCGTGCTTAACAGATGTCTTACTTGTGGTCGAATTGCCTTCTCCACTAACGACGCTGCCACCGGACCAAATCTGACAACTTAAACAGCGTAGCAGACAGAAGCTAAGTCAATAACACTTTTTATTCCCAGACCACCTTCACGTATTCGAAGACTTGCCCTCTGGGACTGCACTAAGTATATATATATATATGATATATATATATATATATATATATCAGGGCAAACTAAGGCAGGACAAATACACAATATGTAGTTAAATCTTGATGACCCCAGGTTGTATCTCCAAATGCACAGCGCAGCCTGAGCTTGTATGGGTGTAGAGTATATGTGAAATTTCGTCTCGTTTCACGAAAGCTCCCAAAACTTCTAAGTTGATTGCACTGCTCGCCTGATACCAGGGAACATTTCTGTGATCTCCAAAATTGCTTCCTCTTTCTTTTGAAACGAGCCCCCAACAGCAGTAATCTCACATTTTGAAGCATTTAGTGTCAGTCCCCCATCTTCTTCAAACTGCAGCACTCTTCTTGAATCTGCCGCGACGATACTCGCAAGGCCGGCAAGCCTGGCCTCATCTAGATACCACACGTTGAAATGGCTCTGTAAATGTGATACTAGATCTGATCTAGTATCGCACTTACAGAGTTCCTATATACCTGCACTGAATAGCGGGTTACCCTGCTGAATGCCTGCTTTCGAACGCAATGTTGAAATTATTATAACTTTGCCAGACCATAGGTGAAAGCTCTGGACTTTTATTATTATTATTGTTAGCCTAGCCGAGTCAGGATATGTAGCGAGATATGCAGGAATTGTAAAAAAGAGTAAATATTCAGCACCAGCCGAAAGATACATTTTCGTACCTATCGAAATTGAGACTCTAGGGCTCAGCGGGGGACCGACGCGAGCCACCTTTGTTTTCAAAGCAGGTTCGGTCTGTGAAGGGAAAGTGGCTTCAATAGTGGGCGCCATGGGCTGATGTCCAGCAATGAAGAACAGTGAAGGTCTTGCAGACATCAACAACTGACTCTAGTGGATCGCATAGCATCAAGATACACCAAAAAAGGCGTATTCGCTCGCGAAGTACGCAGCGAGCCGACCAGCGCACGTGGGTGGAAGAGTGACGCGATAGCGCGAAGACGACTGATACAGCGTAGTGAAGAAATGTATGACCATACGTTTCTTCAATAGTAGGAATACGCCAATAGCAGGAAACGCCACGCACACTTCGCAGTCGACATTGCTACGATGCTCTCCAGAGCAGCTTTGCTGCTCTAGCAGCGTGTCCACTCTGGGCCGCTTTTGTAGCCCTCCAACGTGCTGATGTTACAAGTAGGTGGTGGCGTTTTGTTGGCTCAGCTGGCTCGGCGTCTGAACTAGCGCTTGTCAATAAGCTAAAAGCAGATCTCCGCCCTCGAACACGAATCAAACGAAGAGAATCGCGCACGTGGAGCACCGATGCGAATTGTCGAACGGAGGCAAGATGCTTTGTCTCTGACTGTCTGCGTGTGTGAGAGAAAGGGAGAGGTCTTTGGAAAGATGGAGAAAGTGTGAATTAGAGAAGAGCGTGAGAAATCAATAGAAAGAAACAGAAGGCGAGAGGAAGAGAGAGCAGAAAGAGAGAGAGAGCCGAGAGGATGAAAACGTGCAAAACGACCAATCAGACGAAGTGCTGCACGAACACGACCAATTGGGACGAAGCGTGAGATCGTTTGGTCGACATCGTAGCGGCTACTCGACGATTGAATGTCATGTCGGCGTGAACGATGTTCACCCGCGTTTGCGTTTCAGCCAAAGCGTCCTTTCCGCGTGGCGCGACATCAACATAGTTGCCAACTCCATTGCGCGCCACAGCGCAATGGAGTCATCTTCGCGCGTTTATCGTCGTACGCTTTCGACGTGAAATCATTGACGCGATTGGTGCGATGTAGCCGGCCCGTCTGCTATCATTGATTGCTTGATCTGCAAAAGCAAGTGATTGTTTGATGTGGCCCATCTGCTATAGTTGATTTCTCATTTAAACTTTTCACACCCGGCTGAAACCACTCAGCCAGTCTGCTGCCCGCCTGATGTTATTTCCCTCGGCACGACCGACGGAAACATAGCTTCAAGGTTTGTAAGGCGAAAGGGACTCTAGGCACTTCTTTCTACCTTTGGCTGACTGAAAGGTTGGCTACTACATATGCCATCAATTCTTCACTACCATTCAGCCAGGCCATTTCATGCGCAGAAAAAGCTCCTCTACGTATTCTCTAGCACAGGAATGTAGCAGCAGGTCAATAATCAATTCCCAGGCTTACACGCAAGAAGGCAGAAGTAGTCCTACCCGAGAGAGGTTCGATCCTACGCATTTTTAGGACGGCACGTTAGCCACCCAAGTCACCATTGATATATGATTGCTTGTTATTGCTGTTATACAGTAATTGCGTTGCAACTTTTTTAAAAGACGCTAGCTTTGGCGCTTGGTTTTCCACGGCTTTTGCAAATTAGATAAAAGTTAGAAAATCTAGAAAATTGTTTAATTCCCACGGACGCATCTGCGGTGAGTCGACGAAGAGACACTTTAGAAAATTATGCATAATTGCTTTACTGTTTAAAACTGCGCTGGCATACATGTGTAGTGTCCACTACTCCCATGACTGGCCGGCGACCGTTACGAATTCGCCATTGTCTCGCTCAAGCGACACACGTCCTCTGCCTGGCTCGCACCAACGACTACTGACTCATTTATTCTCATGCATCCTTATATACTCACAGATTGCCCGCGCATTTAGTGACTACCCGCGTCTTCGCTAGTAGGGTGGCGTCTTCTATTTGGCGCCATGCATTTAGCTTGCTTCGGCATTGCCGCCAGCCGACGCTGCCTATGCTCGCGCTGCTTAACGGACACTGCTATCCTACAACATGCTTAGTCTTTGCTTCTTCAATGGGGTCAAGCCATTAAAGAGAAATTTCTCTGTGAAGGAATATGCATGTTAACGCTTAAACTAATAGGTCGCGGAAGTAGGCTGGAATATATACTCTGGAATAATGCAATATTACGTCAGTGCGGCATCGAGTACCCTATGATGAGTGCCTTGTTCAGTGGCCTGAGGAACGGAATTACAACACACCGCAGTCTATACGTGCTTGTTTGTAACAATTTCCGCGTATATATATATATATATATATATATATATATATATATATATATATATATATTTATAAAAAGTGTACAGACTCCATTAGCATCGGTACATACAAAAAGAGTGAAAGCGCTATTGATGGAGTAGCTCCCTTTGTTGACCACCAGCGTGGGTATATACAAAGTATTATAAAAAACATATATATATATATATATATATATATAACATATATATATAATTATAAAAAAATAAATATATTCCACTTTCGCTTATTCGCTCACCCTTTTCCTATTCCATCTTCAGTTTTCAAGTTTTGGAGCGAACAGATCGCACTTGAGAGCTAATATTTGCCACTGGGCTGAGTTAATTGTTTTTAAAGTTTTATTATTGTAATTTACTATCGTTGTTTTCTTTATCATTGTTATTGTTGTTGTTGTTGTTGTTGCGAAAATCGTCGCGGTGGTTGAAATTTGATTTTCATGAAAACGTGTTTGTAAAAGTCTTTTCCATAGCTTTGTATAATAATATTTCCAATCCAAATATTATTATACAAGTATTTCCAAGCGCGTACTGAAAAGTTGGGTTTTTTAGAAAGCCGGGACAAGTTCTCGACGTAGATAGAACTTCTGCTGCGTCGTAAGAGGTGGTTGGTGTTTTCCTGGTCTAGAAATATTTTAATTCGCAAGCTTCTACATTTTTAGAAGTTTGCTGAGCTTTGTGGTCCATGGAAGAACTGTCGAAGCGCGTTTTTGCGGCCGACGCCGGCCATACTAACATAACGACAGGCCGGCACACATAGAGAACATGACAAAGGAATGGCACACTCTGCAATCCGAAAGCTAGCAGGCATGTGGTAGCTCTGCAGTGATCATCTTCCTCCGCTGCCTGTGTGTCTTCCTGGGGCGGTTTTTCCTTCCGGAATACTAAGATAGACATACGCGTGTATATGTGTGAGTGTGTGTGTGTATAAAATCTTCGTCTCGAAGTAGCACGCGGCTACAGCTAAATTCAAGCTTTGTCACTTGACAGACATAAATTATCTCCAGAGAGATCGGTCTATGGTCAGCTCCTTATAATAAAGTAGTTCCGAGACTGGCTTGTGGCGACAAACCACAGGCTACGACACTGACTCAGCACTGTTACTAAAAATCTATTGTACATAGAAATGATTGTCCTTTTTTGTTAGAGACGGGAAACTGCCTTTACGGACATCCAACCAATCTTTTCGTTGGCTGAGTATTACGGGGCTCGACGCTGGCTGTTTAGGCCTGTGGTATAGCGACTGAGAACTCATATTGGCCTTTATAGCCTAGGCACGCCCGGTTACCTTTTCGGTTTAATACACTCGGCACATGCTAGTTGGCATCTTCTCTCTTGTTCATTTGGGCGGCTCTTCTTCATTCTACGGGTTCTTTCGTGATCATATTATGTCGGACAAGTTGGCTTACTTGCATTCACCTAACCTATAATTCACGCATTATTGTTACTATGGCCTCTGGGGAAGTCTACTCCCTTTCTATGTTTCCATGCGGCTCCGGTCATGCTGCATTGAAGTTTTGGCATCTAAACACTGTGTTCTCTGCCATGTCACCTACTGCCATACATCAGACAGTCAGGTAGATTAGCCTTTCAGATGCGGTTCATCTGCGTGAAAGGGTAGGTCATTTTCGTCTTAGTCCTCTCGTACCATACGTATATATCAGGTACTAGTCTCTTCGATCATCTTGATTTTTCCGGGTTCTGCTGGCATTCCTGTTGGATGGCATTTAGTTCGTCTACGTCATCCATTTCTCAAGTGTCTCAAACGAGCATGAGCAACTCATTTTTATAAAATACTATGATATCAGTCTAGCTAGGGGAAATGCTGTATTTGTTCGAGGCTCAGCAGATACATATCGCCAGTAGTCTTTGGGTGATCCGGGGCAGACGCCGCATGCCGGCCTCACTGTTGAGGGCTGCCCTTCCCCAAATAACCTCACAGGGCATAATGTTGCTTATATCTTTTAGCCCTGGCCGCGCCTCGCTTCAAAACATACTTCGCGTGAAATGCGATCGATATTGACTAGTCTAGTATCACATTTAAATATTTTACCACCGTCGCTCCGTCTTTGCCATCTCTTTCCCTCTCAGTCGCATTACCACCGCAGCCTTTTCTTACCGTATATGGGTAGTAATGTTTCCGTCTATTGTTCCGCCAGTCTTACGTGGTATTGTTCCATCCAACGCTCCACCCTCTACGGAGCTTCACTAGCCTTGCCTTCAAGCTATTTCTCGTTCCGGCCACTCCATGCCAGTGTCAGGTCGTCCGCGTAGGCGATTATTTTCACCACCTCAAGGAAACTGCCTAGCTCAACAACAACATAGATATGCGACTTCCAGATAACTGGCATAAGACAGAGCACTGCAACGCCAGCGGTAGCCAGCCAATCGGCCGTTCTTCTGCAGCTCACTTGTCATCCGGTATGCTGATATCGCCTCAAAGGCTCATAAGCACAGTAGACGGTATGACGAGGATTCTTTCCAACCTGGTTTACCTGGCTTCAGGACCCTGGCTCGCTTTTAAGGTGTTCTTTGATTCGACTTTCTAGCATCATTTCCTCTGTGAGCTCATTTACAATATGCGTACTCGTCGTCGAGGTTGGCATTTTGAATCCTTGTAAACCTAGGCGAATTCTTCACGAGTTCTGCCTGACACACGAGACGACGTCAAGATGGCATTTATTAACGGGCCCCTATGCACAGTCTTCACGGGTCCGCAACTGCTGGTATTCACCAGCACTTGGGAAAAGTGCCACTTGGTACATCGACTTCCAGCTGTAGTACAGGCCTGCATCAGTATCCCCCACAGCAATGATAATCAGCACATTCTTTAATGCTGTTCTTGCTGGTAAGCTGAATATGTCAAGAGCCCAATAATACCATCAGCGGGGCGGGAGTACCTATGCTTACACGTGTCTGAATTAAACACATACATCTATGTGTGTACAATATATATATATATATATATATATATGGTGGGAATTCCGAGAGCTTTTGAGTTTCTATTGCTGCATTGGCTGCTTACCAAAGAATACGTATTGCCCCTCGCTGCGTGTGTTGTCCTATTCTAAAACTTAAGATAAACATTTTTAATAATTGTCTCAAAATGCGCAAGGTAGGGCAAAGGCATTGGCAAAAGTTTCATTTTCAGTCATCTGCAGGATCTGCTCCTCTGTACTTCGGAGGACTTCCAAGAATGTGCCCAAATAAAGGCTTGCGTACAGTGACCGGCTGCGGTGCACGCGAATTATATAATAACGCCACGGTCAGTGATTTTCCACTCTAGGCCGTTATTTCACGTATCCAAACTGGTCCCAAGCAGAGGCTACACATGTAACGCTGGCTACTATACCGCCGCACAGGTTTGCATTCTGCTACCTGAAGAGACCAACTTACCAACGTGCTCTATAGACATCGCGCCACGCTTTTACGCTGCAAGATTATACTTTGCTTTTTGTTCAGCATATGCGACCAACCGCCAGCATAGGGAATCGAGCATTGTACTTGACAAACTAGCAAGCGAAAAACAGAGCTTAAATAGATGGCATTGCACTACTAATGCACAGCAACGTTGTGATTTAATCGTGTTCGAAGGCAATCGAAGGCGTATCGTAATAAGCACTAAACAGAAGAACATAATATTCAATTTACTCATCGCAACGCATTTAGGGATTTTTGTGCGTCCACATTAGAACATCAGCAAACTTGGGGCCATAAGACGGCTAATTTAAGGTCTAAGTGCGCGAATATAGGCTAACACCGGCAATCGACCTCAAGCTAAGGTTATACACGACACTTACTTTGGTTTAGCAGTAGCCAGTGAAAACACAGCTCATACAATCGACTCGACGGACTAAGTGTAAACGACTAACACCCGCTATTGAAGCGATCTTTCTTCAGATTTGCGGGTTTGGCTTGTTGTGATAAATACGTTTTAAAAAATAGTGAGCAAATGAAAACATAACTTTATTTTTCACAAATGTTGCTTGCAGGCTTGACAGGAGGAAAGCGGCTTTGGGGTCTTTTGCTCTCGCAAGACTCTAAGGAACGCTGATACTTAATAATAATTTGGCATTTAATACCTTGTGGAAGATCGGATTTTTTTTCTAGCGGAACGAGGAGGCGGAAATGTCTTCTGAAAAAATAGTACGTTAGCGTTAAATTAAGCCAAAAATTAGAAATTGCAGAGAGTTTTATTTCTTATCTTTAATACAGCATTTGTTCTGCTTTAAGCTAACGTAGAATGCAATTCAACAGATGCAAACTTCTTCCAAACTCGCAGGTATGATTGGTTTGTCGATAGGATGATTAGGGCTCTTGCAATCGCAGATTTAGTAAAAATATGTGAAGCAAAAAAAATGTCGATACAACTATTTTTGGTAATCTTGCTTTCACTTCAAACTTCATCCGGCATTTCCGCGTTTCGTTCCATTAAAAAGTTTTTGCCGAGCAGTACTAGACTTCAAAGTATGTTGGGCGAATTCTGGAAGACCCTGTGTTTAGACATGCTAAATTATCTGTATTAGTGCATGGCGGAGTAGTGACCTGTTCAAGGTTGCCTCTCGCCATGTAATAATCAGAGCGTGGCGGGGCTCTATTGGGGCTAGCACGTAGTAAAGTGGTCCCGAACAAAACAATTCCATTATTTAAGCTAATATTGACTTTCTGTGCGTAAAAAGTGTAACCTATAAGAAAAAAACTATGGCAAAGTATTTTTTTTAATGAAATTAATTTGCTTGATATAACATAAGTTACAGAAGTAGTACAATTAAAAACAAATATCAGCCATAATAGTAGCAAAAGCAATCTGAAAAATCGCCACCGTTTTTCGCAACACAATCAAGAATAGCAACAACAACAACAACAACAACAAATAATGAAAACGTTTCACTACAACACTACATAATAAATCACTACAACAAGAACAACAGCAGCAACAACAACAACAAACGGGGTTAATCGCAATATAAAATAACGACGACAGGGATCATGATCACCTCACTATGGCACCTCAACAGCAGCCGTATCAATAACAAAAACAACAACAACAACGACATCAATAACAACATCAACACCGCCGTAAGCGTTCACATACACAAGCGACAACAATCGATTGTTCGCATTTCTATTATGATTTAAATGGGCAGGCGCCTACAAGGCTCTGTGTACGTGTGAACTCTGTGCCAGTTCACCAGCGGAGTGGCGGTGACCCACTGCCTCGGCGTCTCGTTCTACTATGACTTTACGGCTTCTACGACGACCCCTCATTGGGGTCGGTTGACCCAGAAACCTCGTGCGGCCGTCTCGCCTCGTAATGCCTCCCCACACAAACACAACTCTGGCGCGGTGACACGTCATACCCGCGAGCAGTTCACGCCGCCTGGTTCGGTCCGTTAGAACCGCGCAAGACGCAAGCGGGCTGTATTCGGGCGACTGCGGGCGATGCTGAAGCCACTTTCACAGAGTTGGGAAAAAAGGGAGAAAGTGAGAGAAAACGAGACACCTACATTGCATTAACGAACGCTTTGGTGTGCAAGGCCAATATGTTCGGCGGCAACACAAATGACAAGCCGGGGTTAGACCGGGTGACATGCGTTGAAAGTTCACACTGGTGGTAAGTTTAAGCTAGACCAAGTACGAGACAGGTTTCTCAGGTAGCTGGATAACGGTTTTCGTTAATTGCCCTTTTTGGTGTGAGCACTGTTCAGTATCGTTTGGGGTAGGATCTTAAATGCTAAAGATAAATTATATAAATTAAAAATAATAATTCTAAAAATGGTAAATAATATAAATGCAAGGTAATCACTATTCCGAAGAGGGACGCGGATCTTGGCGGAAGATAGTGGCTGCGCATTTAAGAGTCTAGTTTAACTTTCAACGTTACGGTTAAAACTTGCCAGTAGACCAACCTGATGTATTAGTAGTCTATAAACAGAGCGCTCTTTTCTCTATTCAAAAACGTCTGAGAATAACTAAACAAAAACACGCAGTGTAACCAGATATCTAATTAGAGATGAAGGGCATCTTGGCCGATTTATAGATACGGGCGCAGTTAAGTAGTTTAAATAGGTGCGTCAGCATGAATTATACTGAATAAAAATGTTTATGTACTTTTGATACTTGTATGGAATAATGTTATACAGGGAAGTCATAACTGATACTGAGATGAGCGTATTAATTAGTAAATTATTAAATACAGTTTTATTGAGAGTTATCATTATGATTCGTACAACAATATTGGCAGTACTCGAGTTCGGCTTTAGGTGTTACCGCATTTGTAACTATATATCTATCTAGTTTCAGGCCATTAACTGGAAGTCTATCCCGCCATACGTATATATGCTTAGCGAGCTAGCCTGGCTGAGAGCCTACTGAAAAGCAAACACACCGAGCGCGTTTCATGCAGAAACATTGACACGAACGACGACGCAGGCAAAGCGCAATACCATGTTAGAAAGGTGCGTTCTGCTACATCGCCAACTACTGCACACGCAGGTTTTTATTCCCGCTCAGGTGCTTTTCCAAAACTCTATGTTCCTACTATCGATTCACACAGCATAGCTCATTGAATGCCCGCCTAATATATGTTATCTTGTCCCACATCGAAAAAACTGTGTCACTTTTTAACTTAAGCACCTAAGTGTAATGCTATATTATAGCAACAACGTATCTACAGTAGTAGTATTATAGGTCTGCTGACTCCACCGTTCAGCCAACGCTCGTTGACAGGCAGCCAAAAGAGTCAACACAGCGAGCTCATTGACACAGTGAAAGGTCACTTGTGTTGCTAGCGGACGCGACCCTACAGTAAACGGGACGATAGGTAATGAACTCCTAAACCTCGCCTGATCCCCTGGGAATACCAGGAATGGTCTTGCGTTTGACAATTTAGTCACGGCGGAAACAGGAGCTAAAGCGACTCGCTTATGGACTGTCCCATAAAGAAGTTCCTGCCCTCGGATATGCCCCGCCCACGACATAACCCATGTATATTGTCGACACACAAACGGAGCTGGCGCAGTCTCTTCCATCTGCCGTAGCTACTCTAACCAGTCTACTATTTCCCAACGGGCAAGCTGTCGCATTACTGATAGAACCGTCGTCGACAAACAAAACAACAAGCTACAGTATATATATATATATATATATATATATATATATATATATATATATATATATATATATAAAGCTACAGCAATTACACAATAATTTTAAACCTTTCAATATTTTTTTCGTCGACAGCTGAGTTAACCGCAGTGGCTAATGCACCAATTTTTGTTGTAATACCGAAAAGTTTGTCGATTTTGACGCAGACCTATGTATGACGTCTACGTATTTATTTGATTTAATTGTAATACTGTTTCTGTCTCGAGACGTATGCGTCATGGCTAGGCCAAAACCACGGCTTGTAGCGTTAGCTACGTCGATCATCTCTTTTGGTAGTCCTGTCTACAATTGTTTAGTTCTGAACGACAGCTGGGCGACGAATCGCCTAACGAGATTGGTAAAGAAACGTGGAACTATATATACATGCAAATCTGTACTGCAACGCTAATATTTGGTATAATCAGGTAGCGGACCTTTTGAATATTTCAGTATGAAAGGTTTCACTTATTTGTTTAAGAATAGCTAGTAGCAACGCCATTCAGCTGTAAATACGAACTGTGTATTGAAATGCAAAATGTTAAAATATGCAAAATGGTAAAAAAGGTCCATTAATGCTTACTTATGTTTTTTCTGTCCCTTATGGGTGTATATGATGTCTCGTAAAAGCAAGCTCATGCGAATACATGAGGTGTTTCAACAAGACGCAGGGTCTATTTTAAACAGTTTGATTTACGACGCACAACTCCTAACCATTTAATATTTGCCAATACACATCCAATCACTTCATCAGTTTAACACGCGCATTACTGTTGCATTCACGATAAATTAAATAGTTGCAAGGAAAATATTCTCGTAGGAAGATAGTATTGCGTCAGTCGAGCCCCAGTCATGCAATTTCCTTTTACCTTGATTTTTAATTCATTTTTACTGGTTAAAACACGCGTTGGAAAATGCTAGCTCGAGCACACTTAATGCACTCATGTAGAAACGTACATTTGTCATGTCATCAGATTTTGTGCTAACGGCAAACCAAATCGCGCTACCTCGTAAAATCTGGTGTTAAAATAAATAAATAACAACCTCGCAAATATTTGGCCCGCCAAAGAATCAACACCCCATACAAGTAGGTTGTACTCTAAAAAAGAAATTCTACTAGATTTTATTCTCCGCGTACAAAGTTATTTTAGTAATTCTAGCCAAGGTAAGTCATCAGCTCTGTGCTCCATACAGCGTGGAACATGCCGTTCGGCTATTGTTTGCTACGACTTTGTTTTTTTTTTTAAAAGCTGTAATGTAGTAGCCAAGCTCTGAAAAAATTGTGGCAGAAACGGAAGTGTAAGTTACCACGCGTGGGTTCGAGCCCCACCGTTGCACATTTGTATTTATGGGGGTCCGTCAGTGAAGCAATGCGAAAAGCAGTCCCATGGACATTAAATCTTGGCTGAGAGTCAGCTCCGAAAGGAATTTTTTTAAAGTTACCAGGCGCGATTAGATAAAGCCAAGATGTAGGGTTCAATAAGCTACTATGTGTATTATGGTGTATTTCTGTAGCAAACAAGGTTTTGTTTGCGGCAGACAAGTAGCAAGTGACATTGCAAAGCAATTTAAGATTGATAAGGCGGCGAAAGGTCTAAACCTCGAGCCTCCATGCCTTTGGGGTGCAATGGCGTGACGGCTGGAGTTGGCTTGCTTTTAAAACGTGGTTTTTTTTTGTCACTGGTCGCTAACCTTGGTTTATCCCAAAACAAGTGGCTCTCTCGTATTTTGCGACACGTCGTTTGTTTCGAGAGTCAGCGCAGATGTAGCAAACTTTTTAACTTAACGAACTTAAAAAGTTCGAGTTACGTTCCATAGTAAGAAAGCGATGACAAGCGCACCAGCGCTTCTGCAAGCACGACACGATAGCCGTCCGTGGATATAGCTGCGCACTTTGCAGGTCTATCTATGGGCGACCTCGCGTGATACGGTGACAAATTGAGTAAGACCATGCTCGATTTGACTACGATTATGCGCTATGTAGAAACGATTTGACGCACAGCGCGTCAAATATATACAACATATCAAATAATCCATTTTAAATATGTATTAGACGATCGGCTAGAAGTGAAAAGCATAACAATCCTCGTCAGGTAGAAAAAAAACGAGAACTAGGGCTAGTTTAATATTTGACAAGACTTTTTTTTTTAAACTGACCTGACGAAAAGAAGCACGACTAGTTTGCAGACTATGTGTTCGCCCCGTTAAATCAGAGCTGATTTGCGAACGCAGAATGTACGAGATCTGTTTTGCAGTTGTCTAGGAGTACTGAGTCAGGGTATTTTTAAACTTGCGCTGCTATATATATACATGTATATATATATATATATATATATATATATATATATATATATATATATATATTGTTTTTTTTCGTACAACAATTTCCCGCGACTATGGATCGCACACAGGCTGAAGCAAAGGCTGTCGTAAAGTGGAGGACACATAAGTTGTTTAGTCTAGTTGTTTCGCCCGTCTGTGATCAAATCGGGCTTTCCGAGATGACACTGGGAGTGCCTTTCGGCCCGTTCACTTGATGAATTCTGTGCAGTCGCGCGAAGACGCTCCAGATGGCAACTTTGTCGCTCTCTTCTCGCCTGCTATGGCCTGCTAACGGATAGGAGGAAACGAGGATCCGTTAGCCAAGCCAAATAGAAGAGTGGCGGCGTCGTTCGGTTTCGTCCCGCTAACGTCAAGTTCCATTTTTTAGCCGCATCAAACTACGGGAAGTACGTAATGTGTGAACGGGAGGTCCCTTTGGGTCTTTTTCCCCCTCTCTCGCTCTCTCTTTCTCTTTATCTCTCTCTCCCGCTCTTTATCTCTTTCTCTATATATATATATATATATATATATATATATATATATATATATATATATATATATATATATATATATATTAACCAAATGCACCAATATTATATTGCTATCTAGACATCTGTATAAAGTGCGTTGCAAAAAAATTAGCAACTCATGTTTTTTGGTGATAATTTTAGCTTGATAGATTTAAATGACGATTGAATTTTAAGGGCACAGTGTATATGACGAACCACGAGTATCGTGTTAATTTCGTTGCAATCTCACAATCGGTTCATACAAAAAATAAAAAAAAAGTGTGAAAAAACAGTGTTGCAAAATATTAGCAACAATAACGCCCTACAGAGTATTCGATTCGTAGCAGGGTTGTATGACTTATTTGATACGACATATTCTAATCTAGAAACGGGTTTTTCGTCCCTTCTTCTGAATCAAATCGTAAACTCTGTCTTTCATTGAGCTAATGAGCTGTTGTAAGTACAAAATTGGAATATCAGTCCATGCTTGCTGGACACCTTCTTTGAGGTCCGACAAATTATCACATTGTCGACCATTTGCGTAAATTTGCTTCACCAAATGTCCCCAAAGATTTTCGATGAGATTCAGGTCTAGACTCACTGCCGGCCAGTCAAAAGTGGCACTTTTTGTTCTTGAAAAAAGGCTGGCGTTGTCTTGTTGAAAAACTGCGTCCGGTTCCGCAATTCTTCTGAAATGGGTCTCTAACTTGGAACCGACGATACGCTTGTACTTGTTGGAATTGTTTCGGCCCATAGTTGCGACTAGATCGGACTTCCCATTATATCCAAACGCGCCCCAATATTTCACAGAACCACCACCGGCCATACGTTTCGAGCACCATTTAGGTTCCTTCCGTAAGTCATGCCAATAGTACTGACAGCCGTCAGGGCCATCGAGATTAAATTTCTGTTAATCCGAGAAGACTATGTTTTTCCACTCGTTGTCCTAAGTTTGGTAACTATGCGAAAATTCACGCCGTGCGACAATGTGATCCGCGGTTGCAGTCGCGGCATAAGATTCCTTTTCGCGTATCGCACGTTGTCAGAACTTAACACTCGGTACACTGTGGATGGGTGCACTGGCACTCCCAAAGTGATCCTGATCCTGGAAGAAGACATTTGGTCATGAGTAGCCAACTGGCTTACGCTCATTGTTAGATCTGTATGTTTCTGTATGACCGAGCTCAGCATATGCCTCAATTCTTGTCTTTTCGTTATCCGAGAGATCCTTTGTACGACCCATGGTTTAACGAACGATTGATTTAGCTAGACAATATTCCTGACATTTAATCCCTGTATCGACTATCCTTTACAAACAAGAGCTGTGTTGTTAGCATGTTATTGTTGCTAATAATTTGCAACACTGTTTTTTCACACCTTTTTTAATTTTTTGTATGAACCGATTGTGAGATTGCAACGACATTAACATCATACTCGTGGTTCGTCATGTACATCGTGTCCTTAAGATTTAATTCGTCCATTCACATAAATCAAGCCGAAATGATCACCAAAAAACATGAGTTGCTATTTTTTTGCAACGCACTTTATATACAGAGTGTTCTTAATATAAGTACCTTTATTTTAAGGGGTGGTAGCACTTATTGAAATTCAAATGAAACATGAGACGGAAATGTTTTGTTTAGCTACTATTATGAAAAACTACTATAATGGTCTGTATGCTGATATGAATAGACATCACGTCAGAAAAGCTGCCATTATGAGTAAACAATTTGTGAAGGGGGATGATAGCGGATATCTGGTATGCGCTGACGCCCCTTCTGTGTTAACACGGAATCCTATGGAGGCCTGTTATCGGAACATGGGACAAAAAGGCTCACTGTAATCATATCGCAAATCGGATCACCATACATATGGTCGGACCACGGACCACCATACCAAAATCATCTCTGTATAGTGTGCATCATTGTCGTAGTTCTATTGACGGTTTTAAGTTGTTCAACGTGAAAAGTAGAAACGTGGATGTCGTAGTACCTTTGCTAACTGTTTTAAATGTGACTATTTCCCGTCTTGTACCCAGCACGAATATCTTTCAGACGAAACAGAATTTTCTGCCGGACACGTATATCTGGTTTCGCAACCGAGGCAACTCGCTCATCTGCAATGGCGCCCTTTGTAGGGTAATGTCCAACATATCAGTAAAACAGATTACATTAATTTGACTCTCACTTCTAAACAAGATATTTCAGCCGTCCCCATTTCACTAGAACAAATAATTGTTTAACTAAGTCCTACCATTTCATAAAAATGGTGTACTTAATTATATATATATATATATATAGAAAATATTGTGATGATTTATTAATCATTTGCGATACGTTTGCACCCTCGGCAGTGCTTGCCTTCATATATATATATATAATATATATATAGATATATAGATATATATATATATATATATGTATATATATATATATATATATATATATATATATATGTATATATAGTATATATATATATCTATATATATATCTATATATGTATCTATCCTCTATATATATAGTATATATGAGTATTATCTATATACTATATTATAGATATATATGTATATTACATAATATGTTATATACTATGATATAGTACATAATATAATATAATATAATATATAACTGACTTTCTGTACCACCTTGAAAGGCGTCTACGGGCTTCTATGATTTGGTTAACCTTGTTGTGAGGTGCCAATCTAGCTTAAACTACTTCAAGCAAGTGGTGTTGCCCTGCAGCCGCGAATCATTTTACTTTACATTTTAGTAACTTAGAATCCTCATTGTAGGGATGTGCCTAATCAACACCGCCCCATAACTTTTACCAGTCGTACGGTAAGGCGCTGGACCAAGTGTCAATTCCTAGTGCGGGCCATGTCTAATAAATCAGTAGCGTTGTTACAACAAGCAACTGCAATATGGTAATATCTACAAGAGGAATAAGGTTGATGTTTATCTGATCTAGGTCGCATATAACTCTGCGCACCCTTAAAAGTGACTGAAATGTTAGCTAAATTTACCTACCCTGTGCGTTGCACCCGCTGAAGTGTATCTTTAATACTAGCAACTGTCAAACGATATAGCACATGTTTTCGGCAAAGACGGCAATATTCCCTTCTCTTTTATCCCCGTACTTATATATAGTAGAACGCTTTTCTTCTCTCTATCGCGCATTAGGTAGCGCAGCATTGCGTTGACCACAAAGATCGGTGTGTCTCAAAAGCGCTGCAGCAAAGTTATAATGGGTTTTTTTAATTAACTAAGATTTAATTTCATTAATCGGCGCTAACTAACATTGGAGAGAATATATAAGCTCTTGCGGTATAACACTCGACGGCACATCGATACACGACAACCTAACGTAGAAGCAGCTACCGTGACCACACATTACCATACGGCACGCTCCCGTAGATTTGTGTATAACAGAATTGCGACCAAGGGCGTCGCAAAGACGGCCGTAGCCGCTGCTGTATCGCGGTATGCTCTTCGTGCTACGTCTTTATGACGGCGCGAGCAAGCACAGCGTAGCACACATTAATTACCCCCCTGATAGATTCGTTTTCTGAATCATCTAATTAGCGGAACACTTGGCCTGCGCGGTAGCGCCTCGGCCCTCGGCCCTGCGCGTCTTGTGGTTTGCCCTTCTGGCACTCTGCTCACTCATTCCGCAATCGTCCGTCGATTGGGGCATCGAAGATAGAGAGGGCTACAAGGCAAAGGAGCAGAAAGAAGAACGAGATTTCGTTCAATATCAGCAAGCGACTGGTCGGTCGGTTGGTCGGTAGTCACGCCACGAGAATGACATAGACTGTCGACCGATCGCCGAGGCCGCCAGGGCCACCGCTGTAAAATCATTGACGTCTTGTCCCCTTAATGCGACTTCCCGGGGTATCCACCCCCGCCATATTCGCTTATTATTAGTCATCATATAATCATTATCATTATCATCATCATCGATCTTGGCGTTGATCGCCTTCGGCTGGCTACAGGAGAAGGACAAATAGAGACGGAGGAGCAGGTCGAGGAGGATGATGGACTTTGCGCGTTCGTTGTATGTATCTTACCGATAGCGATAACGAGCAGAATGAGCAGAACGCTGGTGAACGCAAGCGACCATAGCTCGGCCACCTGGGGCGGCCGCCGCCGTCGCCCCAGCCGCAATACGGGCGCGCTCCCCTGGTATGGGCGGCGATGTGCTTCGAGAGACCAGTCCGTTACCGCATTACTAGTATCACTACTGCCCCTGCTGCTTCTGCGGCTGTTGCTGTTGATTCTGTTTCTGATTTCGTTGTTTGCCGCTCTACCGCACAACAAGGGCGGCGGCAGCAATGACGTTGATAGCGTATATGATGGTGATGGACTAGATGATGGTGCTGGCGTGGATAATCTTGATGGTGTGGATAATCTTGATGGAGTAGATGATGGTGCTGGCGTCGATGATCGTGACGACGTAGATGATCGTGATGGCATGGATGATCGTGATGGTGACCACGACAACACCGGTGACGACAACCGTGACCGCCGTAGAGACGGCTGGAACTGCGGCAACGCTAACGATGACCGCAAGCGTCGGGGCGGCGAGTCAGGGAATCGCAAAGGTTGGACCGGCGACCGAGAACGCCGCATCACCACCATCATCGTGTCCGTCATCGTTTTTGCTGTCTTCGTCTTCTAGACACTCGCTGCACTGACACCCCCACCACCACCACCACCACCACCACGTCCACAGCAAAGCTAACAACAACAACAACGACGACGATGAGGACACGGCCGCCACTCAGCTACACTAGTCCAATATCCGGTGAAGGCATCATTTTGTTTCAAGCACGTGAACAAACTTTTGGTAGCTGGTCGAGTGTCCGACCTACGTTCGACGAATGGCCCCTGCTGCACCCTCTACCGATATGCCCACTGTCAGCGGCGGTCAGTTGCCGCCCGCGATTTGGCCGCCCGCGATGTCGCCGCCTGCAGCAGAAACCGCACCAACACCACACCACAACAGCAGCACCAGCAGCAGCGGAAGCGGTTGTTTTAGTACGCGTAGGAATAGAATATCCGCCAATGTAGGACTCGACGAGTCGACAACGCCAAAAAAAATCGAATTTCGGATTCGTTGTAGAACTACATCGCAATCGTGGTGGTGGCGGTGGTGGTGGTAAACGTCATCATTGGAGTTGATATTGAAGGGTATAATGTCGTTGTTACGCCTTCGCTTGTTGTTGTTGTTGTTGCTGCGACTATTGCTTCAGCTTCAGCCGCGATAGCTGTTAACTAGTTCGTGTAGTCGTAACAGCACTAGAAACAGCACTGGAACTAACCTAACTTGTAACCAGTTTCCATTTGTGGTATTTGTACTTTGTGTAGTAGTAGAAGCAGTACTTTGGGTATAATTGGTGGTAGTAACCGTCGTAATAAGCTCAAAATGCGCGTGCACATCCGTTCGCAGCACTTGACTGTTTGCGTTTCAATTGTTATTTGGAAGTTTGTCGTCGTCGTTCGTTTTCGTTTCAACGCAGTTAAAGTTTGCCGAACAAACTTTATGTCGTCGCTTTAAACCACCGCACGGCACTCATCATCATCTCAAGTTGTAGCACTTCCACGTAGCGACAACAACAACAATAACACACACCTTGTGGCCCCTAATCGAACACTTTTCCTATTCCTAAACACGAGAAACACAACATTGCACGGCGTGTCGTGTTGTTGCCCCAGAGGCGAGCCGGTCTCTGTCAGCTGCTGGAGTGATCAGCGCCGTATTTTGAGCATCCGTGTTGACATTGCCTGTCTGAGCCAGCATCATACGTGCAAAAAAAGACGGAGAGAACTAACACGGGGCACGACCGACGGACGTGTCAAGTCTGCCGCCACGAAACGACCTCTACACTGATATGTGAATCGGCCTCGACGAGCTGTCTAGCGATTGATAGAAAGACCCCCACAAGCATAAACATCCCGCCGCGAGCCCACGCTGACCCATAGACACATAGAGAAACACACACACACCCACACACACAGACGCAAACTTGCACGCACCTCCTTTACACACGTTCAAGCATTCGAGCTGGTTGGTCACCACTAGCTGAGCTGTATGTAGCTGTGCACAACGATCAATCCGCCGATTCATTCAGCACACGTTTAATGCTTATGTCCTATACGCTGGGCGATCGTGAGGAGGCCAAGGCAACTCGGCCCAAATGCGACGGCGGCGGCGACGACGGCCAAAGCGGCGCCCCCCTCCTCCAGAGACAGTACGAGAGTGCCAGAGCCAGCACGCTCGAACGAGTCTCGAGTACTCGAGCAATACCACCGACCGCGGATGATGGTTTGGCCTGCAGGCGGGCGCATCACACCGACCGGTATTGTGGTGGAGTTTGCGGGCCCGCGCTCAACATGGATGGAGAGGGCCGAGCCGGCCGGCCGCCTGTGGAAAGGGCTCTGTCTCAACTCCCTGGCGGAGCCCCTTCGAACTAGGCGCCCGGGTCATCATCGGGTCTGGTCAGATGACTTCAGCGTGCTACAGATGGAAGACGTCTGTGGAAAGCGCGCTCCAAGCAGGCGGTTTCGGGTGTTTACGCTGTCCAAAGAGTAACGTATCGTATATATATATATATATATATATATATATATATATATATATAAATCTGTCCGGACTTAAACGTTGTGCGGGCTGAAGGGACCAACAAGCGCACACAGGAACCGGATGCCTATTAATCTCATCAGATACGAAAAACGTCACATTATACTGGAATCGGTGGAACAGATAAGTTAAGAAAATTGCTGATAACTTCTGTTTACTGTTTTGCTGTTGGCCCTATTGTATATCCAAACGCTGTGTTACGCACATTTTGTTGTGCAAACCAACAAGCTGTATCCGGTCGAAACCCTCACCAAATCTTCTTTCAGCACAGTAGCCTGCAAGCCTATCCAAAATAGCTAAGAAAAAATAATTACATTATTAAGAGTTCTGACTTTAGACCATTCTTTTCTGATTTATCAAAGGTTACGTTGGCTATCGGATCTCCTACTCCAAAGGGTCCCTGGGCATAATCAGAGTCGATTTTAGACAGCGCATTTAGTGACTTCAATAAAACTGGATCAGGCCTGATAGTCTAGTCTTCTAACGAGGTTCGTCCACTCTACGAATTCGTTTTTAACCAAACGCATAGTCCATAGTTGTGCTGGCGCTGCAAATGACAGCCGTCGAACTGGGCAGCTGGTCGCGTCGCAAATTCTGGGAATTCATAGAGCGTTTCGAAATCTACACGATAATGACGACGTTCCACAATAGCTGTACGTTCTGCAATAGTTAGCAATGCAATCAACCTTGTTGTATGGTGAAGTTGACTGCGGCGTCTGACATGTAGAAGCTATAACCCACTATAACCCATAAGCTGTGTGAATAGATTGGGCGCGAGTTCGGCAACTAGAAAAATAGACAGCTAACTACATTGCCGTCGACGTATTAACGACTCTGACCTCATTGGTAAACTCTTTTGTCACGCTACAACGTATTTTTTCATACTATAAACCGAGATGGTCGTGCCAAATCGTCCTGTAAAAACTCTCGCGATTTGAAAAACCACGGCAGTCAATGACAGCTTGCGGTTAATATTTGCCATGCCAATGCTGAAAGAAAATGTTATCCAACTGCTCAGGTATCTATTTTTTTAGTTTCATAGTGTACGAGATTTTTGCGTGCGCTGTTATCATCATTAGTCGTTGGCATGCTCTTTCACAGACTACCAATTACAAATTAATTTTAGTTAAATATGTTTCTAGAACAAGGAGCGCTACTCAAAGCAATACTCCCTCCGACTTCCGACGTAGACATTGTCCAAAGTGTCACATGCCCGAACTCAGCGTTCGATAGAACATTTGTATGTCTACCGCGATCTTCGTTTCTAGGAGAAACTGGGCAGAGTTGTGTTTGCAACGTTTATAAAAGTACAACTCGTGTATCGGATGCATGCGTATCTAGATAGCTAGATTTGTACTCGAAGCATACAACTAAAAAAACAGAGAAAGGAAATAGTAGAACTTTATAACGCAATATTCTGCAGGCGGACCCGCGTGTCTTAGCAATAGATGAAAACGAGATCTGCAATACAACAATGCAGGTATTTAACGACAAGCCTGACACGAGTACCATCAGTACCTTTGTCTTCATGGGGATAATGTTTTCAAATCAGCAACAATGGTTATGTAAATATTGTGATGCAATCGATATCGACCGATATCACGTAAGGAAATGTATGCATTGGAACACGAGCTTGTTAACAGCTGCTGTAATTGACATGCTTAAACGGCAAACTTGTAGTTATTGTGGGTGTCTTTCAATAATGATAAATAAACAGCAATATAGATTTGTGCCTAAATTTAAACGACGCCCCGCATTGTCGTAAAGCTTGCTCGTATGGTGCCATTCGTTCTTCTTGGAGCCTGTTCATTTAGCTCTTGTAGATAACAAAAACGAATAAAGACTACTTCGGAAACAAGAAAACCTATGCTTATTACATCGAATCAGCATTTGCTAAGACTTTGTTTGAAAGTCGTTTTCAGGGACATATACCACGACCTAATGAGAGACAATTGAGATTGCATGATAACGCCGAAAAACAAACTTGGTCCAATTCGTATTTAGTTTCATTACCGATATTATTTTACTATATATCCATTCATGATTTAATCACCATAGAATGAGTAGTTAAAATCACAACCCAAAAATGTAGACTGACGTTCGTTACAAAATGAACTTTGAATATTGAAGAAGCTCCAAAAAAAGTTTCCTCACATTCAAGTTTATAGTACCGCCCAATATCGCATTATTCACAGAAACAACATACCCATTCCCCTATCGCGAAACATTTTGGCTTCGTGCGCATATAATCGTTAGTATTCGTGCTAAGTCATTTGGTACACAATTGTGCAAGTTTCTTGGTAGTCTTTTTTCCATTTCCATTTCCAGGAATCTTATGTCTCTCTTTCTCTCTCTCTCTGCTAAACAGGACTTGTTGTTGCTGTACACAAAATTTGTTTTAGACATAAAATCTTACAATCCGTTGAGTGCTACATACCTTTTGTACGCTGACCATCTAAAAATGTACACTCCCTTAGGCTCTCCCTCAGCGCACATTGCGCTACAGCTCGCTGTTGATGGCATCTACCACTAGTGCAGTAAAAATGGGATGGAGCATTCCATTCCGAAACGCCTTGCGTTGAAATATGGCTCTTTCAGTCTGGGCTATCAGCTCCACGGGGCAATATTGTCTACCGCATATGTTGCACGATACCTTGGTGTAATTATGTCAACGAATTTCACGTGTTCTGCTTATTTTAGAGTTCTAGTTAAACGAACATCTACACGTGTAAACAGACTATTCCGCTGATCACCACCAAGGACCTAAATGTGTACCCTCGTCTGTTTATAGCAATTGTGTTATCCAGATTTTTCTATTATTCACCCGTCTGAAGCCATTGCACTTGTGCAAATACATAGGTATGACTGAAGGCGCCCACAGAAGATTCCTAAACAGGCTCTGTAGAAGATGTGATATTGAGCAGAATGCTGTAAACCTTTCGTCGATGCCAACTTTATTTGTGAACAACGACGCGCGAACACTATCAGAGCTTGTGAGCGCCGACCTTATTGACCGCTTCTTTGATGTGATGATAAACAATCTATAGAAGTCAAATAATGCTCTCAATAAAATGTATTAAAAAGCTAAGGATTACGAAACAGATCCGCGAGTCCAATTACGTACAGAATAAGAAAGAAAGGGCTAACTGAATTCCCTGGACCGCTCCGATTGCTTTTGGGTTACAGGCATTTGTACTTTGTTGTCGCGATTTTTATCGTACTGACGTGTATAATAAAATTTTAATTAAATCGTTACTTTTCTACCGAAACTTGAGTATAGTGTGTTGAGGAGATAGTGCCTGTGTAGGCAATCGCATGCGGTTTTAAAATCAATGAAAACAGCGTATGACTCTATATTTAGACTATATTAGTCACTTCGCTGTTACAGTGGCGATATGATTTATATTTCAGTACAAACAAGACGGCATCCGACGTAGACCATTCCCGTAAAAAGCCATATTATAGCCTATCGACAATTAGTGACGTGAGTGCCATGTCTCTTTCTCTCCCCATTTCGCTTGAAGTTGGGCTGCACGAAGCTTTGTCGCCATTCGACGGTTATTTTTCTGTGTCTGAGACTTTGATAGCATGCGATGCATAAAACGTTATGTACGGGACGCTCATATTTGATAAGGTTTTATCCTGTCGATTTTCTGTGTTGCTTCTGCCTGATTGCGGCTTCATTTTTACAACAATGTTTTTATGAGTTATCATCAAGAGGATCTCGATCTGGTAGAGTGCAGTCTTTCGTCAGTAGGTTTGTGTGGTGATTTATGTAGTCATTATGGTTTATCACGGGCAGTAGCGGCCTCCGTCTCCCCCGGAGTAGCAGCCACGGTCTCTGCACACATACCATTATGAAACTCACACTCTGTTTTCCTTCGAAATGCCTCTTTTTCATGTAAGTGAGTTCTCTTTTCATCTCTGCTATATGCCAAACTGTTGCTGGTAATCTATTTTTGTTGTTAAACAGATGGCGTTTTTTATTTTTCTGCATTCCTTGCCAGACTATAGCCATATATCGATAGGCGTAGGATCTGTGCGTCTGATTTTGCAGCCTGAAGAATGGACCCATTTTGTTCCTTTAGATTTGTTTACCTACCGTTTCATTTCGTGCCATAACCCTAGCTAGCTGTCATGTCACGATGAGCCCATAAGCTGAAAATGATGTTAAGGATAGTTATCCGTCCTCTGCGGTGCTGACGAACAAATAATATTAACTGCGCTGCAACCATAGGCTCTGTACGAGTGCTGTGTAAGACAAGTCCAAGTTCTTTTACTCGTGGTTCAAAACTACATTTCCTAAAACCCTTTGTTATCAAATCACAGGGTTTTAGGAACATTCGTTTTAAACCACGTTCCAAATCACAGTTAAAATCGCCATATATTACTACGTTTTGATTTATATCGGTGCAAAGACCCATATCGTCGTCGATGTTCTGTATAACTTGATCTGAAGCGTTTTCAGTGGGCTTTAAATACATCTTAGGTAAAAATCGGTGAGTTATAGTACGACAGGTCTGGCAATACTATGACGCAGCTTAGCATTTTCCGTACTTTTTACTCCTATGCAAACGCTCCGTTATGACCTTCCTCGTCCCTACGGTTTAATTGCCAAGCCATGAAATATCTTGTGGTGACACAAATGAGTTCGAGTTATGACTGCTTCGAAGGTTTCCGTTAGAGAAAAATATGTCATATTCGCCAACTATGTTTGACATAAGTGACCAACCTTTCTCCTTGCTTGGTCTATAGCGTTTGGCGCCAATGCTCTCGGTCCCCCTCCTTTTGTACACTGCGCGAGATATTCCTTACTGTTGTAACTGGACAGATCCAGTAGTTCAATAAACCTACAAATGACTTTAGGGAGTACTAGTGTTGCTTAAACATAATAATTTATTGCACACACATATATATATATATATATATATATATACATAGCAAAGCATACCTAATTTAATATATATATATATATATATATATACATATATAGCAAAGCATACCTAATTTAATATATATATATATATATATATATATATAGGTATATCAAGTGATGACAACGACAATATAGGTTCCATTATCGATTTAGTTTTAACCTCAGACCCATCTATCATTGAGGATATACAAGTATTTCAGTCGCCAATCCCATCTGACCATAATGCCATTTCTTTTACTATTTTATTTGATACTGAATATTCTACGGAAGACGAGGGAGGTTATAATTTCTGGAAGGGGGACTATGAAATGATGAGCCGTAGACTTGCCTGTATAAACTGGAGAAACTTGTTTTTAAATTGTGATACTGTCGACTCGATGTATAATAACTTTGTTGACCAGATACATTTACTAATTAAAGAATTTGTATCTAAGCGAAATGGCAAATCAAAAATAATGCTAATTTACGAAAATATGTAAGCAATCTAAAACGGCTGATAGATCAGGAGCCAAATGTGCAGTATGAAAAAAAGTTGCGCAAAGCAACTAGACGACTTCGTATAATGGATGAAGCTTGTCTTGATTTTAAAAACACGAAGTCGTTTTTTAGATACGCAAATAAACGATTAAAGGGTAAAGAGAATATCGCGGCTTTAAATATAGAGCAGGTAGTCCTCGTAGATGACGCTTCTAAGGCAAATGCATTCAAGGACTTCTTCTCGTCGGTTTATGTTGCCCAAGGGGGTTCAGCTTCCGAAGCTGATTCTATCGACGTACCCTCGAGTGACGGCTGTCCATATTTAGATTTATCAGAATATAATATTCTGACGAAAATCAAGCAACTACCCAATAAGTGCAGCCTTACTCCAGATTTAATCCCACCCATATTTTATAAAAAAGTAGCGACTGTGATAACAGAACCTCTTTTTTTAATATTCAGTAGGTCTTATAAAGATGGCATTTTGCCAAATAACTTTAGACAGTCAATCGTAACTCCTGTACATAAAAAGGGTCCAAAGTCAAATGTAGATAATTATAGACCGGTAGCTCAATCATCAATCGCATGTATTATATTTGAAAAAACTGCTGGTTGACCATATTTTTAATTTCCTTCAATCTAAAGGCTTGTTGGATGAAAACCAACATGGTCTTACTAGAGGCAAATCCACGGCAACTCAACTCGTTGAAATGACCCAAGATTGGGCCATTATGATAAATAATAAGCTGACTTTTGATTGTGTATATTTTGACTTCTCTAAAGCATTTGATAGAGTAAACCATGTAAAACTTGTACAGAAACTTAGGTACTTGAATATTGATACTCGCTCATTGTCATGGATTTCTAGTTATCTTACCTGTAGAGAGTTCTGCGTTCAAGTAAACAGTAGCTTTAGTGAGTCAGGAGGGTGCCCCTCTGGAGTTCCTCAGGGATCAAGCCTCGGCCCACTTTTATTTTGCATATTTATTTTAGATCTTAAAAACGTTATACCTGATTCGATAACATATAAGCTTTATGCTGATGATCTAAAGCTATACGGGCCTTCTAACACTGCTAGCGAACGACAAATTATACAGAGTGCAGTTGACGCAGTTTCTAAATGGTGTTTGGATAACGAAATGCTTATATCAGTGCCGAAATGTGCAGTACTGTGTTTAAAGGGAGCCCATACCTACAAGCTGCATGGGGAGGCTATCCCTATATTAAATAGCATTAGGGACCTCGGGGTTACGGTGACACCGGAACTGGATTTTAGCACTCATATAACACAAGTTATCCGACAAACTTCCCTTATATCTAGTACAATATTTTGCTGTTTTATAATTAATGATTGCAATTTTTACATAAGGCTTTATAACAGTTTAGTTGTTCCTAGGTTTACGTATTGTTGTGAGGTTTGGCGGCCTTATTTAGGCAAATACATTGAAGCAATGGAGCGTGTACAGAGGAAGTTTATTCGTCGTGTCTCAATAAGGCGTAACGTTGCTAAAAGTTCCCTTGTGATAAGCCCTATTGCGGAGCTGCAGTCCAGAGCGGACTATCGCATGTACAATCGAATTATAAATTCATCAAATTTATCACAGTTTTTTACAATTCGCGTGAACAATCTTAGAAGCGGTAACACCATCTTGTCTAAACAAATTGCAAAGACGGATCGCGTGAATAACATGTTTTCGTGGCGGATGGCTAGGGCACTGAGAACTTAAAATACTTGCGGTGCAAATGTGGGCACACAAGTAACTCGACTGTTCTACAAGTCTAGGTAACGGTTTGTGAAATGTAAATATTGTAATATGTTCCCTTTGACAAAATAAAGGTGCGTTTGAATTGAATTGAATATATATATATATATAGGCGTACTTTATCATGAGACCACACAAAAGAAGGATGGCTTCGAGCTTAATCGACACGCCTGCCTGGTTGTCGCGCTGTCGAGAACTAAAGCAACACCACAGCAAATAGCGTAACTCGAATTTATCATGTTTCGCCCCAGAGTCGATTGGCGAGTGCCAGTCGTTCTCTTGAACGTCTTACGGATTGTCTCAGCGACACCAGCGAAACACCTGCGAAACGATGGTTTGTGGCCGCCGCGTCGAATGGCTAGCAAATCGCGTGCGGTTCTTTTGAGATCTGCCGTTGAGAAGCCGTAGGTTGGGGATTGGGGAGTGGGGATAATGTCATAATAGGCTTTTCGATCCGACAATGTAATCAAAGTTCTGGCAGTCAAGCTCAGAAGCGGAGCAGCCATGCAGCGGGCGTGACAGTAGTAGAAGTAGTAGTCGCTGTAATAGTGGGAGCGTTAGTAATAACTTTAGCCATTGACTGCATCGTCCGCCGGCCTCCGAGAGCCCTAGCGTTATTATGGCCTTAGCGGCACAATAGAGAGCCATCACGGCTTATATATCGATATAGCAGAGCCATCGATTTGTTGCCGCCGATCAGCCGTAATCTCGCATCAATGGGCATTAGTGATTAGCAAACAGCAGCTTTGGGCACCAGTGAAGGCCCATACGTGCACACCCGACATAAGTTTGCAAATCCCTCTTACGTCACGCGAGAAAGTTAAACAAAGAGCTAAAAAGGTTCTATCTGAAATACCCGCGCAATATTACTATTTGTAGAGCAGTCATTAATAGGTGTACATGCTCCGAAATAATGAATTTCGGCCGTTTGCCGTTTAACGATGTGAAAGAAGTGTATTTTTAGCTTAAGTATAAGGTTCATATAGCATTGGCTACCATTTAGCAACAATGTCACCCTGCACTTGCGCTGTATATAGGTGTTTAATTCATTTTTTTCGTCCTGAATGTATTAGGCTAAGAGTTCCTTTCGTTTTTTTAATAGTCAAAGCGAGACCATGAATTTGCGAGCACGAACACTCGGGCTTATTTAAAAGCAACATAATCTCGTCCTCGTTTATTGACATCTTGCTTGTGGCCCATGTTTGTAAATGTCTTGTTTCCTTGAAAGGAGCAAGTATTGTACGTCGTCTTGTAGACGTCTTCGAAAAGCTTGATTCTTTGATTCCAGTCTTCAGTCAGGAGTTAGCTCCAGTCAGTTTTGGATAGACCAGAATAGGTGACGGTCTGAAGGTGCAGGATCCTGAGAGTTTTTGTGCTTACGCAGTAAGTTCCCAGCCCAATTTTTCAACGCTGGTGTTACGCACATGGGATCGCGCGTTGTCTTGATCAATTAGGACCAATACATATTATATGATTAAACAAGCTCACAATTAGTCTATAAATTTACTGCAGAGAAGAAAAGATACGCTTTGTGGTCGCCGCGATCCTAGAGCTAACTTAGGGCATCTAACTATCTTAGAGCAAAGTGAGTCTTGACGAAACGCAAGAGTGCAAAGGGCTCGTTAAAAAAGACAAACGGTGCTTAACTTTCCAAAACATTCTTACTGATAAGACCTTCTGTACTTCTCAGACACAATCAGGGCCATAATGTTAACCAATGAAGATACACTCAGACCCAAGGAAAAGCGTTAATTAAGATTTGGGATAACTGCCTCAGGTCGAACTCCACTCGTATTTATCCTGCATCTAACAAAAACGGAACGCCTCGCTTGGCCTCATCAAGCGGTACTGGAATGATGCATGAAGCTTTGGGCGTGAGTCCATTGCGGCAACCGCCTTGGGCAACATGACTTCGCGCCTTTCCACAAGACAACGCAAACAAAATGATGGCTCTGCGACAACATGCCAAAGAACATTTCTTTATGATAAAGACTCTCATACTCATCTGACGTCGACCCCATAGATTTTGCTATCCGCGGTATGTCAAACATCAGGAATCGATAAGCTATTTGTTTGGAAAATGTCTTAGAAATAAGCTGCAATGTACCTTCAATACAATTCGTTCCGAATTATGCGGTGTTTTATATTACCTGGGATAATGGGATACCTCTACCAGAACTCCCCGTATAGACATTTTAAAAAGTTGAGCATTTGTCGCCAATGCTACACACTGAACAACAAGTTGGAGGCTCAACTTCTATGTGCTATCGTTATGTGTGACGTTATATCCAAGCCACGTTCTGTTGGCGATAAGTGCTTGTTGCCAATAACGGGCTCAAAACTTACAATATACAAATACAAATTTGTATGATGTATGGAAATGTTAAATACGATTTAAAGGTCCTGCAAATTTGCTATTTTCGATTCTAACACGCTACAAGCTGCTTGTTGTACCCATATCGTTAATTTCCTATGTTAGCAAATCATATTTTTCGCTCACTTTGACGCATTTACGTTAGCTGCATGATGTTTTTTCATCCTTCAAAAATCTGACAGGCACGGACGTTTATACGCTCATATCCTCCTTCTTCGAGTACCACACGCACATATTTAGTTACCGACAGTGTGCCAACATTGTCGCATTTTGTTCGTCGGCCATCGGCTGGTGTGCCAATTCAAGGCGAACGGTGTGAACGAAGACGACGTTACTGATGTCGATTGAGTGATTGTTCTCCGGCCGGGAAACAGGACTAGGCCAATGGTTTTACAGGTAAATAAATTTGGTAATTACACTAAGCGACATACGCCATTATTATTATTATTATTATTGTGATAATTGTGATACATGTACATATTGATAAAATAAACCCTTGTTCAAAAAAAAAATGTATTATTATTATTATTATTATTATTATTATTATTTTATTATTATTATTTTGTGGCGTCTCGGCCGAAGTGAAAACTCAGCCTGAACAACCGGCCCAGCGTTGGTGGTAGCAGCAGCAGCAGCAGCAACAGCAACCGCGGTTTTAACGCCTTCGATGACTGCGAGTGCCGATACGCCGCTGGATGATCAGAAGTGAGTATGAGCTAAAAATTTGCTGCTCGGTCAGCAACTTTCCTTCCGACATTGTTAGCCAACGAGCTAATACATACAATATTTGTAGTAGGACGATGGTGGTCGTAGGACACGTCGTGGTAGCAGCAGTAATCGTCGTAGTAGTAGTTGTAGTAATAGTAGTCGTCGTAGTAGTAGTTGTAGTAATAGTAGTCGTAGTAGTTGTAGAAGTAGTCGTAGTAGTAAACGTGTTATGGAAGATTTGCTGTGCTGGCATGTTTGCTAGGGCATGCTCGCTCGTTCGCTGGTTCCTCCATTAGCGTCACCATATACGTAAGTCTCATACGCGCGCGCAATGCATATTCGAGCATACGCTGCAGAGACGTAGACTCACTCACTCACTCACTCAGTCACTCGGACACGCAGCACTCATAAGCATGCAAAAACTCGTACAACAACCATCTCATTCTCTCGTCCACTACTGGAACACAACACCGCTATACCAGCCAGCCGCCAGTCAGCCCGCCCTTTGCTTTACCAGCGCTCACGCAATACAAAGTGGCTGTTGTCTGGTCGCGACTGTTGTTGTTGTTGCTGCTGCTGCTGCTGCTGCTCGTCTCGATTGTCGCGGCGATACAACAATAGCAACAACAGCAACAACGACAACAACAACAGCAACAACAAGAGCAACAGCAACAGCAACAACACGTTTGCTTGTTAGCGCATAGACCAGCGAGCCAACTTCCTTTTTCCCTTTTTTGCTGGCTAATTCCAACTATGTTGTAGCTGTGTAGTAAACCCTACGTGGTTCGCATGCATGCATGAGACTCTGTGGCAGTATTGTCGCAGCACGAGCTGCGAGCGGCCTGGCGTCACCATATGGCGACACAAAAAAACAAGAATTGAAAATAATTGATTTAATACTAATAGAGTCATTGATATTAAGGGTGTATGTAAATCCGCGCTTGTCCGCGGTGTCTCACAACGTTTCCTCTAACGAGCTAGCAAGCAGCTAGCTAAACCTGACGTCTACCACTAGACTAACTCAGCTACGTGATTGTATGTTAGGTGATTCTTATACATTTATTGGGGAGCCAGTAGTAGCCTTCGGCTTGTGCCGTAACATTGACTTGTACGATGCACTGGTGTCTGCCTGTGAATGTAATTTTTTTGATTAAACATTTTATTGGCAGAGCGAAGCCAGAGACAACCTGTCGCCGAGTTCAAATCGTACCGCGTTTTTTCGAGACCGCCGCCTGTGTTGGCCGGACGTGTACTTGAACGCAGCAGAAGCCGGCAAAACTACTTCAAATTAACTACAAATTCGACCAAGTTATGTTACGCGGCGCTAGAGAAGACTAAGCAGTAGCGGGATGACGAATATCTAAACAAGCTGATCAAAAAAATGCCATTATTATTATTATTATTATTATTATTATTATTATTATTATTATTATTATTTATTACATGTTAAACAATGTTACAATTGTGAGGTCTGAACGTATTATAATTAGTATTAGCAAATAGTATTACACACATAGTGCCCCATTTTATATTGCATAATCGTTGAATACGCACTTATTTGCTTAGAGAGTTTATATGCAATGCACGCCAATAACCGTCGATGCTTTGATCAAGTGATTCCCAAAAAGCTGTTTCTCAATTACACAAGGCGCTCCTTGTACCGTTCGTCACACCCGGGATGTTTGCCGTGCAGTGATTATTATACGTGAAAGTACGCGCTAAGTAAATAATATGATCTCTGATATGATATTTTTCTGGCTGAAACCTACGGTGTAGTTCCTGCAGCAAAACACTGAATATATATATATATATATATATATATATATATATATATATATATACATATACATATACATATATACACGAAACCTAGGCAGTATACTGTTGCTCCGTATGACAAGTTTTGCAGCTCGTTACGCTGTGTCATATCTTATCGGCCGCAATGGCCCTCAGGAGCCTACAGTCGCCATTCGCCGTTGTCGAATAATGAGCAGCATTCGGGCCCATCCGCGATGTGCGGCGTCAGACCCTTTCCCACACTCCAAAAAAAAAAACGAGCGCGAAGGAAACATCTGTCGCTTCTCCACAACCGTTTGTTTCTCAAAATGCGTTTTCCTTGTCTTCATGAAGCCGTTCGATTTCTTGTCGAGAGTGCACACGACGACAATGTATTCGGCCATAAATGTAGTGGGCTCTCCGTAGAGGAGAACACTTCGATCTCATACGTTTCGCTAGCAGAAAACGTACTGCGTTTTTGTCCCTTGGGAACGCCTTCTAGTCGACTATCGTCGTCGTCGTCGTTGTCACCATCGTCAAGGACGACACCGACGAACTCGTCTATTAAAATATGTTCACGTCCCTAAACTATTAATGAATCGAGGGAGTTTTTGTCGATTCCAGAGCCATTCTGCGCCTTCAGGACGCTCAAGTCGATTATAAAGGATAAATACCAAAAAACTTTTCAATGGCAAATAGACGTCTACAGTATACACATTAACTGTGAAGTCGTCTCACCTTAGCCGTCTACCATTTTAAAGCTGATAAGATGACTCGCTAATACTCTACGATGGCTACAAAGAAGGATAAAAAGTAACACTGTAAGGTCAGGCTGTAACGGTCCATCTTTCTGGAATCAACGACAATGACATTTTTACTTCGCCTCGGCACTGTGCTATATTGTTTTGTGCCACTTTGCAGTGTTATTTTACTCCGAGCTGTCTTAATATTGAAGAATGTGTTTGTAGCTTCTGTGGAGAGTGTGATATTTGACGCTATTGTATACTTGTATGTGAAGAAATTTGCGGAACGTCCTTGTCATCAAAAATTAAATACATATTGTGAGACCGAAGTGTCACATCGTAACACCTTGTGAAACATGAACCAACTGTCTACCAGTTTTGTGGTGAAATAAATACTAAATTGAATTGAATTTTACACCGAATCGCAACGAGCCACGGTTGGCAGAGGGAGGCGATACCTGTACGTGACTCGTATTTGTGTGTCTCCCTTCAATTTTATTCGACATACTGGCATTGCTGACACTTAGACAAGTAAACTAGCTACTAAACGTTTTTGTATACATAACGATCATTGTCTTCAAAATAAAATGATGAAACTGTGTGCACACGCGGAGATTTCATGTAACATGCGTAGACAACGTTTAGTTGCAACTAGAACTTGTAACACGTAGCCTAACTAGCTACGAGATTTGCGCTAACTTCTTGAAACCGGTTAATGACGACTGAATTGCTTGCGTTTGTAATATGACCTGAGTAGTGTAGACAATTCTCGCTTACAGTCTAATTGCCTTTTAAAGTAGATTCTGCTGTAGAGCCTTTCCAACGTAGGCTATCTTACTTCTGTTTCTGAACACAACGGGTTTCTTGTCGATCACCAATCAAGAAGAACTGTTTATTGACTCTGTAGTCACTTTTTCAAACGCCACCGCACCGTTCACTTCCTTGTCATTTCCGTCATACACATGCAGCAAGCTTCCTGTGACGTAAGAGCTCTTGAGGGACACTTTATTGCATTCTTCCAAATGCGGTGCATCAGACTTTGTCATCTTAACCGTCAGACAGCTTAGCTGGAGAGAAACTGGGTGGCGGTAGCTTGTATTGCGCATCGTAATAGGCGTCTTGAGCGACGGCGGCTTAGGAGCTCCCAAAAGCTCAGCGTTTGCTGGTTCGTTCAAAAATCGCTTTAAAAGGCATAATAGGGAGAAGGGAGGTAAAGGAAGGATGGCGTATCTACTGGGTTTACTAACAGTCCGATAAACGTTTAGTGTTTAGAGCCCCAAACATAGTGAATGACGACGACAAAGACTAGATCAAAGTTTCAAGACCCAAAGTTTCCCGAAAGCCAAACAAGTGTCCCAAAGGTACCGACGAGACCAAAATGTGAAGCGGTTATATTTTCCGCTGAAAACCACTTACTAGAAAATGCGTTAACGAGATGTGCCACGACCTTGTCCATGTACCTGAAAACAAGGGGGAAGGTGGGCTTTGCCCTGTGAAGACTCCGCGTTGATTCCGTGGCGAATTCGGAAGACCGCATCAAACTGCTGTCTCTGGCGAGTCTTTGTAAAGTATCCACCAAACTCAGTTCACGGATCTAGTTGTTAAATAGAAGATCTACGGCGTTTGCACCTCATAGTCGGAGGTGCAAACGCCGACTATGAGGTCGCTTTTAGCCGCTGTTAAAACATTAGAAGCCATATAGATTGCGACCAAGGAATTTGTTTTCAGTCGTTTATGTGTGAAAATATTTTCATAGAATTTGATGCCAAAAAGCTCTAGTACAAACACAATAATGCAACGTGATTGCAAATATTGCACAAACCCTGTTGTAGCGTTTAACTAGGCTCACACAAGACACCTTAAGAGACCTGCCACAAAAACTCCATTACATGGAACTCTTGAGAAGGTCGTCTCAGAAGTTCATTAAGGACCTTCGCAAAAACCTTCGTAAACACAGAGGAATTGACCTTTCGAACAGGTTTAGCAAGCGCTTGTTTAAGACAGTTGTTCAGAACATAGTGACCATGTTAGGCCGGACCACGCCTTTATGTTCAAAATAGGATATCTACCGAACCTCATTGATTCGACGGACACACCACTCCTTTTACAGTACAACCTCCTATGGAATCCATTATAAATAAAGACCTACAATAAAATTTTTCAAAGTTTCTTCAGACCATAACCAACATGTTTTCTTTAGCACTTCAAGCTTTGCTAGCTTGTCTTGCATACAGGCTGCAGAACCACCCACATTGGACTGGCTTAGCTCAAGCCACGTTATAACAAGATGGTGTCTTTGCTGCAGAGCCTGTCGAGCCCAGTGGTGTGGTGCATTCGCGGGCGTCTCGCGACCGGAAGAAAAGATATAGATGGACGGGTTCGAGCCCCATCGTTGCACATTTGTATTTATGGCGTCCGTCTCACGAAGTAATGCGAGAGTAGTCCCGTGGACTTTAGATGTTAGCTGAGCATCAGCCCTTCCAAAAGGATATAAGGTGCTTTTGCAAGTTTTCCTACTTTTTTTTGTGGAGAAGTGTTAAATGCAGTCACGCACTACTGCTACAAGTAGGAGTTTCCATCTCGAGCTGTGTGGGACTCGACCCCAGCGGATGGACGTTACGCCGCTGAGACCCATACCCACTAAACGCACCTCCCCCCTTAAACTTCACTCTCTGATGACCCAGATCTCCACAGAACAGTGCTATGGGCCATCAGGAGAAGTGGCGAGTGCCCTATCGGACCAATTGGCCGGGGTCACTCACGGGTTCCCCCACCTGTCAAGCGCACTTTGTCCCAGCCATTGGGAACCCGTTTGATTCAAAGTTGCGCTTTCTTCAGCCGTGCCGGCCTCAAAAAGATTCTGTCTCTCCCTGCACCTTCTGTGCTTTGTTTTTAGCACTTCCTGTGCTACTTCCGCTCTCAATTCCCATGTTTGGGTCAACACAGGATGTATTCCACGAACCCTTTTATACCATTTCGCGGGCGGGTCCTGCACTTCGGGATAGTAAGTCCCGCTCTGGACCATCTCTCACGAATCTGTCTAATTGCCACGGTTCTGGCCTCTTCCCATGCCTGGCAACTGAGAAATGTGTGTTGTGGGGTGTCTTTCACGGCTTCGTTGCAAAAAAGGCATGTTTCTGAAAGGGCCTTCCCTATTCGGTAAAGGTATGACTGGAAGTTGCCATGTCCCATGAAAACCTGCGTTAGGTAGAAGGTTAAGTCCCCTACCGGCCTTGCTATCCACGACCGTATGTTTGGGAGCAGTTTGCTTAGACTCTTTCCGGGGGCACCAAAGGGAATTGCATTCCACTCTGCTTGCCAGTCCTCTATAGTGGCGTTTCTCTCTCTTTCTTTGTCGCTCTGTGTGGGTGTGCCAATATCCCACAGGCGCTGTCTTTCGGACGCCTTAAGGTCCCAGGAAATTAAGCCGGCAAGCAGCAGAGCTGCGTTTGTGCTGACCGTTATGTAGCCTTGTGTTACCCTAAGGGCTGCGATCCGCTGTGTTTTGCGCAGGATCAATTTTGCTTTTTTGACTTAAGAGTCGCCCTGGCCCAAACGGCAGCCCCGAAGAGCGCGATTGACCCGCTACCGCCATCAGTAGTTTCCTTATACGAGCCCGCGGTTCATGTATATTCGTAAGTATCCTGACAATAGCGTTTGCCGTCTTTGATGCTTTTTCCGTAGCCTTCTTGATCTGACATAACCCGGTCATGGACGTGTCTAACGTGAGCCCAAGGTAGCGGGCTTTATTCACGAATCTGATTGGTTGTCCTGCGACCTGTATGTTTAAAGGTCGAACTCTCTTTTTGCCCGTTTAGAGAATGATTTCACTTTTTTGGAGTGGAGTGACAGCGGAGTGGATGAAGCCCCGCGGCCTTCATTGATTACATTGAATAAATGCATTTTGTTATATATATATATAACAAAAGTCTCTACAATCATGTAGGTAGTACAATTGCGTCGGGTAGCCAAAAGTAAGCGCCAGTGGTGTAGTGGAATCACACACGCTTACCAATAATGTGGGTAGCCAAAAGTAAAAGAGGTCCGAATCAGCGCATTGTTCACTTATCGTAGCTCGTCGTGACGAGGGTCACATAGCAACGACACATTACTTTACTCGTTGCGTAGCATAGAGTTGTTTTCAGTTTGCGCATAAGTCGTTTGGAGGTAGAGCATCAAATCTGTTTTGGTACAATGGTGGTGTGGTTCCGTTATAGTTCCAAATGGAGAATAGGCGGCGTGCAAACAATTAAGTACCATATATTTTTAAAACAATAGGCATAACGAATGTAGTGGCGTGTCTAAACTATGTAGTAGAAGTGGGCACGAGCGCAAACAGGATGTCGGCTAGGTTGAATTTCTCTGTTTTGTGAAAAAGATTGCAACGTTATGCTTTTTTTTTGCCTTTCGGTGTATACCATTACGCGCGCCTTCCTATATATGAATATCAAAGTTATATATATATAAGCCACTGATATAAAAGGGTGACATGTGTATTTAGGTATACATGCCAAACGAACAATAAATCAAATATATATATATATATATATATATATATATATATATATATATATATATATATATAGTCACACCAGGGAATTCGATGTCGAGCCGCTTTAGGGAAACCTAGATGTATCTTTGATCGTGCTTGAATGTCCTTTTCTATGTCGACCGGCGTCAGTGCCCGGACCAGTTTGATGTGTGTACGCGTGTATTGATCACACGACCTCAAACAGTCACGACGGGCGCTTCCGGTTACTCGCTAGCCTCAATGGTAGACCGTCGTTAGGTAGGCTGCATTCCAGCGCGAATACCGGTAGCAAAACGCGAGTGCGTGCATTTATATGGGGGTATACGTACATAAGCTATTGTATTGCACGACCGCGCATACCTAGGGGCAGGTTTGTCGATCGCATTTGCTCTGACTATAATAGTGGGGAAACTTTACGGAAGTAAACGTTCCAATGTGTATAACTTTGGGTCGCTTTACGTCGCACTAGCGTTTGGCGGATGGATAAATTAAATTTTCCAGTGTTCTAGGAGACCCTTGGTCTGGTTGAAGTGTGTGCGCCGGTTTGCTTCCTTCAAACGCAGAGCTTTCACTAGCCAGTCTTTTCACTGTCAAAATAACAGTCAATGGCATATGCCGTTGTCTTCGGATACACGCCGAGTGTCATGCAGGTGATGTCCATGTACGGCTTAGAGCGGAGCCTGTGGCTTCTTGTGGTGTAGCACACGAGAAACTACGTACTTTTCTTGGGTTGACCCTCAGCCAACATTTAACGCCTACGGAATCACTCTTGCACGGTTTCGTAAGATGGACCTCATAAAAATAAATGTGCAACGGCGGGAATCAAACCCGTGCCCCTATGTGTCCCCTCCGGTCCTACCACGCCACCGGGCTCGAACGTAAGCACAGCTGCTTGGTACAGAGTCAGCAGAGAAAGGTGCTTCTGTATGCCACGCTTTTTCTCATGGGGTCGGTATCGCCTGAGGCTAAGCTTCGCATCCATCGAATTTAAGCCCTCAAGCTACTCAGTTCCGCCTATGCGACCACGTTATCACAATTATCTGAAAAATGACATCTACCTATCATTTAGCTCCCTAACGAAAGTAGATTTTACACCGTGAGCAGAAGCGCGACCGAATTATGAGCTGGAATCTACGCATAGTTGTGAGAAGCGCTCCGACGCTTTAGCTTATTTGAAAAACACCGAAAGGATCTTTCCAAATAAGATACGATAGCAACGAACCTGAGTTGGTTACATGTACATATATATATATATATATATATATATAGAGAGAGAGAGAGCGCGCGCGAGAGAACGACAGTCAAAATACAAAATATTGTGAGGGAAATACGCAACGCATTGGCCTGGGCAGAAAGCAAGGTGTCTTAGTGGCAAAACCATTGTCCTGCATTCGGGAAGTCGTGGGTTCAAGGCCCTCGCCGGCCACTCTTAAATTGGTTCCCATGGTCTCCAAAACGGGAAACACAAATGTCTCAATAAGAAGAGATGGTGCATTACTATCCATCACCCTCCCCCCCTATTATCACTGTATTATTTATCACTTAAAGTCAGCAGAATGAATCATGCGGAAATCATGCGGACAGATGTGGGCCGCCTGATAGAACACTTGTGTACGACGATGATATTAAGTCGAATGTAATAGTTACAAATAACGGCAACAGCAGCGGCGTCGGAACCGCTACAACCAATAGAACTCTTTGGCGATTGACCTGGCTACAGTCGATTGACCTGATCCTACCTCGACCAACTGATTATGTAGCTCGTGGCCCGGGTGTTGACGTTGAACAGTGTTAACTTTGCTCACCACTCTGCCTAAACTGTGTTTCCCTATTCGTTGGCTTTATCTCGCTCTTTCGTTCTGCTTTCTGCTTCGCCTATTAGGTACCTATCGTCCAATTTTATTTTTGCTCTTGGTTTCTCTAGTAAACTAAAAAAAAAGTAGTAGTTTCTCTCATACTTTTCTCTCTTTCACTCTTTCTCCCTCATTCCTCATCTCTCCTATCCGTCATGTCTTACTCACTGTTTGTCGATACGCAATCGATGAAGTCGACAGTCACCTCAAACTCATGGCGCGTTTGACGTCGGCGATGGACACGAAGGTGGTGACAACGGCGCTATCGTCGCTCCCAAGTCGGGCTTGCTTTAAGTGGTCAACTGGACACAACGCATTGTGCCAATTTGTTGGGCGTGTCAATTGTGAACTGTGGTGGATGAGCAGGCGATGAAAGTTGCCCTCACAAACAGTCAGCCCGACCCTATTCGGGCGCTGAGTGGACTATGAGGTCTAAGCGTATTATGGCGCACGTGCGTTTATCCGAGTCGAAAATGCAGATGATTTCCGTTTATGATGTTACGACTATTGCTATTGTTATTGTCGCAATTGTTCCTGCCGTTGTTGTTGTTGTTGCGTTTGATGTTATTTTCATTGTGCGGCCATACTTTTGCCAACTTGCCAATTGGCGTTCTGTGCTTAACTTAACACGCCAGAGAACGAATTCCCCTCCCACGTTTATAACCTGTTCATCGACGCCGAGCATGATGCCTCAGCACAGCCCAATTCACGGCTATAACGGCCTAGCGGCAAATAGACCCGTTGTTTAGTTAGTCCTTATCCGCTCTTCGTTTATTTGCAATAAATGTGCGTTTTATTCTATTCGAATAAAACGAGCCAATTTGCCGTTTTATTGCCGTTTCAGACCGTTACAGGTGTAAATTCAGATGTCCGCAGTTTCGCCCACGTTCACAACTTGCTCCTTCAGATCATCACGCCATATCATACCCACAAACAGCCAAATGCACTGCTGTGACAGCTCCACACAGCAAACAGGTGCGCTTTTGATCAAAACGAATAAAACACACCTTTTAAGGTGTGGGCCTTTTTGGAAAGTATATAGAGTGATGAGGACTCACTTTATTGACATACTTTCTGGGTTGTTGTGTCGAGAAGGTGTGCGTTTCAACGTTGTAATTTCCTGTTTAAAAAAACTAAAAGTTCACCTGCCGTCGAGGTGTCCTATCTTCGGCCTCAACACGTATAGGAACGTGCGTGTAGACACGCCCGTCCGCGATGCTATTATATTAACAAAAAACAGATCGCGTCGTTTTCGCTTTTTTCGTATTTGTAGTGAAACGTTGCCGTCACTGATGGTTAATTCACTGTTGTTATTACTATGCTTGCTACTTTTCTCTACTGTTCATGACATTTCTACTCTAAAACAACGTTCGGTGCATTTAAGTACCTGACGTTTACATTCATATCCCCGCTAGTGGAGTATGAGCTTGGGTATCACCCTACAAGTTGTGTGTACCAAGAGCAGCTCCATTGGGGCTCTAGGGTATTGGGCGTACGATTTAGTTAGCTAACGTTTACCACGTAACTAGTATTTGGCTCATCTGATTTTTTATTCCATTTATTCCAATTTATTTAAGGTTATTTAAATTTCAAGGCTCCCATTTGTTAAGGGAAGTTTATAAAACAAACGGAGGTATATATATATATGTATATATATGAGATAATGACATTCCAAATAGTGATGAATAAAAGTTTTGACCCCCCATTCTCGTCATCACACCATGCGATGTCTTTTAAATCGCAAGGTACACCACATTTTCCGCGGACTGTCCTGGTTACAAAAATACGGTCTGTACGCCCCAAGAAGGCGAAGACCTAAAATGCATTCGATTCAAACGTAAGTAGAGAATGCCCTAGTAAGTTACATATGTCCGAGCAGATAAATGGTTATGGTGGCACCTATACTCAAATAGGAAATGCCATTTAGCACTTAGTCACACGTTACTTGGTTTGATAATACTAGTTGTGCTAGTTGACTAAAACGGCAATTGTCCGCAATGTGACACGAAGAAAGCCAAACAGTCAAGATAATGGCAGTTTTTCTACTGTCCAGTACCCAAAAGAGCTGTTTGGAAATTTCCACAACGGTGAAGCGGAAAAGGCCGCGCCGGTCCACGTCTTATCGGCCGGAGGTGGCCGCGACTACAGCCCAAGGTCGCAGGCTGTTACTCTGCAACTCTCTTGTATATTGCATCACATTATGCACTTCCTCTAAAGACGCGACAATAATTCCTCCTTTTTTGTTGTTGCAAAGAGTGATCAACGGTAAAAGCAGATAACTTTAAACGTGCCGCGACTGAATGCTTGACAGTAGTATGAAGACGCAACGTCCAAGGAACATAATAAATGCTCACAATGAGTACGTACACTAGGAAAGAGCACAACTCTCGTTGAGTATGCAAATTTTTTCCCACCAGAACGTTTGCATACGTACGTTGTTGCTGACGACCCACGCCTTAAAACCCGTAACCAATCGATACAAAATGGGGTTTGCTTATAGCCGTCAAACAGGAAAATACTCAATATGTGGTGAACCTACTTAGTGAGCAGACAAACTACTTCAAGCTTGTTAAATGTATTAACGAGTGGCAATATATGACGGCAGCTTTGTCAGCTTTCAAACTTTTCGCAGAACCGCACTTTAAAATTGGGGTTTTTTTATAGAACAATGCTTTGAATGCAAAATAATAATCATGATTTCGATTGCTGAGATTATTCTCGAATCCATGCCTGGTCTATAAGCGCCTTTATGCTATCAGTTCTCCTATGTGCGTTACATCTTGCCCGTAAAGCCCCGTAATGAAAATGCAATAGAGAACGTTCCGGAAAGACCATCGCCTGTACACACACGGGCTTAAAGAAAACCTAAACGTGTCCAGTCTGTACTAACAAATCAGAAGTCGGTTGATTGATATATATATATATATATATATATCACATAATTTATTTACACACCAGATTGAGTGAAATATACAATAGTACAACCAATATCACTACAGTCTCGTAATGCTATTAATATTAGATATCGCAATATATATATATATATATATATATATATATATACCCTCGTTAGACAGGACTATTCTAGCGCGGACTTAAGTCGATTCATTTGCTTGATAGATGGCCCCGCTCCTATACGCCTTAGCCCAGTACTCACTCTTCGGGATGGTGGCAGCCCGACAGGGCCTGCTGCTACTCAAGAGCCCAGTGACGAGGAACCCGCTAACGTGGTTGGGGAATCGTAGGATTTGTGTCAGGATTCAGTAGGCACAACTTTCGCACGCAAAATTGTCAAGCGAGCCGCCAATCGAAAGCTAAACAACAGCCACTCTACCAGTAAAGCCTGAAACGACAGCACTCCCAGATTAAGCCATAGACACTCAGAGCGTGGCTAGATCTGGCTCGCTTAAGAAGAAAGCCAGTTAGATCCTTGAGGCCGAGAAGGAACTTTGGTCGCTCCTCAAAGATCCTAGTTGCAGCCAGGTTGCCCTTGAAAGAGACTTCAGACAATCTCAATCCAAGAGATCTAAATCGTCACCTAACGCATACAGTCAAGAAAAGTGCCGTGCCCAGGTGCGGTCGCCCAGAGTAGGCAAACATTTAAAGAAAACCCAAAGATGGTGGATTAAATACCGGAGACTATCCTAAGCCTTGCAAAACGACACGTTTGACTCTTATACCGAAACTCGGTAAACCGCAAGGAGACCTCTCGGTATATATATATATACATATATATGCGCTATAGAACGCATAGGTTAGATAACCTAACAGACAAAAGTTTTTGTGTCATTGTCGTTTGTGTTGTAATGTGCACAGGTTGTCTACTACCGCCGATTGCATTCGCGGAGTGGAAGACGGATGAGAGCCTTGCAGAAATGTATTCCCCATTCTACACGACCCGCTGTCTGCCGATTGTCTTTCTTCCGTCGGTCTGTTCCGTTTATTTTTCCTTTCCTTTCATTCCGTTCGTTTTCTTTGCTTCCCTGGTGTCCGCTTTGTCAACTGCCTCACCGATTCGTGAAGAAAGACATCTGGAGCAGGGATGAAGATGTAGGCCAGAAATGAGGTAGAAGAAGGGCGAGCCCGTGTGTTGTACTGCGGCAGCCGGACTAAACCGGGGGGATAGTTATGTGAAAGACGGGGGGCGGGGAAGGGGGGAGGGGCGTTGTGTTGGGGCCGATGAGCACAGGGTGGTGTTGCAAACTGCAGAAGGCTCGAATGTGTGTCGCAGTGCAGATGAGATCGACGACCGCTCAACCACCGAAGCTACCACCAAAGCCGAACTGAGTGCGGACCATTCGTCCTCCAGTTCGCCTGCTCACTAGTCTGCCCACCCTCCTCCCCATTTAAGCAGAACCGACCACCAAGGAACGTCCATCCTTTTGACGGCTGACGGAACCGACGATGACGACCACGTCGTAGTCCGCATCGTCTCGACCACGAATTGGCTCATTGCCGTCGTCGCTCTTGCCGCTGGTGCCGCTGTTCGAAGGCGACCGCCACCATTGATGGGAATGGTCGTCCCCTTGCCCGACTCTGCCTCTTGGCTCTCCACGGACTCGTCACCCCCTGTTCCTATCCCCGTCTTCCTTCTTACGAGCACTGTAAGCCGTTGTAGTACTCGTAGTAGCAGAAGCTATGTAGGTAGTAGTAGTAGTAATAGTAGGAGTAGTAGTAGTAGTAGTAGTAGTAGTAGTAGTAAGTACACTGTAGTGGGAGTGGGACTGGCCAGCATTGGTTGAACGGGCAGAACTGGGGGTAAAGATCGTCGTTCTATTTTACTGCATAAATGACTGTGGCAGTAAGCAAACACGGAGCGGATGAAAGCGGTGGCGATCACTTCGATGCAGCAGATGAAGCCTACGACGCAAAAAGAAGCCACTGTAACAACAGCCAAGGCAGCAACAGCAGCTTGGCTAACGCTAGTGGGACCTGACGTTCTAGGCGTTGCAGCTAGGCTGCCCGGCGGGGCAGGCACAAGCGACGCCAATCGCTACAGCACCAATCGCAGCGAAAGGCCTGTCAAAAGGCCTTTAGTCATCGAAAGAGTCATCGCTTGCTGGCATCTGGCGTCTATTCACTCAAACCTCCTTCGTCTCTCTGGCCCGAACGCTCGTTGTGGACGTGATAGCCTGTGCACAGTAGTCCCTGTATGCGCACGTGTGTGTGTTTATATATATATATATATATATATATATATATAAGAATGAGCTAATTTGACAAACATGTCCAAAAGCGGCAAAAAAAGCCGCATTCGGATGAGCAGAGCTTATCAATGATACGTCTATCAATATATATATATATATATATATATTTATAGATATATATTAATAGACCTATCATTGATAAGCTCTGCTCAAACTAATGTGGCGTTTTTGCCGCTTCTGGTCATGTTTGTCAAATTAGCTCATTCTTAAACGTTTTCAACGTACCTCTGAGTTTAAAAACTAGTTAAAAACATTAAGTGTACCTGTTATGGCGATAAAAGCGTGTTTCTGCAGGATGGAGGAAGCAGCTGCATTTTCTATACGTTAGAATAACAATGTACTTAGTGATTCGTCCATTTCGCTAATTGCACGACGAAGCCACTGCAAATCGATATCCAAGACAACAACAACACTAGTAAACACAAACTAGTAACTACTAACCGCCAGCCACCAACAAGGCAATCAACAAACGCAGTGGCACTAGTCAAATAGTGGACGGCGCTCCTTCTGTGCATAGATATGGAGAATACCTGCACCTGATGCGGCTGTATAGCCGATACAAGTGCACGCACCACGTTTGCACGTGTCAAGTTTGTCTGTCACACATAAAACAAAAAGTACGGACAAAAACGATTATATACGCAGCTTCGGGTGATGCGTCGATACTTTAGCGCAGTCGAAAGAGACCAACCTATAGGCGGAGTCGGAGACAACAGTATGAAATGGCTCGTACAACGAAGCACCAGGAGAAGAAACCGGCTGCAGTAAAGCCACTGTGTTGAAAATCATCATGATAAGCATGCGCACCACATCGACCAAGAAAGAAGAGGGGCTTTTGTCCCGTGTTTTGACGTAGAAACATCCTCCTGGCAGGTCCCAGCTCACGTACGCGGAGTAGTACTGGATGATGTTGGAATCAAGCAAAAACCAAGTTAGCAAGAGGAAATCGATTATTGTACAGCAGATTTTATGTTGCAGTGGATGGAGAATCGTTCAAGAGCATCGAAGAGTCTGCGATTTGGCCCGAAGGACTCCCACTTCATGAGCATAGAAGACGATTGCAAGAATACTGGGTACTCCAGGAAAGTGCGGATGAAGATAATGAAGTAAATTAATAGGAACGTAGGCGCCGTTCATCGGCGGCAGCATATGGAGTTAAGTGAAACATCACTCTAAATATATATATATATATATATATAGAAGGCGCCTTTATTTACCGAATAAAGGGTGGAAAAGAAAGACTAGGTAGGCAATGACGCCCACGAAGCAGCTTTGTTGTGCGATTCTCTGACTACACCTAGGCAAACATTTTAGTGATTTTGCCAAGTTTTGCAATACATTTTGGTTAAAAAACATTTTGGCTTCTGCGATTGTTCATGATCACATCAAAGAAACGGTCGATAAAATCAGCACTTGCAATTTGCGATAGTGCCCGCGCGTCGTTGATCTTTAGTAAAATCGATAGCGACGGAAGGTTTACAGCATTCGACTCGATATCGCATCTTCTACAGAGTTTTTTTATGAATCTTCTTTGAACATTTTCAATCATGTCTATGTGCTTGCACAAGTATGGGCACAAACCGTGTGAGCGACATAAAAGTCTGAATAGCACAATTGCTTTATTCAGGCGAACATACACATTAAGATCCTTAATTACAAAGCAACAGAACAACATGTTCACGTGTATAGAAATTGATTTGACTGGATCTCTTAAATGTGCAGAAGTTGTAAGATCCGTTTATATTAATATACGAAAGTCGCGTGCAACATTCGCTGTGGGCAATGTTGTGCCGTTGAACTGATACTTCAGATCGATGTCTCAAAACGAGGCATTTCGAAACGGATAGCTCCATCCCATTGTTGATGCACCAGAGGCAGATGCAGTCGACAGCAGACTGCGGTGTGCGCTGAGGGAGAGTCCAAGGGAGTGTATATCTTTGGGTAGTTAGCGTACAATAGGTGTTTGACACTGTCAAGCCCGGTGGCGTGATGGCATGCGTCTGCGCCTCGCAACCGGAGGAGCCACATAGGTGCGCGGGTTCGAGCCCCACCGTTGCACATTTGTGTTTATGGGGGTCCGTCTATCAAGCAATGCAAAAAGCCTATGGACGTTAAATCTTGGCTGAGAGTCAGCCCCGAAAAAGTGTTTTTTTTTAGATATTTGACACTCGGCGGAATGTAGGAATTTGTGTCTAACAAATATTGTGTACGCAGCTTTCCTTAAGGACGCCGGACGGAACTCAACTCAGAACGACCGATTGTGCAGAAAAGCGGCAAGACATTTACGAGTTTGTAAATGGACCTGGAGCGTCTTTATCTTGTCAGTAAGAAGCCTATGATCTATCCTGTAAAAGGCACTTTTCTGGTCGAAATATATACAATAAGAGTATTTTTTGGTATTTACGCATAAGATTCAATTGTTTGACATTTTTAATAGTTGCGTGCACGTAGAGCGACGGGGCGCAAAGCCGCACTGGAGGGTGTCAAAAATACTATTCGCGGTAATCTAATTGGGTACGTATTTGACTATAATCCTTCTAAAAATTGTGCAGGCAATTGAATACCAATTATATATATATATATATATATATATATATATATATATATATATATATATATATATATCCAAAATAATGCCCCGTGACTTTCGACATACACGCTATGCGTGCATATCTTGCACTAAGGTTCGTTTGCCGTAGGTCACGCCCGATAGTAGTGTCGTATTGAGCAAGATACAAAAAATTAAGAGTCCCGAGTCATACTTGTCCGCTAGGACAGGCTGTCATTACATTAATGCGCGCACGAGATCGACGGTTATACAAAAGGCTGGCAATTTCTTTAATAATAATAATAATAATAATAAGCAATCCCTTGATTTAACACCCACTTTGGCTTCGGCAGCAAATCAAATTATTTGCACTGCGCGGCGACGGATTCAAACGAAAATTTTAAGTAAAAGAAGACACTGTCGAACGATTTGCCGGCGTTCATCATCAATCATCTTGACTTTGCACGAGTTGCTGTGCAGTCGAGTATTCCGGCCGATACGCAAATGGGTCCCCATTAATCCAGGTGGCGTTGCAGTCAATCAGTTGATGTTTTTTTTTCATTAACTAACTAATTAACAAGTAATAAAATAAAATCGCCGGAGTTGTTGCCAGGAGGGCGCCTATACATTTCGTATTTCCGTAACGATTAGCACTGTTGATCGCACGGCCTCAACTAGTGGGACTCTAAGAGGCCAAGGCGTATTTGCTGGCACTGCCTAAAGTTGGCCTTAACTGCAAGAGAGCAAGGTAAATGGTAGACGACCACTCCGTCTATTTTCCCTACGTTCATCGTTTTCATTTCCATGATCATAACCGGCGTCAACGTAGCCATCACCATCAGATCGTAGTTAGGTAGAACGTAGTTAGGTTTAGTCTTTCGGGCAGACAGCTTTGGTGGGCCCAAGCGCATGCGCCGGTTACGGTGTGTGCGGGTGCCTTTCTCTGTTTTCTCTGATCGAGTGTGGTTTTGACCTAAATCGTGCCCTGCTTGCTGTCTTCCATCGGACATGGGCGCCTACGTTGCTAACGTAGAATAGCGTTCGGTGTTCTTTGTTGTTGTTGTTGCTGCTGCTGTAGTATTTATTGTTAATGTTGCTGTCATTACTGTGTTGTTGTTGTTGTTGCTGTTGTCGTTGTTGTTGTTGTTGCTGTTGTTGTCGTTGTTGTTCCTGTTGTTTCTTTTTTCTTCACCGTTACTGCTGCTGCTGTTGTTGCCGCTACAGCCGCTTCCGTTGTTGCGCTGTGTTGTCATTGCCTCAGCCGCCTGTTGTTGTCATTGCAACAGCTGTTGTTGTTGTTGTTGTTGTTGTTGTCGTTGTTGTCGTCGGTATAGCGATAACACGCTCGGTGGTACACACCGGGCGTAAGCCGACGGCAGTAGCAGACTCAGTAAGTGTAAAGGAAAAAAAGAAACCAAAGAAAATGGTCGTCGTCGTCGTCGTCGAAATGGTCCGGCATTGGCGTCCGCTTTTGTTGGTGTGGCTGGCTACGGCCAGCTTCGTCCTGCCTTTGCAGAGATCGCTGCTTTGTTTAACGATGTAGACAAAACCTAGCAGGCAGGCGTGTATGTACTGCTCGACCGGCTTGCCGACACCAGCTTACGACCAGCTCGGCCTGCTGGCCCCCACCGCTTCGTGGAAATAAACGCGCGGCAAGCAAGTCCGTGGACAGAAGGAATTCAGATAAACCCATTGTTTCCGGCCGCTGTCGGCTCGGCTTTCTCGATCCACCCGCCACATTGCGATGTTGCCGCACCGATCTGGGACCGAGCCCCATCTCTGACCCCCGCATCTAACCCGGTGCGGCCTAGACGCTTCTCGTTCTGTTGGGGCTTCCCAACACCTAGCGGAACCACGCGTGACTAGTGCTCATCATGGCCGGGGCTGGGGAGTCGCGCCTTTGCTTTTGCACAGCCTAAAAGAGGGATCCTCCTTGTTCTTTGTCCTTCTCAGGATGATGATGATGATGATGATGATGATGGCAGGAATGGTGGTCGTCCCTGGCCCGTAGGTTGGCGAGGTACGAGAAGTGTTTATCGCATCTTCGTCTCCCCTTGCTCAAGGCCACAATCGCCTCGCCGCAGAGCTGTTGACGCCCCGCTCGCCGCCAAACCGGCCCTAAAGAGATGGCCACTGTGGCATCTAGAGCTTGAAAATACATTTGCCAGCTAATAGTAGCTTCGGCGGTGCCGCGACAGGGCGGCAGCAAACACATAGCGTCGCCAGGATGTCTACGCGAATCTACGTGAATGTATACTATTTTATTATTAAAGGTTAACAATAACCTAAAGATACATGAACAAGAATAACTTTGCTAGCCTTTAAGGCTATCAAGTACCAATTGTTTGTCTTCAACTATACACACATATATATATATATATATATATATATATACACATGCATCCAGACTGGTCAAGCCGCACATCTGTGTACTTGTTACGTGCAAAAATACTTTTCGCGCAAAGCAACCGTAGAGTAAGCTGGCCGAAAGCATCATCCTAAACCAGCAAGCAGCATACAGTTGGTCTTTGGTTTGGCCCCTGTGCAAGATTGCGTTCGTTTCTAGGACGCATGATTGCGTTCGTCTTGTACGACTACGACGGCAACAACAACAACAATAGAACAAACAACAATCCACCTAAACAGCTTCGTATATACACGCTCGAGCGAGTCCGACCTGCAAACGAATGAATCAGGCGTAGATGGGCGTTCGTCACGGCACGTGTTACAATACACTTCTGACGTAGAACAACCGACGGATTGACCAACACGGTACACAGTATGGAATGTACCGGGGCTGCCGCACATACGGTGCTTGCTGCCTAAGGCTGCCCGAGGTTCAAGACAATGATTGCAGCCAAAATCCACTGAAAATATGATCGACTTAAGATACGCATTTATACGTACATACGTAACCGATCTTCGTGAACTCAGATTAATTTATGTTTAATGCTGCCGTTATTATTATGAAGATTATCCTAGCTTGCTGGTAGAAAACGTACTGTCTTCGTTCAGACTTCTATTTCTCTCTCTCCCCCCCTCTCTCCCTCCCCTACTCTCTCTGTATATCTCTTCCCTTTGTATTATCTCCCTCCGTACTGTCTAACTCTCTGTCTCTATCTCCCTTTCGCTGTGTCTTCCACTCACTATTTAATTTTAAGACCTCTTTGTTCGCCTTGTGATTTCTCTCCGTCGAGTCCCTTTTCCTTTTGTCGCCTTGCCATTGCTCGTTCCTCAAGTCGAACAACCTCGAGTGACCGTACGTAGCGCGTAGATCGTGTTGTACATTCTTGTCTAAATGAAGCCGCTGTCCATCATCAAGCCATGGTTAACGACCGTGAGGAAATTCCGTGCAGTCACTCACCCACTCATCCATATATATATATATATATATATATATATATATAGAGGGTGGGGCTGGGGGAGGAGTGGGATTCTTCCATGCCATGATGGACGGGCCAAAAGGAAGGAGAAGAAGATGAAAGAAGACTGCAGCGGTTTGAGTTCGTGACAATCGTGGTGCCGTGGGGTGGTGGTCGCACTGATTTCAATGGCGGTGCTGGTTGGCCGCAGCGGTGAGAACTAATCATCCGTACCACAAGTCACGCCTCATCGTGTGCAGATGGAGTAATAGTTATTCTAGTGCGAATTCTAGTCTTATACTAATTGTGAATAGTGGCCTAGCAGTACTGGCCTTAAGTACACGCTAGCCATGCGGCTGTTTCTGCCGTTTCTGTTGTGACAAAACGAAACTGCATTTTTGTTGGCAAATGCTACCGGGAAAGAGATAGTGAGAGAGAATACTGTGTGTCGGTGGGAAAGGGGGAGCGGTAGTAAAGCAAGCGGTACAGCCAACTGCGTTCACTATGTACAGCATATATGGGCAGCATTTGAGAATAGGAAAGATCATCGGCGGAACGCGAGGATAAACATAAATGAAAACGTCGTAAATGAAACATAAATGAATGCTCTCAACCGACGGCAATGGACCGTCAGAGAAATGGCTAGGAATGTTCTTTAAAGCTTCTAGCTAGCATTGACGTTACACCCAGCGAACTTGTAGTGCCACTCACACATTAATTGAGTCAATGCGGTTCTGCTGTCGTATTGGCTATTCATATAAATGCCATAATACGAATGAATTACGAATGCCGCGAGATACACTTCGATTTACGCTGCAGTTTATCTGCAACGCGGCTAGATAGTTGAACTCACTCTCTGGTCAAGCTGGACACCCGCGGCAGCATCAACGAACCTCGTATGAGTAATTAGCAGGCGCAAGAGTATACTTGGTTAGATAGATATTCACATCAATAGACAATGAAGGCAGCGCCACTAATGTAACTACTCGCACTTGATGGCCAGGCCAAAAGACATGACTAATCAACCCTTTGATTAGATCAAAATAATCCTGAGGCCTGACATATATGAGGATAGAGGGATATCTAAATCAAAAGGTTTGTGATGCCTTGCTGGTCACGTATCTATGATTGGACCATTCCTAAATGGACATCACCGCGGGTCGCTTGCCCCCGACAGGCCGTTGTCATCGGCGGTATGCATCTTTAGTCACTTTTCATACACAAGTATCGCGTTCGACGGGGTTCTGACCTCCTGGGGCCTTTTGCAAACGGCCAACCACGAACCTGACCTCGTCTCGTGGTGGCTTATCGGCAAAGTGGGCGATGGTGAAAGGAGCGATGGTTTGTGGGCGGAACACAAAGCGGCGCTCATAAGCCTAAAGCTACCGCTGAAAGGACTATAGTGTTCAAGGGCACCGTCTCTATGGCACGTGTAGCGCGATATACTGCAATTATCCGAGGAGGCACTTGGAGTCCACTATGAGGTCAGGGGCTGCACGCGTAGGCGTCTCAAATAGGGTCAACCGGGTGTCTGCGCAGACCAATGATGATTAATTATTACGGACGGGTGATTAAAATATTGTTGAAAATTGAATCCGTAGTCTAGCCAAAATGAAGTCCATATAGTGTCTGCAATGTATTACATACTTGAATTGGTGCATAGCCTTGCCGCCAGGTGAAGACGACTAAGGCATTCGATTTGAGAGAGAATTACTGTCAGGAAGCTGTGCGATACTTGCACGCTTTCTATATATATATATATATATATATATATATATATATATATATATATATTTATATATATATATATATATATATATATATATAAGTGTATATACGAATGTATGTATAAATAAATAAATATGTACGCAGTATATATGTAAACGCCGTCAACCACTCGACACTATTGCACGCGTTGACACTTTATTGTTCCAGGCATGATGAATTCAGGGCAGTTGAAACATGCGTTAAGATCGGAAAAGAAGCAAATTTCTGGCATCTTCGTCCACATCAGGTCTACAAATACAGTGCTATATAATCGTCGCCACAAGTGTAATCAACGATAGGATTAATCCTGCGCTCGTGACAAAGGCCAGTCCTACACTGTGCCCTTCAGTTCGTCGTTCGAGTTGGAGCGCCTTTCTTTGAGACATTTTTAGCGGACCAAACTAATAGAAGTATCAGGGCAACATGTTCGGGCATTAGGTGGATGCCCAAACTGCTGCACACCCTCTACCACAACGCCCCACACTGTTCCAACGCTGACTCCTGCCATCACAGCCTACCTTCGCATTGTGACACGCGAAAATGAGCACTCCACCATCTTACTGATTTGCCGAACACAAAATTTTTCCCGTATGGGGCAATCATCCGGCTGAATATCATTGGTTGAACGCCTTTCGTAGTTAGAAATCTCATAACACCTCGCTGCTTTTTAGTAATCAAATTTTGCAATGAGAACATTATGATGTCTTCACACATGCTGCCGCGTCAGTTGGATGAGACACACAACTGCCTACCGCGGTAACCATGTTAGACACTAAATTCGCGTCCCTAGATGTCTTACTACGTTATCGTGTTTCGTACTTGTTCATTTGCACGCCTTTTTTTATATCGGAGGATGACGATGATGAAGCTGAATGCGTACTTTGGTCACCAGGCTCATCCGAAATTAATGCCATTTCGTGTTTTATTTTATTTAATGCAGAATTTTCTACGGCAGACGAGGTTTATCCGTTCTTGAAGGGGGGGGATAAATGATACGTTCGTGCGCTCACGTCGTATTCGCTCAAGCGATTCGTTCCTCAAACGCCAGAGGCCTTAGACAAATTGAAGCCATATATTGCACATTCACCTTTTACTTGTATGGAATGTCGAAGTGTGAGCTGTAACAGCAAACAATGTGGCGAAAACGTACTTAGTATGGAAGCATATGACTGTAGACAAAAACAGCAGAATATAGAGACCATCATTGGTCATAATTCATTTTTCCTCACGAAATAGGTGCAGATGCCGCGAACAACAAATACCAAGCACCAGAAAGTATATCTAAGTAAAGTCAGAACGCGACAGAAAGGTTACTTTACACAGTATCAATTCTGTACTTGCTCCAGCTACTGCTGCTGTGAGTTATTTCTATAGTGTGTGACTCGATAAATGGTTGTAAAATGGCCAAATGACCTGAATGTATTTTCTTATCATTTCTATGGCTACTTAAGAATTAGTAATTAAATAAATGTCTTATCTATTTTATAAACGCTCGTTATGGAACTGATAAAGTGTTAGTTTTACTTATTTCATAGGTGACCTCTTATCGTGACCTCGTCAGCCTAGCAGTCTCGTTGTTCTGGTTCTGTGTCCAGTTTTGTTCAGCACAGTTTGACTACACGAGTGCATACGAAAGAGCTAAATGTTAACATAGATACTTATCGTTCAGGAATGCTGGTTGGCGGAATCTCTGACAAAATGCACTGTGCATCACCGAAAAAGTCTTTTAACAGCACTTTTGAACCAAATGCTTGACCCTGCCCTTCAAAAATCTACATTGCATCGATCGAAATGTGCACAACTTTGATGACGATACCGGATTAGTTAATGCTCGTAAATGCTAATAACACGTTATACTGCGTCGCAGCCAAAATGATGCCTTTGAATGAGTTGATTGCTATCTACTGCTTTTATAAATGCAACGTTATGGCGTATACCCCCTGTACATTTATTTAAACTAAGTCGTTTTAAGCTCTTGACACTTTTGCGCAAGGGTTGAGCATCTTAGTGAATTCTATCGTATTTGAGATTCAGAGTGACTTCTCTTTATTCACAATAAAATAATAATAAATGCAGCACATCCAGCAAATCCTCTCTTAGAGGTTGAACTACTATGGTCGACGGGCATATTAATGCATGTCGGTCTTCGTTGTTATTGTCTTTTCATTGTGGGCGATACTGGTTGTTTCTGCTACTACTAAAAGAAGACCTGTGGCGGGTACCCCGTACGGTGGCTGCCGAGAGGGGGCGGTACTGCATTCGTCTGTACACTGTGTGGACTAGTCATAGATCTCCGTTAATTATTAAACAATTGTTTTTATTTTTAGTTATTAATTAGATAATTGTTTTAAACCACTGTTATCTTCTCAGGAAGCTGGCTCTTTATATCTGGCTTTTTTAATAGAGTGGTCTCCGACAACAAGTACGAACTTTGCCTGGCATTCTAGTCGTTGTCTGTACTAGCGGAGCGACTATGTTGTTTGGCAGTCACCTTGCTCTGCTTGCTCGCCAACCGTCTTCGTGCCTAGAGTCCTCTACGCCATTTGTCGGCGTTTTATGCTCTGTATGCGGCAAGTTCACGGTATAAGGTACTCACTCTATTCAGTAGCCATAGCATAGTGTCGCAGAAATTATATCAGCGTGTTCACGTTCTCTGCTGCTGTATTAGGCCGGCCTAGCTTCTTCCTGGTTTTTGCTCGTCAGCTGTTTTGCACTGCGTATGGAATGTCCTTTAAGACTGTTCACGTTCATAACAAGCTGAGTCAAGCGGTCTAACGTGCCGCCTGACTGCGCCGATAACAGCTGGGCGCCGATCAGCTGTGTTCCCGCGCCGATAACAGGTGAGGGCGGATCAGCTGTATCCCTGCGTCTGACGGCTAAATGGGTGATACCTGTACGTCACCTGGGCTAGTATCACTTCAGTTACTGCCTGGTCGGTTGTTGCCGCTGGTCCAAGTTCTCTTTTGGTACTGGCCTCTTCTGATCTCTTCCGCCCGCTAGTGTCACTGGTGCTGCTAACTGGCAAAGTGGAAGTTGCGCAAGTTTAGCTGCGTGCAAACTTTCAATAGCAGTTGCAGTACGAAGGCCTTTGCTCAGCCTTAACTGGTTGGTCGGGATTCTCGCGCTGCCCCAGTTATGCGTGGGGTTGCCATACGGTTCGCTGTGCTCGCTTCGAGCATTTTGCCCCATTGTCTTTGTTCACAACGATAAACGACGGGTTTACTTGCGTTTTGTGCAACTGGTTTTGAACGACGGCAGAAGTCGATACATACTGCTTGTGGTCGTCTAAGATTAACCAAATGTGCGTCCTTTATTTGCAAAAAATGTTCTTTCCATTATATAATATTATATAATTCATCTCAGTTTTTGGTCTGTTACCGTGACGTTCGGATGAGCAAAGATTGTTCATTCTCGTTCAAAGCGGGAGAGAACAACTGATTATTTGTAATCTAAATTGTGCTTTACTAGGGTTGCCTAGAGCCCGTGCCCCTCGAAGAAACACACATGTGTCGTGCAGGCCGAGTCGAGGCGTGTTTCCTGTGAGTCGAGGCGTGTTTAAAGCGAAACTTAACGACATGATTAGCACGAAAGAAAGCAGATAAGACGCGAAAGGCGTAGAGGGACAAGAAGGCACGGTTGGCAAAAGGCAAAGGTCGGCTTGTATCAACAAAGTTGACCCGTGACAGCGCCACTGGAGAAAACGGCAAGGATAGCCTTTTCGTTCTAAACGGAGAGCTATAGCGTGTGAGCATAACAGCAGCAGTAGGGGCACTATCGGCAACAATATATATCGGCAACAGCGGCTTTTACATAACTGAGAGACGGTATGCCTGGCTCCATTGATAGAACACCCGCTCACATTGGAAATAGGACACTATGAATCTGCCATTTGAGTTAAAAAGGAAACATCAAATCCTACGCTCCTTTCCGAGAGAAAATAGTGTGGGGCCATCCCAGATATACTGCAGGGATTAGGTGTAGTCTGAACCGCTCTTAGCAAACTATCTTTGTGATTCGTTCAACGATTCAACGGTTCAAGGGCATCAAGGCCTTCGACAAAGCACCTTAACATCTCCTGGGCGTAGTTTCGAGCTTTTTATGAGGACACCTTACTGGTATAGAGTGAGCGGGATGTGTTGCGGGTAAAGCAGTATATGGGAACCCTGCAATGGGATTTGTTCAACGATTCAACGGTTCAAGGGCATCAAGGCCTTCGACAAAGCACCTTGACATCTCCTGGTGAAGTCATTCCAACACGCAGAAGTTGGTGGCTCTCTTCTGAGCGTAGTCTCGAGCTTTTTATAAGGACACCTTGCTGGTATAGAGTGAGCGGGATGTGTTGCGGGTAAAGCAGCAAATGGGAACCCTGCAATGGGACCTACTGAGCTATGCCTCCTTCACTCTCATGCTTGTTGATTTGTCGGCTATATTTGACAGAAGCACCAAAAAGCCCTAGCGATGTACGCAGATGACATAGTAGTCGCTCACCATGACCTGGGTGCCATTAGACGCACCACTTCTCTGGCGGAGGTGTTCCTTGTCTTAAAGGGGCTGCAAATGACCAACATGAAGACAAATGCTGAACAATTCAGAAGAGACGGTCAATTGGCCACCATGTGTCAACTTTTCCGATAGCTGGACTTTGACTCCACCAGTGCGCACATCGCCAATACAGTGCGCACAGTCCTTGTCTCTCTTTACGGAGAGGTAGGCGACGTACGACAACTACCCGTCCCAACGGCAGTGAAACTCTTACACCTCAAGATTGTCCTAAGGCTGATGTGTGGCCTTGACAGAGTACGGGGACACCTCACTCGGGCAAACTTTGGTTTGCTTGAAAGGTATATCACAAAGTGCATAAAGTGATTCTGTTGCTTGTCAATGCAAGCAAGGAGTCGCGTTGTGTTAATGCCAAGCTGCGTACCGATTGTCGAGATAATTCGATCGAAGTTGTAGACGCCTCGTGCAATAGCATCCGAAAGCTTTGTTTGTTGAGAGATACACCTCGAAGAGACCGGTTACCCACAGGACGTCCGCGGCAACGAACTACTTGCGAGAGCCTCCTACCTCTAGTCTGGCTTTGCATATGAAAATCGCTATGTCTATACCAGGTACATAGTTCATGGCTATATTCACCTTGTTTGTTTGAAGACAAACCTGCGCGAGGAGTACACGGGGCGTATCTGTCAACTGTGCTTTCAAACGTGTGTGAAGTATCATGCGTCTGCCGGGCCCTTACGAAGAGGCCGCTGCACTGCGTCTCTCGAATGATACGTCGAAAGCAGCTGACAACTGTATAATGTTATATGCATACCCAATACGATTGAATGAATGTGATGATTCTTATATATTTTACCGTACGCAATTATCATACGCTACTTTATTTTTATATTAAAGGTTTTGTAAATGCACACAAGTTACTGGCAGATAACCGTCCCGTGTGACTCGTGTAAAACTCACAAATCAACCCGGATTTTGGGAGTACATGCAAGAGCGAACCTTAGGATAACATGACCTCCCATTGAAGAACCGTCCCAGAAACATACACTTTTAATTTGACACAAAAACTTGTTTAGCAGTGCTAAATTAAGATATCAAATTAGATCTGAAAATATTAAACGGGTACAGATGCCTGACTGGCCTGCCCGTGTCGCAGACCATTTCTCGTTTTTCGAAGCGTGAAGATCCGTTGTCTGAGGTGCTGGCGAAGGCATAACGGAGGCGTGACGGGGGCAGATTTGGAGTATTTTTTAAAAAGCCACGGTTTCTGGTTGAGGTCCTAGCAGATTTGAATGCGAGGACCTGGGCCGCCATTATGGCAGTACCCATGTAGGCGTTGGCTATTTTAAGAGCCAGCACCCTCTCGGCCTGGTGCAGCATTCGTCGGCAGACCAATCGCGGAAACGTGCGCCTTCAGTGCGATTGCGTATGGCAATGGTCATCGATTAGTGTAGTTAGGATCGACCGCTAAGTGTCAAAAGTACTACATAGGCAAACTAGTAGCCCCGTAGCGGTATTTATATCCAATATTTCAAAAGTTAGCTCTTAGATGCAGCACTGGGGAATGCTAGCGCTGGCTTACTCTTGGGGTACCCCGAACAGCGACGGATCGTCCCGTCAAGTCATATGAGGCTCTGGTTCTACTTGGGTATAGTGATGAGAGCTCGATGTAGTACCGTATGGCTGGCATAATGCATACTGTTCATGAATATCCTCTCTTAGGCGTTGACTGTCTGTCTCGTTTAACTACCGTTAGCAGGCTGCCAGTGACTGTTTCCACTAAATTAGGGCAAATCAGGGCGGCTGGTGCTATGGCCTTGTTTTTGGAAAGCCGCTAGGCATACTACTATTATACAGATTAATCTGTATATTTAGCGAAACGTGGCGGACCTACCAATCCTAGAAATACTATGTTACAAGGCGGGACAGGCAAAGTTTAACTTTAGGATAATCCACTATATTAAAGATCATATGCATTTTAACGCAAGTCTGTACCTGAGGTTGTCTTAATAGCGTCAAAGACGCCTTTAGTTTGGATAACTGGGACGTGATACTAGGCATGCTAGAGGCAAAGGAAATATCCTGTGACTTACGCACAATCTCGACCTCTCAAGAGGTTAAAAGGTACGAAGAAATAACGGGACGGAACAAAAAGTGTCCCTCAGGAACCTGTGATGGCGTTATGGTTATGACACCTATCCACGGTACAAAGGACCGGAGGAATTGAAACGGCTATGTATGCAAATAGTCTGCCGCTAGTGCTTCTGGCGAGATAGGAAATCCTAGTTAGCCTTAGAATAAATGGCCATGCGTTTAGGTAAGTCTTACGAAAAGCAGACACTAAAAAATCATAGGGGCTTGTCTGTTTTAACGTTCAAATCGAAACGTTGCCGTTGCAACCATGAAACACAAACAGACTATCGCAAATTCGAGACTTGATTCTGCCGGTTGTTTTTGTTCGTTAAACCTGGCTGTACATTATCCTGGTAGTGCACGCATCTCCTGGGGAAAGTCGATAAAGGTCCAGCAACGGGAAAGCGATGACAATGGAGGCATTTAGATGCGATTGTTCACAGGCATTTATGCCTATTGTGAGCGTCTAAAGCGACAAGGCGTAAATAAGTGAAATTACTGAATATAGAGGCTAATGAAATTATTAAGTTAATGGATAAAATTGCCTGTTTGACTACGTGCAAATACACCAAAAGCATACAACATCTGTACAATCAAGCTGAATTGCTTTGGCATGTTGTTTTGCATGATGTGGCACATCTCAGGAGGCATATACCCAACCAAGATGTGCCGCAGAAAACGACCATAACGCATGTATATTATTGGGGTGACTCAAGTCGGAAGTCAAATCGCCAATCAATTGAATGTCACAACAAACCAGCTCTTATCGTTTGGGGGAAACCGGATGAAAGAGCCGCAACTTTAAGTCGGGGACATTCGACGTTCCCCAGAGTAGCAGCTGCTTCCAACGGAGCAACCGTGATTACCTACCACAGTTGAGTTCCGTTAGTTCCGGGTAGTGGCAGGCCTGATTGAGACTAGGCAGGCCGAATAGGTGGGTGTGTGCCAGCCAAGATGCTAATGCATGCCGACAATGCGTTGCTATCAAAGACCGCATCTTAGCTGTTCGTCACGAAATTCTCCCGAGAGCGTATCGGTTGTGTCCTGTAGGAGCAGCAAGCTACCGTGGGCTTATTTGCTGCGCTTAGCAGGAGCCATATGCTAATATGGCGTGGAGCAGTCAATGTGACAGCGTTCAGGCCAGCGCATAGTTCTGACAAAGAGCCGTGCGTAGTGCAGCGAAGGGAATATGGGATATCGCTTATTATCATGCCGTAATCGATGACCTCAAAAACAGAACGCCAGGTGGTGAGTAGCTGTTGTCAGAGATGCCTATGATTAGATCGCCAACAACCGGCAATAAATGTCGGTAAACGAGATGAGCGATGGTAGCAAATACATTTTCAACAACAACGCCAGAATTAGAGCAGTGTTGCCACAAACCACGGCAACATGGAGAGACTCAAGAGGGAAATAAGCCTAATGGGCGAAAACATATACGACGTACAACTATACTGACGATGAGAACAATATGAACCACAATATATTGAATGTAACATATGTTATTAACGTATCGTGTACAGTGATTCTTTAAGAGCTCGACGATTATGCGTTAGAGTTTCAGAGAATTTCCTTTAACTTCCGCTTGCCTCTAACGTATATGCTATTTACTTAAGTACTTTATTGCGAACAGGTCATCCGCGCTTAAATGTTCCCCTACGTATGCAAATTGTAAAGAAGAGAGAGGGAGGGAGGGAGAGGTAATTCTGATTGCATCTTATATAAATAATAGTTATAATAATGTACACATTGCAATGAAATTCGCAGCACGGCTTATTGGACTCTATAACGGGCAAACCACCAAATGTTGAAATTGTATGCCCCCAAATAATTCGATTTTCCCATGTGTGCCGACCTTGCCTCCAACCTGCATCTCTCTCTCTCTCGGCCTCCCTGTGTAGGTTGATTTTCGCAGCTGTACAAGCCAGCGTACGATCGGCTATGTTGCCGCTTTTGAACCAACACCGCCTATGTGCCGACCTACACAGTACCCCCCCGTACGGCACATGAAATCATTGTGCTGGAAAAGCAGTACCAGGCTTCTACTACTATTGCAAGAGCTTACTACGCCGGTGGTTTTTCGGAACGACGGTCGAACTTCGGCGTTTCGCCTGCGCCTCAGACACCGCCCCGGGAGTAGTTTATCCGTGTTCGTATTGAATATCGAATCTGTATAGAGCACACGCTGGAGACGAATTGAGCTGTCTGGCGAAATTGTTTGCTCAAAAGTGCTTCTGACAAGCTTGTCGAGATGCAGTTCTCCGGCCATGCAAGCGTAGCTCATTGCGCATACTCGCTACGCTGCGAAGACTGACTGCGCAGCCGACAATGGACCTATTATGGAGTCAAGCTCAATTGCTATTACTGCAGCATTAGAATTGCATAATGCTATTATTATTATTTTATTATTATTAGTATTATAACACGCTGATATTCGTACCGTATATATATATATATATATATATATATATATGCTGTACAAAGTTATGACTACTTCTATTGCAGCTATATATTGAGCTACCTCGTTAAAAATTTTTGATCTATTTTGTTTACTGGCTAATATTCATAGCGCATTGTGGCTGCGGCGAGCATGACAAATGGCAAATTATAAACCCTATCTCTGCCTATAGTAGGGGTAATGATCATCATTTATTTATTGCACCATATGTGTAGTATGTATATATACATCATTGTAATAGAATACATGTTTATAGATAAGTATTAACATATCATCGAGTTAACTGCGTAAGAGAAATAGCTCTCTGACAGGTATCGAGAGTAGATAGGGCACGGCTGGTTACATAACCGGCACAAACAGCCGACGTCAGGATCGTGAAAGCCTCTTTGATGGCAGAGTTTATGGTGAAACCCGTTAAGTGAATAGCGGGTCACGAGATGTCGGTTGGGTTGTAGTGGTCTCTGCCAATTCTGTGTGACCATTGCTGGCGAATTGACAAAGCTTCCGGGAACTGCTCGAACTTTTTCCATAAAGTTTTCTCTAAACTAAATAAGAGCAGCTGTTTCTGAGAGGCGGAATCTAGTTACTAGATCTTTTACAAGTGGTTGAGTAGAAGTCATGAGGTAAACTAGACGGTTTTTCGCATTTCGTGGCAACCCAATGGATAGCTTGAAAAACTTGGGCTTTATCTTATCTAGTTTTTCTAGCTGTGATAGGCTGAGGTGTTCCCATATGACCTGGATGTCGTAGGTCGCCACCGAAGCAACTTTCAGGACAAAAAGTGCTTTTAGGCTTTTAGTGTGCCCAGGGATAATTGTTGGGGTTTTTTGATTGTAGAAATCGCAACTAGACTTTTTTCTGGTTCGTTCGGCAATTCGGTCCAAAGGTTGTGCCCTTCATCGAAAAGTTAGCCCCAAGGTAGCAGAAAGTGTTAACGAACTTGGCTGCACCAGTACTGAGTTTCATGTTATAGTAGGGGTAATGCCGGATTTTGAACGGTTAGCTCTCCAAGGTTCACAGTAAATGCATTAAGTAATCGTTGTTTGGCAGAATATATTGTTTGCATAAGAACGTAACGACCCGTACGATTCGCATTCGATTTGAAGTATATAAATACATATATATATATATATATACACTCTTTTAAGAGGATGAAATACTTGGCATAGTGCTGAGGTAGCCAGAACCTACGTCACGGAGGCATTTCTTCATTTTCATTTCTTATCTTTAACTGTACGTACTGAATGATCCACCGACATGTTTGTATATGTATATGTATATATATATATATATATATATATATATATATATATATATATATTAATTTACATTCGTTTGGCGGGTCTCAAATGGAAAGTTACGAAACGACACGTGGCTATAATTGAAGTCTTCATTCAAATGTAAATACCTGAGCACAACTATTTCACTACTTTCCCACAAGCCGAAACTTGTTCTGTTTCGGCTCCATCCTCTCACTTGTCCTGCGGCTGTGACAAGAGCCACGTGTCCCCTAGTTCCGTCGTCCGAGTTGAAGCGCTTTGAATTTTTCAGAGGGAAGTGACGACGTATGCTTTCATTTCGTGCGTTCCCGCTTTGTCTCTGGCTCGAAGTGATGGCACCAACTCCCGTCACTAGTGACGATCCGCTCCAAAAAAAAGCGGAATATTCATGTTACTGGAACACGTGTTGAAGTGCTAGCGAGCGCCATAAGCAGTTCGGTTTGCGGTTTGCTGACTTTTGCCGTCGGAATCCTCCACTGAAGATCGCACACATTCCGAAAATCCCACCTGTCGTGCACAATTGTCAACACTGTTGCAACGCTGGCCCCCCACTATCACTGCCTGCATTTTTTCCTTAACTGTCGAGTTTTGTAACTGGAACGCCATCGTGTTCTCACACGCACTGCCACGTCAGTCTACGGTACACGAAACTGCCTGCTTCTCTCTTCCATCATGCGCAGGTGCTTGCGAATACGCACGACCCCTTTGAACACTCGATTTGCGTTCCTAAACATCCGTCTCACTACGTTATCCCAGAGCGATGATTTAAACCCACCGTATATACTCGCGCACATCTCTCTCTCTCTCTCTGTGTATACCATTTGGTAAGTCAAGAAGTAGAACAACAAACAAAATTATTTTGTTTCTCGACGTAGTCTTCTTGAAGCTGTAACTAGCTGTTCATAGTACATATGTTGTTCAAGTTTTTGACTCATTCAAATAGTTAATTTAGATGGTTTTAATAGAGAAGTCCTAAAATGAACAAATATAGACATATTTGTTCGTTTTAGGACTCTCCTATTAAATAAAAAAGGACAACAATATATATATATATATATATATATATATATATATATATATATATATTTATATATAATATTAAGTGACCTTCTTCTCCGCAGTTGAGCGAGGTGATTCCTGTGAAAACTGGCAACTGCTAGGCCAGCAACATTCGGCATATCACAAGCAGTGTCCTGCACTTACTTAGTATCTGCTCACTCGTATATATATATATATATATATATATAGAGAGAGAGAGAGAGAGAGTAAAAGCCGTTTCCTGCATTACAGCGTAGAGTTCCTGAAGCCATTTTGTCGGTACGCCACGCGTGCAGAACGTGAGTCAAGCTAACGGAAAGATGTCATGAAGAATGAGGCACTGCTTTTCACTAGCAAACATATCGTGACAGCTAGCTTTTGAAGCGTATCGTTGTAACTGAATCTTGCTGAATTGGCTTCCCTCAAGAAAGACATATGTCGCCTCGAGCAAGTGGTCAGTCAGGTCGGTATTGCCCGAATTCCTGTCATACGTACACACATACATACATTCAGACATACAAGTGTATGTCGGCACATATATTCATTCGCTGCTCAAATCTCTGTTCCTGTTCTGTTCTCGATCCTGCTCTTCCTTCTCTCCGTTGTCCTTTACCTTTTCTTGTTTTGCCAGCATTGCTCGTTTTACCGCTCTTTGTCGTCGCCGTCGTCATCACCTTCAGGATGTTTCCTTTACGTCTTTTGAGCGCTGGCAACTGACTCTCCCTCGCTGAGAGACGGAAGGACAAGAAAACCAAGTATGTGGCGAGAAAATAGCGAGAAATAGAAAGATAAACAGAAAAGCGAGAGGAAGGAAGAGATCGGGGGGATGGGGATCGGGTAGAATCGGCAACGGGAAATCAAGAAGAGCGGGGACCGACTGAGCGAAGACCGACTCCTATGATCAGGTTGCCACAATCTCAAGAGGCACTCCGAAGCGAGTAGAGTGAAGGCCACGAACTGGCAAACAGGAACTCCAGAAACAAGCACAACAAACTTCCGGGGTCGCAGCTTGCTGACAAGGGATGGCGGGTGAAACACGGCTCGACGGCAGAGGTGCCGTTAAAACGACAGCTGCTGCAGCATCATCACCACCACCACCATAAAGAGTTCTCTAGTCAAGCTTGCCTCCTATAGAGACAACTTGCCCTGACGAACGTGTCCATGGGGTTCGTTTGGCCGACTATGTATGTGTCCATAGGATCACCGAGGCCTCTTTTCCCGCCGCAGTTGCGGAAAGCCTACATTACCACGTTAGCCCTGATTCATTTCGCCTCTCTGAAGCACGGCTGGCTTTGTTTGGCAGACCTTGACCCGGCATAGAAAATTCCGCGCGATGCCAGTTGCCGAAAGCGGGACAAACATCGTAGAAAAAAATGCGAGAGACGGCTTCTTGTGTCTCACCTGCGCCTCTTGGTCTTGTCGCGTGCCTAAGCGTGTAGGTTTTACTCACGTTAGGCTCAGTCAATCAAAAGATAAAGGCTTTGTTTTAGACGATATCCCAGAATTAAAAACAAAAATACGCAGCATTTCACTCCTTCCATGAATAAATATAACCAGAATTTTTACAAGATGGGGCTGCAATCATATTTGTAGTACATGACGGGAAAAGAACACTTTTTACACTATCACATATCAAGTTTCAAGCAAAAGCAACGGCCGAAAACAACAAGGAGAACCGCATGACAGCCCTTGTTGAAAACCTGGTAATCCCTGAACCATCTGCACAAAGAGCTGCAAACGAGGCAATCGAGAAATGTGCAAAAAGTATTATTTCACCACAACAACGCCCCGACTCACACCTCCATTGTCGCAGTGGCAAAATTGAACAATTGAACAAATTAAGGTTCGAATTGCTACCCTATCTACCCTATTTTCCTTATTTGGCTCCTTGTGACTATTCAATTTCCAAGCCTTAAGACCTTGCTGGGGTGAAAACTGGTTGTCCGATAGAGAAGTCATGTCTTTGTTACACTTATTATATTACGTGCCATAACGTCAAATCGCACTATTGGTTTAAAGCGGGGCTAGTCAGACCTAGGATAAATGAAATGATCAGCATCAGTTCTCTCGTTTACAATCTCCCCGAGTATACCGAGATTTCCCGCGTCACAGCCGAGATAACGTTTAGTTGAACAGAGAAGTAGGGTAGGCGTGCTCCTGGATACACGTGTGTTGTTGTGCGACTGACCTTGCTGCCTGTGCTTAATCATTTAGTCCGCGTTAAAGCTTGCGAAGTATGAAGAAGCGTGCCAATAACGGGCCGCCAACGGTCAACTCCTATCGGCGTATTCTATCGGGCTGTTTTTTAAGTACATTTGCTTGCCCTGCGCTCAACGATGAATGCCAATAGTGGTCAGTCCAATATAACTACAACCACACAGTTCGCAAACTCGACGTATCCGTTCACATTTACAGTCGTCCAATATTGATCTGGCGTCTTTTTCTCGCGGGTTTAGCCATCTGACCAGTATACGTACCAGTCGGCGTATTTTTTTGAAATTTGCCAATTATAATTTAAAGAAACTAGTCCATGCTGAACACATGGATTATAATATACTATCCGGGCATGGCATATTTAAGGTACGTTCATCGACAGCGATAACTGCCTTGGGCACTTTCCGTTACCTTTCCGATATCCGACCGATATACGAGTGTACGGAAACGCAGAATACATGTGTAGTGTCTAAGAAAGAGAACGACAGAAAAACGGCATGACAGTTTTAATAGACCGCGAGATCTAGGCAGAATTTCAACGAGACGAACTTCTACAGAAGGCAGTCCGCAATAGAACCAACGAGCAGACGCAACACTTCGCGGCCTAAAATACTAGTCGTGCTGAGGGCGCCCTCACCACGGTATGCCGAGTACAATGTCGTGAGGGGTAAACGCTCAGCAATGTCACAAGTTAAGTGGGCTAGTTCTTGAAGCCTATATAGTAGTAATGGTGATAGAATTAGTAGAAGTAGTAACAGTAGTTGCATCATTTTGTCAGACCCATGTTGTTACCTCACCAGAAACCTAAAACAACCCAGGAAGCCCAAATAAGTACCAGCGTTAATGTGTCGTTTCCGTTAGCATACATAACTACAGTCTGATAAATATTTTACCTATTTTACGTTTGCTCCGTGACACCTACAACTTCCAGTTTTATCGGCCTAACGCTTGTGGATCTGCAAATTAATTCAAGAGGTCCGTCTTAGCTTGACGCATAATTGTTTATATAGAGTCGCCCGGTTGACTGCAATACAATACAACATTTAGTTTATTGACGGAATTGTGTTTTTACAATGCTTGAGTTTTCAAAAAAACTAAGGCTAAAAATAGTTTATCATTGTGCATATTTACACCAATTAACACGCATAGTTCACACATTTGCACCAATTTACACACACAGTTTACATGTTTACATAAGTTTACGCATTTGCACCAATGCACATATTATCACATGTATACGTTACAAAAAGACGACATTTTGTAAAATATCGTTATTTGTCTGCTGCGCTAATATTTTTGCCAATTTAGACCGTTTCTCAGTAAATGTTGTACACAATACAAAGTCTCCTATACTGTAAAGGGGTATTGAAATCACATTATAGTCATTACACTCATGGGCATGTCGCGAAACTCTCCAAGCGAATGTGTTATTCACCACTTCGACATTTGCAACTTCCGGCGAAGTAATTTACACACCACTACGAAGATTATTTGGACGTAATGTGGAAAAGGTACTTAAGTTATTACTCCGGATTAGTTGTTTAGAAAGTCTTACGTCAACTTCCATTTGTTACTCGCTCACGTTTTGGAGTACGGGGCTCTCGCGTCTTACATTGCAACGGCATGCGATTCGTTTGACAAATTTATCCTGCACTCGCTAAAGCAGTTTTACATGCCCACACGTGTAAACAGCATGTCCACTCTGGTAAAACAAGCGTAGTATACAGTTGTATGTACATTGCTGGGTCATGCCCGATGAACGCTCTACGAATGAGATTGCATAGCCGAGACGCAGATTTTACAACTTCGGCGATATGAGATGTATACTTCATTTGACAGTCAAATGTAACACCTAGGTTATTGTATGTTGGCATTTCAGGTATACTATGGCAGTTCAGAAAATATGCAGTGTTGTCCTTGACTGTTTTAGCACGGCACATTTAGAAGTGGATATTTCCATTCTATTCAAGTGGGCTCAATGTAGCATGGAATCAATTGCCTGTTCTGTAACTCGGCTTCGTCTTTGTCATTTTTGACTTCAACGTATATTTTTAGGTCGTCGGCATAAAGCTTGTAAATCACGTCGAGCTTGCCAAGGACTAGTTTAAAGTCTTGAGCAAAATTGCATACAAGAGCGGCCCTAGGCAGGAACCTTGCGGGACTTCAGAGGGACATGGAGCAGTACCAGACACAGCACTTTTTACTTTGACCTTGAAGCTCCTATCAGGGAGATAGGCTTGGCACCAATGTCGAACCCTGGGTCCGATGCCTAGCGATTCCATGTTGTTTGCTTAGTAAAGTTTGTTGGTCAACCCGATCAAAAGCACTCGAAAAGCCAAAGTAAACGATGTAGAGCGAAGCTCCGTGATTTCGCACCAGGGCCCAGTCATGAGAGACAAATCGAGCAGAGTATATATATATATATATATATATATATGTGCTTGTCGACAGTTATTGCCGTTTGGTCGAAATTCAGGAAACAAGTAGCGGAGATTACGAATCTCTCGTGCTATGTGCGTGTAATGTGTTTGACTCTGCACATTCTTTAGCTATTGCACTTCTGGTCAATTGTTAGTCATTTTCATTCATATAATTAAAAAAAAAATATATATATATATATATATATATGTATATATATATAGAGTCTCTAACCCAGGATTAGCCCAGTTCGTTAATGTACCCCGAACAGATGCTGCATTTCTTCGCTGAATATCGAGCGACAGCCTTTGACGCAAAAAACATATATATATATATATATATATATATATATATATATAGACAAGGGAGAGATCGTTCTCGGACGGCAATCAAAATCTTGAAGACATACTTATTCTACGCTATTGCCCCTGGCCAGTGTAGCAGCTGTCGGCACTTGACAGCGCGACACGGATGGCGGCCTTCACGCCGCATGATACAGTGGCGTAACGCCGTCGAGTGTGACAGTCTGTCTAGGGGCTATGAGCTTGAACAACGACACGTCTCACAGCTGTTTGCAGATGCCTGATGCCTACCCTCCTTCGGCGTGAGTTTACGCGCAATGTCCTGTGCTTTCGAAATATCCTACACTATTCGTATGCACATTAGTGCTGGCGCATGCTATGCGCTATGATTTACTGCAGGTTATAAGTATATAAATAAATGTCGATGGGACGTAGGGGCATGACCGAAAACTAGGGCGCTAGAAGTTGCTGGTTAGGTTCCTGCGTGACACATACCCGCTCAAACCGATTTTTAATTATATATATATATATATATATAGAGCCTTTCAGATTTCTCCCCGACAAACTTTAAGGTTTAGTACAATCCGACGAAAGAAACCATTTTTCCTATGAAATGAAAGGCCCAAACGTAATAATTTAAAATGAGAGCGAAATTTCCAAAAAATGTTGTAGCAATATTAATTAATAATAAATATCGAGGTTTTATTCTAATATATCTTTACTAACTTTGCGATTGCGAGAGTCGCAGTCATTACACCAATCATAACTGCGTGTTTGGAAGGAAGGTTTGCATTTGTTGACTTATATTCTACGTTAGCTCAAAGCAGAACAAATCTTGTATTGAAGATAATTCCTAAGAAATAAAACGTTTTGCTATTCTTATATTTTGACTCTCACGCTCAATTACTCATCTTTGTAAAATACATTTTCGCCCTTTCTATTAGAAAAAATATTTTTTTCGCCGAGTTGTAATGTCCTCAAAGTTTGTTAAGCAAATTCGGGAACACCACGTATATATATATATATACATACATACATACATTGGTCGTATAAACATCTTGAAAAGGTATATCAGTGCGCAGGCTCTCCTGGCGTCTTGAACGACAAATGTGTTGAGTGTGCAAATGGAGTTTCAAGTACTTTATTTTGTTCGCCTGTAGTTGCCACCTACGCAAGACGATATATGCTTATCTCTGGCCATGCTTTGGGACGAGAAACAGCAAGCAACTTGGTAATTCCGGAGTTTTCTGTAAGAGGTTTTCATATTTGTTTTTAGACTGTTGATTCCTAAGTATTAAAAATTTAATAATAACCCAAGGAAGAGACCGAAATCGACTAGGCGAAGAGAAACTTGCACGCTTACTAATAATGAGGTATTATGTAGGAGCAAAAACGTACTTTTTCTACTAACTTGTACGTCAATTATGTGACGACCGGCAGGCTGACGACCACACTACCTAAAACTTCAAAGCTTTCATTTACTTTTTGTTCGAAATAACATACCTCTTACTTTACCTTCTTCGTCAAAATGAAAAAAAAAATAATAAAGAAAAATTAAGCAATGCTTATTAAGGATAGATGATATGTCATACCGCTATAGGTACGTGGCCGTGCTGCCAACATGACTGTTGGAAAAACCCTACCTTAACTTGTCTGACCCTGTAGAGGGGACCTAAAAATGCTCCCAAAAAAGCTCGGATACGCGAACACTAAGACTAACACGCACTTAGCTTTAGTGTAAGTTTAACTATCCCAGATAGTAGATCCTTTCGGTTCGTCGCGCGCTCATACTTTCTGTTTTATCTATGTTAGTTAGTAATCTTTCCGGTGAACAGATCTAACAACAACACTCTTCTGTAGAAACACTTATACAAGCCCGTGGTAAATTAGAGTCATATGATTCCATCACACGATCTAAGGCTCCAGCAAATTGCATCTGCAACATTCTCTATTAATCTTATATCGATGTGTGCACCACAAAAGCCTTGAGATAAATCTAAGCCTAAGACCAAAACCACGAAGTTTCAATGAGGAGGCAGACCTGTCAAAGTGACTGAATATGCATTAATTATGGAGTAGTAGATTTTATTGATCGCTCTTAGCTAAAAACCTGCTTTAAAAAAATAATTTTGCAAGCTTGTCACACCAGTCTACACAGGCTAAATTATTTATTGGCGGATAGGTTACTCACTGTTCGTCAATATATATCGAAGAGGAACGTACAATCCCCGTTAAACGGTGGCGTTTGAGTCTCACCTAGCTAGCTGGGTAATTAAATTTGCGTCTGAATACAGAGTGAAGAAGGCACGGGCTTGGCGGGACGTCGAGCACAATGCAAGGTTCAGTATAAGCATTTACAACTTATCTATGTAAACGACACGTATGCTATTAAAGAAATAGCCTATTAAAGAAAAAACATGTCCGCCTCTCCCTCTTATTATTTCTTCATCGCACACTACTGGCCTGCTAGAGGCTCTATTATTGTTTCAAAATGCTTTGGCTGACCGGCAGCAAGCTTTGGTGTATCGCGGTGTTTATTTGAATTAATTCGAGTAAGACCCGCCACAGAGCGGATAAATTAATAATCGATTGAGTTTATGACTAGCTAGTTAATATGCCTGACATAGTGACGTCGAGCTCGATGTCGGCCTGTTCCATACCTCACCCTTCTATGGTGGTGCGTGGTATCCGTAGAGACTTCTCAGAGTTCAAAAATTGACAGCCCAGGTTGACGTCCGAATTCTAATATCCACTTGCCGCAGCGGTTCCGTGTCTAACAGGTTTAACATAGTATGCCCTTCGAAGTTCTACAGTTCTACCTTAATATTCAGTGTAACTTTTTCTTTACTATTCCCTATTTTCTTACGATCTCCTGCGAAGTCCAGTTACTTGTAATTAATGCATGCATGGAAATTCTCTGAATCTTGGGCAGTCGTTCTCTGGCGTCACTGTGTTTTTGATCTATGGACCGTAATGCTGTCATCATAGCAGTAATTTTTGTTAGTTGCCTTCTGTGCTATATTGCTGGGTGTCACACTTCGTAGTGTTGGTAATGGTACAAGAAAAAGCGGGGGAGCCTTAATTTATTTAGCGTTGTCACGGAATGCCAGTCAAACTTCTAATACCCACTCGTCGGAACAGTTCCAGGCATACCAGTTCTAACACGCCATGTCCTTCGAAATTCCACAGCTTTATCTTGATATCTTATGTAAGTCTTTGTGTGATGAGGCTCCGGTGATCATAGGAGGGAACTTTAATGCAGGATTAGACAGGGCTGACTCGGCAAGAACGGTGGCCTTGCTAGACTTAATGGATGAGATCGGCCTCTGGGCAGTCAACAGGGTAAATTCATATAAATATGGATGCCACTCCGGGTCGTCTGTTAATGCCATATTTGCAACAGAAATTACATACAATTTACGGGATACTACAATCCTTTATCGGAGGGTGTGGGACTCAGAAAACACATACCATGAGCATCTGGATGAAAATGACTGAAAATATTTAGAAGTTCAGTCAGTTTCCAACATGGCGCCAACTACCCGGATGCGTTTTCTGAGTTCTCTTATAATTGTGTACTTCCTGGCAAAATACCAAAGCAAAACTAGTGCTGTTTTCGACCAAGGGGACTCTCAGAACACAGTGAATGTAGTGACTGTCTACCTCAACGTTCCTCGCCGCAGCTTCTCCAAAGCCCACACACTCCGAGCCACAGCACTTGTGATCATCCTGTTACAATGAGGAGATATCTAGGCAAATCCTGGTCTTCCGTGCGTCACTTGTGGAGGATAGTTTCAACAAGTCAGTAGTAGAACTGTTTGCGAAAGCTGTGACAAGCATGTTCACACACATTGAAGCTATCATATCCCTGATAAGGCAACAACGTACTGCAAGTCTTCTTTCTATGTCGAGGTTTCGACGATAGTCTCTAAGTCGATAACTGTCATGTCATCTTGCAATTGTGCTTCGGAAATACAGACGCTTGAAAAGCGTATCGACGAACTATTCAAAGCGGCCAAATTGAACGGCAACGTCAGCACACAACAACAACTGACAACCGGTCGACCTCAAACGTCCCAACATATGATCGCCCCTCGCCAACGTGGGTTGCACGTACAAACACCACACATACCGCGACGTTTTGGCTTTTGCGACGACGTGCATAAGAAGAACCTGCATGGACGCACACCAACGAAGATAGAGAAACGTGACGACGGGTGGCGTACACAAGAAAGGAGAGATCGTAAAACCAAAGCCACCACCACCGGCACGAACAAGATGACACATCTGAAGGCAGTCAAAGAAGAAGACGTACCTGAGCGACCACGGCAAAGAGCACTGTTTGTGAGCCGTATTGATCTTACACACAACGAGTCGGATATTCAGAATTATGTAACTAGAATCGTTGTTACTAGCTCGGGCGTAAAAGTTACATAACTTGCTGAACTTAACCAAGCATATCACAATACCTTCCATATTCTAGTCAACCAAGACAGTTTTTCTGATCTATTAGACCCAGCTGTATAGCCGGAAGGCACACGGTTCAAGCCGTTCCGAGGCCAATTAAAACCATACAGGGTACTTGGCGCACCACAACCACCGTCTTTAGGAATAGGTAATAAACGACCCCGAATTGAACAATCTGATACAATGCTGGTCGAGGGTAGCCCGCAAAATTGACTAAAACTCGAACGGGGCAACAACAAACTTGTTACGAGCACGACTAAATGTTCGGAGCCTAAGACAATATCTCAATGTATGCTTTGGAATGTCGAAGGATTTCATTCAATATTCGAACGTTGTGGGGAAAATGAGTTTCCGCAATACGACATAATGTTTCTCACTTAAACATTTGTAGCAGACACAGCCATTGTGCTACACAAACATAAAATCTACCATGGTGAAGCTATAAAGGCCCCCAATAGAGGACGACCAAAATGGGACTTTTATTTAATATGTATATACAGCCCACCTGGCCGTAAAGTGCCAGATATTTTACTTGATATTGGAGAGTCACAGATGCTATGCACAAACAATTGTAAACACACGATCATAGCAGGAGACATGAACTGTAACCTCGCTAAAGATGACTCAAGAGCGACAGCTTTTATCGAGGGAGTGAGGGAAATGAGCTTGCAGATAGAAGGTAATAATTCCGACGCTACATATATAGCATGGAATGGAAAAAAGTGCTGTAGACCTAATTATGAGTATCTCTAGTAAACCGGGAGCCTACATAAAGCGACAATTTCAGCGGAGCGGAAGCACTGTAAGGTAACCTTCAGCCTTACTCATACGAATAGAACTGGCGGTGACAAACTAAATCCCCTCGGCCGCAAGATAAGTCTCAGCAAGCTAGAACAAGCCTTACATCTACTCCCAAATGCGGCCGAAGTAGACACAGATTTTACGAGCGCTCACTTCGGTGAGCCATTCAAGCTGCAGCAATACATAAGAGGAATACTGCGACAAACCAGAGACACAAACCATGGATTGACCACAAATGCAAAACCATCAAAGGACGCATACGTTGCTACAACTATTGGAGCTCATCGGGGTTGGCTGAGCTGAAAAAAACGTATAAACGAATGATGATGAGAAAAATATATGAATACGAGACTGCGCAACGCATACATCAGGTACGAGACAGCATCCAGAGACCATGGATCCTCTTACGGAATAGACGTGCTATAGCAAACCCGCTAATAAATGACGAAGAGTAGGTCTTGCATTTCACACTCCTACTGAGCCACGATGTAGAACTGTCTTAGAAGGAACACGCACCTTACCTAGAGTCTAATTGGGAAGACTTTACCGAAGAGGAGGTTTGAAGGGCTATACTAGCGAAAAATAACGGAAAATTATCAGGTCCTGATGATATTTAATACGACCATCTTAAGCAGGGAATAGAACACGTAGCCCCAAAGCTAACAGCGCTCTTCAATGCATGCTTAGAACACGGGCACATCTCAAGGCAATGGCGCCGAAGCTACCTGGAACTAATTTACAAAAGCAAAGGCGACGCCACAGATCCAGCAAACTACCGCGGGATAGCATTGACTAGCGTAGTCTACAAAATATTGACCTCAGTAATTAAGACCCGATTTTATAGCGAATGTAAAGACCTAATACCTACGGAACAGAATGGGTTCTTGGAAGGTCGGTCAACTGAACGAGCTCTCACGAAAGTCCTTCGTCACGTGCAGAAACGCTTCAACAACACACAGATGACCCACGCAGCGTTTGTTGACTTTAAAACCGCTTTTGATAGTGTACCTAGAGACCGCCTCCTGGAAGCTATGCGACCTCACTTTGGCATCAAAGGTCGAATGTTCAAGCTAATCAGAAGCTTTCTCACTGCGAACTACATCACAATTAGAAATCTTACACAAATTGACATTAAGACTGGAATAAACCTTTTTAAGATAAAAATAGCCCCGATTATAACTTACTGCCTTCGGGCCATTGCACCAAACTTAACCTTAGATAACATGAGAGAAATAGACAAAATAAAAGCTAATGTTGTGAAGTATATCCTCGGATTGCCGCGTAACGCATCGACAACCTTGGCGTTGAAACTATGCCAAGAGCGAAGCTTTGTCGAAGATCTTATCCTGGACAAATACGTTTTTAGCGCACTCGTCGTAGAGCAATATCGCGCATACAGAGAAAAGCGTAATTTGAGCTTTGCCATAGAGAATTTCACTGACAGTCCTGCATTCACGACAAACCGTTGGAAGCAGGGAATGCAAGTGAACAGACGGGTACTCTGCAGACTTACCTGCCATGGCTACCACCAATATATATGCCTAAAAGGGTATTGCTTTGAAATTGAAGACTGTGTATGTAAATATTGTGGCACATATAATATTGACCGATACCACATACTGCAATGCAACGAAATAGAAGCTGGTTCGACGCATGCAGTAGTGAAAGACGTTATCAGCCGACATGAATTTTAGGTAATACTCGTATCTACCATTTCCTGGTGAAATAAACTTGTATCTATCTATATTTAGGAGTGAGGGTAAAGGGAAGGCTTAGCAGCAATGCTTCCTTACGGGGACTTAACGAGGTACTCCCGGTGCCAGGGGCAATCCAGATAGGTTGCTTCTAACGCACTCTAGTAGACTTATTAAAATCTGCGACGCTGTCACCGCAGAAGCAAAGCGGAAGACCTTAATGTAACGAGCGATGCAGAGCGGCAAAGCAAGCTGAACAGGTTGACGCGAGAATACGTAAAGATCGTTCCGGCCATGAGGGCGTTGGCTTCGTTGGTTAAACGGTTGGTTGAAAATCGTATAGGGAAGAGAAGCAAAAGTACTGGGTAAAAAAGAGTGGGCAGAAATAAGGGAGGCTAACGAACGCGCACATATATGGCTGAGGCGGAAGGGGAGGAGACAATGTTCAGTAGAGACAGGCTGGCTGGTTGAATATTTCGGGAAGATATTGGCTGGGTAAGACACAACCGTAAACGTCGTTAAAATATAAATGTCCGTGGTATACGATGAGAGAGAAAGCGAGGGTCTGAATAATGAAGGTAATCTCACTCGGGGAAAAGATGAAAACAACCAACAGAGCATCACAGGAGAAAGCGCAAGAATAATTGGATAATGAATTAACGTATGATAGATACTTTGTTCCCCGCATCATGCTGGTAAGCCCTTTAAAAATAACCTAAATAAACACTCAAACATAGAGGTAATTCTACAGACCTGTAGGGGAGCGACTTTAGTAGACATTTTTTTTAAATAAAGGGAGTAGAAACGGATTCAGAGGCTTAATGTGGAATAGCAATAAAAGACTACCCGCACAATATAATCTCAGGATTAATAGCAAGGAGGCAAGGTTTTTTTTAGAAAAGGGGGTAATAGTAAAAAAGCAAGAAAACTCTAGGAAAAGAAGATCAACTTACTTGAACTTCTTTTCCTAGATTTTTGCCTGAGCAGTTGGGGAGCTGCTCGGAGCAATCTGGGATACGCTGTGCAGGCCGAAGGGTTGCCTATTTATTGTGTTTGTGGAAGTAATGGCAGTGTTCGACGTAGCACGAATGATAATTTGGGTTGTTGGTAAAACCGAGAATGGCGGGTGCACTCCTTAAATCACTTATCAACATCTTAAAACAAAACACGGTGTTGATTGATAACGGGGTCGGCATCGCGTGGGAGACGACTCAAACTACAGATGTCGCGCCGGGCGGTGGACTGAGCCTACTGTTGTTTTCTGGACTTCTAAGTGGACTGTAAGAGCGGATAAGGACTGGCTGGACTCGAGAGTGGGCCAGAGTCTTACTGTATGCAGATGATGTGGTCATCTTTAGTTGCAACCAATTTAAAGCGAATCAAGCCCTGGACCGACTAGTTATATTTATGGATGACAAGGGCTTAAAGGGGAAGACATATTGACTTGATTGTAAAAAAAACTACGGATCAACCCACTGCTAAGGGGGCATCTGCAAAAACGACGGAATCTGAAGAACGTGTGCGCCTTTGGCGTTTGTATGCGGAACTGGCAAACCAAAATAGGTGAGGTTGACATAGCGATATGTGGAACAGCAGCAATGAGGAGCACTGAGTGGCAGGCAAGTGGGGTGAGAGATCGGGATTTGACTAAGGCTTTTGCAGCCCATGGATTTCATCACACTCTGTGCAACGTGGATGGCTTTCATGAACCAGAGAATGGATGTTGATGTTGACAGTGCTGGAGTAAGTGCGGTAGATACCACACCACGGTTCGATCCATAGTAAAGCTAGCAAACGCTAGATTGATGCTTGTCTCGAAACCCTTTAGTGTAGCATAAACACATTTATTCAGCCCAGGTGTAAACGAAGTAAAGCTAATGAGGATTGTATATATACATATATGCTGTTTTATTTAATATGTTTCACATGATGTAGCACAGAAGCAAAATAAATACGCCATATAGACTCCTCAAAATTCGGAAAGCCTCTATCGACCTTGGCTTCTTTTTCCACAACGCTTCAAAGAACCAAACCCACTAATTAACGACGATGAGTGGCTAGAATACTTTACGGGAATTTACACCCGCGACTGTGACCTGCCGGAAAAAGAAGAACATGAAAGCGACGGACCGTGGAGTGACTTCACAGAGGAAGAGGTTCTTCAGAGTATTATGACAAGAAAAGATGGAAAGTCTGCCGGACCTGATTGTCTACGAACATCTTAAAGGTGAGATTTCAGTGACCGTCCTCACAGTAATGTACAACACCTGTCTTAGACAAGGTGCAATCCCAAACCAGTGGAGGAAAAGTCTTCTGCAACCAATTTTTAAGGGAAAGTGAGATACAAAGCCAGAAAACTACCGCGGCATAGCATTAACCAGCGTAGTGTACAAGATTGTTCTATTGCTCCTTGCCAAAAGGCTCTTTCTAGTTTCAAAGATTTACCGGCAAAGCAAAATGGATTTCTTCTAGAGCACTCGGCTAAAAGAGCACTTACGGATGTAATAGAACATCCTAGAGTCTCGAAAACAAGATGTCACTTGCGCAGCTTTTATTGATTTTAAAACAGCTCTTGATGCAGTACCGAGAGATCGGCTTTTAATCACTCTGCGTGAAGATTTTAATATTAAAGGCCGAATGTATAACCTTATCCGAGATATTTTAGCCGGCCAACGTATCACAATTTTAAACGGAGCTCTCTCAAACTATTGGCGTGCCACAGGGTGATACAACTATCCCATTTGTAATCATACTGTGCGCAACTGGCCTTGGAAAGTGCCTCCGAGAAGTAAAAGCTCACCACGTGTTTCATGCAGGCGACTTAGTTATTATGGGAAAATCGAGACAGCTCCTCAAATTTTACTTGAATGAGACTGCACGATGGTGTTACGAAAATAAGCTGAACATCAACGTGTCGAAAACAAAAGTGATGCGTTTTAGCAGAGGAGGAGCACATAATCAAGATGACTATAACATAAAGATAAGTGGGCATGCACTAGAGTTGGTCAACAACTTCAGATACTTGGGAGTAACACTGACACCCAAACTGTGTTTTACTAAACATATTGAAGAAATTATATATCTCCGGCAAGTTGACCTTAAGACTGTACTCACTATATTTAAGCTCAAGATCCTTTCCACAGTAACATATTGCCCCAGACCTATATCCTCCAAGTTAACATTAGACAACCTCAAGAATATCGACAAGATTAAAACTATGTTTCTTAAAAGAGCGCTTGGTTTATCAAAAACTGTCTCATCTACGCTGGTGCTGCAAATGTGCAATGAGCCCACATTAATAGAAGACTCAGAGCACCGTAATTACCAATTTGATCACGAAGCGCTTGAGGCATACAGGCAACACAGAGAACGGCAAAACTGAAACTTTGTAATCAACAATTTTACAGACGGACCCGCTTTTCTTAGCAACAGAGAGAAAAAAGATCTGCAACAGAACAGAACAGTGATCCGCAAAATAACTTGGCACGGATACCAATAATACCTCTGGCTAAAGGGAAAATGTTTTCAAATTAACGAATGTGTTTGTAAATATTGTGGTAAAATCGACATCGACCGATATCACGCAATTAAATGTATAGAACTGAACACCAACTCATTAACAGCTGCTGTAATCGACGTACTTGAGCGGAATAGCCCGTAAATATTGTGAGAATCTACCAATAACGAGGAATAAACATTAACATTATATAAACTATGATGCTTGATCGAAAACTAGAATCACGTAATATTGCACCGGCCACGACCAATGTTTGGTATGATGCTTGGCAATGACCCTGACAAATTCCCGTAATGAGTAATCCCAATTCTTATATCATACAAATGCGTTATATACGCACAAATCCCTATTATCCCTAATATTGTGTCATGCAATGTATTAGCTTCGACCTTAGCTGATTTGCAAGCAGCTTACTGTATAACGTCGCCTGATAAAATCCATAGCTAGTAAAGCTCTGACAGCACTGTAATATAAATATATTCATGTAAGTTCACAATATGTAAACCTTTAGTCCTACAATTGAACAATATATGAACTAGCAGAAAAAAACTTAAAAACTTAGAAGCAATTACCATATATTAATTAACATTTAGGCATATATTAGACATTAAGCATGCATGTACCTATTGTCATGGTTCAGTTAACTAAATGTTTAATCGATAGACATGTGAGTGTTTCTCTTTACAGTCTTACTCTGCGTATTAAAGAAACTGTGCATGATTATAGGCACACGTTTAACTTATACATCACAAAACTTAGCACACTTGTGTGCAAAATGTTCAACGCCTGCTAACTTTTACGGTGCTTTTCGGCTTTATGAATAGTCAGCTCGATCGCATTCATCAATTACTTTACTCTAGTGGTATCTCACAAAATCCCAAAATTGTGACACTCAATCGCAAAGCAACGATAACAGTGTAAATCCTATCCGGAGCGACATAACAACTAATTCTCTAACTGGTACGTATTGCTTTTATATATACAGGGTCATTCATATTGTTGTGCACGCATTTCGAGGTTTGATAGAACTCGGCAAGAAAAGAAGTTTTCCCTATGGAGGGAAGACGTGGAAACGTCTTGTTTAGGAGAGAGAGTGAAGTTTATAAAAGTAGTTTTTCTGCCTTTTTTCCTACATAGTTGTGCGAAATCTCTGTTTGCGGGAGAACCAGTCAACGCATGAAAGAACCGATTACACCGGCGTGTTCGGAGGAAAATTCTGACACTTCACTAGCTTGCGTAGCAAAAAGCTAATACCCAGATTAAGGAAAGTCATGAAAAGTCGATATTTTACGTTAACGCCTTTTCATGAAAAATCGTAAAATGTTTCCATTGAGACCAAAAATGTACGTCCGAAAGACCACTCTCACGCAATAGCAAATTTAATGCCCATCATTTTCGTATCAAGGTGATGGTGCTGCGTTACGTAGTTGTCAAGTCACTAAGCATTTTCGACAGTCATAGTTGTTATGTTTTACGTGCAAGTTTTCACGTTCAGAACCGTAAAAATTTGCCAAGACGTTTCCGCCCCCTTCTTCCACTAGGAAAATTTATTCTCTTGTTGAGTTCTACCAAACCTCAAAATATGTACCTAACTTTCTCATACGCCCTATGGAAATATGCATGCCTTCGCTTTCGATATGGCTATCGAAAAAGCTTAGTGACTTGACAACTACGTAACGCAGCACCATCACCTTGATACAAAAATGATGGGCATTAAATTTGCTATTGCGTGAGAGTGGTCTTTCGGACGTACATTTTTGGTCGCAATGGAAACATTTTACGATTTTCCATGAAAAGGCGTTAACGTAAAATACCGACTTTTCATGACATTCCTTAATCTGGGTATTAGCTTTTTGCTACGCAAGCTAGTGAAGTGTCTTCCGTTGTGCATAATTTTCCTCCGAACACGCCGGTGTAATCGGTTCCTTCATGCGTTTACTGGTTCTCCCGCAAACAGAGATTTCGCACAACTATGTAGGAAAAAAAGGCAGAAAAACTACTTTTATAAACTTCACTCTCTCTCCTAAACAAGTCGTTTCCACGTCTTCCCTTCATAGGGAAAACTTATTTTCTTGCCGAGTTCTATCAAACCTCGAAATGCGTGTACAACAATATGAATGACATTGTATATATATATATATATATATATATATATATATATACCCTGTATATATACAGGGTGTATAAATACTTTTTAACAATGGATAGTAAGAATTGTAGAGCTCGTTAAAGCTAATATTTTTCCAATCGAACATGGCCTCTAAGAAGTCTTGTTTCGGAATGAGAAATGAATTACTACAATTTCTGACACTGGTGTTTTTGCCCGATATAGGGGCATAAAATGTGCTGTTGCGAGACAACCAGTCCTTCTAGACAGAAGCTAAACGCACCGTCGTGTTCTGCTTCTTCCGAAGAGCATATAAGGTCGGCGATGCGACAAGGTCGTTTGAAAGAGAATTAGCTAAAAATGAAGTTGTTTATTAGCCCTCACGCCAAATACCTCAAAAATTACCTTCATGTGGCGGCGCGCTGCGGCTGTCGCGCCCTAATCTGGACATCCCGCCGAAAATCTTACTCCGCAACCACAGCTCGCATTGCTTCGCAACCACAGCTCGCATTGCCATAAGTTTGGTATCAAAATAATCGTTTGAACCAATGAAATATGCGTTTGCCTGAATGTGTTAGTTTTAAGCGTTGTGAGTGGTCGTAGGGTAATCATTTTGAGGTATTTGGCGTGAAGGCTAATAAACAATTTAATTTTTGGCTAATTCTCTTCCAAACGACCGTGTCGACAAGGCTGGTTGCCGTACGCCACCTACTGCATGTAGCTTATGCAGTTTTGTTGCATAGCAACTTGCTTGAGGTTTGACGTCAGCAGCAGGCCGATTTTGTCTCGAGGTCACCACGCTCATTGAAGTAACAATGCGTGCATAGGTAAAAGCGTATCGCATGATCAGAAGTGAGAATATGATACGGAGAACAATACGTGGAGGTGTGACCCGAACCAGCGGCGTCTACACCCACAGGCAAAGGCCTGCCATGAACGTTGGCGTTACTTCAGGCTGCTAATCAGGGTCAGGGCGAAAGGGGGAGCGTTGCGATCGCCTGTATTGTTGTTGATATTGCTGTTGTTTATTATTATAATAATAATAATAATTATTAATATTGCTCTTCTTGGTATTCCTTGCGCAGAATGCCTTCCCTAAAAAACGAGAAAGTGCTGTGACACAAACAGCATGAATGTTTTCCCCTCTAGCGAAAGGGCAGGCTAAGGTCAGACCGTCTCACAAGCAACAGTAAGCCCGTTAGAACTACCGCCTGTCTTGGCGGCCGCATTGCTAAGCAGATATTAGAGGTCTCGGCTAGCGGTGAACAATCTCCCTCCACGCCCTTGCCGGCGGTAGGTATACTGTCCGAACGAAGTCAACAAAATGTGATTTATTACCATCGGCAAAAAACACAGGTGACCCCAGAATGTTAAAACAGGGCATGCTATCGGTAACAACGGCAACAGCCAGGGGGTTTGCACGGCAAGACGGCGTTGGCAAGACAAACGAGGTTCCTGTGTAATGTCAGACTGGTTTTCAC